>CM076850.1:23166626-23830137 GCA_039519185.1 Astragalus membranaceus | reverse complement strand
ACCCATTCTAAAGAGTGTCATACCCCAATTTTGTCCGGCTTAGGTCCAAACCCTAATTTTCTCCACAAAAAAATAATAATAATAAAGTGTATTGCATTTTGAATCCTAGAAACCGCTCCAAGGTTTTCGAAATCATTCTTAGGGTTAAAATGCACTTTTTAAGAAACTAGGGTTTTGAAAAATATGTTATGCATGCATGGCAAGCTTTGGAAAATATTTTATGCATGCATGGCAAAAACATAAAAAACATTTTTGTGGAAAATAAGAATTGATTTCCATTCTGTTCCAAGGGCCAAGAATCGATTTATACTATTTGGTAAAGGCCATGAAATCGATTCTTTAATCCAATATTAAACCATGAAATCGATTTTCAGGCCATGTTAAGGAGCCAAGAATCGATTCCCCCTATGCCATCAAGGCATGAAATCGATTTTCAGGCCACTTTTAGGAGCCAAGAATCGATTCTCACCTATGCTATCAAGGCATGAAATCGATTTTCAGGCCACTTTAAAGAGCCAAGAATCGATTCCTCCTTATTTTGTCAAAACATAAAATCGATTTTCAGGCCACTTTAAAGAGCCAAGAATCGATTCCTCCTCATTTTGTCAAAGCATGGAATCGATTTTCAAGTCATTTCCAAGAGCCAAGAATCGATTCCCACTTATTTTAACTAAGCATGGAATCGATTTTCACCCATTTAGGGTGTCCAAGAATCGATTCTTTGCTATTTCCAAAGGCTCAAACAATCGATTCATCCGTGCAATAAATGTTTTTTAAAAATTCTACGCTTTCCTAAGCCTATAAATAGGCAGCCTCAAATCACATTTTGACACGGACACTTCACACAAGATCAGAGAGAAGAATTGCTACACACATTTTTCACGAGATCTGAGAGACATTTTCACGAGATCTGAGAGACATTTCACGAGATCTGGGAAGACAACTCTCGCAAATCTCATTTTCCAATTCTCCGCTTCATTTTCGCTCGTTCTTCAGATCTGTAATATCTGTCTTCATCAGAGGTATTTCAGTCTTTTCATTTGTTAATATCTAGTTATTGTGATCCATGTGATTTAACTTAGCTATAGCATTCACCTACTCGTTCTTGTATGTTATCGTCCATTGCTGAGGATGAACCATATGATTCCCACTTATGCCTAGTGCATCATATTCTAAGTGGTGAAGATGGTCTCGGGTGATCCAGCTTGCCCCTTTTAAACCCTTTCAAAAACATTTTTTAGAACTACGTCGCTTTGATTCCCGTTTGGGATACGTAGGAGCGAGTCACGTCCTCGTCAAGCGCAGCAAATAAAAATTCTTTTCATCCCCCTAAACCTCCATTTTCAAAACAAACAAAAATGTTTTCAAACCCATTGTTGTTAGTAGCTAATCAGAACCGTAGTTCGTCTAGCTATTGACATCGATGTCCTTTCTCCAAAAAGAACAGTAAGCGATGACCACCCATAGCCTTTGCTAGTTTGGTCATCAAACAAATCAATCCTTTTCAAAAAAGCTTTCAAAAAGAGAATAAAAACAAGTTGTTACCAACCATCACCCAGAACCTTAGTTCGTTTGACTAGCGGTAGCGACTCCTTTTGAGTACTTAGCGGTGATTACCCATAGCCTTAGCTAGTTTAATCACTCGCTAGTACTCGTCCTATTTTGAAAACTCACCTAAAAAGTTAAAAAACCAAAAACCAAGAACTACGTAGCTTTGAATTCTCCATCGCACCGGGAGATACGTAGGAGCGGGCCATGTCCCGTCAAGCACTTTTTTCTAAAAAACCTTTTTCCCCCCAAAATAAAATTTTTGTTAAGTTTTCCCAAGAAATGAATAGGCAAATCTAGGTATTTTTCAAATCAAGTGTTAAAACCACACATTTAATTAGAGGTTCCCTTTCGGTAGAAAGGACGTGCGCGGTGCTAACACCTTCCTCGCACGTAATCGACCCCCGAACCTATATCTCTAGTTTTCAAAGACCATCCGCCTTGTCCAAAAGACTTTTTTTCAATGTTTTGGTCTTAAAATTAAAATATTGGTGGCGGCTCCAAATTTTTCCACGTTGTACATTGAGAAACCCCAAACCGGGATTTTTCGGGGTGCAACAGCTGGCGACTCCACTGGGGACTTTTTTTTAAAAGACGAGGGTCAAGCCTAACTAATTAAAATGTGTGGTTTAATGTATTGTTGATTTGATTAAAACCCTGTTTGCCTTTCTTTCTTATCTTTTATTCCCTTTCTTTTATCGCTTATGCCCATGCATTTTTTCAATCCCCATGATCCCCTCTTCTTGGCTCCTCTTCCTAAGGTAAGCGGTATCCTTGTTTATAGATATTTTAGGTATGAAACCCTAGGGTAGATAACTTGTTATCGCTTGCTTTTGCCTGGACTGCTCTGGTTTTTTTATTTCAGGTGGGGGTAGTACTAAAGAAAATGCCCTTAACACACACTACACTTATACCCTGTGACTATGTGTTTTGAGTGGGACCATAACCCAGGTCTGCAAAAACTTAAGAGAGTGGATTCGAGTAGTGAGAGCCCATCAGGACCTTTGTCCGTTTGGCTACTTGCGAAAGTTTCAACCAGAGTTGTGCTCTTTCATGATGCCTCACACCTAGCAGTTTGCTGCATTTGTGGGGAATTTTGTGAAAGAGACTGTAGCTCTGGTGGCCTTGTGAGGGAGTGAATAGAGCTACATGGAAGGATTACCCTTTAAATTGCCCTAGATCATAGGTCTCACCTCTTTTTTTTAGGTCACAAGGGCTTTTCCAAAATTGTGTGTTGCATTATTACATCTAGTTTAGTTCATTTCCGCCAACATTTTTTTGAAAAAAACAACAAAATCAAAAAAAGAATATGTTTTTCCTTCTCTTTCATGAATACCTATATGAGGTGGCATATAGGGTATACTTCCCTAAAATTTCAAAACCCCCACCTGTAAATATCTGTCTTTATAACAAGCATCCTCATCATCCGCATTTTACATCATAACAGCAGGCATTACATAAGCAAAATTCTGAAAAAAATTCATACAACATTCCTCATGCATCTAAATACAAAAATAACATAAAGCCATATGCATTGCATTCATTTACGCATTCCTACTTGTACTCATAAAAAAATGTTCTATCATCAGAGAAACGAAAGGCAAGCTGGTTTGCCAACACCAATACTCCACTCGTCTACAAGCAAGATTAATGGCTAGCAATCAACATCTCGAGAATGAGGACCACCTGGGTCAAGATGAGTCGGTTGTGGAGATTCTTAACCCTGAGCAGCTGGCTCAAGAGAATCAAGCTTTGAAGACTAAAGTGGAGGCCATGGAGGCACAGATGGTCGAAGTAATGAGTATGCTACAGAATCTAAGGGGCGGAGCCGCTGCTGGGGCCGCCGCTGTTGTAAATCCCGAAGGGGTTGTTACCTTCGTCTCTCCTCCGGTGTCCGCTGAAGTTACAACTACTCACACTTCTTATGGACAGGGGGTCAGTCACTTTGCCCATCCTCCAGGGGCGAGCGGACAGAGTCATCTGAATGCACCGATATATCCTTGGGGGATGCCAATGGGTTATATGCCGCCTGCTGCTGAAGCTATTCCTGTGGGGTCGAGTCAACCTGTCACGACTATACCTGGTGGAGCTGCTATGGGACCACCAATTCATACTCCTAGTCCTGATACTGTACTGCCAAGAGGTTCACCTAGTCCTACTCTGGGAGTTACTGTGAACCCTCAGAACGCTGTCCATCATATGGGAAACCCTGCTCAGTATGGGGGTTATTATCACGGTCCGGGGAACTATCCACAAGGTCATTTGTTTGGGAACACTCAGCATGGGGATCGATATCACTCGCTTGAAGAGCGCTTAAGAGCTGTGGAAGGATCAGGAACTAGAGCCAGGGATGCCCGAGATTTGTGCCTTGTCCCAGATGTTGTTATACCCCCTAAATTCAAAGCACCTGACTTTGATAAATATCGCAGCACCGGGTGTCCATCTAGCCATCTGACGATGTGTGTTAGAAAAATGGCCGCTTATGCTCATGATGACAAGGTGCTCATTCATTATTTCCAGGACAGTCTGACTGGGGCATCACTAGATTGGTACATGCAGCTGCAATCCTCCGAAGTTCACAGTTGGAAGGATCTCTCTGAAGCCCTTCTAAAACAATACCAGTATAACATGGACCTTGCTCCAGACCGGTCTCAATTGCAGCACATGAGCAAAGGAGATAGAGAATCATTCAAAGAATACGCTCAAAAATGGAGGAGCATAGCTGCCCAGGTGAAGCCGCCATTGACTGAAAAAGAGATGGTGTACATGTTTATGGAGACCCTTCCAGGGCTGTATTATGATAGGTTGGTAGGGAGCGTTTCGTCCAATTTCTCAGATATGGTTGTCATTGGGGAACGATTAGAGCACGGATTGCGCAGCGGAAAGATTGCTGGAGGTTTTGGCGATTCTAGTGGACAAAAGAAACCCTTTCCCAACTTCCCCAAGAAGAAAGAAGGGGAAACCAATGTTATTTACGCAGGGGGAGGCCCATCTTTCAGCTCTCCACAGCAGGCGGTGCCATTATCTTTCAACTCTCCGCAGCAAACTAATTCAGGCTACAGAGCCCAGAACTATCAAGAGAAGAGGCGTGCTAATTTTGATCCGATCCCGATGACCTATACTGAATTGTTCAATCATCTTGTCTCAAAGAATTTGGTCAATACTCGCCCCATGAAGCCTATACAACCTCCCTTTCCTAGGGGGTACAACGCTGATGCTACTTGTAGCTTTCATAGTGGAGGAGTCGGCCACACGGTGGAGGACTGCAAGGCTTTCAAATATGTAGTCCAGGATTTGATTGACGCCAACTGGATCTCTTTCAAGCCGAACAGTCCCAGTACAATTACAAACCCCCTACCGGGACATGGGACACCATCCGCTAATGCAATAGAGGACTCTATGGGGCAGACAATAATAAAAGATGTTAAGTGTATCCAGACTCCTCTGGAAAATATACATGCTGAGTTGTGTCGTTGTGGTGTTATCAAGAAGGGCTGTGTATGCGCCGATCCTTTATGTGTGGGTGCCTGTGAAGTTTTTAAGTCAGTCCTGCAAGACCTGATAGATCGGTGCGTGGTTCAGATAGGGACCCATGATATTAAAGATGAAAAAGAAATCAATGAGGAAGTAATAGCGGTGCCTATGAAAGAGGGATGTTGGGATACCCTAGGGGAGTCCAGTGGAAAGTTTGACTACTTGGTCAGATATGACGCTCCCGAGAGTGCTCAAATCCGAATAGAAGACATCCAGCCCACAGGATGGGATGAGGAAGAGGAACAATACAACCAAATTGCTGTCATTGGTAATGGATCCGAAGCTGAAGAAAGTGAGACTGGTCTGGTTCGTCGCTGCCTTGCCAGAGAAAGTTGAAGAATGGGGAAGCTGCTGCCTTTCCTGTGACTTTTAATTCAATATGATCATTGTAATGCAACTCTGTGGCTCTGCCCAAGGTCATAGAGCAAGTTGTTAGGGGCAATCATGTTTTCATTTTCAGAATCATCATCATTAATAAAAACGTTGTTTTTGAATTCCAATCAATAAAAATCAATTCCTTTTCATTTCGTGTGTCTTTTCCTTATTATTGCTTGTTTGTTTGTTTCGCCTTTCATTCTGCTTTTTCGCCTCAGTAAAAAGCAGATCCACAGCAATTGTCTCTCAAAATAACAGTGCCAACAGTCCATATTTTGACTTTGATCACCTTATCAATCAAGCAGAGGGGGATGTTGAGGAAGACCGAGAAAATCCTCCAGAAGGTTAATGAAGCAAGAAAAAGGGTTATTCAGCATCACGGGAAATCCACTGAAGTGATCAACTTGGGGACCACTGAAAACAAGAAAGAAGTCGAGATGGGTACTTCAATAAAGGAAAATTAGAGCGCAAAAAGGAAATAAAGAATAAGGGCAAGCACATGAAAGTAAGCAAATTATTGTCCCAGAGTTAATTCGTGAGGAAATAAGCAATCATGATTTGAAATGAAGATTGGACCACCATTCCATATCCAAAAACAAAATCCTCTCCTACCCACCGTAAGCCAAGAAAATCCCAAAGAGAAAAACATAATCCTTTCCGACCCATTTTAAGCCAAGAAAAAGCCAAAAATCCAAAAGTCACCTCAGACAAGGACCACCTCAGAAAAAACAGTGCATCGTACTTTATCAGTTCACCCAAGCTCAAGAAAAAGAAGAAGTCAAAGAAGGAAAAATCATCCCAAAACCAAAAGAAAAATACAAAAGAGATGTAAATAGTGAGTTGATACATGTTACCACAAAACCCAAGAGGTCCTCGTCTCAATAAACCTTCAAACACTTTCTCATTCCATGCGCCCCTCCTCTCATAAACCGCAAACACTATCCTTTGACCTCGACAGCCCGCCCTCCATAGACCCTTAGCCAGGAATAAAACCTCCTAATACCTCATCAAGCCAGTTAACCATCATAAATCATCGATCAACAGCCAACACCGAATAAAAACCATCCTGCCATTAGCCCCAAATACCTCATTAAGCCTACTCATCTCTCCTCCACAAAACACCACAATCCCGAAAGGTCCATCCCGATCAATGATTGATTGCTGTTGTTTTCTCAAGGTTTTAGCTCAAGGACAAGTAAATTCATTTGTTTACAATATGCCAAGTGGGGCAATTCTGTCGCTCTTCACCCCTCCTACAACTGGGGAAACTGACCCTACACCTATCTCATCCCTTGTCGCACTCACATTCATTGAAATCATACAGGGGCAACCCCCTTTCTTCTCTAGTGTATGGGTCAGAAGCAGTCCTTCTCGTCAAGATTGAAATACCCTCTCTACGAGTAGTCATGGAGGTCAAGTTAGAAGAAGCAAATGGGTCCAAGCTCGTCTAGATCAGCTGAATCTCATTAAAGAGAAAAGAAATTGCTGCCCTGCGCCATGGCTAGTTGTACCAACAAAAGATGAAGGCAGCTTTCGGCAGGAAAGTCCGTCTTCGAGAATTCGGCGAAGGAGACCTTGTACTCAAAAAGATCCTACCTATCCGGATTGACTCCGTGGGAAGTTGAGGCCCACTTATGACGGTCCATGTGAAGTCAAGAAAGCTTTTTCCAGAGGAGCGCCGATACTCATAAACATAGACGGCGAAGATCTCAGGAATCCAGTCAATTCAGATCAAGTGAAGAAGTATTATGCCTAAAAAGAAATAGATGAAAAAAGAGAAAGACAAGCCAAGCAAGAATTAGCTCGCTAGGTTGAAAACCCGAAAGGGCGGCCTAGGCAAAATCAGAGCGACCCGGTGGATTGAAAACCTGCAAAGGGCGATCCAGGCAAAAATTAGGGTCGGAAAGCTTGGGCATGAAAAGTAAAGAAAGGCATACAAACTCCCCGGAAATTTGGATGAGGAGGTGATCAAGGTCAAGGACATAAATGTTTAGCACTGTTCCACAGAGACGGACAGTCAGAAATCAGCTTCTCTCTTTTTCGTGTCTTTTTGTAGTTTAAATTTTCAAATGTATTGAATAGTCGGTGTAACCTTCTGTACAATCGGCTTCTGTATCAATAAAGTTCAACCTTTTCATATCTCTTTGCCTTCTATTTTTGCTTTTTCTGCTCAAAATAAACGTTTTATGATGATGGTAACACTGATCTGTAAAACATGTGCATAAACCATAGGGCATCACAAGCATTACGAAATTTTTAAAAGTTATGGGAAGGAAGCAACTTCTCAGGGCAAATTAAGCTTACAAGGAAATAATTGCGCTCATAAGCCATTTCAGATGGCAAATCACAAGACAATCGGCACTTGGCTTATACGCCACCACAAGTCTAATGGGTTCCTCAGTCTCGACATGGGTTGGTCGAACCAGCAAAAGAAAATAAGCCAAAAGAGCAAAAGAGCAAGCAAAAACAAACGATCAGAAAAAAGAATGAAAAGGCAAAAGAAAAACAAACAGTCAGAAAAAAGAAAGCTGACCAAAAAATCACAGAGATGAAGAATCAGAAATAGCATTTCACCGCATTCAGCATCGCACCAAAATCATAGCATAACATGCACTCATTGCATGCACATGCATAACATGCCTTTGCATAACATGCACTCATAACATGCCCTTGCATAACATGCACCCATACTCAATGCACCATTCCTTGCATTAACCGACGTATGCAGGTACCTCAAATCAGTACAGCAGCACCAGTCATTTCAATCAATCAATCAACAGGATTCGTGAATCCCTTCAGGACCCAAGTGTCCCTTCAAAAGCAGACTTCACCTCGCATTCAAGCTGCGAGTAAGTCCTTCAGACCCCGAGTGGTCCTTCAGACTAGTTGTGTCAGCCTAAGACACAATGGACGTCATACATGGGCAACATATCAGTTCCGGATCTGATCTTGACCCATCCTGGCTGCTCGGAAAAGGCCACCCCTTCAGGCAGACCGTTTTACTAGTACCGTTGCTAGTTTGCGCTCCATCAGACCCATTGGTCCATCAGGCTTAGGCATGCCCTTCAGACCTCGTCGGTTCTTCAGTTTGACTTTAATCAATGCGCCAAGCATCGATTGCGAATTAGACCTTCAGAGCCTTGGTGCTCCTTCAGACCCTGAGTGGTCCTTCAGAGCCTTAGTGCTCCTTCAGACCCTGAGCGGTCCTTCAGAGCCTTAGTGCTCCTTCAGACCCCGAGTGGTCCGTCATTTTCTCTCTCGGTTAATGCGCCAGGTGTTAACCGTTCCCCGTTTGTTCTCAAGCCCATCTTTTCACGAAAAAATATAGAAAAAGAAAAGAGGAAAATTCGGGTTTCCCCAAGTGGACAAAATCGGTATAATTTCTGAATTCTTTATCTTTATTTTGCCTTGGAATATGTTTCGGCCAATTCATATTCCTCGTTAAAATTCAGATAAAGAGGGGCAGCTGTCATACCCCAATTTTGTCCGGCTTAGGTCCAGACCCTAATTTTCTCCACAAAATAATAATAATAATAAAGTGTATTGCATTTTGAATCCTAGAAACCGCTCCAAGGTTTTCGAAATCATTCTTAGGGTTAAAATGCACTTTTTAAGAAACTAGGGTTTTGAAAAATATGTTATGCATGCATGGCAAGCTTTGGAAAATATTTTATGCATGCATGGCAAAAACATAAAAAACATTTTTGTGGAAAATAAGAATTGATTTCCATTCTGTTCCAAGGGCCAAGAATCGATTTATACTATTTGGTAAAGGCCATGAAATCGATTCTTTAATCCAATATTAAACCATGAAATCGATTTTCAGGCCATGTTAAGGAGCCAAGAATCGATTCCCCCTATGCCATCAAGGCATGAAATCGATTTTCAGGCCACTTTTAGGAGCCAAGAATCGATTCTCACCTATGCTATCAAGGCATGAAATCGATTTTCAGGCCACTTTAAAGAGCCAAGAATCGATTCCTCCTTATTTTGTCAAAACATAAAATCGATTTTCAGGCCACTTTAAAGAGCCAAGAATCGATTCCTCCTCATTTTGTCAAAGCATGGAATTGATTTTCAAGTCATTTCCAAGAGCCAAGAATCGATTCCCACTTATTTTAACTAAGCATGGAATCGATTTTCACCCATTTAGGGTGTCCAAGAATCGATTCTTTGCTATTTCCAAAGGCTCAAACAATCGATTCATCCGTGCAATAAATGTTTTTTAAAAATTCTACGCTTTCCTAAGCCTATAAATAGGCAGCCTCAAATCACATTTTGACACGGACACTTCACACAAGATCAGAGAGAAGAATTGCTACACACATTTTTCACGAGATCTGAGAGACATTTTCACGAGATCTGAGAGACATTTCACGAGATCTGGGAAGACAACTCTCGCAAATCTCATTTTCCAATTCTCCGCTTCATTTTCGCTCGTTCTTCAGATCTGTAATATCTGTCTTCATCAGAGGTATTTCAGTCTTTTCATTTGTTAATATCTAGTTATTGTGATCCATGTGATTTAACTTAGCTATAGCATTCACCTACTCGTTCTTGTATGTTATCGTCCATTGCTGAGGATGAACCATATGATTCCCACTTATGCCTAGTGCATCATATTCTAAGTGGTGAAGATGGTCTCGGGTGATCCAGCTTGCCCCTTTTAAACCCTTTCAAAAACATTTTTTAGAACTACGTCGCTTTGATTCCCGTTTGGGATACGTAGGAGCGAGTCACGTCCTCGTCAAGCGCAGCAAATAAAAATTCTTTTCATCCCCCTAAACCTCCATTTTCAAAACAAACAAAAATGTTTTCAAACCCATTGTTGTTAGTAGCTAATCAGAACCGTAGTTCGTCTAGCTATTGACATCGATGTCCTTTCTCCAAAAAGAACAGTAAGCGATGACCACCCATAGCCTTTGCTAGTTTGGTCATCAAACAAATCAATCCTTTTCAAAAAAGCTTTCAAAAAGAGAATAAAAACAAGTTGTTACCAACCATCACCCAGAACCTTAGTTCGTTTGACTAGCGGTAGCGACTCCTTTTGAGTACTTAGCGGTGATTACCCATAGCCTTAGCTAGTTTAATCACTCGCTAGTACTCGTCCTATTTTGAAAACTCACCTAAAAAGTTAAAAAACCAAAAACCAAGAACTACGTAGCTTTGAATTCTCCATCGCACCGGGAGATACGTAGGAGCGGGCCATGTCCCGTCAAGCACTTTTTTCTAAAAAACCTTTTTCCCCCCAAAATAAAATTTTTGTTAAGTTTTCCCAAGAAATGAATAGGCAAATCTAGGTATTTTTCAAATCAAGTGTTAAAACCACACATTTAATTAGAGGTTCCCTTTCGGTAGAAAGGACGTGCGCGGTGCTAACACCTTCCTCGCACGTAATCGACCCCCGAACCTATATCTCTAGTTTTCAAAGACCATCCGCCTTGTCCAAAAGACTTTTTTTCAATGTTTTGGTCTTAAAATTAAAATATTGGTGGCGGCTCCAAATTTTTCCACGTTGTACATTGAGAAACCCCAAACCGGGATTTTTCGGGGTGCAACAAAGAGGTGTTAAGGCAATGAGTAGCGCTTTCCCCTAAAAGCGCTACCCATTCCTAAGAGGTGCTAAGAGAATGAGTAGCGCTTCCCCTTAAAAGCGTTACCCATTCTAAAGAGGTGTTAAGGCAATGAGTAGCGCTTTCTCCTAAAAGCGCTACCCATTCCTAAGAGGCGCTAAGGGAATGAGTAGCGCTTCTAAGGAAAGCGCTACTCATTCCTATCAATGGGTAGCGCTTTAAAAGCGCTACGCATCGTGGGAGTGGAATCCGTAGCGCTAAGATTAGTAGCACTCGATCTATTTATCTATCTATCGATCTATTTATCGATCTATCTATCGATCTATCTATCGATCTATCTATCTATCTATCTATCTATCTATCTATCTATCTATCTATCTATCTATCTATCTATCTATCTATCTATCTATCTATCTATCTATCTATCTATCTATCTATCTATCTATCTATCTATCTATCTATCTAAACCAAACAGACCATTAAAGTTGATTTGGAGTTCTAGAGACTATCTTTGGTTACTACCAACAATAGAGAGAGAGAGAGAGAGAGAGAGAGAGAGAGAGAGAGAGAGAGAGAGTTACACTAGTATATGTACTTTTATTTTGAAAGATACTCATTCTATTGATTGAGCTAAAAGCGAGTTCGTGGAATCATTACAAACTATAGAGTTAACAGGGTCAGGGACATGCCCCTACCAATATATAGAACCTAATTGTTTTGCTAGACTAACTAAAGCATGAGCTGCTTGGTTACATTGTCTCTTAGCAAAGGAAATTCTAGAGCCATTCAAGCTGCCTAATAAATCAGTACAATCAAAAACAATGGCATCAATAGCAAAATCCGATAAAATCCCTGTACAACATTTAACCACGGTCTTTGCATCACATTCAAACCAGCAAAGGCTAGATATGTGTTCAGTTACCCACTTCATAGCCCATCTAAGACATAAGGCTTCAGCAATAGTTGGAGAAACCGATATGTGCTCCAAATGATTTGCAGCATGAAGGACAGCACCATTATGGTCCCTAACAATAAAGCTCCAGCCAGTAGCAACATCAATAAAGCAACCAGCATCAGTGTTGACCTTCAAATACCTGCTTCAGGTGCTTTCCAATAGAGACAAGTTCTGGCAACTGGAGGGGTCATGGGTTTCAGAGTAGCAGAATTAAAATCATCAACAGAATCTGCACTTTGTCCTGTAATTAAAATGGGATTGAAACTGGAATTGTTAAAAATCACATCGTTTCTGCTTTTCCAGATCTTCCAGAGAGTAATACAGAAGAGTTGTTTTGCTAAGGCGTCTGGTACAGTTAGTGTAACACCCCAATATTTCTAGCTTGTAGAAATACCAAAGTGCACAACATGGCATACATCAGAGTAACTTCCTGTTATTGAATATTGAACACATCTAAAAACTTTCGATAAATAATTATCAAATGGTTCCATTAACCTCATTAAACTTAACAAAGTACCTAAGTCTCATGACTTAAAATTTATACAATCCTGGTGTTCAATACTCAAAACATAAGTAGCGGAAACGATTTACAACTGTTACTAATAATAGTTATACAATCGATATTACTAAGACAACAAAAGGGGGCAAAAGCCTAAATATACAGCTGAATCTTCAATGACTTCATAAGTCACACCTGCTAACCGTGCTTCTTCGCCTTTGTTTTTCCCTGTTTCTCTGTAAAAACCACAATAATAAAGGGTGAGATAAACATTATCTCAGTGAGTCCTATCGAGACCCCTTACTAACTCTAGCGGTTTATTATGCATTGTACTTTGAACATCATGGCCCTAATAAGCAACCATGTGGACATATCTTTCTTTATTCTGTCTTGTAGCCCTAATAAGCGACTACATTTCATGTCTTATCTTTCCTTTAACTTAGCACAACACCTCAAGCCTACCTTATCCGATTATTTCTTTGGCTTTTGGTGAACCCAATCCACTAACCACTAATTAGCGGGCAAACCTCATGGGGCCTAGGCTTTGGGGCTCATAACTTCCCCTCCCCTAGTATGCTAATCCTTAGGATCGTCACCCTTGATATACATATATTATTTTATGTATGCCATTCTACCTTTCTTTTTAG
The DNA here is from genome assembly GCA_039519185.1 of Astragalus membranaceus. NCBI lineage: Eukaryota > Viridiplantae > Streptophyta > Magnoliopsida > Fabales > Fabaceae > Astragalus > Astragalus membranaceus. Next base: position 23,817,006 of record CM076850.1, on the reverse strand, counting down.
AGAAAGTAATTCTTCCTTTCCTTTCGGGAAAGTAACTTGTATAGACTTACAATCATTTGCCTTAGCACGACTTATCGAGACTTATAGTCTTTTATCTTATCTTGACGTATGTACTATCGCGGTTACTAATGTTTCCTCAATTTCATAACTCATGAATTTCATCTCAAACATACTCAATTGCATGATATTCAAGCATTAGAATCATTAGGCAACCTTGGGAAATGATTAGAAGGAACTTGGAATCATTTGGAACGGACTAAAGTGTATTTTGAAATAGGGTAACAGAAGCTCGCGCACGGTCCGTGCCTTGGAGGCGCACGACCCGTGCGTGTTTTCAAAATATTTGAAAAACACATGCGTAGGGTACGCACGGTCCGTGCCACTGGGCGCACGATCTGTGCCATGTTTTTAAAACCTTTCAGGCCACTTGCAAACAAGACGCACGGTCCGTGCCACTTGGGGCGCATGATCCGTGCGTGTTCATCAGTAACCCAGAAATTGCTGTTTTTGTGTACTTTTTCATTCCGTTTCGATTCCAAATTTCATTCCGACCGATTTCCTAACACAACAACAATATTCCAGTCCAGAACAACACATCATAGCAATCATATAATCAACATTCAATCAATCAAAATACCAATCAATCAATCGTATAAATTATCATTAAAAGTGATTTCATTAAAAGCGGTTTTTGATTCGATTCGATAATGAAACTTGTTGCGTTAAAAACACACTTAGAGCAAGTGTACTCTTTCGCAGAAGTAGTATAAAAGATTATCGTGTCCACAGGGATTAATTAGCAAGTACCAAACTACTTAAGATATACTATTGTTTAGACGAACAAATAGCTGATGGTTGTAATAACATATTAAAAAGTAAAAAATAGCAAGAATAAAATACAAGTTTAATAAATGGTGAGAGGCCTAGGATCACGGTTTCACTTGCAAGCTTCGATTCCCCCTATGTCTAATCCTACCTGAATTCCCTTATTTTACTTAATTGCCAATCCCTTTACTAAAACTATTAATCCGTTTGGTCATTCGCGATTAATATTCTTTTTCCTAAACTAACCCTTGTTTGGTCATGCAAGAATTTAAATTCAGGAAAAGCATAAAGAGCAAAAAGGTTGAATGAATGGAAGACTAAATTATGGTTTGGTCATGCCCTAATTATAGCCCCAATTATCCTATAGGTCCACCAACTAATTGCAGTACGGTCGCTTATCAACTAATTGATTATAAACATGCAAAGGGTAGCTAATCCTAATCATGTGATAAAAACAATAGGACAATATTAATTAAAATAAAAACAGGAATTCAAACCAGAAATTAGAACATAAAAAGGTCTCTAATCAAGCAAGATCCACCTAGACCCTAGAAGAGGATTTAGCTATCCATAGTGTTCGAGAACAATAAAATAAAATTAGGAGTCATAAATTACAAAGATAAAAATAACCTGGAATAGAGAAATTTCTGATCCTGAAAATTTAGTCTCCTTTTTCTGCTCCAGAGCTCTCTCACGGTGTCAAGAACGGGTACTCCAAACTCCCTCTCTCCAAGCCGGTGCTACCGTTGGTGCGTGACTTCTGATTCACGTGTGCGGCCTGTTGTTCCTCTAATTCTGATCTCTGTAGCGTGCGTTCTCCTCAACGGCTCCTCTTCCTTTTATTCTTTTAATTATGAAAATATATCTTTTGTTGTTGTTGTGCGGCTTTCTGTAGTTGATTCTTCCGTGAGAAAAAAAGGAAAAACAATTCCTTATGAATGCTGCAAGCTTTTTATAGATGAGATTTAGGTTTCAATTGTGGGCCTCCAATTGATCCGTGGACAAAGTTGGGCTGCTATGCTCCAAATAAAAATTGATCTTTTCTTTTCATTTAAGCTCATATATAATTTTGATTCTTGTGTAGCTTTAAATTGGACTTTCATTCTTTTTGCCTATTTTCTTCTTTCTACAAATAAAAAGCAATTTAAGTCAGTAATTTATATTATTAATAATAACAGCTCTAAAAATGACTCAAAAGTGTCTCTAAAAATGCACTAAATTGGAGCTTATCAAAACAAAACGCGAGACATGCAAACTCATAAATGACAAACTTCCCTAAGCGAGTATAGAACTCAACTTTGTGATGAAAATCACAAAAACAACGTATCCATGGGTTGCAACGACAATGTAACCCCACGAATGGTCCCCGTACTCGAACTTCTCACCATAACTGGAACTCAAATCCTCTCGAACGATCCCAAACGACCCAAAACAGTAATGTGGCTTGAGAAATGGTTCTAGTGCTGATTGTTGAGCTTCAGAAATGGTTTTGGTTCTTCAACCACAACATGCAAGCTTCAAAACTCCTATTTGGACCAAGTGGAGCTTGGATGCTCTTCAATGGTGATTTGTAATGGAGAGTGGTGTGGGTTTCGAAAATAGTACTAGTGGGAAGAGGAGAGAAAATGGTGGAGGATAGTGGTCAAAGATCAGACATGCATCAAGGTGTGGGTGAGTTCTCTTTCTTCAAACTCTCTCCCTCTCTTGCGACTTCTCCCTCTTTCTCTCTCAACTCTCAGCTTTTCCTTCTTAGTTCTTTCTGTTTTCAGCAACTAGGTGTGTGAGTGTGTGCTGTCCCTGAGTGAGTGATCTCAAGTGTCCAGCTGAGGGTTATGTGAGCATGTGAGGAAAAGTCCAGTTTACCCTTACTTAAACTCCATTTACATGAACAATCAACAATTACTCATATATTGCCTAATTAATCTAGTACTCAAGTACACATTTAATTCATCAATGCACAAACTCCTAATATTGATAATTAAAATATCTATGACACATAATCAATTAGGCCTAATTATTCAAATTAGCTAATTAATTTTATTACGACATCTTGCTAATTTCAATAAATGAAATTAGCTAAATTGGGGATGTTACAGTTAGCCAATGTTGTAGCCAGGGAATAAAATCAGAGTTAGGAGGGTTTCTGATGCCTAGGGGGGATGAGAACCACAGAAGCTTTGTGAGATGGCAGTGCATAAAAAGATGGCTTGAAGTCTCTTTACCATCACAGCAAAGTGGACATTGGGTATCAATGGTAAGTCCTTTCCTTTCAAGTCTGCTCCTAGTGGGTAAGATGTCCTTGGCAAGTCTCCATATGAAATTCTTGACACAATTGGGAACTTTCATCTTCCAAATGGCCTTCCAAATCGCATCATCCCCCGAACTAGAGGATTCAGGGGCATTTCTAGAGCTGATGGCTTTCAACATATGATAGGCAGTTCTCACAGAGTATTTGCCATTATTTTCCCCATGCCAAACAAGTCTGTCCTCAGTTTTCCTCCAAGGCATTGGAATATTAATAATTTTCTTTGCCTCAAAGGGGTTGAAAATGTTGAGGATTTGATTTCTATTCCACCTTCGAGTGTCAGTATCAATCAAAGAGATCACTGTTGCATCTGAAGGAATTGTGTTGATAGGACTGCACACCTTAAAACTAGCTTGTGTAGGGAGCCAATTGTCATGCCATACTTGAATTTTCTCACCATTCCCAATGCACCATCTGCTGCCATGGTCAATAACCTTTCTGGCACTGAGAATGCTACGACAGGCATAGCTAAGTTGGAACCCAGTGATAGCTTTGAGGAAGTTTGTTCTGGGGTGATGATGTGAGCCCACGTGGAGCTTGGATGAAGTGTTTCCTATACTTTGTTTTCTTTTAGTTGTATATTTGTAAGACACTTTCATTTTGGGCCATGTGGCTTTGAGTAGATGGGCTACGGCCTAGACTAGTTTTTGTGGCTAACGGCCTTTCTTGTAATTGTGGATTTGGGCTTTATATCGTGGACCTAGGAACCAATAAGTCCATAATATAAATACCTTATCCCTTAGTGTAATTAGAGAGAACTTTTGGATGAATGAAATCATTCCTCAATTTTGCAAAGTTGAAAGCCTAGAGAGATACCTAGTGAGAGGTGAGAGTGGCGAGTACATGCATATGAGAGGTGAGGTTCATCATGAAGTTTCTCCAATGGTTCTTGAAGAAGAGGACCTTGCTCACAACCTTGGGGCTAGGAGCGCCCAAGGCTAGTTGATCTTATCGCCTTCCAAGAAGGTGTGGCGATCATTCATCTCCACATCCATCTCTAGTCTCATCCACATTTGTTCTTTCTTCTACTTTTCATGTAAGTTCATTGTGTTTGTGTTGTATGTTCTTCATCTTTCTTGATTTGTCAATAACACTTGTTCTTGATCTTGTGTGAGAATTATTGAATTGTCAAAATTCTAGATTCTATCCTTCTTGATCTATTCTAGATCATATCATGTGTCATCAAAGCACATTGATTCATATCATGTGGTAATCAAAGCTTGTAGAATTTTGACAATTTTTTTCTCTTCTCTCACATTTCCAAATCTTAGATCTAAAAGGAATTTGAATTTGACTTGAAATCTTGTGAAATTCCTTTGTTAATATGTTAGATCTGAATATTTGAAGTTCAAATTCAGTTAGATCTCAAAATTTGAGTTCAAATTGATCAAAAAAAATTCAGATCTAGATCTATTTGTTTTGGAAGAAAAGTTAGTTATACAGAAAAGTGATGCCTAAAGTCTGAATTCCAGCAACTGTTTTCAGCAACAGTTTTCTTCACTGTTTAGCGCTAAGTTCATTTTTCAGCCTTGATTTCGTTTTTTTCTTTGCTCTTGATTTCGTCTTCGATTTCTGTTTGAAACTTGTTCGTTGTGTAATTTGCAATTTATTACACACTCGTTTCACTGATTTTGAGCACGAATTCATCAAATTCGAAGTATAAAACCTTCATCACTTTCGTTCTTCCAATTACGTCATCTTGCTCAATTCTTGTTCGTTTTTGATGAAATTTGTTGCTATTAATCACTTTCTGCAGTGATTTCGCACCATTTGCAACTAATTTGGTGAATTTCAGTTGAGTATTGAGCGTTTCCCCAAATCACAAAACCTAAACGCGATTTTGGTTCGTATAATCGCTTTTTGGTTAAGTTCTTCGCATCTTTTGTTCAAATTGATGGTATATTTTGAATCCTTGTGAAATTTAGCATGAGATGCACTACTCATTTGTATGATTTGGTGCTGAAGTGCGAAATATGGAAATTGCTCATGTTCTTGATGTTCTTGATGAAGTGTTCTTCATTTTCTGCACTTTGATCCAAAACTGTTGATGTCAAACTTCAATTTGTGTTAGTGAATTCAAAGTTTACGGTGATTCAAAAGCCAGGTTATTCGTCTCAAAGTCTAGTATTATTTGAGAGACTGGAAAAAAAATTCTGAAAAAAAGAAACAACTGCAAAAAAAAGATATAGCAAAAACAATAGTAAAATAGTCAAAGAAAAAGGCAAAACCTCACCGCGGGAGCATCAAAATAATTCAAAAAATTCCAGAAATATTTCTAATGTTTCTATACATTTTTTTGGATCATTGTGCAATTTTCTCAAGATTTTTTGAGAACATGTTGACTATTTTGCCCTTGGAGGCTTATATGCTCATTTAGTTGCAATATTTGTTGGTGTCTTGCTAGCAAACTTTTGTGTCTCTTTTTTGTAGTTTAAATTTGTCTTTAAATACTCTATATTTGGTTTAGCTTCAGCTTTTTTTTTGGACTTTGTGTCTTAAAAAAAATTCCTTAGTTTTGTCATAGTAGTCTCATTTTTCTATTCCTCTTGGTGAGTGATCATACATGCATTGGGTTCTATAGTAACATCAACACCAAGGTTTGGATAGTAGCTTATAGGTTTCTTTTTCAAGTTCTAATGGAGAAATGAGTGGCTTGAGTGACCTACTTACATTGTGTGTGACCAAAAAGCCCTTGAGTGAGAGTGTTTCCTAAAAGCCTAAAACGAGTGGAGTGATATTTAGTGAGATAAACACTTTCGTGAGGACTTATGTATGGATATTTTCATACTAACATTCTCTTGTAGGTACACACAGATTATTCCATGATGAAGTCCATATTTGATAGGATGTATGATTCACCATTGAGGTATGATTCCCCAATGAGGTATGATTCTCCTAGGAGGTATCATTCCCCAACAAGGTATCACTCCCCAAGAAGGATTAATTCCCCCATAAGATGTCATTCCCCTATTAGATATGACTCTCCTTGTGAATATTATGAAAAAAGAAATAGGAGGTCTAGATATGTTGTTGAGGAGGGTGAAAGGAGCCATAGAAGGAGGGACATCAAAGAAGAAAACTCCTCCAAGTATGCCCACACAAATACTTGGAAGGCCAATTCAAAAAGGTAGGAAGCCTATACACCTGAAACGGTAAAAGATGAAGCTTCGGCCATAGAGCCAAAGAGTAAGAAAACTTTCTCTACTCCTACTAATCCTTCTACCTTTCATACTAGATGTCTTGTGTCAACTAGATTATGTTGTGTGCAAATTGATGTTGGAAGTCGTGTTAATTGGGCTAGCACTCGCTTAGTCACAAAGCTCAATATTCCCACCCTCAATCATCCAAACCCATACAAAATACAATGACTTAATGAGCAAAGAGAAATAGTTGTGGATAAAAAAGTGCTTGTTAGTTTTTCCATTCATAGGTACAAAGACAATGTCTTATGTGATGTTGTCCCTATGGAGGCCTGCCACCTAATCTTAGCCACCTAATCTTAGGAAGGCCATGGCAAATTGATACAAAAGCCATTTATGATGGATTTACTAACAAATACTCCTTTGTGCATAACAATTTGAATTTTTTTCTTTCTCCTCTTAGTCCTCAAGAAGTTTTGAAAGACCAAATCATTTTGAAAAATAAAATTCAGGAGGAGGAAAAAGAAACAAAGGCCAAACTCGAGTTGGAAGGCAAAAGTGTAGTTGTGGTAGGCAACCCTAATCTTGATCATGACACTCACAAAGAATTAAAAGACCAAAAGCTTGAGAAAAATGGCCCAAAGAAAATAAAAAGCTTACTTGTAGTGCCTAAAAAGGATCCATCGAGGAAAGGATGTATGTCCCTTAGGCAAACTTTGTGTGATGTATTATATGAAAATAGGGTTTGGCCCACTAACTTTGCACATAGTTTTGTAATTTCTTGTTTAGGACACCTATGAAGTTATTGCCTAAGCCACTTTCTTTTGGGCATGGCAAGGATCTTGGTGGTACTTCCAATGACAAACAACTAAATGGTAAGGCCAAGGTAATGCAGAATGTGTCTCATGTTATGAAGTTGCAAAGGTATCATCTTCTACCTCTTGTCTCCATTCCTTCCCCAAGGTCGTTTTCTTTTACTTGGAAGTTTACAAAATTTTACATTTTGATAAAACTTGTAGTTGGATTTTGCACACTTAAGCTATTATTTGGGCTCACTCACTTTCCTTTTGATCCCGGTGGAGCCTAAGAAATTAATGCATTAGTGTAGTTGTTTGTGTTTTTCAAAATAAGTGATTTTGTCCATGCTTGATGTTGGTTTCCAAGAGAGGGAGTTCACTTGAGGACAAGTGAAATTCAAAAGGAGGAGGATGATGTGAGCCCACATGGAGCTTGGATGAAGTGTTTCCTATACTTTGTTTTCTTTTAATTGTATATTTGTAAGACACTTTCATTTTGGGCCATGTGGCTTTGACACTACAAGAAAAACCTGTTTTAGCTACCAACATTTGCGACGGAGCTTAATCCGTCAGTAATTTGCCACGGATTCGCGACGGCATGTATAAAAAGTAAGAAGCGGGAGATTTCTCGCTAGCGTTTGCGACGAATTAGAAAACGGTCGCAAATTTGCTACGGAGATCCCGTGGGAAAGCCGTCGCAAACCATCAAATTTCATTTATCCAACCTTTAAACCCTCGTACCCTCATTTCAACCCAAACTCTCACGTCTCTCTCAGTCGCGTTCTCTTTTTCTCATCTTTCACTCTCCGCCTTCGCCTCCCTCTCTTTCTCATCTTTCCGCCTCCGCCCCCACCGGCCTCCGCCCCCGCCGTTACTCAGCCTGTCCTTCGCAGCTCACCACCACCATTTCGTCTCCCCCTCTTCAACCTCAGTTCTTCTCCATCACTGAAAAGCAGAATCGCTTCTCCCCACAGCCAATCCGAACCACAACCAAAAAATGGCTTCTTCTTCTTCCTCAAGGGTACGTTTTCTTCTTCTATTATACTTTGATTCTACACAAAACCCCTAATTTTTGATTAACTCAAAACCCTAACCCCCTATTCCTAATTTGTCAGCTTCAATCCAAACCCTATTCCTAATTTGTCAGCTTCAATCCAGAACGACGGTCTTCTCTCCGCCGGAGACTCCGCCCCTGATGTCGAGTTTGGCTTTTCTCGACCTGATTTTCGACAAAGCCCTCTCGTTGGTACTATTGAGTTGTACGAACGCCGCGTGTTCCTTTGTTACAAGAACCCTCGATTTTGGCCACCGCGTATCGAAGCTGCTGAGTTTGATTGTTTGCCTAGGTTGCTCTATGCTACTGTTATGGCTTGGAAGAATCATATGAAGAAAGAGGTACTTTACATTGGCACCCCCTCTTTTGTTTTCTATGTTGATGATTTTGTGATTTTTTTGGGAGTTTATTGTGATTTATTGGTTGTTAGCTTATAAAAATCTAAGCTTTTGGGATATTTTTTTGTGGGTCGATGATTCATGATTGAATGATCCACTAGACATTGTTTGCTGTCAAATTTTTTTGTTAGTGAGATTTTAAGCTAAATTAATGACGGGCTACAACCTAGACTAGTTTTTGTGGCTAAAGGCCTTACTTGTAATTATGGATTTGGGCTTTATATTGTGGACCTAGGATCCAATAAGTCCATGCATATGAGAGATACCTAGTGAGAGGTGAGAGTGGCGAGTACATGCATATGAGAGGTGAGGTTCATCATGAAGTTTCTCCAATGATTCTTGAAGAAGAGGACCTTGCTCACAACCTTGGGGCTAGGAGCGCCCAAGGCTAGTTGATCTTATCGCCTTCCAAGAAGGTGTGGTGATCATTCATCTCTACATCCATCTCTAGTCTCATCCACATTTGTTCTTTCTTCTACTTTTCATGTAAGTTCATTGTGTTTGTGCTGTATGTTCTTCATCTTTCTTGATTTGTCAATAACACTTGTTCTTGATCTTGTGTGAGAATTATTGAATTGTCAAAATTCTAGATCCAATCCTTCTTGATCTATTCTAGATCATATCAGGTAATATCTGCCTTTAAAAACGCTGGCCATGAGAGATTGCTCATCATCTAGTAACCTCCAGCATTGCTTGCCCAGGAGAGCAGAGTTAAATTCACTGAAGCCACGGAACCCCAGACCCCCTTTTGATTTTGCTGTTCCCATTTTCCCCCAGCCAATCCAATGGATTTTCCTTTGAAACTCAGATGAGCCCCACCAGAACTTTGCCACCAGAGATTCAATGTCCTTGCAAGTGCCATTAGGGATTTTATAACAGCTCATGATATAATTAGGTATTGATTGCGCAACAGCCTTGATGAGAGTTTCCTTGCCTGCCCTTGATAAGAATTTCTCTTTCCAACCTTTGACTTTCTTCCAAACCCTATCTTGCACCAATTTCGATAGAGGGCGTGAGAATATTTGCATGCCTTCAAAATTGAGGCCTCTAATTACAAGAAAAATAGAATTTCAATAAGTCATAAATCTCTTGCACAAGAACTCAGTCAGACCACCAACTGGCCTTCTCAAATACCCCAAGTTTTTCTTATAAACGACCAACCTGTTATTTTCATCTTTTTCTTGTGAAACTGACAATGAAACTACAAGTACCCAGGTTTTTTTTGATGATTTAACCAACCCTTGTCAATATAAAAGCCTTTGGGAAAATCATTGCAAATAAAATACTACACCATTGAAGGGCAGTTAGTGATATGGTTCAAACTCATAAATTTTATGTCATTAGAACACCCTATTTCATTGTGCTTACATTTATGAGTCCCAATTCAACCCACTCCTATAGTACCCACTTGTACTCTCATGGTCAGTTTCCTAGAAAAAAGATGAAAATAATAAGTTGGTCAATTTAAATAAAAACTTGGGTAATTGGGAAAGATAGTTGGCGATATGATTCACACTCAAAAATTATGTCACTTGAACACTTCATGTCCTTGTGCTTACATTTATGAGTCCTCAAACACTAATTTAGTACCCATTTGATGTCTCATGGTCAGTTTCACAAGTAAAACATCAATACTCACTTTGAAACAAATCATTATGGAGAATAAATAGTTATTATTTACTTTAATGTGGAAAAGACTTTTCATATTACCATATATTCTACTAAATATATAAAAGGAAAAGAGAGTTACTTAGTTATAATTTAATGCATAATTTGGCTATTATATTGTTCTATATTAGTCTAAAAATACTATGTTGCTGTTCCAAGAAAATATTACTCTGAAAAATGTTATCTTATATTAAATAAATTGAAATAGATCAAAAAAATAAATAATTTATTTGACTAAACTATTTCGTAATATATATATATGTGTGTGTGTGTGTGAATACGAATTTTAATTTTTCAAATAATTAAAAAATGTTTAATTTAGTATGAGAATGAAAATTAATAGTGATATTCTAATTTGTTGTATAAATACTTTGAACTAAGAAATAATAAGTGGGACTTTCAAATTCTTTTTGGTGTAACTCCTATGCATTGAAAGTGGAGTTTCATATTAATATGAATCATTCCTTAGTTGCCAATAAATTTATGAGTTAGTAAAATATAAGTGGAAGATGTATAGTTTTAATCAGTTATGATATGATACAACTATTTATAGGAGAAAATTTTAGATGATGAGGGAAGTGATTTTGGCAAGAGAATTTAGAACAAAAACCAGGATGTGGATGTGAGTATTAGAAAATATGTGCATGTGAGTATTAGAAAAGAGTGGCAATATTAGAAAGGAGTGCAAGAAGGAGGTCCCGGGTTCAAACCCCAGAAACTAACATTTCCCCACCTCCACTAACCTTTTTTATAAAAAAAAAGCATTGCAGGAAAAAGCATAGATTGCGTAACCTAAAGATCTAAAAGGAACTGTAGACATCGCGCGCTTTTGCCAAGCCGCATATCAAATAAAGATAAACACAACTTTAATTTGAAAATTTTTAAATTAAAATTTAACTGAAAATTTTAATTTACACGACATGTTATAACGGTCGAGCGATGACAAGGGTGATCAAACAATTTATGTGGCCTATGGTACTCAACTCCTTGAAAAGCACCTTAAACTTCACCACAACTATCGTTCCTGTCTCACCCATATACGTTTTTATTGTTTTTGTCTTAACTGGCCAGGCAGGGAGCCAAGTGACAGGCCAGCGCCTATGAGGGCGCCTGGCAGGGCGCCATGTGAAGAACAGGCCAGCGCCCATGAGGGCGCCTGGCAGGGCGCCAGGTGAAGAACAGGCCAGCGCCCATGAGGGCGCCTGGCAGGGCGCCAAGTGACAGGCCAGCGCCCATGAGTTGTTGAGGACTCTGTGGACTTGTGGGACATGAATTTTTACTTACTCATTGTTATGTACCGAGCAGCTTTTTGACGGTCTGCTGTTGGTAGGTCCCTTGCTGTCGTAGCAGTAGGTCAGTGAGCGCCTGGGGGGTACCTGCCACTCCGACTCTCAAGTCCGTATGAGAGTAAGACAGTGTATATGCAAAGGAAGAGTGTGTACCTCGTGAATGGCTATGCGAGCCGGAATTTATAGGAAATTGCTGTTCGTTGTGGATCGTCGGATCAGTGGAGGTGATCTGGACCCTCCAAGCGTGATGGGCTTGCATGTTATGGATATGGGCTGGATCTATTGGGCTGATCCATAACTCACTACTAATCGCACCCCCTGGTATTGCTAATTGGACATCTTGGTTGACTCCAGAACACTCATAACAGTGGAATCAGTGGAAATTGTTGATGGAGTTTGATGATAATTTTCAAGCGTTTACTTATTGTATATCATTTAATTGTTGGACCACTTTGTCCAACAATTGAAAAGGAAGACATATATTATGTCAAATTTGCCAAATTAATTACCTGGAGCTAGAACTAAAAATTGGGGTTCATTTTTTGTTCCGGATTGGGCCGAAGTCCAATCCGGATTTAGGCCGGCCTCATTGGCTCAATTTCACCTTAGCGCAAAAACCATGCGCCCCATGAGCTTCCAGTGGCCGAGATCATCCTAGATCTCATCGTACGGCCAGGAAGTGACCTCGACCGCGATAGGACACTCGAAACTACCTTGCCATGTTGGATTTCGCACGCGCCTGCTCGGTAGCCCACATTAGCTGCCGGTTCTCTCTCTCTCTCTCTCTCTCTCTCTCTCTCTCTCTCTATATATATATATATATATATATATATATATATATATATATATATATATATATATGCACAATCATTGCACAAGTGATGACTTCAAATACTGTGTGCAGGTATTATTGTGAAAATTGGTGTGCAAGTATAGTCAAACAAGTAATAAAGCGATAAGAGATTTATATCACCCTAGTCATCCTGACCATAAAAGGATCTAGCTCATAGTAAGCTTAGACATAGTAAACTGATACCTAATTACACTATATATGAAGTCATTACAACCATAATTACAGCTAATAACAGATTTATACAAATGAGGAAACGACATACAAACAAATCGAAACTTAAAGTAAGCTTCTACTGTTGTAGATCAGCTCCACTAGTTATGTGTTGTGCTGATAAAAAAATGTTGCAGAATGCAAGTTGACAACTTCAAAAATAGAGTTTCAGGTACAAAAATATTGGTGCAGGATGAGTGCGGAAGAAGGTGAACAATGATGGTGGCTGGAAAAGGGAAGTTCTGACCTAGGGATCCGTAATTGTAAGACTGTGACCCCCTTTTTAGGTTAAAATTTCCTTTTACATGAATTTCTCTCACCATATACTCTTTTTGGGCAAAGACAAGAAATCAAAACTGCAACCAACCCTAAAACCAATGACATTTTGTCCTCTAGTGGCCCAATAAAAGCGCAGATTCCTTTGGCCCACCTCTACAAAAGACAAAACGCCCTTTTTCTTCATTTAAACACTTGGGGTCACTTCATATAATTGTTCATGCACACCCCAACTACACTTGTGCTACACTGCTACGACATCACCACTACTACCACATCACCACAAACAACACCTGAACTAATTTTTCCTGTACAACTAAACAAAGGGTGAAATCACACAAACTGGCACCAAAGGTGTGCGAAACATAGTTTAAACACTGAAAACACGTTTTTGTCGAATTATGATCAAAGACTCTATTTACATACATGAATTACTCTTAAACAAGCTTAATTTTCATTTGTTTTGGCACAAATAACTCTTATTTCTAAGAGTTATCAAGCACCACCCCACCAGGTTCACCACGACGGGGCACCGTACCAGAAGACTTCTGGCGACTACCTCATTGGTTTGCTACTCCGGTATCGAACAATTTTATTTTATCTTATTTTCCATTTAAACATTCACTTCTCTCGTAAAGAGTTCGCCCTATTCAAAATTTATCGCAAATAAGCAAATTCTGGTAAGAAACTTTCTCCCATGTCCCCTAAATTACTTATTTAATATATTGATTACAATTTGAAAATTTTTAGAGTACTTCTAAAAATAGTCAATTTATGTAATTCTTTTTATGGTTTCATTGTACCCTATAAACCACATATTTTCAAAAGTATAAATATTTAAAATTGTGCTTCTCTAAATTTCAAATTTACTGCGAAGACTTTTTCAGGATCTCGTTTTTCCTAGTAACTAGTAAGTTACTTATTTATGGAAGTACAATTTCATGCTTTTTATTTCCAATAAATAAGTTGTTTACGAAGAACTGTTTTTCAGGATTGAACTATTCCACTCAAATAAGACATTTATTGATGTACAAACGATTTAATTTTTGATATTTGTAAATTGATTGTCTACGAATGTCCTCTTTTTAGAATTATACTACTTCTGTAAATTTCTATTTCACGAATGTGTTAATTGTTCGCATTTTTCACCCTAAATTGGTAGATTACGGTACATAGATAATTTGTGTGTGTGTGAAAGAAGTGAAAAGAGACTTACATTTTGGGAAAAAGGAAATATAAACTAGCCGTAAGTGAAGCTTTTAGAGAACGAGACTCTCAAGGAGGGGATCGAACCGCCGACCCTTAGTTAAGGGAGGTTCAGCCCCAACTGCTGAACCCCACGCTCTGGGTTGAAAATTACTTATTTATGAGATAGAGAAATCTATTTTACGATTAATCGTAAATAAGTAATTATTGGAGCATAGAAACCTATAAAAAGTGGCAACAATAAAATGTTAATTCAGGGAACCTGAGAAACTATTTGTGATACCTGTAACCCAAAAAAAACTATTTGTGATACCTCCAAATATATAAGTAATAAATTCTATTCATGGAAAACAACGCAACAATTTTTTTTCTAATTCTTGTTCCCATACCTGTCCATTCCAAAGAATTCAAATTCTGTTTACAAATAACTTGTTTTCCTAACCCCTAAGGCCTAAAATGAAGGTAATATTTCTAGCATTGTTCCTATTAATCATTTCAAGTGCCCAAGCCATATTAGCAGCAAACTTCAATACAAATTCCATTTCAATCCAAAGCAAGGGACAAACACGTGAGATTTTTGGAAAGATTTCTACTTTAAAACAATCACAAATTTAGTGTTTGAAATATTTGTATGCATCCTTGTTTTCACCCTCACTTCTAAATTTGTGTTATTATTCCATGATAGGGAAATTGTATGGAAATGAAAACACGAAAGACTCTACAAGGCTGAACCACAAAGTTGTGCTTGTGGAAAGTGAAAATGAACACAAACATGAATTATCTATTACTATAAGAAAAGGGGGAGGAGGAGGAAGAGGAGGAGGAGGTGGAGGTGGAAGAAGGGGAGGAGGAGGAGGTTTAGGAGGAATGTTCGTAGCTGGACACCATTCTAAAAATGTTGCACCATCATTATTTCCGGGGACTCATTTTTGGGTCCCAAAATTTATTTTTTATTCGATCTTGGCTTTAACAATCTTGTTTCCCTTGCACTAATTACTTATGTTAAGCAGTGCAGTTAGGAAAATATTTGGTTGTTGATGAATTAGTTTGTGTAAGGTCCACCCCTGAAAATATCATTTGAAGAGATCTGGTATGTGTACTTGTTGATAATTGATAATGTAGCATGAATAGAATAGATGCATGAATCTTTGCTTGTAACTGGGAGAAAAAGAACCGAAACAATCTCTCTATATATACTTTATTTTGTATTTACCATGGGGAAGTTAGATGCAAATATTATAATGCTGAACTTTTCTAGTATGTCACTATTAAAAGAATTGGTTTTAATTAGAGACGCATTTTTGAGACATACATTTATCCCTCATTATTAGTGAGAGATTTTGTTACGGAATTCAAAATTCACATCAACTATTGCCAGGTATATGTTTGCGACGAAGTTAGTGACGGGAAATATCCCTCTCTAAAATTTTCGTAACAAAATCTCTCACAAAATGACTAAAGTATTGTTAGAGACAAATTTTTGGAAGAGAACGTATTCCTCACTAAAACAGGTTGTTGCTAAATCTCTCACTAATATAGGTTCCTCGCTAAATCCCTCACAAAAGCATTTTCATCAAAAATTTCCGTGTGTCTCTCCTCCCTCCAAAAATAAATCCCTAATTTTTCCAAAACCAAACTCTCCCTCCCGTGTCCAGTATTTTCTCCCAAAGCACAAAAAAAACCCATTCTAGGTTCTTCCACAGTAGTTGTAAATGGCCCTCATCCTTTCACCTATTTATTGCTTTTTAAAATGATTCCAAACATTGGAAGTTAGCTTTCTTTGACGACCTTCGATTTCAGTTGGAAGTAAGCTTTCAACTTCATCATGAGGGGTTGAATTTGTTTCTACATTCATAGAAGGAGCACCCACATTTGATTCACCCACAATGGGTTCACCCACATTAGATCCACCCGCATTAGTTCCAATTTCCATAGGGGTAGAGGTATGTTGAGTAGACATTCTAAAATAAACAAGTTTGTTACTATAATAATATTGATAGATTTAGCAATATTGCTACTACACATAAACAAATCTAGCAACATGAATCAGAAATTGTTACTATAATAATATTGACAAATTTAGCAACACATATCAGAGTGAACCAAAATTTAGCAAATTTAGCAACATGATTAGAAATTGTAAATTTGCAACATGAACCAGAATCCAATATGAACCAGAGACGAAAATGAAATTGTAAATTGGCAACATATGAACCAAAATCCAATATCAAAAAGCCTACCTATGATCAGAAACTAAAATGAATCAGATTTATTACAAATAATCGAATTAGATTTGACATGAATCAGGTTTGTCACAAATAATATTGACATAAATAAGTTTTTTATGAATCAGATTTGTTACTATTATAACAAAAATCAGAAATAAATTCTAATGTTACTATAATAATGTTACCATAACCTGAATCAGAACTGTATAATAATGTGACCATTATACAAGTTTAGCAACATGAATCAAAAATTGTAAACACAAAAATAAAGAAAGACAGAAACAAAATAAAATTTCTGAACAGAACATGTACAAAATGAAAAGGTGGAGGATGAAACGAACCAAAAACGAACCTGAAAAGAAAAGGAGAAAACCTACCTGGATTTGGTCGCCGATGGTGGGGCAGAGGAGCTTCTCGCGCGGTGGCGATGTTCGGTTTGTGCTGAGAGTGTGTGGCTGTGTCACTATGTGTGATGCGAAGGTGAGGAGTGAGAAGTGAGAACGGTGAAAGTGAGAACAGAGAGAGGGAAGCGACACACTAAGTGAATGTGAGTGGGTTTTAATTTTTTTGACAACAGTGTTTTAATTTTTAAGGGTGGTATATATATGAGGGAAAATAATATGACTTAAGGGTACGGGTACCTGCGGGTATGGGTACCTCACTACCCGGCCCCGCCCCGTTTATTGACGGGTAGTTAAACTATTCGTTTATTTTTCCTGCGGGTACTTGTTTGACTACACGCCTCGTACCCATCACGAATATTAGCCACGGGTACCCGCAGGTCCGGGTTTTTTTGCCGTCCCTACTCTCCCATAACCAAACCCTACCATTTCTGAATCAAAGCGCACCCCACGATCTCTCTCTCTCTCTCTCTCTCTCTCTCTCTCTCTCTCGCTCCGGGTTCATCTTGCTCTCTTCCATTCGTAGCTGAGAAGTCCATTCGCTCTCTCGCTCCACGATCTCTCTCTAGCTCCAGGTTCGTCATGTTTCCCTGAGAAGTCCATTCACAATTGAATCAAAGTGAACCACAGTCTCTCTCTCTCTCTCTCTCTCTCTCATTCCCATATGTTCTTCCATTTACAGTAAGCACCAAGATCTCTCTCTCTCTCTCTCTCATTCACATCTGTTCTTCCATTTACGATAAGCACCACGATCTCTCTCTCTCTCTCTCTCTCCCTCTCTCTCTCTCTCTCTCTCTCTCTCCATTCGTGGTGGTGGCTATCACTCAGCCAATTTGTAATTTTTGTTCAGTTAATCATCTTCTGGTTAATGTTGTTAGGGTTCAGGAGGAAGATTGTGTTGATGGTGATGTTACAGTTAGCATGCGAGGAAGACTATGTTTATGTAAGACTAAAATCCCTTTGAACTTTTGTCTCGCCATAGTTATTGTTAGGGATGGAAAAACAGGCTTGGCCCACCAGCCCGGCCCGCTAACCCGCCAAGAAAAGGCGGGCTGGGTTGGGATATTGGGCCCGCTTACCCGTTGAGGGGTTTTTTTTTCTGCTGAGGGGTTTTTTTTGCATTGGATTTTAATATTTTACAGTTTGATACATGTAGTAGTAGTAGTTGTGTGTGTGGAACTGTTTCTGTTGTCCCCTAGATTCATTTTTGTTCAGTTCATGGCAATAGAAATCTTGTCCAGAATATACTGTGTTTTGGAGATTTATTATACTATTTATTAGAATAGTTTTTGGTAATTAAAATTGAATTTATTGTGTTTTAGGACTTAGATTTGATATGAATTTCTTGGCTCCAATTGATGAGAGTGACGATGCAGATTTGGACCTAACTCTTAAACAAGAGTGTGATCCAGTCACTAGTGCAGAAAAGACATTTAGGATCGGTTATCCGACGATGCTAAATCCCCCGATACTAAATGTCTTGGAAATGACTTTTAGCATCGGTTATTTGGAACAATCGATGCTAAATGTCCTGAAAAACGACATTTAGCATCGGGTGTTTCAAACAACCGATGCTAAATGTCCTGGAATGACTTTTAGCACCGGTTATTTGAAACAACCGATGCTAAATGTCCTGGAAATGACATTTAGCATCGCTTGTTTGAAACAACCGATGCTAAATGTCATTTATTGATACATTTTAGCATCGGTTGTTCCAAATAACCGATGCTAAATGTGTAGTTTCTTTTTATATTTTGCTCATTTTTAATCCAATATATTAAACAAATTATTCATACACAAATTACATCAAAATTCAACATTATAATCTTAACTTGAAGAAATTATTCATACACAGATTACATCAAAATTCAATATTATAATCTTAACTTGAACAAATATCAAATTTTCCACTTCTTGACCAAAATGCACAACATCAGTACACAAATTAAAGCTAAGAACAGTCAATTAACACTAAAAGCTAACACTAGTAATAGTACTATTTCCATTATCGTTCATCATAGATAGACCTTCACAGCACTAGCAACATTTCTTCCTTGAGGTCTAAATCCCCCTAAAACACTAACGGCTTGTGGAGTAAGCCCTACATGCCCTATCACAGCCAATTCCAGCCTCAATAATAGCTTTTGCTGCAACAATCCGAACAGCTTCATCCACTGTCTGCTTATTATCAAAACAACAACTGAACTGATGAATTTAATTCACTCACAATCATTGCACAAGTGATGACTTCAAATTTAGCATTAGAGTACTGTGTGCAGGTATTATTGTTAACATTGGTGTGCAAGTATAGTCAAACAAGTAATAAAGCGATAAGAGATTTATATCACCCTAGTCTTGACAATCTTGACCATAAAAGGATTTAGCTCATAGTAAGCTTAGACATAGTAAACTGATACCTAATTACACTATATATGAAGTCATCACAACCATAATTACAGCTAATAACAGATTTATACAAATGAGGAAACGAAATACAAACAAATCGAAACTTAAAGTAAGCTTCTACTGTTGTAGATCAGCTCCACTAGTTATATGTTGTGCTGATTAAGAATAGTGTTGCAGAATCCAAGTTGACAACTTCAAAAATAGAGTTTCAGGTACAAAAATATTGGTGCAGATGAGTGGGGAAGAAGGTGAACAATGATGGTGGTTGGAAAAGGGAAGTTCTGGCCTAGGGATCCGTTGTAATACTGTGTCCCCCTTTTTAGGTTAAAATTTCCTTTTACATGAATTTCTCTCACCAAATACTCTTTTTGGGCAAAGACAAGTGCTCAAAACTGCAACCAACCTTAAAACCAATGACATTTTGTCCTCTAGTGGCCCAATAAAAGCACAGATTCCTTTGGCCCACCTCTACAAAAGACAAAACACCCTTTTTCTTCATTTAAACACTTGGGGTCACTTCATATAATTGTTCATGCACACCCCAACTACACCTGTGCTACACTGCTACCACATCACCACAAACAACACCTGAACTAATTTTTCCTGTACAACTAAACAAAGGGTGAAATCACACAAAATGGCACCAAAGGTGCGCGAAACACAGTTTAAACACTGAAAACACATTTTTGTCGAATTATGATCAAAGACTCTATTTACATACATGAATTACTCTTAAACAAGCTTAATTCTAATTTGTTTTGGCACAAATAACTCTGGCCATGACAGATTGCTCATCATCTAGTAACCTCCAGCATTGCTTTCCCAGGAGAGCAGAGTTAAATTCACTGAAGCCACGGAACCCCAGACCCCCTTTTGATTTTGCTGTTCCCATTTTCCCCCAGCCAATCCAATGGATTTTCCTTTGAGACTCAGATGAGCCCCACCAGAACTTTGCCACCGGAGATTGAATGTCCTTGCAAGTGCCATCAGGGATTTTATAACAGCTCATGATATAATTAGGTATTGGTTGCGCAACAGCCTTGATGAGATTTTCCTTGCCTGCCCTTGATAAGAATTTCTCTTTCTAACCTTTGACTTTCCAAACCCTATCTTGCACCAAGGAGAACACCTCCTTCTTTGATCTGCCAAAGACCACAGGAAGCCCTAGGTATTTGGTATAATGCGTCACAGCCTTTATTCCAATATTGTTAAAGATCATTTCTTTGTCTTGGATAGGCACATTTCGGCTATATGACATATCGGATTTGTCAAGATTGACAAGTTGACCAGATGCAGCTTGGTAGGATTGAAGAATGTTGAGGATGATCCCATCATCTCTTTAATTTGCTCTGGCAAAAAGGAGGCTATCATCCGCATAAAACAAATGAGTGATGCGAGGGGAATTTCTAGCAACATGAACTCCATGGAGATTCCCTTGTTGAGAGGATTTGTGAAGGAGGCCAGAGAGAACATTTGCACAAATG
This sequence comes from Astragalus membranaceus, assembly GCA_039519185.1. Taxonomy (NCBI): domain Eukaryota; kingdom Viridiplantae; phylum Streptophyta; class Magnoliopsida; order Fabales; family Fabaceae; genus Astragalus; species Astragalus membranaceus. The sequence goes on along the minus strand of CM076850.1, from coordinate 23,796,466 downwards.
ATGAAGATGTAAGGGGAGATAGAATCTCCCTGGCGGATACCTCTTAAGCTTCTGCTGGGCTGGCCATTAATGAGGACTTGGTAGGAAACAGAAGTGATGCAAGTACACTAGTCTATGTACTTGAATGTTGTTGCAGTGATGAATAATGCACGAAGAAAAGACTTGGTAAACAGAGAAGGAATGTGATTGTAGTTGTGATTTATTGATTCTTTTTATAAGCCTCGGTTGGTATGAGATTAATTCATGGTCTTTTTTTTTGCAATGTGTAAATGCTAGATTAGCGGTGAAAATTTATTTGTGGTGTTAAAAATAACCATCCCTACTAAGTGTGTGTATGTGTTTGGTTTGGTTTAAGCAGAAGCAGCTCCATATAAGGAAATCGATTTTAATTGTGTGTTTGCTAAAAATTTAGTTGTGGTGTTAAAAATAACCACCCCTACTAAGTGTGTGTTTGATTTTATGGGAAAATGCATATTTACCAAGATCTGGGTTGTGTGCAGTCGGACTGTCAAAAAATCCATGACCATCTAATCTTGATTAAACAATCTAGATTTAAAAGTTGGAATTTTTTATTGAGAAAAATAAAAAATCTGCTCTTAAAATCTAAGCCGTTAGATCTTAATCAGACGACTCTAGACTTACCAACCTTTTATTTTCATTTTAACATTGTGAACTGAAAATGAGAATGCAATTGGGTACTAAATAAGTGGTTTGGGGACTATAAATTTAAGCGCCACCACCTCTAACGTGTGTTGACCAATGAAAATCCCCAACTTTTTGGTACAAATGACCAACCTATATCAACTATTTTTTCCTTGGGACCGACCATGAGGTAACAATTGGTTTCTAAATTAGTGGTTTGAGACCTATATTTGTAATCATAAGGTGGTTTGGAACCTATAAATTTAAGCACCACGCAGGGTGTTGAAATGGCATGTCATTTCTTTGTTAGTACCAGATCACTAACATGCAAACCAAGTGACCAAAGCAAATACCCAGGTTTTTTTTCATAGTTCACCAACCCGGGTTAATAGAAAAGCCTTTGGGGAAAATACTGTGGATTCACATGGGGCACAAACTGAGATGCTTAGAACCCTGATATACAATAATCTAAGAGTGAAAACTAAGTGAGCAAAGCAATTGCCCCAGTTTCTGGATCACTTAACCAACTCGTGTAAATACAAAAGCATTTGGGGTGAACACTATGGATTCACGTGGGACACAATTTGAGATGATTAGAACCCAGATAACTCAAAATCTAGCAGAGGCCTATTGTCTTATTCTATCTTTTGAGAATCTAAGAATGCAAACCAGGTGACCAAAGCAAATACCCAGGTTTTTTTTTTCATAGTTCACCAACCCGGGTTAATAGAAAAGCCTTTGAGGAAAATACTGTGGATTCAAATGGGGCACAAACTGAGATGCTTAGAACCTTAATATACCATAATCTAGCAGAGACATATGGTATTGTCCTATCATTTGAGAATCTAAGAGTGCAAACTAAGTGATCAAAGCAATTACCCAAGTTTCTTGATTACTTAACCAACCCGTGTAAATATAAAAGCATTTGGGGTAAATACTGTGGATTCACGTGGGAAGCGAAATGAGATGATTAGAACCCTGATAAATCAAAATCTAGCAGAGGCCTGTGATCTTGTCCCATCATTTGAGAATCTAAAAACTTAAACCAAGTGACCAAAGAAATTAGCCATGTTTTCTATTTATTTAACCAACCCCTGTAAATAGAAAAGCTTTTGGCCAAGGTACTCATCTAAGAACAAGCATGGTTTAATCTTCAATCAAGGTAACATGAGTTAACAAGCTTCCAACAAATTATTTTGTTGCTAACATGTTTTTTGTATACTTATGTCTAATCGGTGTGAAGGATATAAAACACTAAAAGAGATGGATTGCAAAAGATGAAAATATGAAAAAACAAGTTGGTCATTTATAAGCACAATTTTGGTATTTGTGAAGGGAGGTTGGTGATATGATTCAAACAGAGAAATTAGATCACCAAGTCACCTAAGCAAATACCCAAGTTTTTAATACAAATTACCAACCTGTTATTTTCATCTTTTCGATATGAAACTGGCAATGAGACTAAAATTGGGTAATAAATCAGTGGTTTGGGACCTATAAATGTAATCATAAGGTCATTGGTTGTTGAAATGACATCTAATTGTAAATGTTTGTATCAGATCACAAGTCACCAAGATAAATATGCAACTTTTTTATAGAAATGACCGACCTGTATTTTCATCTGTTCATTGTGAGTCCGACCGTGGATTGGTTAACATATATCAAACGTGGTTCCTAAAGAATTGGTCAACATAACCACAATAATTAAGATTTGTGACGTTAGGCTTTGATTCATTTACGTACAGAGAATGTCAAATTTGAGAAAATTAAGATTAAGACATGATTGTCAATTTCGATAGGGGGCGTGAGAATATGTGCATGCCTTCAAAATTGAGGCTTTTTTTTTTTTTTAAAAATTGGGGAAGGAGGAAATTTTTATTAATCAAAGTAACACTAATGGCCATTTTACAACTGTCCCCGAGGGGATTTGAACTCGGCACCTTGAAGATATAAGGCTAGCTCTTACCACTGAACTAGCACCTCAAGTGTAAAAAAAAATTGAGGCCTCTAATTACAAGAAAAATAGAATTTCAATAACTGACTCAGAAATCTCTTGCACAAGAACTGAGTCAGATCACCAACTGGCCTTCTCAAATACCCAAGTTTTTCTTATAAACGACCAAACTGTTATTTTTAACTTTTTTTTGTGAATCTGACAATGAGACTACAAGTACCCAGGTTTTTTTTGATGATTTAACCAACCCTTGTCAATATAAAATCCTTTGGGAAAATCATTGCAAATAAAATACTACACCATTGAAGGGCAGTTAGTGATATGGTTCAAACTCATAAATTTTATGGCATTAGAACACCCTATGTCATTGTGCTTACATTTATGAGTCCCAACCTGTAACACCCCTTTTCTACCCATTAATCTAATTGGAAAAATATCAGAGTTTTCAAAATTTTGTTTCGCACGAGGAATGTTACACATGCTTCAATAAAACCACACTTCTCAATAAAACAGCTAAAAAACATAATAACCATGTATGGCGAATCTCAAAACCACAGTTATCATCGCAATAAAACTTAACGTCAATAAAATCAACTACGCAGCGGAGTAACAAAATAAAACCGAATTGTCAACAAAACATAACAACCAAAATCAATCATAACATTAAGTTCGTCCCCCCCTGAGTGCTACGTATCAGAGCGTGACGACTCGACTCGAATTAGTGAAGGTACCTAGTCCTTCACTCGCAATCACCTGCACGTTACCGCATGGGGGTAACATTCAAACAGAAGGGTGAGTCCAATTCAATTCATATAATAAATCATATGATAAATAATAAGTCAAGTCACAGCTCTAAATTAATCACATCACAATCATCAATCACATCACTACATAAACTCATCATTATGTCATGTAGGCATATGAAATGCAACCCACTCAAGGGCACATGCATGAGGTACCTTTTCACAAACGTCGCTTAGCCATTATGGCCTCATCGTCACTTAGCCTTTTGGGCCTCAAAAACGTCACTGGGTTTATGCATATGGGGCATGAGACACTATGACATGCACCACTCAAAAACACACAAATCACGGTCAACTATGTGACCCGTCACTTACCAATTTGCCAAATAAGAGGCACAGCACCTGTCAATTCACAATTTACACAACAACATCACTTAGCCATTTAGGCCTTAACATCACTTAGCCTTTTGGGCCTCAAAAACGTCACTGGGTTTTCATCGTCACTTACTCATAAAACATCATCAACTCAAACAATAGCCACTGAGGACAAAAACGTCATTTACTAGCCACCAAGGGCATCATCGTCATTTACGCGTCATTATAAATAATAATAGCCACTAAGGGCAAAACAGTCATTTAACTAGCCACTAAGGGCATCATCGTCATTTACACATCATTATAATTAATATTAGCCACCAAGGGCAAAACAGTCACTTACACGTCATTATAAATAATATTAGCCACTAAGGGCAAAACAGTCATTTAACTAGCCACTAGGGGCATCATCGTCAAAATCATCATTTTTGACACTAAATCGTTAAAACCACTGGTCATACGCGAAAGAGGATTTTTAAAGACACCAAACGAGTTTTCAAATGTCACTGCAACGACCACAGGGGACAACCACTTGGGCGCCCAGCAACCTTCTGAAAATATAAGTTTTTATTTTTAAATATGGGACACACAGATTGACAACTGAAAAAGCTTCCCAACACTTTTTGAAACGTTTAAAACGGACGTCCGAGTCAAAAGATATAGCGAAAACAGTTTTCGAAAACATTTTGGGAACATCCTGAAAACTGGCGCCATGGGCGCCCAGCGCCCAGGCACCTGGCGCCCAGCGCCCAGCAAAACGCAAGGCACCCATACGCAATACACGGGCGCTCAGCGCCCAGCGCTGGCACCCAGCGCCTTGGCGCAACATGCAACACGCACGCACGGGCGCTCAGCGCCCAGCGCCTTGGCGCCACACACAACACACGCACACGGGCGCTCAGCGCCCAGCGCTGGCACCCAGTGCCCAGCGCCTGGCGCAACGCGCTTAACACTGACACAGCACACATGCGCTCATGGGCGCCCAGCGCCCAGACACTTTCAGCAACACGATTTTTGCACAATTTCACATACACATTGTTTTCTTCAAAATTTCCACATAATCCATCACACCCATATTACAACCACTCATAATCACATGTAAAATCTTCAAAGCCACCTATCAAACATCGAAATTCAACACATCTTAAGCACAACATAGAATCACGCATATACAAACAACAAGACATGAATTCGCCAAACATCATCATGATCATAGTTAACTCTAGGCCATCACTACTTAGGATTTATCATAGGAATCATTATAAAAATTGATAGAACTCCCCTTACCTTGAATTCGAAGAGTAGGAGCCCTCGAGACGATCACGAATGGAACCACGGCAACAGGATCCCGTTCCTCTTTTCTCCTTGGAGCTTGCGACCTCCTCCTCTCTTCTTCTCCCTCTACGGCGCGCCTCTCTTCTCTCTATGCTCTTTCTTTCAATTTCGCAAAAGCCAACAAAACCCTAACCCCCTAGGCGCCTTGGCCACTTCGCTTATGACTTGAGTCATGGGCTTGGGCTTCTCACTTAAGCCCAAGTCCATCTAATTTGGCACCTCCACCTTCTAATACCACCTACACATATTAATATAATTTCTAATAATTAAATTATATTCAATTAATTAATTTACATTCCTAAATACTTAATTCATAAATTAATTAAATATTTAGGGTGTTACAACTCTCCCCCACTTAGAATATTTCGTCCTCGAAATTTACCTGATCAAATAACTCTGGGTAGGACTCTCGCATCTTGCTCTCTAGCTCCCAAGTCATGCTCTCGCCGGCAGCTCCTAGCCAAACCACTTTCACTAATGCAATCTCTTTGCCTCTAAGCGCTTTCACTTCACGATCCGCAATCCGTACGGGCATCGTCTCCACAGTGAGATTATCCCGCACCTCTACATCATCCATATGGATCACATGAGATGGATCCGAAACATACTTCCGAAGTTGCGACACATGAAACACGTCATGCAAATTCGAAAGATTTGGCGGTAAAGCCACTCTATAAGCCACATTTCCGATTCTTTTAGAAATCTGATAAGGACCAACAAATCGAGGAGTGAACTTCTTCGATTTCAACGCTCGACCAACACCGGTAATAGGAGAAACCCTCAAGAACACATGTTCACCCTCCCGAAACTCTAAATCTTTCCTCCGCTTGTCATGATAACTCTTCTGACGACTCTGCGAAGCCTTCATCTTTTCACGGATCATCTTGATCTTCTCTGTAGTCTCCCGGACAATCTCCGGTCCCAACACTACACTCTCTCCCGACTCATACCAACACAATGGTGTTCTACACTTTCGACGATACAATGCTTCAAATGGTGCCATCCCGATACTGGAATGGTAACTGTTGTTATAGGTAAACTCAATCAACGCAAGGTAGGAATCCCATGAACCCCGTTGTTCCAATACACAAGCCCTCAACAAATCTTCTAACGACTGAATTGTTCTCTCTGACTGACCATCTGTCTGAGGATGATATGCTGAACTCATTTTCAGCTTTGAACCCAATTCCTTCTGCAAACTCGTCCAAAACTCAGAAGTGAACCTCGGATCCCTATCTGACACAATACTCTTCGGAACGCCGTGCAACTTCACAATTTCTTTGACATAGACCTCTGCCAACCTCGACATCAGATAAGTGATATTAATAGGAATAAAGTGAGCAGACTTCGTTAACCTATCAACGATCACCCAAATAGCGTCATGACCCCTAACTGTATTCGGCAATCCCGTCACAAAGTCCATCGCAATGCTATCCCACTTCCACTCTGGAACTTCCAACGGTTGCATTAACCCTGCAGGCTTCTGATGCTCAACCTTAGATTTCTGACAGGTCAAACAGGCATACACAAACTGTGCCACATCTCTCTTCATACCATACCACCAAAACATCTTTTTCAGATCTTGATACATTTTCGTCGCTCCAGGATGTATACTCAACTTGCTACGGTGACCCTCCTCTAAAATTGCCTTTCTCATCTCCTCATCATCCGGAACACAGATCCTACCCCGGAACCTCAACACACCACTGGAATCCAATTTGAAATCTTCATCTTCAGATTGACCAACCCCATTAATTAAATCTACTAACTTGACATCTGACTTCTGAGCCTCTCTGATGCTGCCCAGGAAATCATTATCGATCTTTAACATTCCCAGCTTGACACTGCGAGGTGTCATTTTACAAACCAAACTCAAATCTCTGAATTCCTCAATCAACTCTAATTCTTTCACCATCATTGCCGACATATGCAAAGACTTCCTGCTTAAAGCATCAGCCACGACATTAGCTTTGCCGGGATGATAATTCAAACCAAAGTCATAATCCTTCAAGAGCTCCAACCACCGACGCTGTCTCATATTCAACTCTTTCTGATCGAACAGGTACTTTAGACTCTTATGATCACTGAACACTTCAAACCTCGAGCCATAAAGGTAGTGCCTCCAAATCTTAAGCACAAATACCACAGCAGCCAATTCCAAATCATGCGTAGGGTAGTTTTTCTCATGAACCCGCAATTGCCTCGACGCATACGCAACGACTTTCCCATCTTGCATCAGCACACCACCAAGACCCATCTTCGAAGCGTCACAATATACAACAAACGGTTCTTCCGGATTAGGCAACGTCAAAACAGGCGACGTTGTCAATCTCTTTTTCAGTTCCATAAAACTTTCCTCACACCGAGCATCCCACACGAAAACTTTACCCTTACAAGTCAACTGAGTCAACGGAAGGGCCAACTTGGAAAAACCCTCGATGAACCTCCGGTAGTACCCAGCCAAACCCAAAAAGCTTCTAATCTCTGTTGCGGACTTCGGAGCCTCCCACTCCAACACTGCTTCTACTTTTGCCGGATCAACCGCAATACCATTACCAAAAATCACGTGCCCAAGGAAACTCACCTCTTTTAGCCAGAACTCACACTTTGATAACTTAGCATACAACTTTTTCTCTTTCAGAACTTCTAACATTGTCTTCAGGTGCTCAGCATGCTCTTCTTCCGACTTAGAATAAACTAGAATGTCATCTATGAATATCACCACAAACCGATCTAGGTAATTATGGAAAATACGATTCATATATTCCATAAATACACCAGGAGCATTGGTCACACCGAACGGCATCACTGAATATTCATAATGCCCATACCTTGTCCTGAACGCTGTCTTCTGAACATCCTCATCCTTCACTTTAATCTGATGATATCCGGACCTTAAATCAATTTTGCTGAAAACACGGGCACCCACTAACTGATCCATCAGATCGTCGATCCTCGGAAGCGGATACTTATTCTTGATAGTTACCTTATTCAACTGACGATAGTCCACACATAACCTCATGCTCCCATCTTTCTTCTTCACTAACAATACCGGAACTCCCCACGGTGACACACTCGGTCTCACAAACTTTTTCTCAAGCAATTCTTCAAGTTGCGTCTTCAACTCAGACAATTCAGACGCCGACATTCTGTACGGTGCCATAGACACAGGCCTCGTACCAGGTACAAGATCAATCGAAAACTCAACTTCTCTCTCCGGCGGCACACCCGGAATTTCATCAGGAAAAACCTCAGGGAACTCGCGTACCACTTGCAGTTCTTCAATAACAGCCTGACTCTGAGCAGACAACGATGCCATCAGTGCAAAAAGCTGAACTCCTTCTTTCTTCAACTTCTTCAACTGACCAGCAGATACCAAAATAGAATCTTCTTCCCCGAAACTGACCGACTTGCTACGACAGTTGATATGAACGTGATTATTCTCTAACCAGTCCATGCCTAAGATTACATCCAGACCTCTCAACGGCAAGCAAACAAAATTCACAATAAAGTCCCTGCCGAAGATCGACACGGGACACTGGGAACACACCTGGGACGTAATCACCGACCCCTTCGCAGGAGTATCGACAACCATATCCCCACACATAGCAGATAAAACAAGACCCAATCTTTTACAACAATCAACAGATATAAAGCAATGGGTAGCACCAGTATCAATAAGAGATTTCAGAGAAGTACCATTAATAAAACACGTACCTCTAATCAGACCATCCTTCTCATCAGGCTCCTCTCCTGCTAATGCGAACACCTTCCCAGTAGACCTTTCCTTCTTCGGCTTTGTACACTTTGTACTGATATGCCCAGACTCACCACAATTGAAGCACACCACATCCGTAACCTTACACTCGGCCGCCATATTACCCTTTTTACCACAGCGATAGCAAACCCTCTCATCAGTCCTGCATGTAGTACTCTTGTCGCCAGGCTTGCCACACTTATAACAGACAATGCTAGCAGGGGCATCTCCCCCACTAGAACTCTTACCTCCAGCAGCCTTCTGATAACTCTTACCCGCAGGAACTTCATACGGCTTGCTTCGACTCTGAAACTTACCCTTTTTCTCAGACGTAGCTTTGTAATGAGCAGTACTGTCCTCCTCAAAGATTCTACAACTGTCAACCAGATCTGCGAACATACGAATCTTCTGATAACCAATGGCCTTTTTAATATCAGGCCTCAACCCAATCTCGAACTTGATGCATTTAGAAAATTCAGCTGTAGCCTCACTGTAGTGTGGATAAAATTTTGCCAGTTCCACAAATTTCGCCGCATATGCGGTCACAGACATACCACCCTTCTTCAGTTCCAGGAACTCTATCTCTTTCTTTCCTCGGACGTCTTCAGGAAAATATTTTCTCAGAAATTCCCTGCTGAATACCTCCCAAGTAATCTCTTCCTGCACAGCCTCCAACCTCTGCCTAGTAGCCAACCACCAGTCGTCGGCCTCCTCGGCTAACATGTGGGTACCAAAACGGACCTTCTGCTCAACAGTGCAGTCCATCACCCTGAAAATCCTCTCGATCTCTTTCAACCAAGCCATAGCACCATCTGGATCATATTTGCCCTTAAAGGTGGGCGGGTTCTCTCTCTGGAAAGTAGTCAGACTCCGAAAACCAGCGTTATCTCCAGCATTCTGCTGACCCTGCACAGCCTGAGCCATAGCCTGCAATGCAGCAGCAAGAGCAGCGTCGTTTCTCCCAGCCATTTCAAACTATCACTGCAGCACAAACCAAGAATTTAGTACTAATCTATTGTCATAAGACACTATGACAGGACAACATTGGCCGGACAGACCGAACTGCTCTGATACCACTAATGTAACACCCCTTTTCTACCCATTAATCTAATTGGAAAAATATCAGAGTTTTCAAAATTTTGTTTCGCACGAGGAATGTTACACATGCTTCAATAAAACCACACTTTTCAATAAAACAGCTCAAAAACATAATAACCATGTATTACGTAGCACATCACTAAAAGGCGAATCTCAAAACCACAGTTATCATCGCAATAAAACTTAACGTCAAAAAAATCAACTACGCAGCGGAGTAACAAAATAAAACCGAATTGTCAACAAAACATAACAACCAAAATCAATCATAACATTAAGTTCGTCCCCCCCCCCCCCTGAGTGCTACGTATCAGAGCGTGACGACTCGACTCGAATTAGTGAAGGTACCTAGTCCTTCACTCGCAATCACCTGCACGTTACCGCATGGGGGTAACATTCAAACAGAAGGGTGAGTCCAATTCAATTCATATAATAAATCATATGATAAATAATAAGTCAAGTCACAGCTCTAAATTAATCACATCACAATCATCAATCACATCACTACATAAACTCATCATTATGTCATGTAGGCATATGAAATGCAACCCACTCACGGGCACATGCATGAGATACCTTTTAACAAACGTCGCTTAGCCATTATGGCCTCATCGTCACTTAGCCTTTTGGGCCTCAAAAACGTCACTGGGTTTATGCATATGGGGCATGAGACACTATGACAAGCACCACTCAAAAACACACAAATCACGGTCAACTATGTGACCCGTCACTTACCAATTTGCCAAATAAGAGGCACAACACCTGTCAATTCACAATTTACACAACAACATCACTTAGCCATTTAGGCCTTAACATCACTTAGCCTTTTGGGCCTCAAAAACGTCACTGGGTTTTCATCGTCACTTACTCATAAAACATCATCAACTCAAACAATAGCCACTGAGGACAAAAACGTCATTTACTAGCCACCAAGGGCATCATCGTCATTTACGCGTCATTATAAATAATAATAGCCACTAGGGGCAAAACAGTCATTTAACTAGCCACTAAGGGCATCATCGTCATTTACACATCATTATAGTTAATATTAGCCACCAAGGGCAAAACAGTCACTTACACGTCATTATAAATAATATTAGCCACTAAGGGCAAAACAGTCATTTAACTAGCCACTAGGGGAATCATCGTCAAAATCATCATTTTTGACACTAAATCGTTAAAACCACTGGTCATACGCGAAAGAGGATTTTTAAAGACACCAAACGAGTTTTCAAATGTCACAGCAACGACCACAGGGGACAACAACTTGGGCGCCCAGCAACCTTCTGAAAATATAAGTTTTTATTTTTAAAAATGGGACACACAGATAGACAACTGAAAAAGCTTCCCAACACTTTTTGAAACGTTTAAAACGGATGTCCGAGTCAAAAGATATATCGAAAACAGTTTTCGAAAACATTTTGGGAATATCCTGAAAACTGGCGCCATGGGCACCCAGCGCCCAGGCACCTGGCGCCCAGCACCCAGCAAAACGCAACACACGGGCGCTCAGCGCCCAGCGCTGGCACCCAGCGCCTTGGCGCAACATGCAACACGCACGGATGGGCGCTCAGCGCCCAGCGCATTGGCGCCACACACAACACACGCACACGGGCGCTCAGCGCCCAGCGCTGGCACCCATCGCCCAGCGCCTGGCGCAACACGCGCAACACTGACACATCACACATGCGCTCATGGGCGCCCAGCGCTCAGACACTTTCAGCAACACGATTTTTGCACAATTTCACATACACATTGTTTTCTTCAAAATTTCCACATAATCCATCACACCCATATTACAACCACTCATAATCACATGTAAAATCATCAAAGCCACCTATCAAACATCGAAATTCAACACATCCTAAGCACAACATAGAATCACGCATATACAAACAACAAGACATGAATTCGCCAAACAGCATCATGATCATAGTTAACTCTAGGCCATCACTACTTAGGATCTATCATAGGAATCATTATAAAAATTGATAGAACTCCCCTTACCATGAATTCGAAGAGTAGGAGCCCTCGAGACGATCACGAATGGAACCACGGCAACAGGATCCCGTTCCTCTTTTCTCCTTGGAGCTTGCGACCTCCTCCTCTATTCTTCTCCCTCTACGGCGCGCCTCTCTTCTCTCTATGCTCTTTCTTTCAATTTCGCAAAAGCCAACAAAACCCTAACCCCCTAGGCGCCTTGGCCACTTTGCTTATGACTTGAGTCATGGGCTTGGGCTTCTCACTTAAGCCCAAGTCCATCTAATTTGGCACCTCCACCTTCTAATACCACCTACACATATTAATATAATTTCTAATAATTAAATTATATTCAATTAATTAATTTACATTCCTAAATACTTAATTAATAAATTAATTAAATATTTAGGGTGTTACACAACCCACTCCTATAGTACCCCACTTGTACTCTCATGGCCAGTTTCCTAGAAAAAAGATGAAAATAATAAGTTGGTCATTTTAAATAAAAACTTGGGTGTCATACCCTAATTTTGTCCGAGTAATCGAAAATCCAAAAAAGGTTTTATACTAGTTGCGTCACCTATCGTTTTACACGGGCGTGTCTTTGGCACCCTTGTACAACGATTTGTTTTGCTGCTCGTTTTGTTTTATTTCGTGTTATTATTTAGTCTATTGTTAATGGTGCAAATAAATAAATCAATAAGCTGAATAGTCAAAGTTTTTTTGTCATATAATATAGTTTTTCTTTATACACATGAACCAAAAAAGCAAACAGCAAAAAAAAATAGTACAAAAAATAAATACAAAAATTAAAAAGTACAAAGTTTCAAAAGAAAGAAAAAAGGGCGCAGCTTGCAGCTGCCCCATCTAGGGTTAGGGTTATCATTTTTCTTTCCTTGATGTCGTCCTTTGTGCCACCCATAGCCAGCCAACTGCTGTCCTTGATCCCTAAAATTGCTCCAGCTGTTGTCCTTTTTTTCCTCCTCAAAGATGCTGTCCTTTTGCTGACTCAATGGCTGTCCTTTTGATTCCTCCATCGCACCAATTGGCCTACAAATACCAAGCACACAGTCACTGAATGAAAAGGAAAAAACGAAGAACAGAGACCACTATCAAAATTAGAGAAAAATTAGGAAACACAACAGTCCCTTTGCTTCCTTGGCACAGCCTTAGACACATCATTTTATTGCTTCCCTCACGATCTGTAAAGAACACGCAACCATTATCATCTTTGAAGACAAACTAAACAGAGGCCAAAACGGGGATCCGAAACAGGCACTGATCACGAATGAAAATACGGTAACAGGGAGAAGCAGAAAACAGAGAGAGAGAGAATAGGATTCTTACCTCACCTCTACCTACAACCACCATGACCACCACGGTCATTGTTGACTCTCAATCATATGATGTAAGTTAGGCATTTTTAGGACCAATTGTGCAGGTTTTTCATTGTATCACAGTCATTATCTGGGGATTTAGTCTAGTTTTGGATAATTGTAGTAAGAAGTTCATTTGTAAGTAATTCCTTCAATTTTGGAGCTAATTTGGACTTGAAGACCTCTAATTGGTTGTGGCATCATTCGGCGAACCAGACACTTGCTCGGAAATGCAGCAAAATGGAGGGATTTGAATTCTGTTCAATATCGCGTCGCGTCCAGGAGGGCTCGCGGCGCGACCAGGAGGAATTTTGCAAAGTCAGAAGTTTCTGTCTTATATCGCGACGCGATGGTCACGGGTCGCGTCGCGATGGTGCGCAAAAATTAGGGCTAAATATCAGTTTTCAGCGAATTGTTGAGGGACTTCGTCTGGGGAGCGCAGCTAGGGTTTGGAGCAGCAGCTGGGGGCGTTTTTGGGAGCTTCTAATCACTTGGGAACAAGGTTTTGACGACTTCTCATGGATTCCTCTATGTGTAACTTCTCCTTATTTCTATCTTCTCCTTATTTCTATCTTCTCTTTCCTTGATGTTGTCCATGTAGTTTATTTTGATTAAGGAGAGATGACTCTCCCCAAACCTATCTATTGATTACTTTGTTATGGTTGATTCAGTTGTTTGGTTAATTTATCATAAGTCTATGCCTCTTTGTGTAATGCTTTACTTCTACATATGCTAGTTGTAATGAATTAGGGTTTGTGATCACATAGGGATATGGGTTACATTCCTGATATGGGGTAGTAGATCACATACTTGTGATCACCATAGGAATATGGGATTGGATATGTGAATTCTCTATTTGTTGCGTTTATTACTTTACCTGTTGGCATGAATCACCTAAGGGATTAGGGTTTCTCAATTAGGTAAAAGGGGTTTTGAGGCAGGGGATTGTCCTTAACCTAATTTTGTGAATTGAATCTGGTAATTTAAACTAACAATTTGAGATTAGCTGAAGGATCATAGGATAGGAGAGGGGAGAAGATTCGACCCCTAATCGCTTTTATTTTATTGTTTACAAACGTTTGCTTTATTTTACCGTTACTTCACTTTTCGTCCAACTGTTACGTCTAAGGATTAATTTACTTGCCTATTGATAATAAATCACAATCCCTGTGGATACGACCGGTTCTTACCGTTTTCTTTATTACTTGCGACCAAAAACAACACCAACCATCTCTTTTCGGCCTCAACCTCTCCCTCACGACCGCCATCAAAAACGACCCTAAAGTCACCACAACACCAAACCACCATGTTCTTCATCACCTACCACCATCGCCAGTCCCCGCTGGCGTACCTCTGCCGGCGAGGGTCTCTGCACCACCAGAGGTCTCCTTCGTCGCTCACCCCACCGCGAGTGCCACTGTCACCGACGCCTGTACCGCCGCTTGCACCGCGTCGCCGTCCTTCTCCCTGCATCTCTCTGTTGGATCTATCCACCGTCACTCATCTCCCTCTCCTTCGTTTTCCGTTTGTCTCTCTCTCCACTGTATCCCTCTCTCTCTCCGTCACTTTAGGATTTAGGTTTAGTCCTTTAGGGTTTGCCTTATATACCCCTTCCTTCCATTTATTTATTTTCAGTTTTTCTTAACTATGTTTGCTGCCTACACCCCCACGTTTCATTAAGATAGGCCCACTTCCCTATTACTATTTACACCCTTAATTTTTACATCTGCACCCTTCGTTTAATTCGCACACCACCCGCTTAAGCCTAGGCGCACCAATAGGCCCAATTTCAGGTTAGCCTTCACAAGTACAAAAAATGAGTTGGGCTCTGCTTTACGCACCACCCCCTTTTAAAAATACAGTCCTCTGATGCTAACTGCACCCTTCTAATTACTGTTTTACAAATGACTCTTTTTTTTAATTGTTCTACCTTAACTTTTTACTACTCACCAAAAATCATTTTTCTTTCAAAATACCTAAAAAACACCAACACACAAACTTTTTCTACTTAAGAACTACGTGCGATTTGATTCTCTACCAAGAGATACGTAGGACCAGAGGGCGGCCGACCTCTGTCAATTGCACTAATAGAAAACCTTTTTTCTTCTCTTTAAATTCACTTCTCTCTTATTTCTCAAAAAGTACAAAAATAATTAACCATTTACCAAGTCTTCATTTTTATTTGCAAATAAGGGTAAAACAAATATTTTTTTTCAATTAAATTTTTTACACATTTAGTTAAAAGGTAGCCTTCCTTAGGAAGGATGTCGTAGGGTGCTAATACCTTCCCTACGCATAAACGACTCCCGAACCCGAACTTGATCCGCAAACCCCCTATCCAAATAAAAGGTTTTTTTTTTCCAATATTTTTTCCTAAAAATAAATATTGGTGGCGGCTTCATTGTAAACGTCGAAGAATCCCTCCTTCGGATTTTTCGGCCGCTACATTGGGTAATTGTGAAAGATAGTTGGTGATATGATTCAAACTCAAAAATTATGTCACTTGAACACCCCATGTCCTTGTGCTTACATTTATGAGTCCTCAAACAATAATTTAGTACCCATTTGAAGTCTCATGGTCAGTTTCACAAGTAAAACATCTATATATATGTAAAGGAGACTTGAACTATTTTTTAGTGTAAACTTCAAGTGTCAATTACTCACTTTGAAACAAATTATTATGGAGAATAAATAGTCATTATTTACTTTAATGTGGAAAAGACTTTTCATATTACCATATATTTTTGATTTAGGACCATTGCTGGCTACCCACGGAGTGTCCCAACGCTTTCAACGAAGGACTAATCTCCGCTCGCTACCTGCGGCAAGGATTTCGCTGGCCAACACGCATTTTTAACGTGGGCGGGAATCGAACCCAGGAGCAAACCGGATCGACCCCCACTACGTAGCTCAGAGTAGCCCGACCACTGGGCTAGACGTGTTGATTTCATATTACCATATATTCTACTAAATATATAAAAGGAAAAGAGGGTTACTTAGTTAATGTAATGCATAATTAGGCTAATATATTGTTCTATATTAGTCTAAAAATACTATGTTGCTGTTCCAAAAAAATATTACTCTGAAAAATGTTATCTTATATTAAATAAATTGAAATGGATCAAAAAAATAAATAATTTATTTGACAAAATTATTTCATAATAAATATATATATATATATATATATATATATATATATATATATATATATATATATGTGTGTGTGAATACGAATTTTAATTTTTCAAATAATTAAAAAATGTTTAATTTAGTATGAGAATGAAAATAAATAGTGATATTCTAATTTGTTGTATAAATACTTTGAACTAAGAAATAATAAGTGGGACTTTCAAATTCTTTTTGGTGTAACTCCTATGCATTGAAAGTGGAGTTTCATATTAATATGAATCATTCCTTAGTTGCCAATAAATTTATGAGTTAGTAAAATATAAGTGGAAGATGTATAGATTTAATCAGTTATGATATGACACAACTATTTATAAGAGAAAGTTTTAGATGATGAGGGAAGTGATTTTGGCAAGAGAATTTAGAACAAAAACCAGGATGTGCATGTGAGTATTAGAAAGGAGTGGCAATATTAGAAAGGAGTGCAAGAAGGAGGTCCCGAGTTCAAACCCCAGAAACTAACATTTCCCTACCCCCACTAACCTTACTTATAAAAAAAAGCATAGATTGCGTAACCTAAAGATCTAAAAGGAACTGTAGATATCGCGCGCTTCTCCCAAGCTGTAAAGATAAACACAACTTTAATTTGAAAATTTTTAAATTAAAATTTAACTGAAAATTTTAATTTACACGACATGTTATAACGGTCGAGCGATGGCAAGGGCGATCAAACAATTTATGTGGCCTATGGTACTCAACTCCTTGAAAAGCACCTTAAACTTCACCACAACTGTCGTTGCTGTCTCACCCATATACGTTTTTATTGTTTTTGTCTTAATTGACATCTGTTCAATCGTTGTTGAGGACTATGCGGACTTGTGGAACATGAATTTTTACTTACTCATGACAGTGGTGGCAGTGGAAATTGTTGATGGAGTTTGATGATAATTTTCAAGCGTTTACTTATTGTATATCATTTAATTGTTGGACCACTTTGTCCAACAATTGAAAAGGAAGACATATATTATACTAACATTTGCACACATGTTTGCATACTCTATATTTATGTCAAACTTACCAAATTAATTACCTGGAGCTAGAACTAAAAATTGGGGTTCATTTTTTGTTCCGGATTGGGCCAAAGTCCAATCCGGATTTAGGCCGGCCTCATTGGCTCAATTTCACCTTAGCGCAAAAACCATGCGCCCCATGAGCTTCCGGTGGCCGAGATCATCCTAGATCTCATCGTACGGTCAGGAAGTGACCTCGACCGCGATAGGACACTCGTAACTACCTTGCTACGTTGGATTCCGCACGCGCCTGCTCGGTAGCCCACATTAGCTGCCGGTTCTATATATATATTTATATATATATATATATATATATATATATATATATATATATATATATATATATATATATATATATGCACAATCATTGCACAAGTGATGACTTCAAAATTAGCATTAGAGTACTGTGTGCAGGTATTATTGTGAAAATTGGTGTGCAAGTATAGTCAAACAAGTAATAAAGCGATAAGAGATTTATATCACCCTAGTCTTGACTATCTTGACCATAAAAGGATCTAGCTCATAGTAAGCTAAGACATAGTAAACTGATACCTAATTACACTATATATGAAGTCATTACAACCATAATTACAGCTAATAACAGATTTATAGAAATGAGGAAACGAAATACAAACAAATCGAAACTTAAAGTTAAGCTTCTACTGTACGTTGTAGATCAGCTCCACTAGTTATGTGTTGTGCTGATAAAAAATAGTGTTGCAGAATGCAAGTTGACAACTTCAAAAATAGAGTTTCAAGTACAAAAATATTGGTGCAGGATGAGTGGGGAAGAAGGTGAACAATGATGGTGGCTGGAAAAGGGAAGTTCTGACCTAGGGATCCGTAATTGTAAGCCTGTGTCCCCCTTTTTAGGTTAAAATTTCCTTTTACATGAATTTCTCTCACCAAATACTCTTTTTGGGCAAAGACAAGTGCTCAAAACTGCAATCAACCCTAAAACCAATGACATTTTGTCCTCTAGTGGCCCAATAAAAGCGCAGATTCCTTTGGCCCACCTCTACAAAAGACAAAACACCGTTTTTCTTGATTTAAACACTTGGGGTCACTTGATATAATTGTTCATGCACACCCCAACTACAGCTGTGCTACACTGCTACCACATCACCACAAACAACACCTGAACTAATTTTTCCTGTACAACTAAACAAAGGGTGAAATCACACAAAATGGCACCAAAGGTGCGCGAAACACAGTTTAAACACTGAAAACACATTTTTGTCGAATTATAATCAAAGACTCTATTTACATACATGAATTAATCTTAAACAAGCTTAATTCTCATTTGTTTTGGCACAAATAACTCTTATTTCTAAGAGTTATCAAGCACCACCCCACCGGGTTCACCACGACGGGGCACCGTACCAGAAGACTTCTGGCGACTACCTCATTGGTTTGCTACTCCGGTATCGAACAATTTTATTTTATCTTATTTTCCATTTAAACATCCACTTCTCTCGTAAAGAGTTCGCCCTAAATTTATAGTAAATAAGCAAATTCTGGTAAGAAACTTTCTCCCATATCCCCTAAATTACTTATGTAATTCTTTTTATGATTTCATTGTATCCTATAAACCACATATTTTCAAAAGTATAAATATTTAAAATTGTGCTTCTCTAAATTTCTTATTTACTGGGAAGAATTTTTCAGGATCTCGTTTTTCCTAGTAACTAGTAAGTTACTTGTTTTAGGAAGTACAATTTCAAGCTTTTTATTTCCGATAAATAAGTTGTTTACGAGGAACTGCTTTTCACGATTGAACTATTCCACTCAAATAAGACATTTATTGATGTACAAACGATTTAATTTTTGATATTTGTAAATTGATTGTCTACGAATGTCCTCTTTTTAGAATTATACTACTTCTGTAAATTTCTATTTCACGAATGTACGTTAATTGTTCGCATTTTATTCACCCTAAATTGGTAGATTACGGTAAATAGATAATTTGTGTGTGTGTGTGTGAAAGAAGTGAAAAGAGACTTACATTTTGGGAAAGAGGAAATATAAACTAGCCGTAAGTGAAGCTTTTAGAGAACAAGGCTCTTAAGGCGGGGATCGAACCCCCGACCCTTGGTTAAGGGAGGTTCAGCCTCAACTGCTGAACCCCACGCTCTGGGTTGAAAATTACTTATTTATGAGATAGAAAAATCTATTTTACGTTAATCGTAAATAAGTAATTATTGGAGGATAGAAAACCTATAAAAAGCGGCAACAATAAAATGTTAATTCAGGGAACATGAGAAACTATTTGTGATACCTGTAACCCAAAAAAAAACTATTAGTGATACCTCCAAATATATTATAAGTAATAAATATAGTAATAAAAACAACGCAACAAATTTTTTTCCTAATTCTTGTCCCCATACCTGTCCATGACCAAAGAATTCAAATTCTGTTTACAAATAACTTGTTTTCCTAACTCCTAAGGCCTAAAATGAAGGTAATATTTCTAGCATTGTTCCTATTAATCATTTCAAGTGCCCAAGCCATATTAGCAGCAAACTTCAATACAAATTCCATTTCAATCCAAAGCAAGGGACAAACACATGAGATTCTTGGTAAGATTTTACTTTAAAACAATCACAAATTTAGTGTTTGAAATATTTGTATGCATCCTTGTTTTCACTCTCACTTCTAAATTTGTGTTATTCCATGATAGGGAAATTGTATGGAAATGAAAACACAAAAGACTCTACAAGGCTGAACCACAAAGTTGTGCTTGTGGAAAGTGAAAATGAACACAAACATGAAATATCTATTACTATAAGAAAAGGGGGAGGAGGAGGAGGAGGTGGAGGTGGAAGAAGGGGAGGAGGAGGAGGTTTAGGAGGAATGTTCGTAGCTGGACACCATTCTAAAAATGTTGCACCATCATTATTTCCGGGGACTCATTTTTGGGTCCCAAAATTTATTTTTTATTCGAGCTTGGCTTTAACAATCTTGTTTCCCTTGCACTAATTACTTATGTTAAGCAGTGCAGTTAGGAAAATATTTGGTTGTTGATTAATTAGTTTGTGTAAGGTCCACCCAGAAAATATCATTTGAAGAGATGTAGAATGTGTGCTTGTTGATAATTGATAATGTAGCATGAATAGAATAGATGTATGAATCTTTGCTTGTAACTGGGAGAAAAAGAACCGAAACAATCTCTCTATATATACTTTATTTTGTATTTACCACGGTTTTAGAGACGCATTTTTGAGACATACATTTATCCCTCATTATTAGTGAGAGATTTTGTTACGGAATTCAAAATTCACATCAACTATTGGTAGGTATATGTTTGCGACGAAGTTAGTGACGGGAAATATCTCTCTCTAAAATTTTCGTAACAAAATCTCTCACAAAATGACTAAAGTATTGTTAGAGACAGATTTTTGGAAGAGAACGTATTCCTCACTAAAACAGGTTGTTGCTAAATCTCTCACTAATATAGGTTCCTCGCTAAATCCCTCACAAAAGCATTTTCATCAAAAATTTCTATGTGTCTCTCCTCCCTCCAAAAATAAATCCCTAATTTTTCCAAAACCAAATTCTCCCTCTCGTGTCCAGTATTTTCTCCCAAAGCACAAAAAAACCCATTCTAGGTTCTTCCACAGTAGTTGCAAATGGCCCTCATCCTTTCACCTATTTATTGCTTTTTAAAATGATTCCAAACATTGGAAGTTAGCTTTCTTTGACGACCTTCGATTTCAGTTGGAAGTAAGCTTTCAACTTCATCATGAGGGGTAGAATTTGTTTCTACATTCATAGAAGGAGCACCCACATTTGATTCACCCACAATGGATTCACCCACATTAGATCCACCCGCATTAGTTCCAATTTCCATAGGGGTAGAGGTATGTTGAGTAGACATTCTAAAAAAAACAAGTGTGTTACTATAATAATATTGATTGATTTAGCAATATTGTTACTACAAATAAACAAATTTAGCAACATAAATCGGAAATTATTACTATAATAATATTGACAAATTTAGCAACACATATTAGAGTGAACCAGAATTTAGCAAATTTAGCAACATGATTCAGAAATTGTAAATTTGCAACATGAACCAGAATCCAATATGAACCAGAAACGAAAATGGAATTGTAAATTGGCAACATGAACCAAAATCCAATACCAAAAAGCCTACCTATGATCAGAAACCAAAATGAATCAGATTTATTACAAATACTCGAATTAGATTTGACATGAATCATATTTTTCACAAATAATATTGACTTAAATAAGTTTTTTTATGAATCAGATTTGTTACTATTATAGCAAAAATCAGAAATAAATTCTAATGTTACTATAATAATGTTACCATAACATGAATCAGAACTGTATAATAATGTGACTATTATACAAGTTTAGCAACATGAATCAGAAATTGTAAACACAAAAATAAAGAAAGACAGAAATAAAATAAAATTTCTGAACAGAACATGTACAAGATGAAAAGGTGAAGAGTGAAACGAACCAAAAACGAACCTGAAAAGAAAAGGAGAAAACCTACCTGGATTTGGTCGCCGATGGTGGGGCAGAGGAGCTTCTCGCGCGATGGTGATGTTCGGTTTGTGCTGAGAGTGTGTGGCTGTGTCACTGTGTGCGATGCGAAGGTGAGGAGTGAGAAGTGAGAACGGTGAAAGTGAGAACAGAGAGAGGGAAGCGACACACTAAGTGAATGTGAGTGGGATTCTACGGTTTTAATTTTATTTGACAACAGTGTTTTAATTTTTAAGGGTGGTATATATATGAAGGTAAATAATATGACTTACGGGTACGGGTACCTGCGGGTATGGGTACCTCACTACCCGGCCCCGCCCCGTTTATTGACGGGTAGTTAAACTATCCGTTTATTTTTCCCGCGGGTACTCGTTTGACTACACGCCCCGTACCCATCACGGATATTAGCCACGGGTACCCGCGGGTCCGTGTTTTTTTGCCGTCCCTACTCTACCATAACCAAACCCTACCATTTCTGAATCAAAGAGCACACCACGTTCTCTCTCTCTTTCTCTCTCTCTCTCTCTCTCTCTCTCTCTCTCTCTCTCTCTCTCTCTCTCTCTCTCTCTCTCTCTCGCTCCGGGTTCATCTTGCTCTCTTCCATTCGTAGCTGAGAAGTCCATTCGCTCTCTCGCTCCACGATCTATCTCTCGCTCCAGGTTCGTCATGTTTCCCTGAGAAGTCCATTCACAATTGAATCAAATTGAGCCATAATGTCTTTCTCTCTCTCTCTCTCTCTCTCTCTCTCTCTCATTCCCATATGTTCTTCCATTTACGGTAAGCACCATGATCTCTCTCTCTCTCTCTCTCTCTCTCTCTCTCTCTCTCTCTCTCTCTCTCTCTCTCTCCATTCGTGGTGGTGGCTATCGCTCAGCCAATTTGTAATTTTTGTTCAGTTAATCATCTTCTGGTTAATGTTGTTAGGGTTCAGGAGGAACATTGTGTTGTTGGTGACGTTGCAGTTAACATGCGAGGAAGACTATGTTTATGTAAGACTAAAATCCCTTTGAACTTTTGTCTCTCCATAGTTATTGTTCGGGATGGAAAAACAGGCTTGGCCCGCCGGTCCGGCCCGCTAACCCGCCAAAAAAAGGCGGGCTGGGTTGGGATATTGGGCCCGCTTACCCGTTGAGGGGTTTTTTTTTTGCTGAGGGGTTTTTTTCTGCATTGGATTTTAATATTTTACAGTTTGATACATGTAGTAGTAGTAGTAGTTGTGTGTGTGGAACTGTTTCTGTTGTCCCCTCGGTTCATTTTTGTTCAGTTCATGGCAATAGAAATCTTGTCCAGAATATACTGTGTTTTGGAGATTTGTTATACTATTTATTAGAATAGTTTTTGGTAATTAAAATTGAATTTATTGTGTTTTAGGACTTAGATTTGATATGAATTTCTTGGCTCCAATTGATGAGAGTGACGATGCAGATTTGGCCCTAACTCTTGAACAAGTGTGTGATCCAGTGGCTCACACTCTTGTTCAAGAGTTAGGTCCAAATCTGCATTGTCACTCTCATCAATTGGAGCCAACAAATTCATATCAAATCTAAGTCCTAAAACACAATAAATTCAATTTTAACTACCAAAAACTATTCTAATAAATAGTATAATAAATCTCCAAAACACAGTATATTCTAGACAAGATTTCTATTGCCAAGAAATGAACAAAAATGAACCGAGGGGACAACAGAAACAGTTCCACACACACAACTACTACTACTACTACATGTATCAAACTGTAAAATATTAAAATCCAATGCAGAAAAAAACCCCTCAACGGGTAAGCGGGCTCAATATCCTAACCCAGCCAGCCTTTTTTTGGTGGGTTAGCGGGCCGGGCCGGCGGGCCAAGCCTGTTTTTCCATCCCTAACAATAACTATGGAGAGACAAAAGTTCAAAGGGATTTTGGTCTTACATAAACATAGTCTTCCTCGCATGCTAACTGTAACGTCACCAACAACACAATCTTCCTCCTAAACCCTAACAACATTAACCAGAAGATGATTAACAGAACAAAAATTACAAATCGGCTGAGCGATAGCCACCACCACGAATGGAGAGAGAGAGAGGGAGAGATCGTGGTGCTTATCGTAAATGGAAGAACAGATGTGAATGAGAGAGAGAGAGAGAGATCATGGTGCTGACCGTAAATGGAAGAACATATGGGAATGAGAAAGAGAAAGAGAGAGAATGTGGTTCACTTTGATTCAATTGTGAGTGGACTTCTCAGGGAAACATGACAAACCTGGAGCGAGAGAGAGATCGTGGAGCGAGAGAGCGAATGGACTTCTCAGCTACGAATGGAAGAGAGCAAGATGAACCCGGAGCGAGAGAGAGAGAGAGAGAGAGAGAGAGAGAGAGAGAGAGATCGTGGTGTGCTCTTTGATTTAGAAATGGTAGGGTTTGGTTATGGGAGAGTATGGATGGCAAAAAAACCCGGACCCGCGGGTACCTGCGACTAATATCCGTGACGGGTACGGGGCATGTAGTCAAACGAGTACCCGCGGGCAAAATAAACGGATAGTTTAACTACCCGTCAATAAACGGGGAGGGGCCGGGTAGTGAGGTTCCCATACCCGTAGGTACCCGTACCCGTAAGTCATATTATTTACCCTCATATATATACCACCCTTAAAAGTTAAAACCTTGTTGTCAAAAAAAATTAAAACCCTAGAATCCCACTCACATTCACTTAGTGTGTCGCTTCCCTCTCTCTGTTCTCACTTTCACCGTTCTCGCTTCTCACTCCTCACCTTCGCATCGCACACAGTGACACAGCCACACACTCTCAGCACAAACCGAACATCACCACCGCGCGAGAAGCTCCTCTGCCCCACCATCGACGACCAAATCCAGGTAGGTTTTCTCCTTTTCTTTTCTGGTTCGTTTCTGGTTCGTTTCACCCTCCCCCTTTTCATTTTGTACAAGTTCTGTTCAGAAATTTTATTTTGCTTGTCTTTCTTTATTTTTGTGTTTACAATTTTTGATTCATGTTGCTAAATTTGTATAATAGTCACATTATTATACAGTTCTGATTCATGTTATGGTAACATTATTATAGTAACATTAGAATTTATTTCTGATTTATGTTATAATAGTAACAAATCAGATTCATAAAAAAACTTATTTATGTCAATATTATTTGTAACAAATCTGATTCATGTCAAATCTAATTCGATTATTTGTAATAAATCTGATTCATTTTGGTTTCTGATCATAGGTAGGCTTTTTGATATTGGATTTTGGTTCATTTTGCCAATTTACAATTTCATTTTCGTTTCTGGTTCATATTGGATTCTGGTTCATGTTGTAAATTTACAGTTTCTGAATCATGTTGCTAAATTTGCTAAATTCTGGTTCACTCTGATATGTGTTGCTAAATTTGTCAATATTATTATAGTAACAATTTCTGATTCATGTTGCTAAATTTGTTTATTTGTAGTAACAATATTTCTAAATCTATCAATATTATTATAGTAACAAACTTGTTTATTTTAGAATGTCTACTCAACATACCTCTACCCCTATGGAAATTGGAACTAATGCGGGTGGATCTGATGTGGGTGAATCCATTGTGGGTGAATCAAATGTGGGTGCTCCTTCTATGAATTTAGAAACAAATTCAACCCCTCATGATGAAGTTGAAAGCTTACTTCCAACTGAAATCGAAGGTCGTCAAAGAAAGCTAGCTTCCAATGTTTGGAATCATTTTAAAAAGCAATAAATAGGTGAAAGGATGAGGGTCATTTACAACTACCGTGGAAGATCCTAGAATGGGTTTTTTTTGTGCTTTGGGAGAAAATACTGGACACGGGAGGGAGAATTTGGTTTTGGAAAAATTAGGGATTTGTTTTTGGAGGGAGGAGAGACACACAGAAATTTTTAATGAAAATGCTTTTGTGAGGGATTTAGCGAGGAACTTATATTAGTGAGAGATTTAGCAACAACCTGTTTTAGTGAGGAATACGTTCTGTTCCAAAAATTTGTCTCTAACAATACTTTAGTCATTTTGTGAGAGATTTTGTTACGAAAATTTTAGAGAGGGATATTTCCCGTCACTAACTTCGTCGCAAACATATACCTGGCAATAGTTGATGTGAATTTTGAATTCCGTAACAAAATCTCTCACTAATAATGAGGGATAAATGTATGTCTCGAAAATGCATCTCTAAAACCAATTCTTTTAGTAGTGTCATACTAGAAAAGTTCAGCATTATAATATTTGCATCTAACTTCCCCATGGTAAATACAAAATAAAGTATATATAGAGAGATTGTTTCGGTTCTTTTTCTCCCAGTTACAAGCAAAGATTCATACATCTATTCTATTCATGCTACATTATCAATTATCAACAAGCACACACACTACATCTCTTCAAATGATATTTTCAGGGGTGGACCTTACACAAACTAATTAATCAACAACCAAATATTTTCCTAACTGCACTGCTTAACATAAGTAATTAGTGCAAGGGAAACAAGATTGTTTAAGCCAAGCTCGAATAAAAAATAAATTTTGGGACCCAAAAATGAGTTCCAGGAAATAATGATGGTGCAACATTTTTAGAATGGTGTCCAGCTACGAACATTCCTCCTAAACCTCCTCCTCCTCCCCTTCTTCCACCTCCACCTCCTCCTCCTCTTCCTCCTCCTCCCGCTTTTCTTATAGTAATAGATAATTCATGTTTGTGTTCATTTTCACTTTCCACAAGCACAACTTTGTGGTTCAGCCTTGTAGAGTCTTTTGTGTTTTCATTTCCATACAATTTCCCTATCATGGAATAATAACACAAATTTAGAAGTGAGAGTGAAAACAAGGATGCATACAAATATTTCAAACACTAAATTTGTGATTATTTTAAAGTAGAAATCTTACCAAGAATCTCATGTGTTTGTCCCTTGCTTTGGATTGAAATGGAATTTGTATTGAAGTTTGCTGCTAATATGGCTTGGGCACTTGAAATGATTAATAGGAACAATGCTAGAAATATTACCTTCATTTTAGGCCTTAGGGGTTTGAAAACAAGTTATTTGTAAACAGAATTTGAATTCTTTGGTCATCGACAGGTATGGGGACAAGAATTAGAAAGAAAAAAAATTGTTGCGTTGTTTTCCATGAATAGGATATTTATTACTTATATATTTGGAGGTATCACAAATAGTTTTTTTTGGGTTACAGGTATCGCAAATAGTTTCTCAGGTTCCCTGAATTAACATTTTATTGTTGCCACTTTTTATAGGTTTCTATCCTCCAATAATTACTTATTTACGATTAATCGCAAAATAGATTTCTCTATCTCAGAAATAAGTAATTTTCAACCAAGAGCGTGGGGTTCAGCAGTTGGGGCTGAACCTCCCTTAACCAAGGGTCGGGGGTTCGTTCCCCGCCTTGAGAGCCTCGTTCTCTAAAAGCTTCACTTACGGCTAGTTTATATTTCCTCTTTCCCAAAATGTAAGTCTCTTTTCACTTCTTTCACACAGACACACAAATTATCTATGTATCGTAATCTACCAATTTAGGGTGAATAAAATGCGAACAATTAAAACATTCGTGAAATAGAAATTTACAGAGGTAGTATAATTCAAAAAAGAGGACATTCGTAGACAATCAATTTAAAAATATCAAAAATTAAATCGTTTGTACATCAATAAATGTCTTATTTGAGTGGAATAGTTCAATCCTGAAAAGCAGTTCCTCGTAAACAACTTATTTATCGGAAATAAAAAGCTTGAAATTGTACTTCCATAAATAAGTAACTTACTAGTTACTAGGAAAAACGAGATCCTGAAAAAGTCTTCCCAGTAAATTTGAAATTTAGAGAAGCACAATTTTAAATATTTATACTTTTGAAAATATGTGGTTTATAGGGTACAATGAAATCATAAAAAGAATTACATAAATTGATTATTTTTAGAAGTCCAAAAATTTTCAAATTGTAATCAATATATTAAATAAGTAATTTAGGGGATATGGGAGAAAGTTTCTTACCAGAATTTGCTTATTTATGAAAATTTTTGAGTAGGGCGAACTCTTTACGAGAGAAGTGAATGTTTAAATGGAAAATAAGATAAAATAAAATTGTCCGATACCGGAGTAGCAAACCAATGAGGTAGTCGCCAGAAGTCTTCTGGTACGGTGCCCCGTCGTGGTGAACCCGGTGGGGTGGTTCTTGATAACTCTTAGAAATAAGAGTTATTTGTGCCAAAACAAATGAGAATTAAGTTTGTTTAAGAGTAATTCATGTATGTAAATAGAGTCTTTGATCATAATTCGACAAAAATGTGTTTTCAGTGTTTAAACTGTGTTTCACGCACCTTTGGTGCCATTTTGTGTGATTTCACCCTTTGTTTAGTTGTACAGGAAAAATTAGTTCAGGTGTTGTTTGTGGTGATGTGGTAGCAGTGTAGCACAGGTGTAGTTGGGGTGTGCATGAACAATTATATGAAGTGACCCCAAGTGTTTAAATGAAGAAAAAGGGTGTTTTGTCTTTTGTAGAGGTGGGCCAAAGGAATCTGCGCTTTTATTGGGCCACTAGAGGACAAAATGTCATTGGTTTTAGGGTTGGTTGCAGTTTTGAGCACTTGTCTTTGCCCAAAAAGAGTATTTGGTGAGAGAAATTCATGTAAAAGGAAATTTTAACCTAAAAAGGGGGACACGGTCTTACAATTATGGATCCCTAGGTCAGAACTTCCCTTTTCCAGCCACCATCATTGTTCACCTTCTTCCCCACTCATCTGCACCAATATTTTTGTACCTGAAACTCTATTTTCACTAGTGCAGAAAAGACATTTAGCATCAGTTATCCGACGATGCTAAATCCCCCGATGCCAAATGTCTTGGAAATGACTTTTAGCATCGGTTATTTTGAACAACCGATGCTAAATGTCCAGAAAAATGACATTTAGCATCGGGTGTTTCAAACAACTGATGCTAAATGTCCCGGAATGACTTTTAGCACCGGTTATTTGAAACAACTGATGCTAAATGTCCTGGAAATGACATTTAGCATCGCTTGTTTGAAACAACCGATGCAAAATATCATTTATTGATACATTTAGCATCGGTTGTTCCAAATAACCGATGCTAAAAGTCATTTTTGATACAAAAAATGACATTTAGCATCGCTTGTTTGAAACAACCGATGCTAAATGTGTAGTTTCTTTTTATATTTTGTTCATTTTTAATCCAATATTTTAAACAAATTATTCATACACAGATTACATCAAAATTCAACATTATAATCTTAACTTGAACAAATATCAAATTTTCCACTTCTTGACAAAAATGCACAACATCATTACACAAATTAAAGCTAAGAAAAGTCAATTAATGTAACACCCTGATATTTTTATTTGTTAAAAACACCCAAGTGCACATTAATAACACATCAGAGATATTATTTCCTGCTCAGACACTGAATACCACTATGAATTTTTCGCTGATTAAACACAACTGTCTTATTTACAAACAAGAACATACGGTACTCAGACCATACACTGTCAGCTACTAAAGTATTCACCATCTTACAAGAAAGCGGAAGAAAACATAATACTAAAGTCATATTGTCGTTATACATAGACAGCAAAAAGAAAATGAAAATAAAGCATAAATGCCAAGTCATTAGTAGTCGCCCTAGCCCAACCTACTCGTGCCTCTTAGATTTCTGCTGTCCCTGTGTCTCTGTAAAACAACAACATATGAACAGTGAGATACAATCTCAGTGAGTTCTACCGTGACCCCTACTAGCACTCTCGAATCAGTTATTAGTTCTTTATAGCTTAACACGACACCGACTGCAAAACATTGCTACTCCCGGTATGTCATAAAATAAACCAAGTACGGCACCGATGCAAAACCATGCTAATCCCGGTGTATCGCACAACACAACAAGTACGGCACCGACTGCAAAACCATGCTAATCCCGGTGTATCGCACAATAATCTTTAACACAACACCGACTGCAAAACCATGCTAATCCCGGTGAACTCCCCTACCAATAGTACATTCTCCCATTGGCATGGAGCCTAGGGAAGGGGATCATGACTGCCCCGCCTAGTATGTTACACATGGGTCGTCACCCAACTCGATATATATATAAACATATATCTACAGTACTATGAACCCACGGTCCATCAAATCAGACAATCAATGAAACACTTTAATCCACATTTTTATAAAACTCAAGTTCACACTCGCAATCTAGTTGACCACTTTTCGACACAATTTTCAATATAAAAAACAGTTCATTTCGCCTTAAAAATAGAATATTCAGTTAGGCCTCTGAATAAGCTTTCCAACGCATCTTAGAACACCTCAATCGGGTTCCCGGATCAAAAGTTATCGCGAAACGAAAAACAGTGTTTGGTTGCTGAAATTCTGCCAAATGGCGCGCGAGTGGCGCGTGGCGCGCGAGTGGCGCGTAGCGCGCGAGTGGCGCGTGGCGCGTGAGTGGCGCGTGGCGCGCGAGTGGCGCGCGAACAGGCAGCAGGTTCTGCCAACTGGCGCGCGAGTGGCGCGTGGCGCGCAAGTGGCGCGCGAACAGACAGCAGGGGGGTCTGTCAAGGGCAGATTTTGGCGGTTTCGCGCGAAAACCGCGATTCCGCTCAATTCCGATTCTCGTTCCGATTGAAAACAGTCCGAACAAACAGAAAAACAGATTCAACCAATATCACACAATCATTCAAATCAATCAATGTCTCAATCAAAACGGTTTTTATCAAAAACGACATATTTTCCAAATAGCGGTTTTGACTCGAGATCTCTCGACATCAATTGACGTAAAAATACTCGAAACATAAAAACATCCTAAGCGTGAGTAAAACTCACCCTTGAAGCGAGAGCCGATGTCGAACCGAATTTGCCGAGACTTGAAAAACTCTCGAACGGAACCCTATTTCACCGAATCGCTCCAAACTTCGATTCGAACTTCACAACGCGATCAATCCGCTCCTAGCTTCGATCCTAAACATAACCCAATCATCAACACAACCTATTAATCCATGATTTCAACAAATTTTCCCCACAAACCCTCAATTTTCGAAATCAAAAGGAAGGGGGAAAAATGGAGGAGAAGCTTACCAAAGATATGGGTTTTGATGAGGGAGGAAAAATGGTGAAGATGTTGAATTTTAGAGGGTTGGGCTTCGCTCCTCTTCTTCCTTTCTCTTCTTCTTTCTCTTTTCCTTCTCTTCTTTTCCTTCTCTTTTCTCTTCTTTTCCTTCTCTTTTCTCTTCTTTTCTTTCTCTGTTTCTCTTCTCTCTCTCGTGGACCCTTCTTTCTTTTCTTTAAACACATACACACACACACACACATATTTAATTAATAAATACGTGGTAGCGTGGTCCAATTACCGTATTGATCTAATTCCCTTATTTCGATTTCGAAACTTCCTTGATCCGTATTATTCGGTCAACGATCCTGTGGCAGCAAATAATTAATTTTTAGCACTCAATAATTTTACCAATTAAGTACCAAATTAATTCAATTGGGTTAACATCCAAATAATTCGATTAATTATTTTGAGGATGTTACAATTAACACTAAAAGCTAACACTAGTAATAGTACCATTTCCATTATCGTTCATCATAGATAGACCTTCACAGCACTAGCAAGCAACATTTCTTCCTTGAGGTCTAAACCCCCCTAAAACACTAACGGCTTGTGGAGTAAGCCCTACATGCCCTATCACAGCCAATTCCAGCCTCAATAATAGCTTTTGCTGCAACAATCCGAACAGCTTCATCCACTGTATGCTTATTATCAAAACAACAACAGAACTGATGAATTTAATGCATTTTGAAGTCACTACAGATTTGACTATGCATCATACCAACTTTAGCACGTGCAAGTCTCACAACTATTTCATGGATGAGTAGCTACCTAAACTTAGTTGAAGATTGAAACTTTCCTCCAATGGCTCTCTCAATCTTAGCACCACAGTTACTACAATCTTTGAATGATGATAATGATATTGAGGAAAGAACTCTAGCTTCATATTCATGGTAAACAAGCACATGCATGAACAATGAAACTATATTAGAACTTGGACTTTCCATGAATATATAATAGTCTTCAAAACTTGTTTAAAATGGTTCAACCCTGTTTTAAATAAAAGTAAAACTTGTGTTAACAGGTGCCTTGTTTCAAAAATGTGTTCTGTTTTGCAATGAGGCATCAGTTTTACCATATGATTTTGATGCCTGCAAGAAGTATTCAAAGAAACAAACAGAGGATAGTTTTTAACACAGAATAACTACTATTTCTCTCCCATTATCATAAGTTTCTTTCTTTAAATGTATGGGACAAACACTCAAATGACGAAAAATCTTAAACCTAAGCGCATCAATAGCTGAAGGAACTGAAATAGAGATATGGCAATAATTAGTTAGTACTTAGTTTCACCTAGATCCTAAATGTAGAAACAGGTTATGCTATTAATTGGTAGTAAAAAAAGTAGTAGTAAGTAGTAACACAAATAGAAAGACTCTATTCAATTTAATGACTCCTTCATCAATATAATAGCAAAACTACCAGTAAGAAATCAAATGAAAAGGAGCTCAAAGGCTGAAAATGACGTGACCAAGTCCGCACTTAAATCAAGCTCAAAGGCTTCAACATGTGTATGCGTGCACTCAGACCAATTTAACCAAAGGAAGAGACGAGTGATGGAAGCACCTGATTCTGCAAAGTTGTTGCTGTAGTCCAGTTCTGAGGATGATGAATTGCAACTGAAATACTGTCATTACTTGCAAAAAGGAAATGACAGGATCCCTGTAAAAGAACCATATGGAAAAAATGACAATGAGAAACAATGTCTACAAAAACAAGAATCCCACTACTCAGTAGTCATTAAAACTTCAACTATTTACAAAGATTGACTTGCACCTTTTCAAATTGTTAAAGTCAACTAAACAACCAAAAGCTGTTAGTAAATGAATTCACGACCACGAAAACTGTTAGTAATTAAATTTCCACAAACTGAATAATGTCCTTTTTCCACTAGTGTGCAACATCATTTCAATTGAATTCAACTAAACAACCAAAACACCATGTCTCCTTCCAACTTTCAGACCCAAAAATCAATCTCAATTCTCCTACCCATCTCCCTAACTTTATTCTTCTTACTTCTCACCAACATCCACTCAGCAGAAACAGTTTCCTTTTCACATGCATACTAAAACACAACCACAATCACATGCATACTAAACTGTTATTGGGAAATAAAGGGAACATTGATAAACTTAAAAAGAAATCACAACCACAATCACAACCAGAATTCAAAGTCAAAGAGTGAAGTTGAATTCAATCGGTCTTCTGTCCTTTCATTATTGAGTTAACTGGCAAACCAGCTTGTTGTATTTTACATTCCATAGGTCTTCTGTCCGTGCCATCTAAATAATAGTATTTAACATGAGACATCAGAAGTTAATCAAAATAAAAATACGAAATAGGATAAACATACACTGATGCTGTAGTCCCAGTCAGTGAACCAAACACGCCATTGAGCAAAACACCTACTCCCTAAAATCATATTAAGAATGGTAATAATGTAATTTCTTCACTAGCTTCATGTGCAAGAGTCAAGAGAGAATTGAAAAATGTATAGAACTGAAAAATGTTGGTATCAACACAGCAGCACAAAATAAGCTGCATCTTGATTACAAGTGCAGAGAAATCCATTGATTCATAAAAGTTACTATACAAAGTTTGTTAGAACTGATTATATACAATTGAGAGAAAGAAGGAAAAGCCAGCTAATGTATTAACTCTACATCTAACCGTAAACTAACTCTATAGTTAGTAAACTAATGTATGGTTAACAAATGACTATTTACAATGCTATATTCCTAATAAAAAATGTATTAAGAATTGAAAAATGTAATGTATCAGCCTGCATAACTAGTGCAGTTGCTTCGATTGCACACCTGCATAATAAGGGGTATAGTGTGGATACCTCAAACCATACACTTGCAACAGTAAACAACACTGAATATCGGTCATGTATAAGCCACAAGGGGAACATAACGCTTAGAATACTGCCTGTGAGACGAAAACCATAACAAGTAGTGCCGGAAGCCCAATTTCAACACATTTCGCGAGCTGCGATTTTCATTGGCAAATGACAAACATAGAGGGATTAAAAATATAATTCTATTTGGATTCAAACTTATAATAACAATTGAATTGAACTTAAGCAAGAGATCACAAGGGTAGACCTCTCTAAATCTTCATTCTTTACCATTGGGAAACCTAATTGATAGAGACCAAGTCTAGTGAAAGTTATATATGGAACTACAGAAAGTGGGCTAAGGAACCTGTGAATGAAGCAGTTAACAAATAAGATAACAAGTCAGAGAGCTATTAAAAAATCCGATCAGAAGCAAAAAAGTATAGTTTTTTAACCTGACAGCATTCCTCCAAAAACCAAAAAATCCAACAGCAATCTGGAAACTTGCACTTATGATCAAGGCACCTTGAATCCCTCTCATGGTCATAACAAACCTCTAGGAAAGTCAAACAAACATATAGTCCAAGTCAGCAAAACACTAACAGAGTGACACATTTTTCATTTATAACATGTAGGGAAAAAAGGAGAAGCAGCATAAATAGTCTCATTAACCTCATAATGATGTGAATGAGCTCGGGAATCTTTCAAACAACTCCTTCTGCAAATCAGTAATTGCAGTTTCTTTCTCTTGAACAGAATCTTTCAGAGCTCGGGATTCAGCTATTTCCACAACAAGCTGCTCAGATATACGGGAATGAGCTTTATAGCATTGCAGAAGCTCCACTTCTAGACTCTCTGCCTTCTCTTTCCATTCAGAGCCCTTCAAGAATGCAAATACAACATTTAACTCAACAAAACATTTCAAGATTTAGATATATACACACCATGATCGAAAGACAATAAACTAACGATAAGCAGCAATTGCATCCACAAATGTTAATACACTTGCCCAATTGCAACTTAAACAAGAAACAACAAAACCACTGAAGATTGATAAATGTGTTTAAATCATTATTATATTACAATAAAAGATTCAATGATATTTCTAATTAATTAGGGATTGAAAGTAAGGGTTTCATAAAATTCAAAGCTAGAAACCGAATGTGATTAATTTGACAACATACCCTAAAACAAAACACGAGTATATGACTGAAAGAGGACCTGTGAAAATATAGGTCTAGAAAGAGCAGCAAAAGCTAGAGCATGAGCTCCTTCTTCATTCAAATGCCGCTTCCGTAGAGCCCTCAGAGCCCGTTTGATAGCTTCATTTGCAATTTCTTCCTCTGATTTGCAAGGATTCTCCATGTACTAGAAAGCAATTAAATCATCAAATCGCCAACGTCATCTGCTTCATTAGTTTGGAATTTTGGTATTTGTTGCTTACGATTCTTCCTACTTCGACTTTTCCACCACCCAATAAATCTATAATCTGTATGCAACGGCGACGGCGACAGCGAGCAAGACACAACGACGGCGAGCAACTTAGGGTTTCGAAAATTTCTCTACACTGAAGGCGATGGCGAGCAGGGCGACAATGACCTAGCAACGACGATGGCAAGCAAATAACTTAGGGTTCAGAGAGGGAGAAACAACGACATCGAGCAAATTTCTATTTAGCATTCTTCTCCCTTCTTTTTAAGTTCAGCGAGCAACAACTTAGGGTTCAGAGAGGGAGGAACACAGAGCTTAATTAGTGAGACAGAAAGAGGCAGAGGAATCTTCAGAGAGGGAGGAACACAAAGCTTGACGAGGAAGAGGATTCTTCAGAGAGGGAGAGGGTTGAGAGAGTGAGAGAAGAGATCGTTCAGAGAGTGAGAGAAGAGATCGTCCAGAACGCAAGATATGCGATGGAAAACTTGAAAAAAGGGACTTTTAGCATCTGGTGTTAAAACAACCGATGCTAAATGTGTCTTAGACAGACATTTAACATTAGTTGTTTAAAAAACCGATGCTAAATTTCTGACGCAAATACTTTTAACACCAGTTGTTTAAACAACAGATGCTAAATGTAGGAGCGAAAACTAAAAACTTCCATTTAATTGCAAAATTGCCACCGCGCATACCTTTAGCATCGGTTTTTCAAACAACTGATGCTAAATGGTGCTTTTTAATGTCAATTTTCCACTAGTGAGTGGAACCTAATCAAGAAGAATAAGAGTAAGCAGAAATCCGTTGTGTGGAAATATTTTACTTGCGAAGAAGGGTTGGATAGTGAGGGAAGGCAAAGAGCAAAATGCAATGTCTGTTGTGTATCATATATAGCTGGAGGAAAACTAGATGGGACTACTTCTCTACAACGTCACCTATATCGTTGTCAAAAAGTTAAATTTGGAGATGTTAGTCAGATGATGTTAGACATGCAAGGAAAGCTAAAATTCATAAAGATTGATAATTTGATATCTCATGCAAAATGTGTTTAGTTAATTATTAAGCGGGATCTTCCTTTTAAATTTGCTGAGTATGATCAGCTTATAGATTGGCTTTAGTATTTGAAACCTGACTACACACCTATCACTAGAAATACCACCAAGGCTGATGTTGTGAAAATATACATGAGGGAAAAGGCAAAAATTAAGGAAGAAATGGCCAACACTCCTTGTAGGATATCTTTAACTTCTGATTTATGGACATCAATTAATACTAAGGGTTATATTACTTTAACTGCTCATTATGTTGATACAAATTGGAAGTTAAATAGTAAAATCCTCAACTTTTGTCACATGCCTCCCCCTCATACTGGTTTTGAGTTGTGTAAGAAAACAATTGGGTTTTTGACTGATTGGGGAATAGAGAAGAAGGTTTTTAGCATTACTATGGATAATGCTTTTGGAAATGATGTCATGCAGCAAACTTTGAAGAGGAAACTAGCCTTGCAAAAGCGGTTGTTATGTGAAGAGGAACTCTTTCATGTCCGTTAACAGATCTTAATTTCATTTTGATCATTTCCCTTAACAAATGCCCCAAAATCTCCTTCTAAAAGAGGTAACAAAAGATCGTAGGTGAGTGGACAGGGAGAGGGAGAGTGGGGAGGCGCGAGGACAGGGAGAGTGGAAGGCGCGGGGAGAGTCATTGGAGGATAGAAACCTAATAAAAGTGGAAACAATAAAATGTTAATTCAGGGAACCTGAGAAACTATTTGTGATACCTGTAACCCAAAAAAAAACTATTTGTGATACCTCCAAATATATAAGTAATAAATATCCTATTCATGGAAAACAACGCAACAAGTTTTTTTTTCTAATTTTTGTCCCCATACCTGTCCATGACCAAAGAATTCAAATTCTGTTTACAAATAACTTGTTTTCCTAACCCCTAAGGCCTAAAATGAAGGTAATAGTTCACTACTAGAAAAATCAAAATTAGAGAGGAACAAATCCCTCACTAAACCATCAAAAATCCGTCACTAACGATTTTAGCGACGGAATTTGTGATGAACCCAGATTCGTAACTAATTTTGGCGTCACTAAATTTTTAGTGAGGGATTTTGAAATCCGTCGCTAATAGCAACGGAAAATTCCCTTACAAACATATGAAATCCGTCACTAATAAATAGTTCGAAATTGATGATAAAAAGTGTATTTCCGTTGCTATTTGTGAGGAATAAAGTCGTCGCTAATAGAGAGGGACTAAATCCGTTGCTAATAGAGAGGGAGACTAAATCCCTCTCTATTAGCGAGGGATAAATACTCATTTTTAATTAGGGACTCATTAGAATTTAATATAAGAGCATATTTGTTATAGATTTTATACACTCTTTAAAATAAAACATTTTACTAAATCTAAGAATAAAAATTAAATTTTTTTTGAATAGCACACAAATATCTTAAAAATAAAGTATATGTTTCTCATCTTTGAAATTGAATTATTATTTGCTTAATGGTATGCCACAAGTACTTAATAATAATAACAATTACAAGCAGTAAACTCCCTATATAAGCTAAAGCATGACCAAGCAGTAAACTCCCTATATAAGCTAAAGCATGACCACTCCCTATATAAACTTAAAAGTACTGCAACCACAAAATTCCACCAACTCATTAAATTTGAAAATTTTACAAATTTTTAAAAGTACTATATTTTTCTTAATGTGAATAAAAACGACTCCACTGGGGATCGAACCCAGAATCTCTGGTTCCGTAGACCAGCGCCTTATCCATTGGGCCATGGAGTCAGATTTACCAGCTGGGATACCTCAACAGATTACATGTTTCTTAATGTTGTCACTTAGAATTTAAAAATCTTCATGCATAAAACTTCACCACTTCTTACTATGTTAAAATTCTCACTGTAAAAATAGAATGTGAGATAGAGGAAAATAGATGAAGGAACAGAGAAAAAGTTCAGCATTAATTGTTTTCATAAAGCTTGTTAAAATAAGGTGAAAACAATTTGTGGTTGTTATCTTCAGCTACTTTTATAAACTTTTCTAAGTACTCATACAAGTGTTTATTTCATTAAACTAATTTGATGGTCCTGAAGAATATTTAGAGAAAAATAAATGCAACAATGTAAGAAAATTAATACCTGTTTTTGAGCCGTGAGAACAAATGATCAGCATGCAGAAGGTCATATGTTCTTGGGAAAGTACCAAAGGACTCACACCAATCATGATAGACACCAAAAAGGCCACGTTCAAATACGATCGGAAGCGTATCCGGCGTGTGAACAGGAACTACATTCATCACCCAAACTTTCTGTTTAGAAAGACTTGCAGCCAATCTGCATTTTCAAAAGAGAGTTATTAATTTACTCTTATCCATGATATCTATAAGCTTTAAGACTTTCAAACTGAGTGTAAATTGAAATTGTTTTGGTGGCATACCCTCCATAGATGGTTTTCATGTCCATTACATTTCTGATATTTGTCCAGTTAATACCCATTTCATTGAGATATGACTTGTTAACAATGGCATTCCAATGGTTAGTGTCCGCGAATGGTTAGTGTTCGCGGACACTAACCATTGGAATGATTTCTATTATGATCAGTGAAATGATTTCTATTATGATCAGTGATATGAGATACATCAGCAGGTAACCTTATATAGGTGAACCTAAGGAATACAAGATACAACAGAAGTTAAACTAACTGCTTAACTAATCACTAACAGTTCTAGCGCAAGCTTTATAGCTTGAACAACAATACAAGGGTCCATCTAGTGGCGTATCAAGAATTAAAATGCAATGCAAAAGAAAAGATAACTGTCCATCTAGTGGCGTATCAAGAATTAAAATGCAATGCAAAAGAAATAGACCCAGATATTTATCTTTCTTCACAGTTTACCCTTCTCTGGACATCACTAATTTTAGTGAAACCAATTGCAGAATTGAACATATAGAATCAAAATATCTCCAAAACAGAAAATACTGGAGAGAGAATACGCATAAAATTCATTGAGATTGACATGTTTAAATTGGCATAAATAAAAAAGTTAATACCTTTGACCATGTATGAAAATGTAAGGAAGTCAGCTTTCCAAAGTTGGGTTGATCCATGTGTATATTCAAGCGTTGACTCCGATCTATGTAGCAACCTCGATCAATAGCCATATCAACCAATATCTTTTGCTTGATCTCCCAAACAGTTCTGATAATTTTAAACAGGGTCGG
Source organism: Astragalus membranaceus (assembly GCA_039519185.1). Lineage (NCBI taxonomy): Eukaryota > Viridiplantae > Streptophyta > Magnoliopsida > Fabales > Fabaceae > Astragalus > Astragalus membranaceus. Next base: position 23,756,888 of record CM076850.1, on the reverse strand, counting down.
CATAAATATATAAAAGACAAGTTTATGTTGGCTAGAAGAAAATCACCAATCTCATACTTGTATATGTCCTTTAGAATGCTCATCTTGGTTTCTTGAGAACTACATGATATAGCCTTCATCAAACCCTGTTCAAGTGACAAATTAGCAATACAGATGCAATTTTTTTTTGCTTTTAATCACTTTCTTGTTTTTTTATAAGGACTAAAGTCAAAGTTGTTTAACATCTTTTTAATTGGAGAGTTAATCCCTAATATTTGGAATAAGATACCAAGTACCAAACATTAACCTTGCTTTAATTCACTCATTTTTTATGATTCTTTGTGGCCTCTTTAGGTTCAAGGAAAATGCATACTTACTGAAAATAAGCTAGAAAAAGTGTTCCATAAAGTAGGGAGTGGCTTCCCTTGAACAACCTCACATTCTGCTTCTATATTCAGGTTCTTGTACCTCACTTCCACAGTAGGTAACTTCACATTGACTCTGAAAATAACCAATATGTCAATTCTTGGAAAAAATAAAAACAATGCACTTATATTGAATTGAAAACAAGTAAAAACCATCCAATTTTAGAATTGGATACTACTAAATTAGGCTTCTAGTTTCAGTTTTGTACTGATTTATTATTCAGTTAAGAGTTTGTTAGGAAGCTAATCATGTTAGCTGTTAGTTAGTTCTTTTGTCAAACACTACATATGCTTGTATTTCTGCACAGTGGAATTCAATTTGAAGAAACTGGAAATTAGGTTTCCCCAATCTCTCTCTCTCTCTCATCCTAAAAAGAACTTATTTTACAGCATGATCTAATCAAATAAATACCTGTCCATCCCTTCTCTAAGTTTCTGAAGCAATTGTAAATTATCATTTCAATATGCTTAATAAGCTAATCAATGAACAAACGTTTTTCAACAGCTCCAAGTTTAGTAACATCAGCAACTCTTTTACTGCTACTTCTTTGCCATGTGCCACTTCCACTTGCACTTCCATCTTGACTAGTTTCATCAACAAAAGAAGTTTTAATTCTTTTGAAAGTTGGAAGTTTTTCTATAGCTTTACAATTACAACTGTGCTTGAAACATAGAAGGGTAAAAGACATTTTAAAAGAAAATACCTTGCTTATAGGATTACCAATGTATGATTCATAGGGACCTTCTTTTGTAGCCAATTCACAAGAAGTTTTTAGAGCATGATAGTATATAGTCTCGAATATGTCCTTGTTTAACTGTTGAGCCTGCACTCCATATCCATGTAAACTATCAAATTGAAGAACATCTATCTACCGATGTACATGGATTAACAGAGGACCATTAAGAATTAGCAGACCCATAAATGTTATTTATTGAGGTTTGTTGTCACCATTAGAAGACCCATAAACAATCCAAATCAAACACACACCCTATAGCAAGCAATCAAACACATGAAGTATGACAAAGATGTCCTACCTTTTCTCTTACATATCGTGGCAGTGCAATTGATGCAAGGTTGCCCACAACTGTCTCTGTTGGACTTGTATACTCAATTATCTCAGTGCACAAGTTTGACGACTTAATTGTGCTGGTTGCTTTTCTTATTGCAAGCATCCTGGAATGTGTAGAAAACAACAACAAAATCAATGCAAAAAAAAGGAAATGAAAATGTACACTTACAGATTCTCAACTACAAAGCCAAACATACATATATTATAGATTATCTATTGTGCTACTAACTCAAGGAGAAGAAAAAAAAGCACGTGTCTCTGTGAACTAGTTTGCACAGATTCCTCTAAATCATATAGAGAATAATGAATTTACTTGTTTTCCAGCCATCATAGAACACTCTCAAATCCCCTCAAGCACAGAAAGCCCTACCAGCTCCCTGTTAAAAACAATTGAAAGGAAATAGGTTTTAGTAACATAAGCTACCAACAACCTAAACAAAATTAAAGTAAATTAAAACCTTTAGGATAATAAGCTCTGCTTTTTCATCTTTCTCCCATTTTTCCAAATATGTTGCTAGCAGAGAAACCTGATAAAATTGAAAGATTATGAAAAATAAATATTAATTGTAGATTAAGACACCAATCACGAAAGAAGAAAGATAATTCTAAAAACGAATTCAGAATTTAGAATTTCACAATCAAACAAACAATGAACAAACATAATTCCAAAATCGAATTCAACTCCACAATCAAACAGACAATGAACAAAACAGAATTCCCAAATCGAATTAAACAAAAAACGAAATCGAATCGAACCTTGCTATCACAAATCGATTGAAGAGAGAGGGATAGGTTGGGGCTTACTGCGTGCGTTCTGCGTTGCACTGCTTCGCGTGGGTTTCTTCAGTGCGCATGGGATTTTGCCTCTGATTTGCGTGGGTTTCTGTTGAAGAAGAAAGAAAGGAAGGAAACGGAAAAGGAAGAAGAAGAATCGATTGGAGAAGAAAGAAAGGAAGGATTAGGGATCTCAGTTTGGTTCACAATCAAGGATTAGGGTTTGCATATTTGGTTCGCAGAGAGAGGGATAGGTTGGATTCGAAATTTGAAAGGTTGAAATGAGAGGAGGCTTCGAGAGTGAGATGAGCGCAGCAGAGTGAGATGAGGGCATGAGGCTGAGAGAGAGTTAGGGTTAAGTGAAATTAAAAAAATAAAAAATAAAAGGGAGGAGAGTGAAAGTCAATGGGAGGAAAGCGGAAAAAACAAAGTGGGACTTGCTTAATCCGTTGGTCAGCGACGGATTCCAAGTTCCTCACTGTTAGTGAGAGATATATTTCCTCCCTAAATCCGTCTCTAACGTCTTTTCAGTATTTTTTGACGAATTTAGCTACGAAATTTTTAGAGAGGGATATTTTTTCGTCCCTATTTTCATCACAAACGTAACCCAGAGGCGCGGGTGACGAATTTCATTTTTTCGTAGCTAACTCCCTCACTAATAGTGAGGGATATTTATCCATCTCAAAAATCCCTCTCTAAAAACAAATTTTCTAGTAGTGTTTCTAGCATTGTTCCTATTAATCATTTCAAGTGCCCAAGCCATATTAGCAGCAAACTTCAATACAAATTCCATTTCAATCCAAAGCAAGGGACAAACACATGAGATTCTTGGTAAGATTTCTACTTTAAAACAATCACCAATTTAGTGTTTGAAATAATTGTATGCATCCTTGTTTTCACTCTCACTTCTAAATTTGTGTTATTATTCCATGATAGGGAAATTGTATGGAAATGAAAACACAAAAGACTCTACACGGCTGAACCACAAAGTTGTGCTTGTGGAAAGTGAAAATGAACACAAACATGAATTATCTATTACTATAAGAAAAGGGGGAGGAGGAGGAGGAGGTGGAGGTGGAAGAAGGGGAGGAGGAGGATGTTTAGGAGGAATGTTCATAGCTGGACACCATTCTAAAAATGTTGCACAATCATTATTTCCGGGGACTCATTTTTGGGTCCCAAAATTTATTTTTTATTCGAGTTTGCACAGCTAGAAAAACAAAAATTAGAGACGGCAAAAATCCGTCGCTAAACAAGTAAATTCCGTCACTAATAAGGTTAGCGACGGAATTTGTGAGGGACAAAAATTCGTAATAAATTTTGGCGTCGCTAAAATATTTGCGAGGGAAGTGGAAGAACATTAGGTGTTCGTGTAGATTGAGAAGGCTGGGGAGCCACATGTGTGTGGGAAGTGGAAGAATGTGTTGGTTGTGGCAAAGTACCTCTACCTCGCCCTCTTCCCCTACCTCTACCGGTACCTCTTCCGCTACCCCTTGTATTATCACCATCTGCCATCTGTCAAAAGAAGCATTAATAAACGAGTAATAGGAATTAAAGAATGAATACAGATAATTAGTCAAGTATTTGATAATCACATGAAGAATGAAATTGATAATCAAAATTACATTAAGTGAAGTTGTTGTCCCCATCAACAATAAATACATCTTAAAAATAATAGACAAAAGTAACATGTGTTGACTCAATAAGATTCTTCCTAATAAGATTCTTCCTCATCATCTTCTTCTTCTTCACCCTCAGATATGAATTCTATATATTCTTCTTCTTCCTCTTCTTCTTCTTCGAAGACAGCTATAGGTACCTCCTCTGCCACACTAGCAGTGTCAACAAGACTATGCTGAAAATCATCATTTGCAACAATAATAGGTATCGGTTGTGCATCATTATCTTGGAATGCATCATTTGTTTCACGAAGTGCTCCCGGGGTCTCTTATCTTTATTTAAAGTAACGATTTGGTCCTTTATCTTTTTTTTTGTCCCAAATCAGTCCTTTATGTTTTAAATTTTTGACACATAAATCCTTTTCTGTCCCAAATCAGTCCTTTATGTTTCAAATTTTTGACACATAAATCCTTTTTTTAGACACATAAATCAGCATTGTTAACGGAAAAGGATTTATGTGTCAAAAATTTGAAAGATAAAGGACTTATTTGGGACAAAAAAAATATAAAGGACTAATTCGTTACTTTAAATAAATATAGGGGACCCCGGGAGCACTTTAGCCTATTCATTTTCTATTGTATCATGTTGCCCACCTCGAACACATACATTGTGATTTGTTGTACTCATCCCTTCATTTTTAGACTTTGTCATAAACTTGTATCCATTGATAACAAAAATAGGCCACCTAATGACATTTCGAATTGGGCCCCATGCCAAACTCCTTAGAAGCGGATCCTTAATTGCATTTGTTGAGTCGAGCACCTACATTAGAGAACATTCTTTATTTTAACCCAACAAATTCGATCACATCAATTTCAAACATGAATAGATTCACGTACATGTGTTTTAAATCATGAGGTAAAATTTGAGGATATTTCTCTGTCGAGGTCGGCTTCGCTTACATCAGGGTTTAGTTCTCGTAACAAATCTGAGTACATGCTACACATACAACGAAACAGTTAAACATGGCCTTAGAGAAGATAAATATCATATTGTTGATTGGAGGTACTTACTTCAAATAAGGAACCACTTCAAGACAATTTAAAAGAATATACAAATGTGCAGCTTTCATTTCTCTATCGTCCAAGGTAGAAGTGACACCCTTTCCAATCGGGCGACCTGGATAATTAAAGATTGACAATGGAGCATTTGCAGAAGAACTTTCTCCTCCATCATCATTTCGAGGCACTCTTGTTCGCCTTGATAAAATAGTTGGGGGATAATAATATGAAGCAAATGTAGCTGTCTCCTCCAGTAAATATGCTCTAGAAATCGAGCTTTCAACATAAGCTGGGTTTGTTACCTTTTGTTTTAAAGATCGTATGAACCTATTGAGTAATCAAGATTAAGCTTAAAGAAAAATGAGAGAAATAAGGATACATGGCAGATTTTTTATATGATGAAGAACTAACCTTTCAAATGGATACATCCATCTATATTGAACGGGACCACCAACTTTTGCTTCATATGCTAAATGAATTGGAAGATGTTTCATTGAGTCAAAAAAGCTTGGGGGAAATATTTGTTCCAATTTGCACATAATGATTGGGATATTTTCCTCCAACATGCGCAATTTATCTTCTTTCAACAACGATGAAGTAATTTCTCGGAAGAATTGACTAAATTATGTAAGTGTGTTCAATATAGGTTTGGGCAAAGCTTTGAACGCTATTGGAAGGAAGCGTTGCATGAAAACATGACAATCATGACTCTTCATGTTAACCAACTTTGCTTCTCTCAAGTCAACACATCTACTCATATTGGAAACATAACCATCTGGAAGTTTGAGATTTTTCACCCATTCGCAAACACCAAATCTTTGTTGTTTGGTAAGTGTAAATTGTGCCTTTGATTTTACAAAGTTTCCATTAGTACTAGCTTGTAGTTCCAATCCACTGCGCTTACAATGTACTTCAAAGCCCTTCCTTGATTTGCAAGTATCCTTCGTCTTCCCTTTGGTGTCCATCACTGTGAACAAAATATTGAGAAACACATTTCTTTCAGTGTGCATCACGTCAATATTATGTGGGAGAAGATGGGTTTTCCAATATGGCAGTTCCCAAAATATACTTCGCTTTGTCCAATGGTGCTCTATCCCATAGCCCGGGATATTTGGTTCCGGACATTCCTCCACACTTGGGTAATGTTTTACCCTCTCCCAGACTTCTTCACCACTTAACCTTTGTGGAGGAGCTGACTTTTCAACCATTCCTTTTATAAACACAGTCTTATTCCTCCTATATGGATGATGTTGTGGTAAGAATTGACGATGACAATCAAACCATGAGGTCTTTCGACTATATGTGAGGCTAAATGCCTTGGAATGCTCCATACAAATTTGGCAACCTAGTTTACCCATTGTCATCCAACAACTTAACATTCCATATGCGGGAAAGTCGTTGATCGTCCACATTAGCGCCGCCTTCATCAAAAAATTTTGCTTCAAGGACACATCATATGTCATAACTCCACTTTCCCATAAAATTTTCAATTCATCTATTAAGGGGCGCAAGTACACATCAATTTTCTTCATAGGGTTGTGGGGACCTGGAATTATAAGAGTTAAGAACATAAACTCTCTTCTCATACACATCCATGGGGGAAAATTATAAGGAGTAACTATCACAGGCCAGCAAGAATAGTTCCTACCTGTTTGGTCAAATGGAGCAAAACCATCGGAGCACAAGCCTAATCTAACATTTCGAGGATCTTGAGAAAATGTAGGCCATGCTTCATCAAAGTGTTTCCAAGCTTCTGCATCTGACGGATGAGATAAAGAACCTGTCTCCCTTTGATTTTCACGATGGCATCTCATTTCACGAGCTGTTTGCATTGAGGAATACAACCGTTGTAGTCTTGGAACAAGCGGGAAGTACCACATGCTTTTCAACGGTATCAATTTCAATTTACCCCGTCTGGTAACATGTCTATATCACTGCTCTCCACAATGTTTACAGTTTTGAAGCACCTCATCTTCTTTATAATACAACATACATCCATTCGGGCAACATTCAATTTGCATACTTGCTAACCCTAGTTCAGCAAGTGATTTTTTTGCCTGGTAAAAATTTTTAGGCATTTTATTATCATCAGGCATTGTGTCTCCCATTAACTGCACCCAACCATTAAAGCATCCCTCAGATAATCCATAGTCAGCTTTCAAACTTAATGCCGCTAAAGAAGTCAACAACACAGAATGTCTGTCACAACCATCCCATAAAGGAGATTGCGCAGCGTTCAACAATTCAAAGAATTGTCGTGCTTCTAAATTAGGATCTTCTATCATTGTGTCTTCTTCATGATGACCTTCTCGCTCAAGATAGTTGCCAATTTCCGGTCCCGCGGCGTCCATTACCAATTGCTCATAATTATCAAACATATCTTACAACCATTACTACCATAATATGAATGATCGACAACCACTGGAGAAATCGGATGAATCGGTTCACCATGATTTGTCCAGTGATAATAATTACCCATGAAACCCTCCCTACATAGATGCACCATCACCATGTCAGGTGGGTGATGATGCAAACACTTGCAAATCTTACATGGACATCTAATCTCCCGGCTTTCGATGTTCTCCTCGCTTTCAATGTTCTCTTTGTCTTTTTCTTTGTCCTTTTCCAAGACAAAGTTGACAAATCCCAAACATCCTTCTTTAAATTCTTCTGTAATATTCTTGTCCTGATCTTGTCTTCTATCCATCCACTTTCTATTTTCGGGTACTTCCTGTTCTGGAGTGGGCTCGAAGGCCAATTCGTCCAACAGGCCCATCGCGGCCCAATACCTGACTTGCTCCGCAAGATGCGGCCGGCCCCTCAAAAACCGCAACGGCTAGAACGCCAACATTATATATACCACACCAGCATGTGGCTTCAGGTATGTTTTACTCACCTTGTGACCACCTGCCCGTTGAAACACCTCTGACTTGAGCGTTGGAGTGTCTTTGCAGGTACCACCCGCGTGCGGCCTACAACTCGGTCCTTCATCCCAACGACCGAGCGACATCATAAAACAGCAACAACCCATCGTATTGATCAGGTACGATCAATTGGCGACCACAGTGGGAGACCCGAGCGCTATTCCACATCAAACCATGCCGCCACGCCAAAAACGCACTTCTTCCAGGCTCAACACCTCTGGGAAGAACCGACCCCAACGGACCCTAGAGGGCATGCCTGTCACAGTTCATGAATCACAAGATGAGCCTCGCCAAGAACCCTCAGTGTAGGGCGGCCGCCGGCCAGTTACCCAGCCAGCCCCACAACTACCGGCCGAGCTGGCCGAAGCCGGAATCCCAGAAGCATTGCCAGAGCATGTGACCCAAGCGCTCATACAAATTCTGGAGCAAAAGAATCAAGTGATTGCTGATCGAGACGAACTGATCGAACGCTATGAGAGAGGCTCGATCTCCATCCGCCCACGTGCGGACAGCGGTCACCGAGGCCAACCATCTCGGCCCCATCGTTCGCCACCACGAAGAGAAGCTCCTCCTCGTCGAGGCGTATCCTAACGCAATCCTTCAAGAAGGGCGATCGTTCACAGATCGCCCCCTTATCGAAGAAGTCGCCACCGTCGCTCCCCCGAGGAAGATTACGACTATGCTGACTCAAGCTACCGACCAGAGTCAGAAGGGTCGCCAACAAGATACTCGTCCAACGAGTCCTCAGGATCCCGCCGATCAAGAAGCAGGTCGTGGGACTCGTATGAGGAGTTTGACGACTACCGTAACGGGGAGATTAGAGATGTCTCCCGTGCCATCAGCCGACCGAGAAGGAACTATTCAGAGCGGCCTAGAAGACGGTCGTCGCCACATGCCCCTCCATACCATGGACCCCCTCCAATTGCTGACAGACTCCTTGGTCAGCCGGTCGGCCTTTACGGTTTGCCCGTCGACCAAACTTATGCCGCCATGCAACCTTACGGGCAGAATCCCATCCCGACCGGACAAGGGCCTTTCACCAGCGAAATTAGGCGTTATCGCATCCCAAGGGACCTGAGGAAGCCCCCAAACCTGAACAAATTTAACGGCCGCGGGGATCCAGATAAACACCTCATGTACTTCAACAATTACTGTAGCTATAGAGAGCTAGGACGGACGATGAAGTGCAGACTTTTTCCTCAGTCGCTCGAAGGTCGGGCGTTAGAATGGTGGGAATCCCTGCGTCCCAACTCTGTCTCTTCTTGGGAAGGTCTTGTGGCAATGTTCTTGGCCAACTACACAGCCAACCGTTGTCAGTATCGTTATGAAGAGCACTTGGACTCGGTCGTCCAAGGAGAGAATGAACCATTGAGGGAGTTTATCGATCGGTTCATGACAGAGGCTGATACAGTCCGCAACCTATCAGATACGGACAAGCTGAAGTATCTCAAACGTGGTATAAGAAAGAACCACAGATTTGCTGAAGAGTTCTCATTGAACCGCTACTACGACCTCGGCCTGTTCCTTAGAAGGGCCAACGACCATATGGGCTATGAAGAGCAATTGGCCGCAGACAAGGGCACCCGCGCGCGCCCCAAGGAAGAAAATGGCAGGCCGGTCAAAGGGCAAGAAAACTACCGTGACAGTAAGCCCGAGCACCGGCCCAAGAAGTACGAGCATCGTACAAAGTTGAACACTCCAATCGCGCAGATCTTCACGGAGTGCCAGAACAACGAGTTCACTGGTGTAAGGCGACCTGATCCTCTAGTGTTGAAGAAAGGAGGTAAGCCTACCAAGAAATACTGTAGATACCACAAGAGTAAGGGGCATGATGCCAATGACTGTATGGCCCTAAAAGATGACATAGAAGATCTCATACAGAAGGGCAAGTTGAGGCAACATGTCAAAGACGAAGGTAACGACCGCCTTGACCAAAGAGCCGTTGGCCAACCTGCCAATGACAGAGGTAAAGCGATCGTCAACTCAACGGTCGAGCAAGCCCGTAACAATTCTGAGGAAGAGGGCGACCCCAGGCAGTCGAAGGGCCGCAATGTAGCCATGGTCATCCATGGAGGTAATCCGTTGGACATCAGAGAGTCCAACAAGGCAATGAAGAGGAAGTGGAATGAACTCATGATGGTCGGCTCAACTTCAGCCCCACGGCCGGCCTCGAATAGGCCGCCCATTTCTTTTGGGGACGAAGACTTGCTCGATGGCAAAATCAATAATTACGTTCCCTTGGTAGTATCAGCCGTAATGGCCAACACTGAGGTCAGAAGGATCCTGGTCGACCAAGGGAGCTCGGCCGACATCATGTTTGAGGAACTAATTGACAAGTTAAACGTGGACAGGAGCGAAATTATTCCACAAGCAGTACCAACCCCATTGACCGGGTTCAATGGGGCGACCACATACCCCCTGGGGACGATAGAATTACTTGTTACTTTTGGAGATGATACGAACGGCAGCACGTCGTACAGGACGGTCAGAACGACGTTCTTAGTTCTGCCCATCAAATCGTGTTACCACTGCATCATTGGTCGCCCAACACTGGGAAAATTAGAGGCCGTTGCCTCAACTGTACATTTGAAGATGAAGTTTTACAGTAAAAGCGACCAAGTGGTGACAGTAATGGCCGACATGGAGGCGGCCATGAGGAGCCATTTCCTCTATCAAGAGATTTGTGATATGGAGGTGGAGAATGCTAAACCTCAGAATCTTGGAGAGGGGCATCAGGTCAATGTGGCCGACCTGGATGCTCGATACGACCCCGATAGCGACTCTGAGGACGACGACGACGATTTAGCCCGCGAGCTAAAAAATAAACTGAAGAGGCCCGAGCCCCACGGGGAATTGATTGATGTTCAGTTATCGGACGACCCAACTAAAACAGTTAAGTTGGGGAGCGACCTACCTGAACAAGTCAAGCAAGATCTCATCACCTGCCTCAGGGATTACGCAGACCTTTTCGCATGGCAAGCATCAGACATGCCCGGGATCCCAATCGAAATTGCTTGCCACCAACTGTCAGTAGATGAGACATCCAGACCGGTCGCACAAAGGAGACGCACTCAGAGTGAAGAGAAAGCATTGGCGGCCGCACAGGCAGTTGACGACCTCATTAAGGCCAATTTTATTGAGGAGATTAAGTATACGACTTGGCTTTCCAACGTGGTACTGGTGAAGAATAAAAATGGTAAGTGGCGCATGTGTGTCGACTATACCGACCTGAATAAGGCATGCCCGAAGGACGCCTTTCCCCTGCCAAACATTGACAAACTAGTCGACGGGGCTGCGGGCTATAAACTCCTGTCTTTTTTAGACGCTTATTCAGGTTACAACCAAATCACTATGTACCCACCCGATCGGCATAAGACCGCGTTCATGACCGATCGTGGAAACTTCCAGTACAAGGTAATGCCCTTTGGTCTGAAGAACGCCGGAGCGACCTACCAAAGAATGATGAACAAAGTCTTCAGGCGACAGATCGGTCGGATATCAGAGGTCTACTTGGATGATATGATCATCAAAAGCAAAACCGACCAAGACCACAGTAACGACCTAAGGGAAATCTTTGAGGAAGCAAGGAAGAATTCCTTAAGATTGAATCCAGAGAAATGCACCTTCGGAGTAAGGGCGGGTAAGTTCCTGGGTTTCCATCTAACAGAGCGAGGGATCGAAGCAAACCCTGACAAATGCAAGGCGGTCACTAACATGAGGCCGCCCACTACGAAAAAAGAAATTCAGCAGCTGAATGGCATGGTCGCTGCCCTGTCACGGTTTATACCTAAATCAGCGTGCAAATCTCTTCCACTGTTCAAGCTCTTGAAGAAGGAGGTCGAGTTTGAATGGAGCGACCAATGCCAGCGAGCATTGGACGAGCTGAAGGCGGCACTCACCAACCCGCCCATCATGACCAAGCCACAACCAGGGGAGACGCTTTACTTATACTTGGCCATAACAGACGAGGCCATGAGCGCTGTTCTCGTAAGAGAAAGCGACCTGAAACAGAACCCGGTCTACTTCATCAGTAAGGTATTTCAAGGCCCAGAAGTCAGATACCAGAAGATTGAGAAGCTAGCCTTAGCGTTACTTGTGGCCACCCGTAGACTGCGCCCTTATTTCGTGGCCCATCAGGTCGTGGTGAGGACCGACCAGCCTATCAGACAAATCCTTCACCGACCTGACCTAGCAGGGCGTATGATCAAGTGGGCTGTGGAACTCAGTGAGTTTGGGATCAAGTTCGAGGCTAGATCGGCCGCTAAGGCACAAGTGTTGGCCGACTTCATCGCTGAGATGACTCCAATACCAGACGACCAGGCCATCACGACCTGGACTTTGCACGTGGACGGGTCCTCCAACAGCAAAGGAAGTGGGGCCGGTTTGATACTTGAAAACTCAGAAGGCCTTACTGTTGAAGTGTCATTGACTTTTGCATTTCACACTTCAAACAACCAGGCCGAGTATGAGGCGTGCATTGCCGGGCTGCAGCTAGCCAGAGAGCTCAATGTCGACCGTGTCGAACTTCACTCCGACTCTTTACTGGTAGTATCCCAAATTCAAGACCTATACGACGCAAATGATGATATCCTGAAGAATTATTTGGCCAAGGTAAGGGATCTGCTCAGGCAATTCGACCGAGCAGATGTTAAGCACGTCCCCAGGACAGAGAACGTGAGGGCTGACATCCTATCAAAGTTAGCCAGTACAAAGGCTCTTGGGAATCACAGAAGTCTAATTCAGGAAACATTAACGCGGCCGAGCGTATCAACCAAGCCCGCCCAACCATCATCCATTCTAGCGGTCGACTTCGATAAAGACTGGATCACTCCTATCTTGCAATATATTCTCAATGGAGTAGAACCTTGCGACCAAAAGGCAGCGAAACTCCTGAGGTTGCGGGCGACCAAGTATTCAGTGATCGAAGGAAAACTGTACAGAAGGGGCTTTTCATCCCCATTGCTGAGATGCCTTACGTCGGTCGAGGCCGACCATGTACTGAGAGATATACATGAAGGAGATTGTGGTAGCCACCAAGGTGGTCGGTCGATTGCTAAGAAGGCGCTCAGGGCCGGATACTATTGGCCGACCATGGATGAGGACGCAAAGATACTTGTTCAAAAGTGCAAGAAATGCCAAATCCATGCCGACGTACATATAGCGCCCTCGTCAGAATTACACAGCTTAACCCCACCATGGTCGTTCGCTTGGTGGGGCATGGACCTGCTCGGCCCTTTCCCACCTGCACCAGGTCAGTTGAAGTTCCTCATAGTTGCGATCGACTATTTCACTAAGTGGATAGAAGCAGAACCACTTGCAACCATTACCTCAGCGAAGGTATCTAAGTTTTTTGGTCGAAATGTGCTCGCCCGCTTTGGAGTGCCTCAACAACTGGTCACTGATAATGGAACTCAGTTCGCAGATAGAAAGTTCAGAGAATTGCTGGCCGACCTAGGCGTGAAACAGCGTTTCACCTCGGTCGAGCACCCACAAACCAATGGCCAGGCAGAAGCGGCTAATAGGGTAGTACTACGCGGACTGAAAAGGAGGTTGGACGAAGCTAAGGGCAATTGGGCAGAAGAACTACAGTCGGTCCTTTGGGCCTACAGAACGACCCCCCCACTCATCGACCGGGGAGTCACCTTTCAGGCTTGTCTACGGAACTGACGTTGCCATTCCGATTGAGATGGGAGAGCTAAGTTGGAGGACGACCAACCCACCAACCCCGGCCGCAAATGAGCGAGCAACAAGAGAAGAGCTCGACCTGGTTGATGAGCTGCGAACCAAGGCGTCACTTAGGGAGAAACTCATCAAGCAGAAGGTCGCTGCCAGGTATAACGCTCGCGTCCAGAAGAGGGAGTTCTCCATTGGACAGCTAGTCCTAAGGAGGGCCGACATAGGGAATAAGAACGCTCGCCAGGGAAAGCTCGCCCCTAACTGGGAAGGACCATACCGTGTCTTCAGCAAGACTGGAAAGGGAGCTTACGAGCTGGAAACCATGGAAAGGGCGACCATCCCCAGAACATGGAACGCCGACAAGTTAAGAAAGTATTATGTTTAAAGTTGTAAACATTGATTGATCAATAAAAGAACAGGCGGTCGCTCTTTTTCCCCACTGGGGTTTTTTACCGAGGACCGACCTTAAAATTTTGACTTGTGTATTTTATTTCCTGCAAATCGTATGCACGGTCGCTCACCATGCGAGTAGCAGTCGAGCGACCAGTAGAGCGCCATCGAATGGCCCAAACGAGAGCCGCCGAGCGGTCTAAAAAGAGTGCCATCGAATGGCCCAAACGAGAGCCGCCGAGCGGCCTAAAAGAGTGCCATCGAATGGCCCAAACGAGAGCCGCCGAGCGGCCTAAAAGTGTGCCATCGAATGCCCCAAACGAGAGCCGCCGAGCGGCCTGAAAAAATTCAAGGTCGCGACCGACCGTAGTAAAAAGAATCAAATCGAATTACAAAGCAATTAAACAGGCCAAATTGATAGAAAAATTGTCATCGATTACAAAGACGCCTTGGTCGAAAAGTTACAATTCAAACACCGCTCGCAGGCGGGCAAAGATTACAATTCAGAAAAAAATTACAAGTTAAGAGTCACTGGGGGCCTGATAGATGATCGCCTCTTCTTGAAGAACCTTCCCCTTCGACATCTTCTTGGGGCGGACGATCTGTTGATCAGTCGCACGATGTGTGCTTTGCACAATCTCGCGATCGACCCCCAGATCAGGGTAGAGGATCTTGATCTGGCTGACAGCATTTTCAAATTGACCCTCCGCAGCTCCCTTCGCCCGGTCGAGAACGTCTTTATAGCGACCTCTAAACTTGTTCTTTTCCACCTCCACTGCATCCAGCTCAGTTTTCAGCCCAACGACCTGGCTCGACAGCTCTTTATTCTTGGAAGAGAGGCGTTCGACCTCTTTCTCAGCTGTTTCCTTGTCAACGACCGCCTTGTCCAGAGCAGACTCTGCCGCAGTTTGAGCAGTGACAGCAGCCACAAGCTGGCGTTCTGCTTCGACAAGCTTCCTCTCATTGTCAGCGGCCGCTTCGATTGTCGGTTCGAGCTCCTTCATTTTCTTGAGCAGGTCGTCTCGCTCGCCCCTCATTTCTGCGAGCAATGACAAGGCAGAATTCAATTTAAAATTTTTATCGACTAGGTCGTCTTCAAGCAATGAATATCTATGGGCAAGACGCCTACCTTCCAAGCGATCTGATTCTTCATCTTGGTATTTCTTGAACAGAATACCAGCGGCCTTCATTGCATCGGCCATCACCTCAAAGGGTTCCTCCTTGAAACGGGCACAGTCTTCATCACCCAATCCAAGCAGGTCAAGTTTTGGCGACCGGCTGTGCCCGTGGCTCTTCCCACTCTTATGTTTCTTGCTCTGGCCCCCTTGATCGACCGACCTATTCCTCTTGGACCTTTCTTTATTTGGGGGTGGGCTGCCCAAGTCGATTGCTTGAGGTGGCGTGGCCGCCCGAAGATCCTGACGACCGGGCTGAGATCCAGTTCCGGCAGTATGGGGCGTACCCCCAGGCTGAACCTCAGGAATTCCGCGGGCGGGAGATGTATCTCCATCCTCGGCCGCCCATTGTTCCAAGAGGTCAAAGTCATTCATGCTCGTCAATACAACTGCAAAGGCAAAAGCAGATGGTTAGAAACAGTTAAACAAAACAAAGTGACAGAAAATAAACTAGGCTAGCGACCATCGACCAAGAGCGGCCTTGACTTTTTTCTTGGAGCGAGCATCCACAATGTTCTTAACCTTGATGCGACCCTCAGGGACCAAGGAGGCAATCTTTCTCAGCCTTTGGATCATACCCATGTCCAGGTCGTCAAGGTCTGTTTCTTTAAAAGCATACTGGCCCGGTTTCTTTGAGAAATGGTTGAAACTCCACACTGTGGGAAACACGGGCGTTCCTTCTTGATCATCTTTGGACATTTGGGCGATCCCTCGTTGGGCCTCGACCGAGTTGGGAACGACCCAAAAGAACTCTCTTTTCCATCCGGTCGTCAATGACTCCATATAAGGTTTGAAAAAGTTGTACGTTGACCGGTTTTTGAATGAGACCGCTTCCTTGCGGGCGCCCTTGGAGCCTTTCTCATAGATATAGCTCATTTCAAACAAAGAGAAAAACAGTCGTACAGAGACCGGCCGTCTCAGAAGAACAAGGACATATTCATATGCCTGCAAGAACGCCCAAGCGTTCGGGTTCAGCTGAGAAGGAGCAACCTGAAGGTAGCGTAAAACTTGGCGTTGGAACCTGGTGAAAGGCGGAATGATACCCATGCGTTCGAACACGATGCGGTACATCGTGAATTTCAGCACATCAGTCCAGGCCGCAACATCTTCCCCCTTGGCCATACCTTCTACCCTCCAACCTTCATTTAGCCCGGTCGCCAGATACTCTAGGTCTTGGCTCCCCCGTTGAATTTTGCTGCGTTGACCTCTCAGGTTGAGAGAAACCCAAGACATATCCTTTGCAGCTGCAACCTCAGGATCTTCTCCATGGTCGCCCTATTGATCTCTGTCGGCCGTCTCGGTTACGTCGGTCGCAGCCTGGTCAACACCTTCGTCACAGGCAACCCGTGCGTTGCTTTCTGCATTGTCGTCGACCACAACCTCGGTGAACGGCACCCCACTTCTGTCCGGCCGAGTCCCGGATCTGCTGGATGAAGTCCAGCTCTGGGTCGAAGACCCAGAGGAAGATTCGTCACTAGAAGAAGACGACCGGGCGTGCGCAGGACTTTGCTCCACTGGTCGGGTCATATTTTGCGCAAGAGAAACGGCCGGGATTCCAAAGATACGGAGAGTTTATTTGGTCTGCGCCAGAATGAACCTATGGAGGGGAATAACGGTCAAGGTCTTGCTCGCGCTTGGGAAGGGGCGACGTGGTCGTCCCCAGACCTGACACCCCCTCCATCAGGTAGAACATAAAATACTCAAATAAAGGAAGAGCGGTCGTAGTTACCTTGAATTGGAGCGAGCTGATGTTGCGAGCGAGCTGATGTTGCGAGCGAGCTGAATGCGAGCGAGCTGAATGCGAGCGAGCTGAATGCGAGCGAGCAGAGTGCGAGCGAGCTGATTACGAGAGCGGGGAAATCGGAGAAACGTGCAAATGATGTACCCCTCGAACCCTATATATAATGGGCCAACCATCACCGTGGGCCGAAAGTGAAGAGGCGCGACTCTTCATGTACCATCATTGCTTAAACTCCTCGAGTCTCTAAACGTCAGCTCATGAAAGTAACTGTCGCTTCAGCATTCATGACGATTTATTGTCAGGCATCACCCCCGAGACGGCACCCGGCACCGTGTGACCAGGCCGCGTGGCAGCGACCACGCAGTCAACAAATTAGCGATCGACCATATTACATTCGACCAGTCGTCGTTCCAGAACGGTCGTTCGTGACCACGCTGGGGGGCAAGGAATCAAGCCTTAGCCCGCCCCCAGGCGACCTAGGCTTTGGGGGCAACTGTTCTGGAGTGGGCTCGAAGGCCAATTCGTCCAACAGGCCCATCGCGGCCCAATACCTGACTTGCTCCGCAAGATGCGGCCGGCCCCGCAAAAACCGCAACGGCTAGAACGCCAACATTATATATACCACACCAGCATGTGGCTTCAGGTATGTTTTACTCACCTTGTGACCACCTACCCGTTGAAACACCTCTGACTTGAGCGTTGGAGTGTCTTTGCAGGTACCACCCGCGTGAGGCCTACAACTCGGTCCTTCATCCCAACGACCGAGCGACGTCATCAAACAGCAACAACCCATCGTATTGATCAGGTACGATCACTTCCATTGCTAATGTATTATTTACACGAGCAACTATTGGTCTTTAAAACTATATGAAGAAACAATGAAAAGAAAGGAAAGTCATCATTGAGTACTTCAAATTCTTAAAGACATCTACCAAGTATCATGCTAGACACCAGATAAGGCACCCAAACAAAAACAAAAACAAATAAATGTACCTATTAACTACTAGTAACTGTATCTATTAGAAACCGATTTTGCATATTAGTAACTGCAAATTAATCATAGAGCCTTCTTTTGTGGTATCTAAAAACAAAATTAATGCAAAAGTAGCTATAAAAGCAAAGTAGTTAGCATGTACTATAGATTAGTTATTACATTTCAACTCACTTGTGAATAGTTATAACAAAACTAACACACATACAATCAATCTTTCTAACAGTTACTAACAACACAAGATCTATCTATAGTAAATGCACCATCACATGTGAATAGTTATAACAAAACTAACACACATACAATCAAGCTTTCTAACAGTTACTAACAACACAAGATCTATCTATAAAAGTAAAAAATATAGACACACAAAAGTATTCAAAAGCAACAATCTTATAGGATCCTAAGGTGAACAACTTTATAAGCAAATTAAAGTTGATTTTTCACAATAACTAAGAACAATTATAGTACCTAAACCAAAACAAAAGATAAAAAAAGGTTACTAACCTTCTCAAAAGTGAGAACCCGGTGGCAAGTTCTGTGAAGTGTATCAATGATCTGCAATTCAATCAAAATGTGCTTTAAAGTTAAGAAGTGAGTTTTCATTGAAAAAATTTTAATCATCCTTCACCGATAGTATATAGAATTCCATAACAATGTTACACAAGGTGCAATTAAATCAAAATTGTTTGATGAAAATAGATGCTTTATAGTTTATACAACCAGAAATTGAATCAAGAAAGACTGAAAACAGATGCTTCATCAATATCATTATCAATATCTATTAATAAATGGGAGATTGAAAATGCAATGTACAAGACATGTCTCCAGTCAATCTATATGCCTAAGTAGGATAATAAAAAGCAAAGAAATCCAAAAATAGATATCCATGACATGCTTTATAGTTTATACAACCAGAAATTGAATCTTGAAAAAAACATGTCTCCAGTCAATCTATATGCCTAAGTAGGATAATAAAAAGCAAAGAAATCCAAAAATATATATCCATGACATGCTTTATAGTTTATACAACCAGAAATTGAATCTTGAAAAAATGAAAGCATGTGATTTAGAACTTTCTTATCTGGGAAATCAAAATGAAAGCACTAAAGAAAATTGCTACAAAAATTATTGGAGTTACTCTGCATTTTGAGCAGGACCCTACAGAAATTATTGAACTTTCTTATCTGAAATCAAAATGAAACTAACAGTACCTTTTTTTCAACTAACAGAAATTTACAGAAATTACAGAGGAAAAAACAAATTAAAATCACAAATAGGGGGGATGGAAATTGGAGAGAGGGACGAAATAAGAACAGAGGAGAAAATCGCAGAAGAGAAAACCAAGAGGAGGAAATCGCAACTTACCTTGGCTAGAATGTAGTGCAGAAGAGAAACCCAGAAGGAAATCGCAACTTCACAAAAATTAGGGTTTTTGTGTATGGTGATGGTTACGGTTTTGGTGTGTGGTGATTCTTAGGGTTTTGGTGAATGGTGACTGTAACACCCCGGTATTTCTATTTGTTAAAAATACCCAAGTGCGCATCAATAATACATCAGAGATAATATTTCCTGCTCAGACACTGAATACCACTATAAAATTTTTGCTGAAATATAACATAACCGTCTTATATACAAATAAGACCATACGGTGCTCAGACCATAAACTGTCAGCAACTATGGTAGTCAGAGTCATACAAGAAAGCGGAATAAAAGATAAACATAACACTAATGTCATGGTGTCATAATACATAGACAACAAGGGAAAAAACATAAGCTTAAACATAAAAGCTGAATCTTCAGTATCCTCCCGAGTAATCATCTACTCGTGCCTCTTCGATCTCCGCATTCCCTGTTTCTCTGTAAAACATCAACATATAAACAATGAGATACAATCTCAGTGAGTTCTACCGAGACCCCTACTAACACTCTCGGTTCAATTATGAAATTCTCTTTAACTTAACACGACACCGACTGCGCGAACGCTACTCCCGATGACCCGCATTATTTTACACATAGCATTCCACCGACTGCGCAAACGCTACTCTCGGCGAACCTACTATAATTCAGTACGACACCGACTGCGCGAACGCTACTCCCGGTGACCCGTGTCCATGACCTTTGATACGACACCGACTGCGCGAACGCTACTCCCGGTGAACTGCGTTATAAGACCCTTTTTACGTACCACCGACTGCACGAATGCTACTCCCGGTGAACGTAACGCATAACTTTCAATATAACACTGACTGCGCGAACGCTACTCCCGGCGAACCCCCTTACCAGTAGTACTTTCCCTAATGGCACGGAGCCTAGGGTAAGGGTGCATGACTACCCCGCCTAGTATGTTGGACCCATGGGTCGTCACCCAAACTCGATATAATAGAAATATCCACAGACACATGAACTCATAGTTCATTCACATCACACCCATAGTTGAACATTTAGTTTCAAATATCAAAAGTTGAAGTTCGCTCTCGTACACTAGTTCGACACTTTTCAACACATTCTTCGTCTCCAAAACCAGTTCGTTTTGCCTTAAAAATTGAATATACAGTTAGGCCTCTGAATAAGCTTTCCAACGCATCTTAGAACACCTCAATCGGGTTCCCGGATCAAAAGATATCGCCAAAACAAAATCATTGAAAAACTGTTGAAAATCTGCAAACCGTCGCGACGCGATACGAAACCGTCGCGACGCGAAAACAGACAGAAATATTTTCGTTGCAAACTGAAGCATGGTCGCGACCTGAAGGAGGGAGGTCGCGACGCGATGGGGACGTGATGCTGCAGAATTTTTGCGGTTTCGCGCGAAAACCACTATTCCGCTCAATTCCGATTCTCGTTCTGATCGAAAACAGATTTGACAACCAATACAATAGACCCAATACAAACCACACAATCAATCAATCCAATCATAAACTCAATCAATACGAATTTTACCAAAATACAACATATTCCGAAATAACGGTTTTTGACCCAAAAGTTCTCGAACGATTCTCGTTCCGACCGAAAACAGATTTGACAACCATAAAAACAGTCTCAATCAAAGTCACACAATCAATCAAATCAATCAAAAACTCAATCAAAACGAATTGTATTAAAACGCGACATATTTTCAAATAACGGTTTTCGTTCCAAAATCTCTCGAAATCAATTAACGTAAAAACTAACGAGACACAAAAACATCCTAAGCGTGAGTAAAACTCACCCTCGAAGCGAGAGCCGATATCGAGCCGAAATCACCGAGACACCAAAAATCCCCAATCGAACCCTAGGATCTCCAATCCGCTCCAAACTTCGAATTTAGCTTCAATCCGCTTACAATCGTTGTTGGGCTTGCTGCTAGACACGATTCAACCATCAAAATCAACTCAAATTCGGATTCCCCCACAAAACCCTAAGAAAACGAAATGCAAAAAGGGAGGGGAAAATGGAACCTTAGCTTACCTAGCTTGGAAGGGTGGGAGGGGAAGCAAAGATGATGATGAAGATGATAGTTTGGGATGATGGGTGGAGCTCCTCTTCTTCTTCTTCTTTTCCTCTTTCTCTTCCTTTATCCTTTTCTCTTCCTTTCTCCTTTTCTCTTCTTTCCTTCTCTGCTTCTCGTTCTCTTCTTCCTTTCTTTCTTTAATTCTTTCCTTTCTTTCCTTTTATATTAAGTGGTAATGTGGTCAAATGACCACATTGCCCTTAATCTCCAGTTTCGATTCTAAATCTTCCTTGCCCCGAATTAACCGGTTAACGATCCTAAGACAACCAATAATTATCTTTAGCACTCAATAATATTATCGGTTAGGTACTAAATTAATTCAATTGGGTTAACGTCCAAATAATTCAACTAATTTTTTGAGGATGTTACATTCTCCCCAACTTGAAAGAATTTTGTCCTCAAAATTTGAACAAACATCCCTCGAGATGATTAATACGGATATCGAGTCCGCATATCGTCTTCCAATTTCTTAAGTTCCAATTTAGCGACCTTCTTCCTTTATCGGCATAGATCTTCTGCCCATTCAGCGCATCAACTACAACATTGGTCTTTCTTGGATGATACTTCACTCAAGGTCATAAGCAACGTGCAACCTCATGCTACCTTCCTTCTTTTGACTAGCAACACTGGAACATCCCACGGAGACGTACTCGGTCGAATGAACTTCTTTGTTATCCACTCTTTAAGTTAGGATTTCAATTCCTCTACTTATAAGGGAAACATTCGACAAGGATCTATAGGGATTGACCCGATAATCGGAATCCATGCTATTGAGAATTCTACCTCTCACTATGGAAGTACGGAAGAAACTTCATCCTTTATAACATACAGAAATTCATTCACTAGTTGAATAGACGACAATCCTAAACACGGAAAGATGTTCATACTCCCCATATGCAAACAAATAGATTATACCACCAAATTTCTGTCTCCTATGACAAGTAGATAATTTTGACACTATGCCTGATCTATAAAACAATGGGTTGCAATCAAATCCTAAAACACAGTAACAGAGTTATTGAAAAGAGATTTCATACCTCTCAGTAGGTTGTCATTAGATGTGACGGTCTGAGCATTCAAAGTGTTGACTCGCCCCTGCCTAGGAGCATCTGGTGTTTCTTTGAAACTCTTCCTCGCTGGGCACTCGTTTGTATAGTGGCCCTCTTCATTACAATGATAGCACCTAATAGGCCTTTGCTGACAATCACCGCCGTGATGTCTTCCACACTTTGTACAATTTCTAAACTTTGATGAATTGAACGGTTGCACCTGATTCCCTTTATGATCGTCCTCATTGAATTGTCTGCCTGGACTAGAAGATTCAGCCATCTTCTTCTTACCTTTCCAATAATCCTTTCTTTCAGCATACATTTTCCTCAAATCCTCCTCGGCAACATATGCCTGTTGTACTAAGGTAGGATAATTAACCAGAGTGTAAGAACTGAGGCCTTGGCTCACATCAGCTCGGAGACCTTCTTTGAACATTTGCATCTTCCACATATCATTTGGGGCATACCTCCCCAACTCATAGAACTGAGACAGTCTTTCAAATTTCGCAGCATATTCCCCAACTGACAAGTCACCATGTTTGAGATTCACAAACTCCGCTTGCTTGCTTAGTTTCTTCACTGAAGGGAAATATTGCTTCAAAAAAACTTCCTTGAAGTTGTCCCAAGTGAGGGGAGTTCCTTGGAGTTCCATCATTTGCCTTGCATTACACCACCAGGTGTGGGCATCTTCATTGAGCACATTTGCTGCACATATTACTTTCTCTTCTTCCCCGCATTGCAAGGTTTGAAAAATTTTCTCCATTGCATCAATCCAATAATAAGCAGTCATTGGATCTGGTCCACCCTTGTAAGTCGGGGGCTTCATCTTTTGAAATCGGAAATATGTCCGGTTAGGATCTTCTTGATGAGGTTGGAAATTGGGCTGTTGCAGACCCATTTTGTCATGCTGCATTTGCAACATATCCTGCATCATCTTCTGCTGATTCTCAATGACATTCTGCATCCATTCAAATTGTGGATCAACAGGAGGAGGAACGCCTCTACCTCTTCTGGCCATGATTCTGCGAAATATGCACAAAGTATTAAGTTGATCAAGCTCAATGTCTAATAGCATACTAAGAAAATCACGACTGAAGAAAGCAAAGACCCTAAAAGCTAAGTCCGACTAGGTCGAACCGCTCTGATACCAACTGTAACACCCCGGTATTTCTATTTGTTAAAAATACCCAAGTGCACATCAATAATACATCAGAGATAATATTTCCTGCTCAGACACTGAATACCACTATAAATTTTTTGCTGAAATATAACATAACCGTCTTATATACAAATAAGACCATACGGTGCTCAGACCATAAACTGTCAGCAACTATGGTAGTCAGAGTCATACAAGAAAACGGAATAAAAGATAAAGATAACACTAATGTCATGGTGTCATAATACATAGACAACAAGGGAAAAAACATAAGCTTAAACATAAAAGCTGAATCTTCAGTATCCTCCCGAGTAATCATCTACTCGCGCCTCTTCGATCTCCGCATTCCCTGTTTCTCTGTAAAACATCAACATATAAACAATGATATACAATCTCAGTGAGTTCTACCGAGACCCCTACTAACACTCTTGGTTCGATTATGAAATTCTCTTTAACATAACACGACACCGACTGCGCGAACGCTACTCCCGATGACCCGCATTATTTTACACATAGCATTCCACCGACTGCGCGAACGCTACTCCCGGCGAACCTGCTAAAATTCAGTACGACACCGACTGCGCGAACGCTACTCCCGGTGACTCGTGTCCATGACCTTTGATACGACACCGACTGCGCGAACGCTACTCCCGGTGACCCGTATGGCTTAACTTTTATTGCAACACCGACTGCGCGAACGCTACTCCCGGTGAACTGCGTTATAAGACCCTTTTTACGTACCACCGACTGTACGAATGCTACTCCCGGTGAACGTAACTCATAACTTTCAACATAACACCGACTGCGCGAACGCTACTCCCGGCGAACCCCCTTACCAATAGTACTTTCCCTAATGGCACGGAGCCTAGGGTAGGGGTGCATGACTACCCCGCCTAGTATGTTGGACCCATGGGTCGTCACCCAAACTCGATATAATAGAAATATCCACAGACACATGAACTCATAGTTCATTCATATCACATCCATAGTTGAACATTTAGTTTCAAATATCAAAAGTTGAAGTTCGCTCTCGTACACTAGTTCGACACTTTTCAACACATTTTTCGTCTCCAAAAACAGTTCGTTTTGCCTTAAAAATTGAATATTCAGTTAGGCCTCTGAATAAGCTTTCCAACGCATCTTAGAACACCTCAATCGGGTTCCCGGATCAAAAGATATCACAAAAACAAAATCATTGAAAAACTGTTGAAAATCTGCAAACCGTCGCGACGCGATACGAAACCGTTGCGACGCGAAAACAGACAGAAATATTTTCGTTGCAAACTGAAGCATGGTCGCGACGCGAAGGAGGGAGGTCGCGACGCGATGGGGACCTGATGCTGCAGAATTTTGGCGGTTTCGCGCGAAAACCGCTATTTCGCTCAATTCCGATTCTCGTTCTGATCGAAAACAGATTTGACAACCAATACAATAGACCCAATACAAGCCACACAATCAATCATTCCAATCATAAACTCAATCAAAACGAATTTTACCAAAATACGACATATTCCGAAATAACGGTTTTTGACCCAAAAGTTCTCGAACGATTCTCGTTCCGACCGAAAACAGATTTGACAACCATAAAAACAGTCTCAATCAAAGTCACAATCAATCAAATCAATCAAAAACTCAATTGGGTTAACGTCCAAATAATTCAACTAATTATTTTGAGGATGTTACAGTGAGTGGTGGAGGTGAGGGTTGTGGTGAGTGGTTGTGGTGAGTGGCGCAGAAGAGAAACCCAGGAGGTGAGGGTTATGGTTTCACGCAGAAGGAGG
Source organism: Astragalus membranaceus (assembly GCA_039519185.1). Taxonomy (NCBI): domain Eukaryota; kingdom Viridiplantae; phylum Streptophyta; class Magnoliopsida; order Fabales; family Fabaceae; genus Astragalus; species Astragalus membranaceus. Next base: position 23,731,583 of record CM076850.1, on the reverse strand, counting down.
GAGGGTCACGCAGAGGAGGGAGGGTTTTCATGCAGAAGAGAAAATGTTTTTTATTATTATTAAGAGAAAATGGTTTTTATTATTATTATTAGTGAGTGAGGGAGGGAAGTGAATTAGAGAGCGCTGACAAAATTTTGGGTGAGCGAGGGATTAGTTTTTCCTCGCCAATAGCGAGGGATACATTTTTATCTCAACATCCGTCTCTAAACAGCTTTTTGAAATTTTTTGACGAATTTAGAGACGGAATTTTTTGAGAGAGATATTTTTCTGTCTCTAAATTCGTGATAAACGTAAACCAGCAATGACTACCTATTTTCGTAGATAAATCCCTCACTAATAGTGAGGGACAGTTATCCCTCTCTAAAATTCCTCTCTAAAATCAACTTTTCTAGTAGTGTTGGCTTTAACAATCTTGTTTCCCTTGCACTAATTACTTATGTTAAGCAGTGCAGTTAGGAAAATATTTGGTTATTGATTAATTAGTTTGTGTAAGGTCCACCCCTGAAAATATCATTTGAAGAGATGTAGTATGTGTGCTTGTTGATAATTGATAATGTAGCATGAATAGAATAGATGTATGAATATTTTCTTGTAACTGGGAGAAAAAGAACCGAAACAATTTCTCTATATATACTTTATTTTGTATTTACCATGGGGAAGTTAGAAGCAAATATTATAATGCTGAACTTTTTTAGTATGTCACTACTAAAAGAATTGGTTTTAGAGACGCATTTTTGGGACATACATTTATCCCTCATTATTAGTGAGAGATTTTGTTATGGAATTCAAAATTCACATCAACTATTGCCAGGTATATGTTTGCGACGAAGTTAGTGACGGGAAATATCCCTTTCTAAAATTTTCGTAACAAAATCTCTCACAAAATGACTAAAGTATTGTTAGAGACAGGTTTTTGGAAGAGAACGTATTCCTCACTAAAACGGGTTGTTGCTAAATCTCTCACTAATATAGGTTCCTCGCTAAATCCCTCACAAAAGCATTTTGATCAAATATTTCTTTGTGTCTCTCCTCCCTCCAAAAATAAATCCTTAATTTTTCCAAAACCAAATTCTCCCTCCCGTGTCCAGTATTTTCTCCCAAAGCACAAAAAAAACTCATTCTTGGTTCTTCCATAGTAGTTGCAAATGGCCCTCATCCTTTCACCTATTTATTGCTTTTTAAAGTGATTCCAAACATTGGAAGTTAGCTTTCTTTGACGACCTTCGATTTCAGTTGGAAGTAAGCTTTCAACTTCATCATGAGGGGTTGAATTTGTTTCTACATTCATAGAAGGAGCACCCACATTTGATTCACCCACAATGGATTCACCCACATTAGATCCACCCGCATTAGTTCCAATTTCCATAGGGGTAGAGGTATGTTGAGTTGACATTCTACAAATAAACAAGTTTGTTACTATAATAATATTGATAGATTTAGCATTATTGTTACTACAAATAAACAAATTTAGCAACATGAATCAGAAATTGTTACTATAATAATATTGACAAATTTAGCAACACATATCAGAGTGAACCAGAATTTAGCAAATTTAGCAACATGATTCAGAAATTGTAAATTTACAACATGAACCAGAATCCAATATGAACCAGAAACGAAAATGAAATTGTAAATTGGCAACATGAACCAAAATCCAATATCAAAAAGCCTACCTATGATCAGAAACCAAAATGAATCAGATTTATAACAAATAATCGAATTAGATTTGACATGAATCAAATTTGTTACAAATAATATTGACATAAATAAGTTTTTTTATGAATCAGATTTGTTACTATTATAACATAAATCAGAAATAAATTCTAATGTTACTATAATAATGTTACCATAACATGAATCAGAACTGTATAATAATGTGACTATTATACAAATTTAGTAACATGAATCAAAAATTGTAACGACAAAAATAAAGAAAGACGGAAACAAAATAAAATTTCTGAACAGAACATGTACAAAATGAAAAGGGGGAGGGTGAAACGAACCAGAAAAGAAAAGGAGAAAACCTACCTGGATTTGGTCGCCGATGGTGGGGGAGAGGAGCTTTTCGCGCGGTGGTGATGTTCGGTTTGTGCTGAGAGTGTGTGGCTGTGTCACTGTGTGCAATGCGAAGGTGAGGAGTGAGAAGTGAGAACGGTAAAAGTGAGAACAGAGAGAGGGAAGCGACACACTAAGTGAATGTGAGTGGGATTCTAGGGTTTTAATTTTTTTTTGACAACAGGGTTTTAATTTTTATGGGTGGTATATATATGAGGGTAAATAATATGACTTACGAATACGGGTACCTGCGAGTATGGGTACCTCACTACCCAGCCCCACCCCGTTTACTGACAAGTAGTTAAACTATCCGTTTATTTTGCCCGCGGGTACTCGTTTGACTACACGCCCCGTACCCGTCACAGATATTAGCCACGGGTACCCGCAGGTCCGAGTTTTTTTGCCATCCCTACTTTCCCATAACCAAACCCTACCATTTCTGAATCAAAGAGCACACCACGATCTCTCTCTCTCTCTCTCTCTCTCTCTCTCTCTCTCTCGCTTCGGGTACATCTTGCTCTCTTCCATTCGTAGTTGAGAAGTCCATTCGCTCTCTCGCTCCACGATCTCTCTCTCGCTCCAGGTTCGTCATGTTTCCCTGAGAAGCCCATTCACAATTGAATCAAAGTGAACCACAGTCTCTCTCTTTCTCTCTCTCTCATTCCCATATGTTCTTCCATTTACGGTAAGCACCATGATCTTTCTCTCTCTCTCTCTCTCTCAGTCACATCTGTTCTTCCAGTTACGATAAGCACCACGATCTCTCCCTCTCTCTCTCTCTCCATTCGTGGTGGTGGCTATCGCTCAACCAATTTGTAATTTTTGTTCTGTTAATCATCTTCTGGTTAATGTTGTTAGGGTTCAGGAGGAAGATTGTGTTGTTGGTGACGTTACAGTTAGCATGCGAGGAAGACTATGTTTATGTAAGACCAAAATCCCGTTGAGGGTTTTTTTTTCTGCTGAGGGGTTTTTTTCTGCATTGGATTTTAATATTTTACAGTTTGATACATGTAGTAGTAGTAGTTGTGTGTGTGGAACTGATTATGTTGTCCCCTCGGTTCATTTTTATTCAGTTCATGGCAATAGAAATCTTGTCCAGAATATACTGTGTTTTGGAGATTTATTATACTATTTCTTAGAATAGTTTTTGGTAATTAATATTGAATTTATTGTGTTTTAGGACTTAGATTTGATATGAATTTGTTGGCTCCAATTGATGAGAGTGACGATGCAGATTTGGACCTAACTCTTAAACAAGAGTGTGAGCCAGTCACTAGTGCAGAAAAGACATTTAGCATCGGTTATCCGACGATGCTAAATCCCCCGATGCTAAATGTCTTGGAAATGACTTTTAGCATCGGTTATTTTGAACAACCGATGCTAAATGTCCTGAAAATGACATTTAGCAACGGGTGTTTCAAACAACTGATGCTAAATGTCCTGGAATGACTTTTAGCACCGGTTATTTGAAACAACCGATGCTAAATGTCCTGGAAATGACATTTAGCATCGCTTGTTTGAAACAACCGATGCTAAATGTCATTTATTGATACATTTAGCATCGGTTCTTCCAAACCGATGCTAAAAGTCATTTTTCATACAAAAAATGACATTTAGCATCGCTTGTTTGAAACAACCGATTCTAAATGTGTAGTTTCTTTTTATATTTTGTTCATTTTTAATATTCTAAAAGTCAGGGTTTTTTCAGCTTCCTTTCATTTTTTCACCTTCCCTCCAAAACCTGATTTTTGCACCTTCTATTTCTTATTCTTCTCCCCATCCTTTTTCCTTTTGATCCTTTGCTCTTTAAGCACTAAAATTCCTCAATTGCTCCAATAATAACCTGATAATAGAAACCAACAATTTGTTGTAAAATAGTTCTAAACTAGAATCAAAACATCAAATAAACTACTTAAAATAAGTACTAAAAACATACTAAAACATGACTTATCAAACTCCCCCATGCTTGAATCTTTGCTTGTCCTCAAGCAAAACCATAGAACTCATTGGGCCAACTTTTGGAAAAAACTCTGAATCCTTACAAAACTTCAAGCCGACTGGGGTAAACTTTTGCAACTTTTTGACTTGAGACATACAACTCTGGGCTTTTGTGATTTGTGAGATGAGTTTTAGGTACTAGCACAATAGGAGGGATGTCAATGTCCGCATAGAACTAGTTCCCCAGCATTCTTAAGCTTGGGTCCTCCGTTCACTAGATCGGGTCTCAAAGGAGGGTCTTATACGTTGGGCATTCAAGCAATATTTCTTTTTCCTTTTCTTTGATTTGGGCCAACCACTTTTTAAATGACAATTTTTTTTTCTTTTTGGACTAAAGTGGTCAGCCCTTTTGCTTGATTTTTCTTTTCTTTCTTTTTGGTTGATACCCCAACTCGGACGTTTTTCTCCAGTAACCACACATCCGGTGAATGTCACCAAGGGAACTAAGTTTCTAGTTTCTTTTCTAAACCCCCTAAAGATACCAATAGCCAGAAACAAATCTCAAGTGTGTGCGTGAAACCCAAAGAGCAGCAACAAACAAACATTTTTTTATTTTTTTCCAGCCAGTCCACAAGATGAATATTATGAATTTCAAAAATTTAATCCAAAAGAGGCCCTGATCAGATAAAACATGCTTCAAAAACTCACAAGGACTTTCATCAAGGGGAGATGAACTTTATTTATTGAAATAAACTAGAAATTAAAAACAAGAAAACAATAAAACATGGCAAGATACCCCACATGCTTGGACTAGACATTGTCCTCAATGTAAAACATAGTAGAATATATGAGAGGGGGTAAGAAAGCTCACATTGATTGGTACTTTGTAGCTTTCTTCTTATTCCAAGACAAAGGTAAACCAGTGGGTTGCCTCCCACGCAGCGCTTCTTTAACGTCACTAGCTTGACGGTTATGGTGATTATCCTGGATCCAACTTAGGGATGTCTGTCCCTTTAACTTTCCAGACTTTGAGGGGTTTTGACTTATTCATTTTTCCCCCTATATGTGACATTCTTCCTTTAACATCATCTACCCATGTGGATTTTGTGAAGACACCTTTTCGACGAGCCCGTTTTTTCACTTTACTCTTGATCTTTTGTGGGGATTTGTTCAAATTGTCAGATTTTGATTTAAGAATCTCTTTCTCATACTTGGGTGCCATACCCTCAACATCAATTGCCTTTAACAAATCAATCATGTAACAAGAGACCTCAAAGGAAGGTTGGTTCATAGATTTAAATAAATTAAATTCTACCTTTTCATCACCAACATTGAAGGTCAACTTACCATGCTTGACATCAATTAGCGCTCCTGCAGTGGCAAGGAAGGGTCTCCCCAACAGAATTGGAACTTGGGAATCCTCCTCTATCTCCATCACAACAAAATCAACTGGTATAAAAATTTCTCCTATTTTAATAGGAATATCCTCAAGAATTCCAACCGGATGTTTAATGGAGCGGTCAGCCAATTGTAAGGTCATTTTGGTGGGTTTTAATTCTCCTAGGCCCAGTCTTTTGAAAAGGGATAATAGCATTAAACTCACACTGGCTCCTAGATCACACATGGCTTTGTTTATGGGCTCTCTCCCTATCACACATGGTATAGAAAAGCTGCCTGGGTCCTTAAGCTTTGGTGGAAGTTTGTTTAGAATTATAGCACTACATTCCTCAGTCAGGGCTACTGTCTCATTGTCATCAATTTTTCTTTTTTTTTGGATAAAATTTCTTTTAAAAACTTTGCATATGATGGCATCTGAGACAGGGCATCTGTGAATGGAATGTTAATGTGAAGTTTTTTCAGTAAATCAACAAACTTTTTGAACTGTACTTCTAGCTTAGACTTTGCTAACCTTTGAGGGAATGGTATCTTGGGCTTGTAAGGTGGTGGTGGAACATAAGGTGGTCCTTTCTCTTTTTCAACCTCAGTTACCTCACTCTCATTTTGAATCTCTTTTTCTTTCTCATTCTCACTCTCATTTTGAATCTCTCTTTCTTTCTCATTCTCACTCACGCTATCCTCATTAGTTCCCTTAGGCTCTTCTAATTGTCTACCACTCCTTAAAATGACAGCATTAATTTGGGCTTTGGGATTTGGCTCTGGCTGTCCAGGAAAGGTTCTGGAGGATCTAGAGGATGAAGGGACTTGTTGAGCCACTTGAGAAATTTGGTTTTCCAACATTTTGTTATGAGTAGAGATAGAGTCCACTTTTGTTGTTAACTTGATAAGAGTATCATTCAAAAATGAGTTTTGGTTTTTGAACTCTTCATTTTGCTTAGTTTGAGTTAACACAAAAGTTTCCAATAAGGTTTCCAAGTTGGATTTTTGAGGTGGCCTTTGATTTTGAAAACCGGGGGGTGTTCCAACTGCTGGTTGAGTTGATGGAGGATTTTTATATGAAAAATTTGGATGATTCCTCCATCCGGGGTTATAAGTGTTTGAAAATGGATCCCCCTTTTGAGCGAAACTAGCTTGCTCAGAACCAGCAGTAGATGCCCCTAGGGTTTCACAAGAAGAAGATGTAGTAGGAGAGACAGCATTCACGCTCATTTTATGAAACTTTGCAAACAACGCATCTACTCTAGAAGCTATATGATCAAGGGCAGAAACTTCGTACTTACCCGGTTCTTTCTTTTGTGCAGATGGAGCCGTGACGGCCCTCTCGCTTGTCCATTGGTAGTGATTCTGCGCCATGTCTTCAATTAAGGCGTAAGCTTCCACAATAATCTTGTTCATAAGGGCACCACCTGCAGCTGCATCAACAGTCATTTTTGTGGTGTACAACAGACCATTATAAAATGTATGGATGATCAACCATCTCTCTAGTCCATGATGGGGGCAAAGCCTTAGCATTTCCTTGAAACGCTCCCATGCATCGTAAAGAGATTCCCCATCATTCTGAGTGAATCTTGTAATCTGATTTCTCAATTGAGCAGTTTTACTTGGGGGAAAGAATCGGGCAAGGAATGCTTGCCTCAGTTGATCCCATGTTGTGACAGATTCATTGGGTAGTGAGTGAAACCAAGCTCTGGCTTTATCCCTTAAAGAGAAAGGGAAAAGTTTCAGCCTTATGGCTTCAAGAGTCACTCCATTTAATTTCTAAGTGCCACAGTATTCAAGAAATATTGATAAATGAAGGTTTGGATCATCAGTGGCTGATCCAGAAAATTGGTCCTGCTGGACCATAGATAGTAAAGTCGGTTTAAGCTCAAAATTGTTTGCATCAACATTGGGATGCACAATAACGCCATGGGGCTCTACCGTAGAAGGCGTAGCATATTCTTTGAGAGTACGATTTTGATTAGCTGCCATTTGTTGGTTTTTGCGCAATTCTCTTCTTCCTGTATGTAGAAATCTCTCAATCTCAGGAATTGGTTGAACAATTTCTCCGAGACTTCGGACTCTTCGCATTCAAAGAAGAAGAGAATAAGAAAATAAAATAAAAGGAAAAATTTTCAGTCTAACCGGTACCAAAATTTTGATCAATATCATTAACTCCCCGGCAACGGCGCCAAAAACTTGATAAGCCGCAAGCGTACAGTTATATCGCGTAATAATAATATCGATCCACAGGGAGTTATATGTAATTACCAATCTAGTTTCAGTGGTGATTAGCTGAAAAGGAATGATTAAGTAGAAAATGTTTGGTTTTAACATTAGGATAAAAAAGGCGTCATGGGATCATGGTTAGATCACAATGATGGTAATAGAAAAACCCTTTAGCTATTCTCTATCTTATAATTTAGTTTGTTTTAAGGACAATGTATTCTTGCGGTTTAATTCAAGTTTACTTTCGGACAACAAGAACGTGTCTCGAAACAATGATCAAGCCTATTCTCATGGTTGATCATCGCCGAAACCCATTAAGCACAACCTTATTGTCCCAAAGTCACCTCGGCTATTCTCATGCTTTGGTTACTTTGTCTAATTCCATTTGTTCTAATGTCAAGCTTCACCTTTCGGTACTTCGCTTGACATTTGGGTTATACAAATTTGTACAATGGAATTAGATTAAAAGTCAAAGCAATCATAAGATAGGGCCTAGCTTTGAGATTAATTAGGGACCATCATTGGATTGTTTCCCATAATCCCAAGACTAAGAGAAGTCTACTCACAATTGCTCATTGTAGACAAGGGAGTAGAAGAGAAGGACATAATGTAAATAGCGAGAAATAAAATAAAGTGTGTAAAAGACTGAATTGTAAAATGGGCAAAATAACAATAACCTTAATAGAAACTTGCAAGAACTTTAACATAAACTTGGAGTGAAAATTACAATGATCCAAGATGAATGTGAAGCTACATTGGGGTCCTTTTTATAGGCCAAGATCATAGACAAAGCACTAAATATCAATTACAATCCATAAAGACAGAATGGGAAGAGTTGTAACATTTTTGGCCATCAGAAGGGACGCACGGATCGTGCCTCCCAGGCGCACTGGTCGTGCTCAGTGTTTCTTCAGCTTCCTTCCATTTTCCGAACCATGCGCACGGATTGTGCCTCCCAGGCGCACTGGTCGTGCCAAGGCGCACGGATCGCGCCTCCCAGGCGCACTGGTCGCGCTCAGGGTTTTTTCAGCTTCCTTTCATTTTTTTAGCTTCCCTCCAAAACCTGATTTTTGCACCTTCTATTTCTTATTCTTCTCCCCATCCTTTTGCCTTTTGATCCTTTGCTCTTTAAGCACTAAAATTTCTCAATTGCTCCAATAATAACCTGAGAATAGAAACCAACAATTTGTAGTAAAATAGCTCTAAACTAGAATCAAAACATCAAATAAACTATTTAAAATAAGTACTAAAAACATACTAAAACATGACTTATCATCTCACAACTATTTCATGGATGAGTAGCTACCTAAACTTAGTTGAAGATTGAAACTTTCCTCCAATGGCTCTCTCAATCTTAGCACCAAAGTTACTACAATCTTTGAATGATGATAATGATCCTGAGGAAAGAACTCTAGCTTCATATTCTTGGTAAACAAGCACCTGCATGAACAATGAAACTATATTAGAACTTGGACTTTCCATGAATATATAATAGTCTTCAAAATTGGTTTAAAATGGTTCAACCCTGTTTTAAATAAAAGTAAAACTTGTGTTAACAGGTGCCTTGTTTCAAAAATGTGTTCTGTTTTGCAATGAGGCGTCAGTTTTACCATATGATTTTGATGCCTGCAAGAAGTATTCAAAGAGACAAACAGAGGATAGTTTTTAACACAGAATAACTACTATTTCTCTCCCATTATCATAAGTTTCTTTCTTTAAATGTATGGGACAAACACTCAAATGACGAAAAATCTTAAACCTAAGCGCATCAATAGCTGAAGGAAATGAAATAGAGATATGGCAATAATTAGTTAGTACTTAGTTTCACCTAGATCCTAAATGTAGAAACAGGTTATGCTATTAATTGGTAGTAAAAAAAGTAGTAGTAAGTAGTAACACAAATAGAAAGACTCTATTCAATTTAATGGCTCCAGCATCAATATAATAGCAAAACTACCAAGTTTGCACTTAAATCAGGCTCAAAGGCTTCAACATGGGTATGCGTGCAGTCAGACCAATTTAACCAAAGGAAGAGACGAGTGATGGAAGCACCTGATTCTGCAAGGTTGTTGTTGTAGTCCAGTTTTGAGGATGATGAATTGCAACTGAAATACTGTCATTACTTGCAAAAAGGAAATGACAGGATCCCTGTAAAAGAACCATATGGAAAAAATGACATTGAGAAACAATGTCTACAAAAACAAGTAGTAGTCATTAAAACTTCAGCTATTAAAAAAGATTGACTTGCACCTTTTCAAATTGTTAAAGTCAACTAAACAACCAAAAGCTGTTAGTAATTGAATTCACGACCACCAAACAACCAAAACACCATGTCTCCTTCCAACTTCCAGACCCAAAAATCAATCTCAATTCTCCTACCCATCTCCCTAACTTTATTCTTCTTACTTCTCACCAATATCCACTCAGCAGAAACAGTTTCCTTTTCACAAGCATACTAAAACACAACCACAATCACATGCATACTAAAAAAGTTATTGGGAAATAAAGGGAACATTGATAAACTTAAAGAGAAATCACAACCACAATCACAACAAGAATTCAAAGTCAAAGAGTGAAGTTGAATTCAATCGGTCTTCTGTCCTTGCATTATTGAGTTAACTGGCAAACCAGCTTGTTGTATTTTACATTCCATAGGTCTTCTGTCCGTGCCATCTAAATAATAGTATTTAACATGAGACATCAGAAGTTAATCAAAATAAAAATACGAAATAGGCTAAACATACACTGATGCTGTAGTCCCAGTCAGTGAACCAAACATGCCATTGAGCAAAACACCTACTCCCTAAAATCATATTAAGAATGGTAATAATGTAATTTCGTCACTAGCTTCATGTGCAAGAGTCAAGAGAGAATTGAAAAATGTAGAGAATTGAAAAATGTTGGTATCAACACAGTAGCACAAAATAAACTGCATCTTGATTACAAATGCAGAGAAATTCATTGATTCATAAAAGTTACTGTACAAAGTTTGTTAGAACTGATTATATACAATTGAGAGAAAGAAGGAAAAGCCAGCTAATGTATTAACTCTACATCTAACCGTAAACTAACTCTATAGTTAGTAAACTAATGTATGGTTAACAAATGACTATTTACAATTCTATACTCCTAATAAAAAATGTATTTAGAATTGAAAAATGAATTGAAAAATGTAATGTATCAGCCTGCATAACTAGTGCGGTTGCATCGATTGCACACCTGCATAATAAGGGGTATAGTGTGGATACCTGTTGACTCTCTGTCATATGATGTAAGTTGTCGGATTTTAGGACCAATTGTGCGGTTTTTTTATTGTATTGTAGTCGTTATCTGGGGATTTAGCTTAGTATTAGAAATTTGTAGTAGGAAATCTTTTTGTAAGCGATTCCTGCATTTTTGGAGTTATTTTGTACTTGAAGACCTCCAATCTGTGTGTTATCATTCGGCGAACAAGACACTTGCCCGGAGATGCAGCACAATTGGGAAGATTTCAGTTCTGTCCAATTTCGCGTCGCGACCAGGAGGGTTCGCGTCGCGAAGGAAGCATGAATCAGGAGAAAATTGGATTCTGTCCAATTTCGCGTCGCGACGGGCTCGTGTCGCGACGCGATGGCTTGCTGAAGTTAGGGTTTTTAATTCAGTTTTGCATTTTTTTCAAGGGAGCTTGGTCATTGGAGCGCAGCCAGAGGTCTTGGAGCAGAGAAAAGTGAGATTTTGGAGCTTTCTCCCACTTGGGAACGAGGGTTGAGGTTCCTATGTCTATCTTTACTTGTATTGCTTCTTTTACTCTAGTTATGTCTCTATTCACCATGTGTAACTAATTTTCTAAGATTAGGGAGAGGTGATTCTCCCCGAACCTATGTTATGGATACTTTGTTATGGTAAATACAATTAGTTGTTTGAATTATCATAAGTCTATGCCTCTGATTGTAATGCTTTATAGTTACATATGATAATTATAATGATCTAAGTTATGTGATTGCATAGCGATATGGGTTGCATGCTGGATATGGGGTATTAGATCATGTACTTGTGATCACCATAGGAATATGGGGTTGGATGCATGAATTCTCTATTTCTTAAGTTTATTGCTTTACCGGTTGGCATGATTCACCTAAGGAATTAGGGTAACTCAATTAGGTAAAAGGGGTTCTGAGGCAAGGAATTGTCCTTAACCTACTATAGTGAATTGAATCTGGTAGTTCAAACAATTAATCTGTAATTAGCTGAAGGTTCATAACATAGGTGAAGGGAGAGGATTCGACCCCTAATCATTTTTTCTCGTTATTTCAACAACCGTCTTTATTTTCACGTTACTAAACTCAAACTCCAATCAATTTTCACAATCTAGAATTAATCAAATTTGCTATTGTTACAACACGCAATCCCTGTGGAATCGACCGGTACTTATCGTAATTTTATTACTTGCAACATTTTTCAGTACACTTGCTGAACAATTAAGAAGTTTTTGGCGCCGTTGCCGGGGATTGTTGACTTTTTTGTCGACAAGGCAAACGTGTTGATTCTAGATTTTTAGTTTTTGTTTTATATATAGTTACTTAATTTTGCTACTTGTTGGTTTTCTTGAACTGGTTAACGTTTGCTTAGTGTTTCCAAGAACTGTTTATACGGGGGCACAGGTACATTCAGTGAAAGTAATGGCTGAAAATCCACCGGGCAGACGCACTCTCAATGATTTTGGGAGGAGAACTCGAGGCACACATAGTAGCACCTTCCAACCAGTATGGGCTGCCACCTTTGACATCAAGTCATCTGTTCTATCCGCATTAAGGGCAAAGCCGTTTTCTAGGTCAGATACTGAAGACCCGAATAAGCACTTATCCTACTTCCATGAAATCTGTGGAACCACGTATCCTGAGGGAGTGGACCAAAATTCCAAACAGTTGCGTCTTTTTCCTTTAACTTTAACAGGCAGAGCAAAGGATTGGTTGAATACTCTCCCACCCGGAACTATTAATGCTTGGAGTGACCTTGCAAAGGATTGGTTGAATACTATCCCAACTTGCAACGTTTTTCAGTACACTTGCTAAACAATTAACAATACCTCAAACCATACACTTGCAACAGTAAACAGCACTGAATATCGGTCATGTATAGGCCTCAAGGGGAACATAACGCTTAGAATACTGCACAAACATATAAGACCATCAAACATGCATTAGGCCAAAACTACACACAAAAAAACTAAATGAAGCAATTAGTAGTTCAAGTGAAACTACTTGCCTGTGAGACGAAAACCATAACAAGTAGTGCCGGAAGCCCAATTTCAACACATTTCGCGAGCTGCGATTTTCATTGGCAAATGAAAAACATAGAGGGATTAAAAATATAATTCTATTTGGATTCAAACTTATAAAAACAATTGAATTGAACTTAAGCAAGAGATCACAAGGGTAGAACTCTCTAAATCTTCATTCTTTACCATTGGGAAACCTAATTGATAGAGACCAAGTCTAGTGAAAGTTATATATGGAACTACAGAAAGTGGGCTAAGGAACCCGTGAATGAAGCAGTTAACAAATAAGATAACAAGTCAGAGAGCTATTAAACAAGCCGATCAGAAGCAAAAAAGTATAGTTTTTTAACGTGACAGCATTCCTCCAAAAACCAAAAAATCCCACAGCAATCTGGAAACTTGCACTTATGATCAAGGCACCTTGAATCCCTCTCATGGTCATAACAAACCTCTAGGAAAGTCAAACAAACATATAGTCCAAGTCAGCAAAACACTAACAAAGTGAAACATTTTCCATTTATAACATGTAGGGAAAAAAGGAGAAGCAGCATAAATAGTCTCATTAACCTCATAAGGATCTGTAAATGATTTATAACTGTGGGACTCGAAAATAGAAATTATGGGTATTATGTAGCTATATGAACCAACAACTACAGTTGGCAATCTAGTTCCGAACAACGACTGAAGAAATGTGTTTAGTCCAGAAACAAATAAAAGGGTCTGAATCACCCTAGTCTTCTTAGCCTACATTGAAATCAAAGGACTTATGATGTCTCATGTTAAATACTATTATAATGAGTAGTTCTCTGCTTGCAAAGACATAGCTCACTTAAATACTTTAATTGTAAAACCATAGTCTGCCTTGTCATTTGTCACCTGAAATGTAATATCCCCAAGGTAACCTTGCAACATTCTAATTACAGCTGATCCTTTATTATAGCTGACAGCATCAAAAACTTCAATAACTGAGCGTGCATGATGTATTTCTACCTGAACATATAGCATACAAAATTAAATGTGAAATTCAACCAATTATAGAGAAAGTGTTCTAACCATTGGTTAAAAATTAAACATAAAAGGGAATATTAAGCAACCCCGCTTCAGTCAACTCCTTCTGCAAATCAATAATTGCAGTTTCTTTCTCTTGAACAGAAGCTTTCAGAGCTCGGGATTCTGCTATTTCCACAAAAAGCTGCTCAAATATACCGGACTGAGCTTTATAGCATTGCAGAAGCTCCACTTCTAGACTCTCTGCCTTCTCTTTCCATTCAGAGCCCTTCAAGAATGCAAATACATCATTTAACTCAACAAAACATTTCAAGATTTAGATATATACACACCATGATCCAAAGACAATAAACTAACGATAAGCAGCAATTGCATCCACAAATGTTAATACACTTGCCCAATTGCAACTTAAACAAGAAACAACAAAACCACGGAAGATTGATAAATGTGTTTAAAGCATTATTCTATTACAATAAAAGATTCAACGATATTTCTAATTAATTAGGGATTGAAAGTAAGGGTTTCATAAAATTCAAAGCTAGAAGCCCAATGTGATTAATTTGACCACATACCCTAAAACAAAACACGAGTATATGACAGAAAGAGGACCTGTGAAAATATAGGTCTAGAAAGAGCAGCAAAAGGTAGAGCATGAGCTCTATCTTCATTCAAATGCCGCTTCCGTAGAGCCCTCACTGCCCGTTTGATAGCTTCATTTGCAATTTCTTCCTTTGATTTGCAAGGATTCTCCATGTACTAGAAAGCAAATAAATCATCAAATCGCCAACGTCATCTGCTTCATTAGTTTGGAATTTTGGTATTTGTTGCTAACGATTCTTCCTACTTCGATTTTTCCACCACCCAATAAATCTATAATTTGTATGCAACGGCGACAGCGAGCAAGACACAACGACAACGAGCAACTTAGGGTTTCGAAAATTTCTCTGCACTGAAGGCGATGGCGAGCAGGGCGACAACGACCTAGCAACGACGACGGCGAGCAAATAACTTAGGGTTCAGAGAGGGAGAAACAACGACAGCGAGCAAATTTCTATTTAGCATTCTTCTCCCTTCTTTTTAAGTTCAGCGAGCAACAACTTAGGGTTCAGAGAGGGAGGAACACGGAGCTTAATTAGTGAGACAGAAAGAGGCAGAGGAATCTTCAGAGAGGGAGGAACACAAAGCTTGACGAGGAAGAGGATTCTTCAGAGAGGGAGAGGGTTGAGAGAGTGAGAGAAGAGATCGTCCAGAAAGTGAGAGAAGAGATCGTCCAGAACACAAGATATGCGGTGGAAAACTTGAAAAAAATGGACTTTTAGCATCGGTTGTTTTAAGCATTAAAATATTAAAGATGGAAAGAAGAGTATTTACCATGTACAAGAAGAATGACCATGCGTTCTTCCTCGTCATCGAATTCAGTCTGAACCTCAGTGCCTCTAACAGCACCTGATCTTAGCAGTTGTCGGTCCTCCCATCGAGCATTATCAGCTAAATAGGTCTTAGACAGACATTTAACATTGGTTGTTTAAATAACCGATGCTAAATGTCAGACGCAAATACTTTTAACATCAGTTGTTTAAACAACAGATGCTAAATGTAGGCGCGAAAACTAAAAACTTCCATTTAATTGCAAAATTGCCACCGCGCCTATCTTTAGCATCGGTTGTTCAAACAACTGATGCTAAATGGTGCTTTTTAATGTCAATTTTCCACTAGTGAGTGGAACCTAATCAAGAAGAATAAGAGTAAGCAAAATTCCGTTGTGTGGAAATATTTTACTTGCGAAGAAGGGTTGGATAGTGAGGGAAGGCAAAGAGCAAAATGCAATGTCTGTGGTGTATCATATATAGCTGGAGGAAAACTATATGGGACTACTTCTCTACAACGTCACCTATATCGTTGTCAAAAAGTTAAATTTGGAGATGTTAGTCAGATAATATTAGACATGCAAGGAAAGCTAAAATCCATAAAGATTGATAATTTGATATCTCATGCAAAATGTGCTGAGTTAATTATTAAGCGGGATCTTCCTTTTAAATTTGCTGAGTATGATGAGCTTATAGATTGGCTTCAGTATTTGAAACCTGACTACACACCTATCATTAGAAATACCACCAAGGCTGATGTTGTGAAAATATACATGAGGGAAAAGGCAAAAATTAAGGAAGAAATGGCCAACACTCCTTGTAGGATATCTTTAACTTCTGATTTATGGACATCAATTAATACTAAGGGTTATATTACTTTAACTGCTCATTAGGTCGATACAAATTGGAAGTTAAATAGTAAAATCCCCAACTTTTGTCACATGCCTCCCCCTCATACTGGTTTTGAGTTGTGTAAGAAAACAATTGGGTTTTTGACTGATTGAGGAATAGAGAAGAAGGTTTTTAGCATTACTATGGATAATGCTTTTGCAAATGATGTTTGTGCAGCAAACTTTGAAGAGGAAACTAGCCTTGCAAAAGTGGTTGTTATGTGAAGAGGAACTCTTTCATGTCTGTTACCATCTCTTTGCACCATATATGTATGTATTGATTGGATTTTCAGGTTGTCTTGATATGGAGGAATTCGATGGGAGTCATCCGGTGTTGATTGGGTTTGGAACAGACCCTTAAGAAGTCATAACAAATGCTGTCAAGTGAGTGCAATTCCAACCATTTTCATTTCATTCTTTCTTCTGCTATCTATGCTATGCCTTTAGTTTCTATGGTTCGTCCAAATTTAGATGGCCTTTTGCTTCATAATATTCACTTTGCTCACTAGTTATTATTACAAAAATTAGTAGAAATTTCATGCATTGAATGCATCTTAAAGTTTATTACCCCCATTCATATTTGGCATT
Organism: Astragalus membranaceus; assembly: GCA_039519185.1. Lineage (NCBI taxonomy): Eukaryota > Viridiplantae > Streptophyta > Magnoliopsida > Fabales > Fabaceae > Astragalus > Astragalus membranaceus. The sequence goes on along the minus strand of CM076850.1, from coordinate 23,714,874 downwards.
GGTGTCAAGGTTGATCTGCCCTTATTTATATATATATATATATATATATATATATATATATATATATATATATATACTATATGATTATATTATATTATATTTAATAACAATATGCAGTAATATGCAGTAAACTCATATTTTCAACATTGCAAATGTTTATTTTTAATTTGACTGATAAAATATGTAATTTCTTTTTGATTTTTATTTTATCACATGAAGGATGTTTAGTAATAGAACTTCTAGTTTGTGATGACTTGTAGAGTTTCGTAAAACACTGATACTTGGGCCTTGTTTTGTCCCTCTAGGTTATTGCTAAATATCTTCAAAAAGTTTTTTTTTGTTAAGCAAAAAATTCATTGAAGGGAGCACAAGGGGTGCCCAACCCTTACAATGGAGATATAGGAAAGGGGGAGGGCCTCCTTAAATCCTCTCTGAGCCAAAACCCAATGGGAAAAGACCCAGGAAAGAAAAAGAGTACCTCGTACAACCTGCACCACAGTGAAAAAACATCAACCTAGCCCACTGTTTCTCCCCCTACTAGATTTCTTCAAAAAGTTGATCCTAAATCAGATGGTGCAAAGAGGGACCAGGTTGCTATTTATGGGTAAGTTGAAAAATTTTCTATAAATTTAATCGTACTTCCAAATAATAAGCTGTCACTGATATGGTAATCTCTATGTGATTGCAGAATGTTTGTAGTTTACTTAAACAAGGAATGAAACAAGTTATAATCAACACAGTTACGTGGTTAATAGAATTATGGAATTGTGATATTTTACTGTTATAACTCAAAAAAAAAATGAAAATACAGTGTAAATTATGACTTGAGCATACTATGTTTTGTATGAGTTTTCATTTATATGAAATGCGATTTTGACTTAATTTATGATTTTCCTTAGGAGGTTTGATTCTTTGGAGTTCTGTTTACCTGTTGTCATGCTCATATTTAATTCTAGATAAAGGATTTGATTAATGCCTTTCTTTGTTCCTTAATCCTAATTTTGCTTTGTTTTTATATTATTGCTGAACAGGAGCAGAGCATCCACGGAAGGAGTAGAGCATCATTGTAATTGGTTCATTTTCACTGACTTCTAGTTCTCCACATCTTTCAATGTATGCTACTCCACTAGATAAGATAATATTCATCTTTCATAGTTGTCGATATAAAGTTGCAACTCATTTTAAGGATACACTATATTGATCGTAGTTGTGTAGGAATTGAAGCTCTAATGAGTATGCAAGAAGAAGTGGAATCATGGTGATTCATATTTAGCAATTACTACAACTCAGAATACTTTGTTAGATGGATTGTCACAGCTCTCATTTCACTCTTCATCTTCCAGAGACTTCATAAACAGATGGGCTGCCATTTGAGTTTGTTCACCCTTTTTCTGTTATTATTACTAACGTTCTTATCTAAATGTAATGATTTTAGAATTTGAGTTTGTATATTTTAATTTAGTAGTCACTTATATATTACTAGAATAAACTTAGCGTTCATAACTAGGTTTAATTTTTAGTGGACATGTAACAATAGTTTAATATTATTTTAGTAGTAAACATTGCCTATATAAAAGCACTTGTATGTTGGTATTTTGATAAATGTAATGCAAGTGAATTATTAAGCCTTGGGTGTTAAACTTATTTCGTCTTATAATTCTGTCGCCAAAGTTGTGTGAGGAATGACCAATTGATAACAGTGGGTGAAACAGTAACTGCATAAAATGATTTATTTTTTTTAATGTGAATTAATATTAACGACGGATTTGGGACTGAAATTTCCGGCGGAATTGCAATGGATTTGTGATGGATTTGCAACGGATTTATTTGTGACGGAACTTTCCGTCGGAAATAGTTTGCGACGAGGCATTTTGCAACGGAATTTCGTCCGTCAGAAATTCCGCCAAAAATGACGATTTGCAATGGATTTTCCTTCGTTAGCAACTGTTTTTTCCGTCGGTAATAAGCAAATTTCTTGTAGTCCAGATTCATCGATCAACATATAAGAATCGTAAAACATAAATGCAACAATTGATTATACAACATGATTAATATGTGTCCTAGTACAAAAGTCACGAGGATTCTGATGTGGAAAGAGATATATTTTTGACCAAAAAATTATTAGTATTTGCCGACAAATATGAGAAATATTTGTTAGTAATTACCAATAGGAAACAAAAAACTATTAGTATTTTTATCGAAAAAATCTATTAGTGTTAATATAGTTATAAATATATATAATTATTTAATATTTATAATTATTTTGGTTTTTGTTTATGGAAAATTACGTATTTTTGTTTATGGAGAGTATAAAACTAAAAAAATAGTTACCATAAATTGTTGTTTTAGGGAACCTGAAACTATTTGTGATACCTCTAAATAAGTAATATACAGTTAGCAGAAGAAAAAAAACTAGTAACCATATATTGCTAATACACTTTTTTTTTTGGTAAACCAATGTATCCTCTACTGGTATTCTCCACGGAGACTGTGGAGACTAATTTTTCGAGGTATCGGAGATCCATTTAAGGGGTTGACTTCTCCCAACAAATATTTTTTCATATGCACCGGTCAGGAATCGAACCCAAGACCAAATAGTTAAGCGACGGCCCAAGTATCTACCACTTGTGCCACATCATTATTTTTAGTTATTATTTTTAGTTCGGAACATTTTTCAGTAAATATTCTATTTATGGAAAACAACACAACAAAATTTTGTTCTCTATAAATTATGTATTTACGGATACCATAGTATCTTAAGTCATACCCATAAACAACAAATTGATGGTGAACAATGGAACAATTTTGTTCTCCGTAAATACCCTATTTACAGGCAGGAGACGTAAAGTTTCAGAAACAATAACAGGAATGGCCCATACCTGTTATTAAGGAAGAGGAATACAATGGAGGGATTTTAATTGGTATGGACATTCAACACTCCTCTTTTTCTAATTCTTGTCCCCTTACCTATTAATGACCAAAGAATTCAGATTCTGTTTACGAATTACTTGTTTTTCAAACCCTACTAGGCCTAAAATGAAGGTAATTTCTAGCATTGTTCCTATTAATCATTTCAAGTGCCCAAGCCACATTAGCAGCAGACTTGAATACAAATTCCATTTCAATCCAAAGCTATGGACAGACAAATGAGATTCTTGGTAAGATTTCTACTTTTAAACAATCACAAATTTAGTGTTCAAAGATTTGTATGCATCCTTGTTTTCACTCTCAATTTTATATTCCATGATAGGGAAATTGTATGGAAATGAAAGCACATGCAGAAGACTCTACAAGGCTGAACCGCAAAGTTCTGCTTGTGGAAAAGGAAAAGGAACACAAGCATAAATTATCTATTACTATAAAAAAAAAGGGAGGAGGAGAGGAAGAGGAGGAGAAGGAGGAGGTGGAGGAGGGCCTATATTGGTAGGAACCGGAGCTGGAAATGGAGGAATGAATGGAGGAGCAAGTGATAATCATAAGTCACATCAATCTATAAATGCAGGAAAAGTTGTTTTGGAGTCGTGCAAATATTCACCGCCCAACGATTAGTATAATAATAGACTAAAATGCTCCCTGGGTCCCTTAACTTTATTTAAAGTAACGATTTGGTCATTTATCTTTTTTTGGTCCCAAATCAGTCATTTATGTTTTAAATTTTTGGCACATAAATCTTTTTCTGTCAATCTCCATCCAACTCTGTTAACAGTGATAATGTGGTGTGCTAACTCATTAGAGGTGCTCATGTGGCTTTCTAAAATATTATCCACCTCATATTGATACAAAAAATATTCGTTTTCGTTTGTTTCAAAACCAGAACCTTTGTTTCAAACCCAGAACTAGAAACCCACATTTCTTCATCTTCATCCTCTAATTCATCTTCTCCTTCTGTTTGTTTCAGAACTAGACCCAGAACCTTTGTTTTCGTTTCATTTTTGAAACCCAGACCCAAACCTCTTCGTTTCCTTCCGTTTTCGTTTCATTTTTGAAATCATCTCCATCTCCTTCTGTTTTCGTTTCATTTTCGAAACCCAGACCTCTTCATTTTCGTTTCCTTCCTTCGTTTTTTATTCCATTTGTTTGTTTCATTGAAATCCAGTTTCTCAAATTAGGAATTTCGATTTCACAAATTAGGGATTTCACAAATTAGGGATTTCGTCTCCTTCCCAGCGTTTTTGTTTCTATTGTTCGCGTTTTCGTTTCTATTATTCGCGTTTTCACAAATTAGGGATTTCACAGATCTGGACTTGTGTGACTTCCAGTGTTGAAGATGAAGATGAAAATCGAAATGAAACCCAGAAACGAAAATCGAAACCCAGCAACTCTGAGTTGAAGATGAATAACGATTGAAATCATTGTTGCTGTTTGCTGTTAATCTGGGTTTGAAGTTTCCATGAATTTGGGTTTGTGCGTTTGAAGCGTTTGAAGCATTTCAGATTTTTTTTATAATTATAAACAAATTAAAACTGACATGGATTTGCTGTTAATCTGGGTTTGAAGCTTTCGATGAACAGACGGGGAGACAAGTCCTTGCTGGAATTATTGAACAGAGGATTTTGGTGCCTATGTTGCACCAGCACAAGCTTATAGTGCAATTTGCTTTGCTGTTCGGACCGGCAATGCTTGACAGATGGGTGGATTATCTCGTTGGCATCATAGTTGCTGCGACCACCGTAGGTGGTGGCCGATGGTAAGCCTTTTATTCCTTTGTTTTCGATTTTCTAACTTAATTGTAATTATGTGATGCGTGCACTCTGTCCATTTGAAGTTTATGACTCACTGGAACCCTTTCACACAAAATACCACTATCCCGTAATTTTTATTAGTGTCTTCTCTTGGTAGTTTGTTTGAGAGCCTGATTTTATTTTAATCTGATATTTGTGTCTGTTGATTTTTTTGGCTCTGTTAAGTTACAAGACTTCATCTTTGTGTTTAATTTGCTGTGTGTGCTTGATGTTGAGGGGACAATTTGGGTGTTTGCAAAAGCAGTGGTCTAGAGCCCACAAAATAGAAAGAAGTATTCCAATTGTTTATCATTATCTTCAATGAGCAAGAAGCAAGTTTAGAGTCCGATCACTCAGCTTCCTCTTTGCTCTATTCAAGATCCCAAGATTAACCATTTACTTCTATAACAGCTTCAAAACCTTCTAACATATTTGGATTATGTTTGTGCCCTTGCCAATATTGAGACACTTAATGTTGGATAATGTCCCCACAATACAAGTTGCTGTGGTAGATTTCTCACTCCATCTAAAGGTTGTTAGATATTTTTAGTTCAATCTTTTAATGTTGCATATAAGTCTTTAGTTTTACTAGCACTTCTACTGCATATCAGTCTCTCAGTTTTATATTGTTGTGCAGATTCTGCACAGTTTGAAGTTGAGAAAACCTCAAGTGATGATTGAAATTGGTGTTGCTGAACTTGGGGAGTAGCACACTTGAATTGGGGACCGTGTTAATTAGACTCTATGTTGGTTTTGGTGTTCTGCAGCAGGTTTGAATTTAGCTAAGGTTGGTTCCATTCTTGCAATTACACATGGTTGTTATTATTACTACATGCAGAATATAAACATATGTAAATCAATTGATGCCTCTTTGTTCTTGCTCAATCAATCAAGGCTTTGTGCTTTATTAAATTTTCTTGTTGTAGATAGGTAGTAAATTGACTTTTTGCTTCTGTGTTTCTTGAAACAGCAAACATTTTGTTTCAACCTTAACTTTTTGCTTCTGTTGTAGATAGTGTTATTTCTATTTTCTTTGATTAGTTTGTATTGGGATTTCTTTGTTCTTGCACTTGGAATGTTTAAAATTACCACTGGGTACATGAGAAATTCTTTAACTTATAATCTTAGCAAATTCTATTTTTTTTTTTAAGTTTTTGATATTGAAGCATTGTTGTAATTTTTTGTTATGAAGGTTGAATGGAGAATTCATTACTACTGTTCAACAACGTGGTGCTGCAATTATGAAGGCTAGAAAGCTTTCAAGTGCACTATTTGCTGCCAGTTCTGCTTGTGACCACATTCGCGATTGGGTTCTTGGAACTCCCGAGGTTTGCCAAATTTGTTTGATCTTTAATTCAGATTCTGTACATGTCTCCTTTCTTTCCATTGCAATATCAGGGCACCTTTGTATCAATGGGAGCATATTCTGATGGCTCTTACAATATACCTGCTGGACTTATCTATTCATTCTCTGTCACTTGTGCCAATGGAGAATGGAATATAGTTCAAGGTAAGATTAGATCATTTAATAGGATATTGAACTTTGAAGGTGAACTTTTTCCCAAGCACACTATAGATACTTCTGAATTGGATGAATGCATTTGATCTGACATACATCTCTAATTTTTTACCCAGGACTATCGATCGACGAGTTCTCAAGGAAGAAGTTGGACTTGACTGCAGAAGAGCTTTCCGAGGAAAAGACTTGACTGCTGTTCACTGGTTTTGTAGATTACTTATCTTTTATGTTTTTATTGCTTGACATTGTCATATGACTAAATCACTGGCAAATGTTGGATGAATTTGTTGTATATGATGAATTTAAGTACAATGTGATGAATTTAAGTGTAGAATTCTATTTGGATGTATTTAGCTTTAATGTAATTTAGCTTTGGATGGATTTTGTACTTAAAGTGTAGAATTCTACTTAAAGTGATGAATTTTAGCTTTGGGTGTACTTATAGAATATGATGAATTTAAGTGTAGAATTTTATTTGCTGGTTTTGCTGAATTTAAGTGTAGAATTTTATTTGCTGGTTTTGCTGGGAGAACGACCAAAATCGTATAACCAGGGTGTATGTAGGAGATTAAACCAAAATTTGAGAAAAAAAAAACTTTTAAAGTCAGGCGCAATAATGCTTGACTTTAAAACAGACTTATGAAGTAAGGCAAGAATAAATGCTTGACTTTAAATCATACTTACGAAGTCAGGCAAGAATAAATGCTTGACTTTAAATCATACTTACGAAGGCAGGCAAGAATAAATGCTTGACTTTAAAACAGACTTACGAAGTTAGGCGAAATAAATGCTTGACTTTAAAACTAACTTACGAAGTCAGGCGAAATAAATGCTTGACTTTAAATCAGACTTACGAAGTCCGGCTATCGCTTGACTTTAAAACTCCTGACATACAAAGTCAACTTAATAAAAATCGAGCGGGCACCTGACTTTAAATCCCCTTTTCGCCGGACTTTAAATCCCTTTTTTGCACTAGTGGAAGTTCGGAGAAAGAACCCGTTGAAATGCCTTTTTAATTACCATGTAACCTGTTAATAATGACTATTTATTAAAATAGGTGCTATAGCACCCAATGGAAAAGGCATAACTTTCGTGTCTTTCGATCACTTTTCTACATGGTTTCTTTAAAAACACTTATGTTTAAGTTCTTATTATGTTCACCCCTAACTAATAAGCATGGATAGATCATTCTATGGGTTTGTTTTCCTATGTCTATATTTAAACAATATTTATTAAAGTGTCATTCCATAAATACTACCTATATTAATCATTGAGTTCAACATATAAATCTTTTCAGAATTTATGCACATGTGCTTTTCTAAGTTGATCACTCCTAAAATAAGCTTGAAAAACTTAAATGCACAAGGATTAAAAGTACTGAACACATACTTCAATATTAAACCATTAAAGTCTATAACATGCTTAAAACATTCCAACTAAAAATGTTCAGCTCACATTGAGAACCAAGTACATAACAAACAGCACAAGTACTAAACACTACAATAGGAATCTTAAAAAAGATCGCACTCATTAGTAGCGCTTTTGTTGAAAGCGCCCCTTATGAACTGACGCAGTGAACCAAAAGTATCGCTTTTAACATAAGCGCTCCTTATTGAGAAACAAATAATACTTATTAGTAGCGCGCCTCACATACGGGAGCTCCCTATTGCTAACACGGAACGACCATTAGGAGCGCCTAGGCTACGAGCGCTCCCTTTTGTGTGACACGGAACGACCATAGGGAGCGCTTAGGGTACGAGCGCTCCTTATTGCTAAAAAAATTTGGTTTCTAACACGGGCAACAACACACAGAACCAAATGTCTCTCGTTCTCTCTCGCGAGTAACTTCTTTCTTCTAACGTTCACAAACCCTCTCACGCCTCCACGCCTCGGTCCTCACGCCTCCACACCATCTTCTTCCACCCTCTCTGTCCTCATGCCTCCACGCCTCCACGCCTCTGTCCTCACGCCTTCTAGAAATCTCCGCCCTCTCTTTCTCGCGAGTAACCCTTCCAGAAATCTCTCCACTGTGACCGTCGTTCGTTCTCGTCCTCAAGATTCAGGTTTCCTCTCCGTTCTCACGCCTCCACACCCTCTGTGAACCAGAAACCTCCGCCCTCACACACTCCTCTGCTTCCACCGTGACCGTCGTTCTCGTTCTCGTCCTCAAGCTTCAGGTTTCCTCTACTTTATACAATTATTATTATTATTGTTATTACCTTCATAAAATGTTTAACATTAAAAAAGTGTGTCACTGTAAAGAGCTGGGATAACTGATAACATCAATTTAACTTGAATTTTTGAACTGAGGTGTTACCAGAAAGGATTGTTGTTGCTTCAAGCTTGAACTGATGGTGGGGGATCCTTAAACTAATAAACTGAAAGTGTAAATCCTGTTTGTAAACTGTTCATTTTGTTGTTTTGTATATAGTGGTTTTATTTCATTTGTGAAACTCTGTCTTTGGATTTTGTTGCTGATAATGATAAATCCATATGGGATTTAAACAACCCCGTCCCCAAGTCTGGTTATGCTTTGAAGTTATATGATACAATTTTCATTTGAGATTTGAAGTTACAAATGAAAATGCTATGTCTACATATCTAGTCACTTGAATATTTTTTTTTCTTCAATTTTTAATCCTTCATGTCATTTTCAGGTTAGGGTTCAGCTGACAGTTGTTCTTGTTGAGTTAGGCTTCACCAGAAAGACTTTGGTTTGCCTCCCTTTCTTTAGGTACTATTCGCATAAATTTCGGAAAAATTGGTTGTTGATTGTCATTGTATAATCTTGGTTAGCTTGTTGCTAGTAATAATAGTGGTTCAATTCCTAACACTATGTTGATTTGGTTGATGGGTCAAGGCTGATTATAAGTATTTGAATTTGAATTGGGGTTTGCGTGATGTCAGGACTGCGTACAGAAAATCATCATCTTCTACAAAAATGGATAGCAATAAGGGTAAGTTTATAATCAATATTCTTATGCATATGTAGTCAATTAAATTTAATAACTAAGTAATCTTTGTTTTATAGGGTCCCAACAACCAAACGACAATGATTGCGGGTACTATGTAATGACGTTTATGAAGGACATCATCATTCACAAACAAATGGAAATCCCAATCCATGTATGTAATTTGATAGTTTGTTTTTTGACAAGTAATTCAATATCTAATTAATATTGATATAATTCTAAGTTCATTTTATTTTAATTTTTCAGTATTTTCCTGAATATGTGTGTGGAGCTCAATTTTCTGATGAGGAACTTACTAAGCTCAAAGGAGAGTGGTGTCATCATGTTGCCGATTTGATTCATGCAAATCTTAATTGATGTAATTTTTTTTGGATATCCTTTTTTTGTAGTACCTCATATTGGATATGTTGTAATTTTTGTTGATCTTTTGGTACATGAAGATTTATGTAATTTTTGTTGGCACATATGTTGATGTATATATTTATGTTTGATTTGGAATTTCATTTGGAAGTTTGTTGGTGGTTGTTGGTTGCTGGTTGCAGGGAGCTAGGAATTGGTAATATTGGTAACAGAGAAGAAACAGACAAAAAATTCTTTAAAAAAATTAGGCATAGGTAGCGCTTTTTACAAAAAGGACTACTCTTGCTTAGATGCGCTAAGACCATAAGTAGCGCTTTTTATAAAAAAACGCTACTTTTGGTCTAAGCGCATACGGGAATAAGGAGCGCTTACACAAAAAAGCGCTACTCTTACTTAGATGTGCTAAGACCATAAGTAGCGTTTTTTTACAAAAAGCGCTACTTTTGGTCTAAGCGCATACGGGAATAAGGAGCGCTTACACAAAAAAGCGCTACTCTTGCCTGTTCATTAGTAGCGCTTTTGGAGCGCTACCTTTGGGGGATTGGTAACAGGAGCGCAAGCTTTAGGAGCCCCCGAAAGCGCTACTGATGGCCCAAAAAAAGCACCACCAGTTGCCAAATCTGTTGTAGTGAAAACTGGTGCCATAACACTGAAATTGCAGCAAAATAGTAACAGTTATAAGAGGCAATACTGCTATAAAACTCCAACTTTGGCAAGCTGGAGAGGTGAAAACAGCTTCTTCCAACAGCTACAACTCAACGAAATATCAGCTTCAAGGGTTGTTTTGTATATGTGATATTGTGTTTAATATTCACGTCTCTGTATATTAAATATATTAAGTGGTTGGAGTCGTGCAAATATGCACCGCCCAACGAGTAGTATAATGATAAATAGAGATTGTTTTCACGAAGATTGTAGTCTAATAATAATCTATGCTTAATGAAGCTTGCAAATTAGTGTGTAAAAGCAAAATAAAATAACAATTTGTGGAACCCAATTTTAATATCAAATAGTAATTAAAATGAAGTGTTTGTGGAAATTCAGAGAAAGAACCTGTTGAAATGCTTTTTTACCATGTAACTTTTTAATAATGGCTAAGTATTAAAAGGGTTTGTTTTGTGTCTTTCGGTCACTTTTCTGTAGGATTTATTTCACAAAAAGCACTTATGCCTAAGTTCTTATTATGTTCACCCTTGGCTATTAAACATTGATAGATCACTCAATGAATTTGCTTTCCTATGTCTAGAATTAAACAAGATTTATTAAAGTGTCCTTCAATAAATACTACCTATATTAATCTTTGAACTCAACATATAAACCTTTTCGGAATTCAAATATTAATATAGGTAGTATTTATTGAATGTAAATAAATACCTATTTATTAAAGTGCCTATTTATTAAAGTACCTATTTATTCAAAGATTAAAGTACCTATTTATTCAAAGATTACATTTTTACATTCAATACCTATTTATTGAATGTAAATAAATACCTATTTATTAAAGTACCTTATTATGTAGTGCAAAACCATGATAGTAAATTCTTCAAAAAAAAAAGTAATCAAATAAAAACAAAAGATGTAGTAGCATAAATATTAAAGTTAATACACTCAAGAGACGGTTGATATTCGAAATGAGAGTTATAACTTTTTTTTTATTTTCTTTATTACATATTAGGGACTTAGAAGGAATATTAAAAAATAACAAGGGCATAAAGGACTAAAAACATGAGACACTATAAGCTATAAGTTCAAACGCTACTTCAAGTAGCGTTTCAAAAACCGCTATAAGCTACCTCCAAAACTTGAAGTAGCGTTTCAAAAAACGCTATAAGCTACCTCCAAAACCCTATAAGCTACTGCTTGCCAAATAGAGCCTAAAAGAGACAATACTGCTATAAAACTCCAACTTTGACAAGCTGGATAGGAGATAACAACATCTTCCAATAGCTACAACTCAACGAAATATCAGCTTCAAGTGATGTTGCAACACTGATTCTGTCACTGTCTTGCAGAATTTCCTTTGAGAGTAATGGTGCTCGAAAACATAATTTTCTTCAAGGAAAGTTATGTCTAACTATTCCTCAAATGACCAGCCTCCTTTAAGAAGAGATATTAACGCCCTTTTATAGTCCTAGGGCTGTGCAAGGCATGGGAAACCGTAAAAAATTACAAATTTTGTCTTTTAGTGTGCCTAAAAGGATAAGCGTTCCTAGCACAAATAGCACACCATGCTCTGGCATCCCAATTTAGCGTAGACCATGTTAGCTGCTTTCTCTCACATCTAGCGCAGGTCCTAAAAGCAAGTGCTATAGCACCTGATTCCGAATTGGTGCTCCTGCATCACATAAAATGATAAAACACACATTAAATCACAAGAGGTGAGCACCAAAGTGGTCAATTTGGCTCAATACAGAAGCTAATGTTAGACTATCCGATAACCTTAAAGGGGGGGGGGGTGAATACAAACAGAGATCTATGATCTAATCACCTCAGATATAATGACAGTATAGTGACTAAGAGATGAGTGATATGGAAAATAGAAAATGATATGAAAGTTGAAGCTCTATTTTCTCTCTCAGATTTAGAAGATGTATGTGAGAAGTACAGAGGTTTAGAAAATGTGGTGTGTAGGTTGATTTTAAAATGAGAAACACACTTGCCTATTTATAGGCTTAGAAAGATTTGAAAAAATGGAAAATACAATAAATGCATGAAGTAATCGATTATGTTGAAGGTGTGAAACATATGCATAATCGATTATTAGATAAATATGGAAACAAGGAATGACTTGATAATCGATTATCATATTTAGTAATATGAAGATCATAATCGATTATTGTTGTCAATAAGGAAGGAAGGCAATGCTTTAATCGATTATGTGATGTAGTTATCTTTATGCACTAATCGATTATTGATCTAAAAAAGGAAGGTAAGGCAAGCTCTTAATCGATTATGTATATAGTAGAAATAAGATGGTAATCGATTATTGTTGTAAATAAGGAAACAATTTTTGCTTGCTAATCGATTATTTGTTTTAGTTAAAATAGGAGAGTAATCGATTATGTGCTCTGAAACATTCAGGCACCTAATCTATTACCATAATCGATTATCTATGTAAAAGGATAGGATTTTGATTTCAAGCCTTCAACAAAAATATTTTTAGGGTTTAAGCTTTCAACAAAAATAGTTTTAGGGTTTTTGTTGCCACCTTATGCATGCATGCAATTTTATAAAATATTTTTCAAAACTATTTTGATGCACCATGCATGTTTTGAAAAACTCATCTCTCAGCTATTAAAAGTCATAGACCTTCAGTCATAGGACCTTACACAGTGTCCTAAAAAAAGCGGATAAACAAATAGGTCTTGAACTGCTGAGGTGGCTTCTTCTCCAAGCTGCTCCATTTTAATCTTCCTGCTCTTTGCTTTATGTCATGTACTTAACTCAACTTGAACCATTAGTAGATAAGGTGTAATTTGTTATCATACAAAATAAAGAGTGTTTGCCCTTGGTTCAACAAACTCCCCCTTTTTGATGATAACAAATTACATTATGCATAGGGGGTTTGATAGTAATGGAACTTTTTCAAAAAGCTCCCCCTAAGCATATGCATAATAAAATAAACAGTACATCAGCAGGATAGCAGCAATTATTTTCTCCCCTCACATATACCATGCATATATTCTCTCCCACATATAACATGCATAATATTCTCTCCCACATATAACATGCATAATATTCTCTCCCCCTTTGTTTTTCATCAAAAAGGAGGGGGGGGGGGTGAGCACATAGCATATGAGATAATCACATAAGTGTTTAATACTTGATAAATATAGTTGTGTTTTCCTTACCCACACAACCTTTACCTATTAAGCAGATTTATAGTTGGTATACATTACAGATTCACTAGCTTTGTTGCTCAAGTTCAAGAGTAGTGACGCATTACCAGATTCATGAGCTTCGTGTCTCAGCTATCAAGGTACCAATCCCCTATACCTTGAAGCATACCTGCACAAAAAAATCAAGTAGGAACTTTTGGTACCCATTTCTCTTTGGGTCCTTTGGGGTTAGTTATCAAGAGGGTTTTCACAATCCACCTTGGTTTCTTACAGGCAGGTATAAGGGTACCAAGCTCACATAATTTACGGATAGGGCATCTAGGTGAGCTATGGTTTCCCTTTTGACAGTAGGTGCATGAGAAAACAATGGGTTTATAACTTGAAGTAGATGCAACAAAAGTTAATTTCTTGTTTAAAATGGAGGAGATGGAATTACCTTTGTACCCAATTCCTCTCCTATCAACATATTGATGTTGAGAGTAAAGCAACTGAGTCAAGGTCTTTTCACCAACCTCAAACTCTTTCAATGTTTCTTTCAAAAGTTCATTTTCAACTTTGGCATTTTCAAAATTTTGTTTAAGCTCACAAAACTCAAGGTTGACAGATTTATGCAGTTTATTCTTTAATCTATCTACTTCATTTTCAAGTGTCTCAATTTGAGTGAGCATGCTTTTGTTGCTCTTTGTCAATTTTTTGGATTTTAACAAGAGAGCTTCATGTTCAAAATAGAGAGCTTCAAAAGCCTCACTCAAATCTTGACTACTACAACCATCATCAAGTAAATCATCATGCATAGAGGAATCAGAAAGACTAGAAGAGTTAAGGCTTACCTTAGATGAGTCATTAGGTGTTTCACATGCCGTGAGACAAATGGCATTTGCAACCTCCTCTTCTTCACTGTCAGTATCGTTGTTCCATGTAGCCTTCTTAGATTTCTTGGATTTCTTTGAGTTATTTCTCTTTTCAAGTGTGTTGAATCTCATGAATTCTTCAAATAATTCAGCCATGTCTTCATCATCAAATTCTTCATCAAACTCAACCTATTTCCTTGCTACCTTAGGTGTTTTAGAGAGATTTTCTTTCTTTTACCATTTCTGCTTCTTGATCTTTGTTAGCAGCCAATACAACCTCAAAGGCTAGAAGTGACCCGATAAGATCTTCTTGAGGCAGAGTACCAATATCCTTAGCTTCAGTGATTGCACATGTCTTTGGAACGAACTCACTGGTTAGGGAAGCAAGGATCTTCCCATTTATATCTTTTGTGGAGTACTTCCCTAGAGCCCTCAGGTTGTTCACGATCAGATTCAGTCTCTGGTGCATAGCTGCCAGAGATTCATCTTCCTTCATTTTGAAGGCTTCATACTCCGAAGTGAGGATTCTGATTTTTGTATCCTTCACTTGGCTCGTACCGACATGAGTGGCTTCCAAGAAATTCCAGATTTCCTTTGCTGTTTGACATCCTTTGACTCTACCATATTCTTCTTCACATAAGGATAAGTGAAGAATATTCATTGCTCTGGCATTTTGAGATATCTTATCCAACTCTGACTTTCTCAGCTCTTTTAGGTCAATGGTGTAGATATCCTCAACTGGCACTTCTTCTTCTTCTTTGTCGGTAGCTTTACTTTTGATTTTCATTGGGATCAGTGGTCCATCTGCAATGATCCTCCATAAGGTGAAATCTATAGCCTGCACATGACATTTCATTCGACTACTCCAGTAGTCATAGTTAGTCCCATCAAACAGGGGTGGCCTAAATAAAGACATCCCCTCTTTCAAAAAAGAACCCATAATCACAGATAGATAAATAAAATTTAAATTGCGAGATGTTAAACTCTATATGCAATTTCTAGCTACTGATACCACTTGTTAGACTATCTGATAACCTTAGAGGGGGGGTGAATAAGGTTATGTGTAAATCTTGGATTCTTTTCAAAATAAATGATAAGTTTGTTTAAATCAAATGCGGAAAAAGAGATTTGAACTTATCAGATATATGCAAGCAGGCAGATCAGGCACAATGAGATATTACTCTATATTCAATATTCACAATAAGGTTGTTTTATAAGTAATGCAATGATATTGAATATAGCAGATCTACAGTAGTGATAGAGAAGATGATAGATAATCAGATCTGTAGTACAGTGAGTATAACTATAACCAGATTAACAGATTCAGATCAGAGTAGGGATATAGTTATACAATAAATCCACTGAGTGATATTATAAACAGATGTAAATAGTATAGCTATAAACAGATCTTAAATAGTATGAAGAGTATGATTATAAACAGATCTGAGTAGTATAGCTATAAACAGATCACAGCAGTATAATAATATGGACAGATATAAACAATAAGAAATGTAAAGAGATAGGGATAGAGATACACCGGGATTTAGCGAGGTTCGGGATAAAAGCCCTACGTCCTCGGCCTCAGGCTTTGCAACCCTTGGACTTGATGGTAACCACTATATGAAGAACAAATGTTTTACAAACAATCAACTTCAAATAGCAAATCTCAATCTCCCTGATTGAGAACCCAAGCTCCCCGCTAAGGATTTCTATACCGCTTCAATCTCCCCGATTGAACGACCCAAGAACACCTCCCAAGATTTCAACAACCACTTCAATCTCCCCGATTGAAAGACCCAAGAACACCTCCCAGGATTTCAGCGTGACCCCACAAATAGAGTAACGAATACAAACAAAGATCTATGTTTAAGTTCTTATTATGTTCACCCCTAACTAATAAGCATGGATAGATCATTCTATGGGTTTGTTTTCCTATGTCTATTTTTAAACAATATTTCTTAAAGTGTCATTCAAATAAATACTTCCTATATTAATCATTGAATTCAACATATAAATCTTTTCAGAATTTATGCACATGTGCTTTTCTAAGTTGATCACTCCTAAAATAAGCTTGAAAAACTTAAATGCACAAGGATTAAAAGTACTGAACACATACTTCAATATTAAACCATTAAAGTCTATAACATGCTTAAAACATTCCAACTAAAAATGTTCAGCTCACACTGAGAACCAAGTACATAACAAACAGCACAAGTACTAAACACTACAATAGAAATCTTAAAAAAGATCGCACTCATTAGTAGCGCTTTTGTTGAAAGCACCCCTTATGAACTGACGCAGTGAACCAAAAGTATCGCTTTTAACATAAGCGCTCCTTATTGAGAAACAAATAATACTTATTAGTAGCGCCTCACATACAGGAGCTCCCTATTGCTAACACGGAACGACCATTAGGAGTGCCTAGGCTACGAGCGCTCCCTTTTGTGTGACACGGAACGACCAAAGGGAGCGCTTAGGGTACGAGCGCTCCTTATTACTAAAAAAATTTGGTTTCTAACATGGGCAACAACACACAGAACCAAATGTCTCTCTTTCTCTCTCGCGAGTAACTTCTTCCTTCTAACGTTCGCAAACCCTCTCACGCCTCCACGCCTCGGTCCTCACGCCTCCACACCATCTTCTTCCACCCTTTTCGTCCTCATGCCTCCACGCCTCCACGCCTCTATCCTCACGCCTTCTAGAAATCTCCGCCCTCTCTTTCTCGCGAGTAACCCTTCCAGAAATCTCTCCACTGTGACCGTCGTTCGTTCTCGTCCTCAAGATTCAGGTTTCCTCTCCGTTCTCACGCCTCCACACCCTCTGTGAACCAGAAACCTTCGCCCTCACACACTCCTCTGCTTCCACCGTGACCGTCGTTCTCGTTCTCGTCCCCAAGCTTCAGGTTTCCTCTACTTTATACAATTATTATTATTATTATTGTTATTACCTTCATAAAATGTTTAACATTAAAAAAGTGTGTCACTGTAAAGAGCTGGGATAACTGATAACATCAATTTAACTTGAATTTTTGAACTGAGGTGTTACCAGAAAGGATTGTTGTTGCTTCAAGCTTGAACTGATGGTGGGGGATCCTTAAACTAATAAACTGAAAGTGTAAATCCTGTTTGTAAACTGTTCATTTTGTTGTTTTGTATATAGTGGTTTTATTTCATTTGTGAAACTCTGTCTTTGGATTTTGTTGCTGATAATGATAAATCCATAGGGGATTTGTAATGCTTGAGGGATTTAAACAACCCCGTCCCCAAGTCTGGTTATGCTTTGAAGTTATATGATACAATTTTCATTTGAGCTTTGAAGTTACAAATGAATATGCTATGTCTACATATCTAGTCACTTGAATATTTTTTTTCTTCAGTTTTTAATCCTTCATGTAATTTTCAGGTTAGGGTTCAGCTGACAGTTGTTCTCGTTGAGTTAGGCTTCACCAGAAAGACTTTCGTTTGCCTCCCTTTCTTCAGGTACTATTCGCATAAATTTCGTAAAAATTGGTTGTTGATTGTCATTGTATAATCTTGGTTAGCTTGTTGCCAGTAATAATAGTGGTTCAATTCCTAACACTATGTTGATTTGGTTGATGGGTCAAGGCTGATTATAAGTATTTGAATTTGAATTGGGGTTTGCGTGATGTCAGGACTGCATACAGAAAATGTAACATCCCTAATTTTTAAAAGACTCGTACTATGATAACTTAGACCGATTAATTATTTGTGGGAATAATTGGTCGCGTCTCGGGGATTAATAGTCAAAGAAATTGTCAAAGAAATCCTATCCCACATTTAATTATGGCTTAGTCATAATTTAAATGAACATTTCAAGCTGAAGGGCAAATTTGTAAATTCGCACCCTTCATATAAATACCCTTATGTCTGAACCCTTTCAACCACATCTCCCTCACTTAATCACTTTCCAAGAGTTCTGAAGTTGAAAACTGAAAACAGAAAAGGGAAAAGAAGGAGGAGGGGCACGAAGGAGAAGGAAGGGAGGAGAAGGGATCCACCACAAAACTGAATGCATGTAAGTGCTCTCACTCCCATTCTACTCCATTTTCAATTTCCAATCTATTGGTACCACTTTCAGAGCTTGATTCTCACTCATCCTCTCAACCCCATTTTCGAAATATGAAGCTCAAAGCATTGAAATTAGTGGAGTTCTAAGTTGTTGTCTGCTTGCATGTTCAGTACAAGCTATTGGGAAGGAAGTTCTAAGCCTACATTTCGAAGTTGAGGAACATTCAATCGAGATTGAGTTTCGGTTTCAGTGATTCAGTAGAAGAGGTAGCTGTTTCGCTCCAGTTGGTGCTTTCGGTTCTCGTTCGCGCGTTTTACGTTTCGGTCATTCCGTGTCTCGGTGGAAGCTCCTAGCGAAATCGACATCACGGTGAGTTCTACTCACGATTAGGGAAATTACCATATTCTGAAATGATTTTGGTGTTGAGTTCCATGGCAACAGTTTAAGTTTCGAACTATTTTCAGAGTCGAGAAACAATTTTGCTAAAATTGATATTTTACGGTTTTTGGAAAAATGATAAGTGTTGGAAATGATTTTTGAAGAATTATTTGTACTGTACACACATTCTGGAATGCCTGGAACTTTTCTGTTTTTCAGGGGGATTGAAATTGGGAATCAAATTGGGCGCGATCGGAGATTCGATTCGAGAAAATACTGAGTGTTCTGTAACAGTTACAGGACGCACGGATCGTGCGCCCTTGCGCACGGATCGTGCGCCTGCTTCTGAAATGACTGAAGGTGACTTTTACACGACGCACGGATCGTGCGCCCCTGAGCACGAATCGTGCGTCCCCTTCTGATAGAGCCAGTCATTTGAGGTGCATCACGCACGGGTCGTGCGCCCCTGGGCACGGACTGTGCGTGGGGATCTGTTACCGACTTCTGTAACACCCTAAATATTTAATTAATTTATTTAATTAAGTATTTAGGAATTTATTTTAATTAGTTGAATATAATTTAATTAATTAAATTTATATTAATTTTTATGTTGGTGGTATTAGGAAAAGGAGGCGCCACTTGAATGAACTTGGGCTTAAGTGAAAAGCCCAAGCCCATGATCCATAAGCCATGCGAAGTTGTTAGGTCTTGTGGAATTAGGGTTTTGGCTAGCATTTGCGAATTTGAGAGAGGAGAATAGAGAGAGTGAGAGCGCCGTGGAGAGAGGAGAAGGAAGAGAAGATGGTCGCGAAGTCAAGGAGGAAGAGGAACGTGATTTTGTTGCCGTGGTTCTGTTCGTGACTGTCTCTAGGCCTTCCGTTCTTCAAATCCGAGGTAAGGGGAGTTCTATCTTTCTATATAATAGATGTTTATGATAGGTTTTAGGGTAGGGTTAGCCTAGATCTATCCATGATCATGAATGTGTATGTGATAACGTGTTTTTGTTGATGATTTATGCGTGATCTTCATGATTGGTGGCTGAAAATCCCTTTGGTTGATGTTATGGGCGCCTAGGGCGCCATATGTTTGATTTTGTGTTGCTGGATTTTGTGCAAGATTTGGCGCCCCATGGCTGGGCGCATGTTCCATTGTGTGTGCATGTGTGTTGTGTGCGCATATGGGGTGTTTTGGGTGAAACTTCGAATTCTGGGCATATTTTACCGTGCCATCTTTTGTATTTGCGTGGCCAAATTCAATTTTAAACATTTTGGCTCGAGTGGTTTTATTTTTGCACGTGTCATTTTGGAGTTGTCTCGGTGGGTGTTGCTTATGTGCATCAATGTTGCTGCCTGCGCCAGTATCTGTGTTGCTGCCTGTGTCGAAGTGCTGAGACAGAAGCTGTCGAAGTGCTGAGACAGTAGTTGTCGAAGTGCTGAGACAGAAGCTGTCTAAGTGCTGAGACAGAAGCTGTCGAAGTGCTGAGACAGAAGCTGTCGAATTTGTTGAGACAGAAGCTGTCGAATTTGCCGAGACAGAAGCTGTCGAATTTGCTGAGATAGAAGTTGTTGAATTTACTGTGTCTCAGTTTTGTCCCAAATTTGTTTTTGACGTATCTTTTGACTCGGGTGTCCGTTTTAAGTGCTTCAACGTGCGTTTCGAAGCTTGTTCAGTCCTCTATCTGTGTATGCTGCCTGTTTAGTTAAATGACGTTTTTACCCTTAGTGGCTAATATTATTGATGATGATGTGCAAATGACTGTTTTGCCCTTAGTGACTATTGTTTGTTTGATGACGTTTATGGATAAGCGACGATGAGGCCATAAAGGCTAAGCGACGATGATAATAAGTGACGATGAAATATAGCGACGTTGTTGTATGTAATTATAAACTGACAGGTGCTGTGCCTCCTATTTGGCAAATTGGTAAGTGACGGGTCACATAGTTGACTGTGATTGTGTGTTTGTGTGTGGTGCATGTCATAGTGTCTCATGTATTCCATGTGCATGAACCCAGCGACGATGAGGCCATAAAGGCTAAGCGACGATGAGGCCATAAAGGCTAAGCGACGATGATGAAAGGTACCTCATGCATATGCCCGCGAGTGGGTTGCATTTCATATAGTCACATGACATTGTGATGAGTTGTTGTATTGACGTAATTGATGACTGTAATGTGGCTACTTTAGTGCTGTGACTTTGACTTATTGCTTATCATATGATTTATTATATGGATTGAATTGGACTCACCCTTCTGTTTGAATGTTACCCCTATGAGGTAACGTGCAGGTGATCACGAGTGAAGACCTAGGTATCTTCACTAATTATGAGTCGGGTCGTCATGCTCTGATACGTAGCATTCAGGGGGGAAAACGAACTCGATGTTTTAAGACTATTTCCGTTGTTATATGTTATTTGATGGTTTTCTCTTATTTATACTTTCCGCTGCGTAGTTGGTTTTATTGATGTCACGGTTGTGGTGACGATGACTGATGCTTGAGTTTTTCCCCATTGGGGGCGTGTTATGTATTGCACATTTATTGACGTTGAACTGTTTTATTGAAGTACGGTGTTTTGTTTGAAGTGTGTGTAACATTCCTTGCGATGAAAAGAAATTTTGAAACTCTGATTTTTTACAATTAAATTAACAGGTAGAAAAGGGGTGTTACATTAGTGGTATCAGAGCAGTTCGGTCTGTCCGGCCAATGTTGTCCTGTCATAGTGTCTTATGACAATTAAGAAATTGTTAGATTAGTTCTGAATTTTTGGTTTGTGCTGCAGTGATAATTTGAAATGGCTGGGAGAAACGATGCTGCTCTTGCTGCTGCGCTGCAAGCTATGGCTCAGGCTGTGCAGAATCAGCAGAATGCTGGGGAGAACGCTGGTTTTCGGAGTCTGACTACTTTCCAGAGAGAGAATCCGTCCACTTTTAAGGGCAAATATGATCCAGATGGTGCTATGGCTTGGTTGAAAGAGATCGAGAGGATTTTCAGGGTAATGGACTGCACTGTTGAGCAGAAGGTCTGTTTTGGTACTCACATGTTGGCTGAGGAGGCCGACGACTGGTGGTTGGCTACTAGGCAGAGGTTGGAGGCTGTGCAGGAAGAGATTACCTGGGAGGTATTCAGCAGAGAATTTCTGAGAAAATATTTTCCTGAAGATGTCCGGGGAAAGAAAGAAATAGAGTTCCTAGAACTGAAGCAGGGTGGTATGTCTGTGACGGCGTATGCGGCGAAGTTTGTGGAATTGGCAAAATTCTATCCGCACTATAGTGAGGCTACAACTGAGTTCTCAAAATGCATCAAGTTCGAGAATGGTTTGAGGCCTGATATCAAAAAGGCCATTGGTTACCAGAAGATCCGTGTGTTCGCTGATCTGGTTGATAGTTGTAGAATCTTTGAGGAGGAAAGTACTGCACATTACAAAGCTGTGTCTGAGAAAAAGGGTAAGTTTCCGAGTCGAAGCAAGCCGTATGAGGTTCCTGCGGGTAAGAGTTATCAGAGGGCTGCTGGAGGTAAGAAGACTAGTGGGGGAGATGCTCCTGCTAGCATTGTCTGTTTAAAGTGTGGCAAACCTGGCCACAAGAGTACTACATGCGGGTCTGATGAGAGAGTTTGCTACCGTTGTGGTAAAAAGGGTCATATGGCGGCCGAGTGTAAGCTCAAGGATGTGGTGTGTTTCAACTGTGGTGAGTCTGGGCATATCAGTGCAAAATGTACAAAGCCGAAGAAAGAAAGGTCTAGTGGGAATGTGTTCGCGTTGGCAGGAGAGGAGCCTGATGAGAAGGATGGTCTTATTAGAGGTACGTGTTTCATTAACGGTACTTCTCTGAAATCTCTTATTGATACTGGTGCTACCCATTGCTTTATATCTGTTGATTGTTGTAAAAGATTGGGTCTTGTTTTATCTGCTATGTATGGGGATATGGTTGTCGATACTCCTGCGAAGGGGTCGGTGATTACTTCCCAGGTGTGTTCTCAGTGTCCCGTGTCGATCTTCGGCAGGGACTTTGTTGTGAATTTTGTTTGCTTGCCGTTGAGAGGGCTGGATGTAATCTTGGGCATGGACTGGTTAGAGAATAACCACGTCCATATCAACTGTCGTAGCAAGTCGGTTAGTTTCGGGGAAGAAGATTCTGTTTTGGTATCCGCTGGTCAGTTGAAGAAGTTGAGGAAAGAAGGAGTTCAGCTATTTTCGTTGATGGCATCGTTGTCTGCTGAGAGTCGAGCTGTTATTGAAGAATTGCAAGTGGTACGCGAGTTTCCTGAGGTTTTTCCTGACGAAATTCCGGGTGTGCCGCCGGAGAGGGAAGTTGAGTTTTCGATTGATCTTGTACCTGGTACAAGGCCTGTGTCTATGGCACCGTACAGGATGTCGGCGTCGGAATTGTCTGAGTTGAAGACGCAACTCGAAGAATTGCTTGAGAAAAAGTTTGTGAGACCGAGTGTATCACCGTGGGGAGCTCCGGTATTGTTGGTAAAGAAGAAAGATGGGAGTATGAGGTTATGTGTGGACTATCATCAGTTGAATAAGGTAACTATCAAGAACAAGTATCCGCTTCCGAGGATCGACGATTTGATGGATCAGTTAGTGGGTGCCCGTGTTTTCAGCAAAATTGATTTGAGGTCCGGATATCATCAGATTAAAGTGAAGGATGAAGATGTTCAGAAGACAGCTTTCAGGACAAGGTATGGGCATTATGAGTATTCAGTGATGCCGTTCGGTGTGACCAATGCACCTGGTGTATTTATGGAATATATGATTCGTATTTTCCATAATTACCTAGATCGGTTTGTGGTGATCTTCATAAATGACATTCTAGTTTATTCTAAGTCGGAGGAAGAGCATGCTGAGCACCTGAAGACAGTATTGGAAGTCCTGAAAGAGAAAAAGTTGTATGCTAAGTTATCAAAGTGTGAGTTCTGGCTGAAAGAGGTGAGTTTCCTTGGGCACGTGATTTCTGGTAATGGTATTGCGGTTGATCCGGCAAAAGTGGAAGCAGTGTTGGAGTGGGAAGCTCCGAAGTCCGCAACAGAGATCAGAAGCTGTTTGGGTTTGGCTGGGTACTACAGGAGGTTCATCGAGGGTTTTTCCAAGTTGGCCCTTCTGTTGACTCAGTTGACTTGTAAGGGTAAAGTTTTCGTTTGGGATGCTCGGTGTGAGGAAAGTTTTATGGAACTGAAAAAGAGATTGACAACGTCGCCTGTTTTGACGTTGCCTAATCCGGAGGAACCGTTTGTTGTATATTGTGACGCTTCGAAGATGGGTCTTGGTGGTGTGCTGATGCAAGATGGGAAAGTCGTTGCGTATGCGTCGAGGCAGTTGCGGGCTCATGAGAAAAATTACCCTACGCATGATTTGGAATTGGCTGTTGTGGTATTTGTGCTTAAGATTTGGAGGCACTATCTTTATGGTTCGAGGTTTGAGGTGTTCAGTGATCATAAGAGTCTGAAGTATCTGTTCGATTAGAAAGAGTTGAATATGAGACAGCGTCGGTGGTTGGAGCTCTTGAAGGATTACGACTTCGGTTTGAATTATCATCCCGGCAAGGCTAATGTCGTGGCTGACGCTTTAAGCCGGAAGTCTCTGCATATGTCGGCAATGATGGTGAAGGAATTAGAGTTGATTGAGGAATTCCGAGATTTGAGTTTGGTTTGTAGAATGACACCTCGTAGTGTCAAGCTAGGAATGTTAAAGATCGATAATGACTTTCTGGGCAGCATCAGGGAGGCTCAGAAGTCAGATGTCAAGTTGGTAGATTTAATGAATGGGGTTGGTCAATCTGAAGATGGAGATTTCAAATTGGATTCTCGTGGTGTGTTGAGGTTCCGGGGTAGGATCTGTGTTCCGGATGATGCGGAGATGAGAAAGGCAATTTTGGAGGAGGGTCACCGTAGCAAGTTGAGTATCCATCCTGGAGCGACGAAAATGTATCAAGATCTGAAAAAGATGTTTTGGTGGTATGGTATGAAGAGAGATGTGGCACAGTTTGTGTATGCCTGTTTGACCTGTCAAAAGTCGAACGTTGAGCATCAGAAGCCTGCAGGGTTGATGCAACCGTTGGAAGTTCCAGAGTGGAAGTGGGATAGCATTGCGATGGACTTTGTGACGGGATTGCCGAATACCGTTAGGGGTCATGATGCTATTTGGGTGATCGTTGATAGGTTAACGAAGTCTCCTCACTTTATTCCTATTAATGTCGCTTATCCGGTGTCGAGGTTGGCAGAGGTCTATGTCAAAGAAATTGTGAAGTTGCACGGTGTTCCGAAGAGTATTGTGTCAGATAGGGATCCGAGGTTCACTTCTGAGTTTTGGACGGGTTTGCAGAAGGAATTGGGTTCAAAGTTGAAAATGAGTTCGGCATATCATCCTCAGACAGATGGTCAGTCAGAGAGAACAATTCAGTCGTTAGAAGATTTGTTGAGGGCTTGTGTCTTGGAACAAAGGGATTCATGGGATTCCTACCTTGCGTTGATTGAATTTACCTATAACAACAGTTACCATTCCAGTGTCGGGATGGCACCGTTTGAAGCATTGTATGGTCGAAAGTGTAGAACGCCGTTGTGTTGGTATGAGTCAGGGGAGAGTGTAGTGTTGGGACCGGAGATTGTCCGGGAGACTACAGAGAAAATCAAGATGATCCGTGAAAAGATTAAGGCTTCGCAGAGTCGTCAAAAGAGTTATCATGACAAACGGAGGAAAGATTTAGAGTTTCAGGAGGGTGAGCATGTGTTCTTGAGGGTTTCTCCTATTACCGGTGTTGGTCGAGCGTTGAAATCGAAGAAGCTCACTCCTCGCTTTGTTGGTCCTTGATAGCCCCGCAAGTGCACGGGTCGTATCGCGTAATAAAAGAGTATCGGTCCACAGGGAGAGCCTAAGTGAATACCAATTTAATTTTTCAAAGTTTGATTAACTGAAAAGAAAGTGTTTTTAGAAAGAAGGAATGTTTTAGTAAAGTCTACTCACTCATGATCATTGTAGACAAAAGAGGTGAAAAGAAAATAAAAGAAGAAAACATAAAGTTAATTAGCGAGAAATAAAAGAAAGCGGTAAAGTGCAAAATTATAAATAGCGGAATTGTAAATGACAAGAAAGTAAATTGCTTGAAAAGTAAATTGCCAGTAATTTACTTGACATGCCAGTAGTTTACTTGACTTGGAAATTTAAAGGGCAAAAAAAATAAATAACAAGAAAGATAAAGGTGCAAGAAAGTAAATAACTTGGGAAATAAATGTGCAAGAAATTAAATAGCAAGGAAAGTAAATGACTTGGAAAATAAAGGTGCAAGAAATTAAATAGCAAGGAAAGTAAATGACTTGGAAAATAAATAGCAAGAATTTAAAGGGCAAGAAAGTAAATGACTTGGAAAGAAGAAGGGCAAGAAAATAAATAGCAAGAATTTAAAGGGCAAGAAAGTAAATAAGCAAGAATCATAAAAAGCATGAAGAGTAAATTGAAGTCATGAATAATTAGAGAGCCTTTGTCATTGATTTTCTAACAAAATTTAAGCTTCGGTACAAGTGAGGATCAAGCCTCTATTTATAGGAAAATATGAGGGGCAAAATGGTCCAAAAGAGGAAAAAGTGGCATTTCAAGTTGGCCAAGGTAGCCATAAAAAATATCCATCAACAAGTGGGCAAAATATCCATCAACAAGTGGGCAATTCCAATTTTGACTGCACAGTCGAAATCTGGATAGCAGAAGCAGGCACAGTCGAAATCTGGGTAGCAGAAGCAGGCACAGTCGAAATCTGGGTAGCAGAAGCAGGCACAGTCGAAATCTGGGTAGCAGAAGCAGGCACAGTCGAGATCTGGGTAGCAGAAGTAGTCGAATTCTGGAAGACAGATGCAGTCGAATTCTGACAGATGCAGTCGAAATCTGGAAGACAGATGCTGTCGAATTCTGGCCTGCTGAGACAGATGCTGTCGAATTCTGGGAGATCCAGTCGAATTCTGGAAGATGCAGTCGAATTCTGGGAGATCCAGTCGAATTCTGACCTGCTGTGACTTAAGCAGCCCAAATTGCTTCAAAATAAAACCTGAAGATAAAAAGTAAACATTTGCAGTAAAATAGATCAAAAATATAATTAAAATACTAGAAAGACTTAATAAAATAACTATTAAAAAGACTCTAAAAATAGACTTATCAAACTCCCCTATGCTTGTCCTCAAGTAAAAACAGTGTAAATCTTTTAGGCAATTTCTGAAGGAAAATTATTTTCATATTGAAACCTTAAGTGAACTGTGGGGCAATTCTAACACTTTGGTATGAGAGCTACTATTTTGGTCTTCTTGTGGAATTGAGAGACAACTTTAAAGTATCAGTACTCTAGAGGGGATATCAATGTCATCATAGAACCGGTTCCCCAACATTCTTAAGCTTGGGTCGTCCATTTACTAAGACCGGGTCTCAAAGGAGGGTCTTTATACGTTGGGTATTCAAGCATTTTTCTTTTCTTTTTGATTTTATATGCTAACCATTTATTTTGACATTTAAAATGCACTAACTTCTGCATTTTTGAATTAGTTTTGCATATATACATATAATTTTTTTTTTTTTGAATATCCCAACTCAGACGTTTTTCTCCAGTAACCGCGCATCTAGTAAATGTCACCAAGAGAACCAGGTTACTAGTTTCTTTTCAGTCCCTCTATTTGTATTAATAACTGAAAATAGTCTCAATAGTGTGTGTGTGAAAAAGCCCTGGAAGTAGAAATCGAACCATGATACAATTTTGTTGTTCCCAACCAGTCCACCTAGATGATTGCTAATGAAAAATTGAAAATTTATTTTTGTCCAGAAAAGGCTTATCTAAAACATGCTTAAGGTTCACAAAGTTTCGTGATGGAGGGAGCAGATACAATCTCAAAGTACAAAAAAAAAGATAAAAACTTGGCAAAACAATAAAGACATTCCTAATAAAAGCAATAAAATACCCCCCCATGCTTGAACTAGGCATTGTCCTCAATGATTTTTCAAATAAAACAAAAGGGGTTAGGAGAGCTCACCTGGCTGTCTGGTTCAGGATACTCGGCCCTGGGGTATTTTATTTTTCAACAAATCGAAAAATACATTAAGCCGTGGGTTGCCTCCCATGCAGCGCTCTTTTAACGTCCTTAGCTTGACGGTCAAAAAGAATTTTTCAATTGGGATCATGTAGAACTAAACTAGTTCCTTTCTCAATTGGGTCACCAATTAAATAATTTTTCAACCTTTGACCATTGACTTTAAACGATCCAGTTTTCTCGCTCCAGATCTCTATAGATCCGAAGGGGTAAACCTTACGGATTTCAAAAGGACCGGTCCATCTTGACTTTAATTTTCCCGGAAAATTTTTTAGCCTGGAATTGAATAATAACACCAGGTCACCCTCCTTGAATTCTCTACGAATAATACGCTTATCGTGCCAATTTTTTGTTCTTTCTTTGTAAAGTTTGGCATTCTCATAAGCATCCATTCGCAGTTCTTCCAATTCGTTTAGTTGGAGTTTTCTTTTTTCTCCGGCTAATTCCATGTTCAGGTTAAGGCGTTTAATTGCCCAGTAAGCTTTGTGCTCTAGCTCTACCGGAAGGTGGCAAGACTTCCCATAAATTAATTTGAAAGGAGTCATTCCTATGGGAGTCTTGTACGCAGTCCGATAAGCCCAGAGAGCATCATCAAGCTTTACCGACCAGTCTTTCCTTGAAGTCGAAACAGTTTTTTCTAAAATAGTTTTAATTTCTCTGTTCGATACCTCAACCTGACCGCTTGTTTGAGGGTGATAAGGCGTTGCAATTTTGTGCCTTACTCCAAACTTTTGCAGTAACATTTCAAAATGTTTTGAGATGAAATGGGATCCTCCGTCGCTTATGACAACACGAGGGACCCCGAATCTTGGAAAAATTATTTTTTTGAAAAGTTTTATGACTACCTTTGCATCGTTTGTAGGAGAAGCAATGGCTTCGATCCATTTTGACACATAGTCAACGGCTACCAGAATATATTGGTTTCCAAAAGAAGAAGGAAACGGTCCCATGAAATCGATACCCCAGACGTCGAAAATTTCAACCTCTAAGATATTATTTAAGGGCATTTCATTTCTTTTTGAAATATTTCCGGTGCGTTGACACTGGTCGCATTTAGAAATGAATTGATGCGCGTCTTTAAAAAGGGACGGCCAATAAAAACCAGATTGAAGAATTTTCGTAGCAGTTTTTGAAGAACTGGCATGGCCGCCATAGGAAGAAGAATGACAATGGTATAGAATGTTACTTACCTCTTCTTCCGGAATGCATCTTCTGAACACCCCATCAGCTCCCCTTTTAAAAAGCAGCGGCTCGTCCCAGTAATACTGTTTGAGATCATGGAAGAATTTCTTCTTCCGCTGATAATTTAAATCTGGGGGGAGTACTCCTGCTGCAAGGTAGTTTACAAAATCTGCATACCATGGTGCTTCAGATTTGATCAATGAGAAGAGTTGATCATCCAGAAATGTATCATTAAGCGGCAACTCTTCTTCTTTTGTTCCTTGTAGACGGGACAAATGATCAGCCACAACATTTTCGACGCCTTTTTTATCCCTTATTTCAAGATCAAATTCTTGTAGGAGTAAAACCCATCGGATCAATCTCGGCATGGCATCTTTTTTGTTTAACAAATATTTTATGGCCGAGTGATCAGTAAAAATGATGATTTTTGAACCTACCAGATATGATCGAAACTTATCAACGGGAAAAACTACCGCCAATAATTCTTTTTCAGTTGTGGCGTAATTCATTTGTGCCTCGTCTAAGGTCCTGCTTGCATAGTATATGGCATGCAATTTTTTTTCTTTTCTTTGTCCCAGAACTGCCCCAACTGCATAGTCGCTTGCATCGCACATTATTTCGAACGGAAGATTCCAGTCTGGCGGCTGTATGATCGGGGCAGTAACTAAAGCCTTTTTCAACCTGTTAAAAGCTTCAAGACAAAGATCGTTAAAAATAAATGCTGCATCCTTAAGGAGCAGACTTGTCATAGGTTTTGAAATTTTTGAGAAGTCTTTTATGAACCGACGGTAGAAACCCGCATGGCCTAAAAAGCTTCTCACCTCTTTTACTGTGGTGGGAGGTAGCATTTTTTCAATCACTTCAATTTTTGCACGGTCTACCTCAATACCTCTATGAGAAATTAAGTGCCCTAGGACAATTCCTTCGTTAACCATGAAATGATACTTTTCCCAGTTTAGAACTAGGTTCACCTTCTCACACCTTTCTAAGACTTTTTCCAGATTGGCTAAACAGTTTTCAAAATTTGACCCATGGATGGAAAAATCATCCATAAACACTTCCATTATGTTTTCAACAAAGTCTGAGAATATGGACATCATACACCTTTGAAAGGTAGCGGGAGCATTACATAGACCAAAGGGCATCCTTCTATAGGCATAAGTGCCAAAATGACATGTGAAAGTTGTTTTTTCTTGGTCGCTAGGGTGGATGGGAATTTGGAAAAATCCTGAATAACCATCCAAATAGCAGAAATGTGAGTGCCGCGCTAACCTTTCTAGCATTTGATCAATGAACGGGAGAGGGAAGTGGTCTTTCCGGGTAGCTTTGTTAAGCTTTCTGTAATCAATACACATTCTCCATCCCGTGATTGTCCTTGTGGAAATGCATTCATCCTTTTCATTTTTAATAACTGTTAAGCCTCCCTTCTTAGGTACTACTTGAACAGGACTAACCCACTTACTATCGGAAATAGGATATATTATCCCAGCATCAAGGAGTTTTAAAACTTCTTTTTTTTACAACCTCTTTCATGTTTGGGTTTAATCTTCTTTGATGCTCGATAGAAGGTTTATAGTCCTCTTCCAGTAGTATTCTGTGTATCCATATCGATGGATTTATTCCCTTAATGTCCTCAATAGTATACCCTATGGCTTTGGGATACTTCTTGAGAACATTAAGTAATTTTTCAGTCTCATTTTGTTTCAAATTTGCATTTACAATTACTGGAAAAGTAGAATTAGAGCCAAGAAACTCATACCTGAGAGATGATGGTAAGGGCTTCAGTTCTATTTTTGGTGTTTCTTTTGGGAGAGGTCGAGGTTTCTCCTCACCCAAAGTTTCAGTACCCAATTCTTTTGATGGTGGATTTTCATCCAAAAGTTTTATGTAGAATTGGGTTTCCCCTGCTGCATTTGCATTTGTGTTGCCTAAAAGGCAATCTTCCAGACTATCTTGTGAAGATGCTGCTAAAGAGCACTCTCGCACGCAATAGTCTACAATGTCAATCCTGCAGCATGAGTCTTTTACATATGGACTCTTCATGAAGTTTGAAACTTCAAACTCAACTTTTTCATCCCCCACATTAAAAACCAACTTACCGTTTTTAACGTCAATTATTGCCCCTGCAGTAGCTAAAAAAGGCCTCCCCAGAAGAATAGGAATTTGGGAGTCTTCTTCAATTTCCATTACAACAAAGTCCACCGGTATAAAAGTTTGCCCTACCTTGATAGGGATATCCTCTAAGATTCCAGTGGGGTATTTAACGGAACGATCTGCCAACTGTATTGTCATTTTTGTGGGTTTAAGTTCGCCTATCCCTAGTCTATTGCAAAGAGAAAGAGGCATCAAACTTACACTGGCTCCTAGATCGCACATCGCTCTGTTTATAGTTTCACTTCCAATCACACAAGGTATGGAAAAACTACCTGGATCTTTGAGTTTTTGTGGCAGCTTGTTCTGGATAATTGCACTACATTCCTCTGTTAATGCAATTGTCTCATAGTCGTCTATTTTTCTTTTCTTGGACAAAATTTCTTTCAAAAATTTAGAATAAGACGGCATTTGAGACAATGCATCAGTGAAAGGAACGTTGATGTAAAGCTTTTTAAGCAAGTCGACAAACCTTTTGAATTGCTCGTCAATTTTGCTTTTTGCAAATCTTTGGGGGAAAGGAATGGGTGGTTTGTATGGTGGAGGGGGGATGTGTGGTTCTTCTCTTTCTTTTTCTGGTTCTTTCCCTTTTTTTTCTCTTCTAGCTCACCTGGTAAATTATGTTTTTCACTCACAGTTTTGTCTTGGTTTGCTCTTGGTTCCTCTAATTGTTTTCCGCTTCTAAGGGTGACGGCATTTATTTGGCCTTTTGGATTTTGTTCTGGTTGCCCAGGAAATACCCCTGAAGTCTTAGAGGATGAAGCTACCTGTGTTGCCACTTGTGTTATTTGATTTTCAAGCATTTTATTATGAGTGGTGATAGAGTCGACTTTTGATACTAATTTGATAAGTGTGTCATTCAAATAACCAGTTTGATTTTTGAATTTTTCATTTTGTTTTGTTTGAGATGACACAAATTTTTCCATCAAAAATTCCAAGTTCGACTTTTGTGGGTTGTTTTGTGGGTTGTTAAAAACCCTTTGATTTTGAAAGACAGGAGGTGGTCTAGGTGCTGGATTGGGTGGAGGATTTTTATAAGAAAAATTTGGATGATTCCTCCACCCAGGATTATAAGTATTTGAAAACAGATCTTCCTTTTGAGCATAATTAATATGCTCGTTTCCAGCACTAGATGCCTCAAGCTGGCATTCAGCTCCAATATGGCCAACAACCCCACATAATTCACATGGTGGAGTAATAGGAGAAGAAGTTTGTGAGACGACACTTACATTTAATTTTTCAAATTTTTGAAAAAGTGCGTCCACTTTTGAGGTAAGATGATCAACAACAAATATTTCATACTTACCTGGCTCTTTTGATGTGGCTGGCTTATTCGTTATGGCTCGCTCACTTGTCCACTGACAATGGTTTTGAGCCATATCTTCAACGAGTGCATAAGCTTCGGTAAAATTTTTGTTCATTAAAGCTCCACCTGCAGCTGCATCAATAGTCATTCTTGTTGCATATTGTAATCCATTATAAAAAGTGTGAACAACAAGCCATTTCTCTAGTCCATGATGGGGGCATAGCCTTAACATTTCTTTGAAACGTTCCCAAGCATCATAATGAGATTCCCCGTCGTTTTGAGAAAATCGAGTAATTTGATTTCTCATTTGAGCTGTCTTACTCGGGGGAAAGAATTTAGTAAGAAAAGCTTGTTTTAGCTGGTCCCAGTTGGTAATGGATTCCGAAGGCAAAGAATGTAGCCATGCTCTAGCTCTATCCCTTAATGAAAAAGGGAAGAGTTTTAGTCTTATGGCATCCGGAGGTACCCCGTTTAATTTGAGAGTTCCACAGTATTCAAGAAAAATTGAAATATGAAGATTTGGGTCCTCCGTGGGAGAACCAGAAAATTGGTTTTGTTGTACCATCGAAAGCAGAGATGTTTCGAGTTCAAAATTATTTGCTTCCACATTTGGATGTACAATGGCAGCCGATGGCTCTGCTGAAGGTGTTGCGTACTCTTTGAGAGCACGATTTTCATTAGCCGCCATTTGGTTATCGGGAATTTCTCTCCTCCTTCTATGTAAGAACCTTTCGATTTCGGGAATTTGTTGAACAGTTTCACCGAAACTTCTGGTTCTTCGCATTCGAGGGACAAGAGAAGAAAAAGTAAAAATAAAGAAAATAAAATTTCAGTCTAACCGGTTTCGAAAAACTTAATCAATATCACTGCCTCCCCGGCAACGGCGCCAAAAACTTGATAGCCCCGCAAGTGCACGGATCGTATCGCGTAATAAAAGAGTATCGGTCCACAGGGAGAGCCTAAGTGAATACCAATTTAATTTTTCAAAGTTTGATTAACTGAAAAGAAAGTGTTTTTAGAAAGAAGGAATGTTTTAGTAAAGTCTACTCACTCATGATCATTGTAGACAAAAGAGGAGAAAAGAAAATAAAAGAAGAAAACATAAAGTTAAATAGCGAGAAATAAAAGAAAGCGGTAAAGTGCAAAATTATAAATAGCGGAATTGTAAATGACAAGAAAGTAAATTGCTTGAAAAGTAAATTGCCTAGTAATTTACTTGACTTGCCAGTAATTTACTTGACTTGCCAATAGTTTACTTGACTTGGAAATTTAAAGGGCAAAAAAAATAAATAACAAGAAAGATAAAGGTGCAAGAAAGTAAATAACTTGGGAAATAAAGGTGCAAGAAATTAAATAGCAAGGAAAGTAAATGACTTGGAAAATAAAGGTGCAAGAAATTAAATAGCAAGGAAAGTAAATGACTTGGAAAATAAATAGCAAGAATTTAAAGGGCAAGAAAGTAAATGACTTGGAAAGAAGAAGGGCAAGAAAATAAATAGCAAGAATTTAAAGGGCAAGAAAGTAAATAAGCAAGAATCATAAAAAGCATGAAGAGTAAATTGAAGTCATGAATAATTAGAGAGCCTTTGTCATTGATTTTCTAACAAAATTCAAGCTTCGGTACAAGTGAGGATCAAGCCTCTATTTATAGGAAAATATGAGGGGCAAAAATGGTCCAAAAGAGGAAAAAGTGGCAAATCAAGTTGGCCAAGGTAGCCATCAAAAATATCCATCAACAAGTGGGCAAAATATCCATCAACAAGTGGGCAATTCCAATTTTGACTGCACAGTCGAAATCTGGATAGCAGAAGCAGGCACAGTCGAAATCTGGGTAGCAGAAGCAGGCACAGTCGAAATCTGGGTAGCAGAAGCAGGCACAGTCGAAATCTGGGTAGCAGAAGCAGGCACAGTCGAAATCTGGGTAGCAGAAATAGTCGAATTCTGGAAGACAGATGCAGTCGAATTCTGACAGATGCAGTCGAAATCTGGAAGACAGATGCTGTCGAATTCTGGCCTGCTGAGACAGATGCTGTCGAATTCTGGCCTGCTGAGACAGATGCTGTCGAATTCTGGGAGATCCAGTCGAATTCTGGAAGATGCAGTCGAATTCTGGGAGATCCAGTCGAATTCTGACCTGCTGAGACTTAAGCAGCCCAAATTGCTTCAAAATAAAACCCGAAGATAAAAAGTAAACATTTGCAGTAAAATAGATCAAAAATATAATTAAAATACTAGAAAGACTTAATAAAATAACTATTAAAAAGACTCTAAAAATAGACTTATCAGTCCTTATCAGAATTCTGAGAGAATCGGAAATGTGGCTTATAGGGTGGCTTTACCGCCAAATCTTTCGAATTTGCACGACGTGTTTCATGTGTCGCAACTTCGGAAGTATGTTTCGGATCCATCTCATGTGATCCATATGGATGATGTAGAGGTGCGGGATAATCTCACTGTGGAGACGATGCTCGTACGGATTGAGGATCGTGAAGTGAAAGTGCTTAGAGGAAAAGAGATTGCGCTGGTGAAAGTGGTTTGGCTAGGAGCTGCCGGTGAGAGTATGACTTGGGAGCTAGAGAGCAAGATGCGGGAGTCCTACCCAGAGTTGTTCGATCAGGTAAATTTCGAGGACGAAATACTCTAAGTGGGGGAGAGTTGTAACACCCTAAATATTTAATTTATTTATTTAATTAAGTATTTAGGAATTTATTTTAATTAGATGAATATAATTTAATTAATTAAATTTATATTAATTTTTATGTTGGTGGTATTAGAAAAAGGAGGCGCCACTTGAATGAACTTGGGCTTAAGTGAAAAGCCCAAGCCCATGATCCATAAGCCATGCGAAGTTGTTAGGTCTTGTGGAATTAGGGTTTTGGCTAGCATTTGCGAATTTGAGAGAGGAGAATAGAGAGAGTGAGAGCGCTGTGGAGAGAGGAGAAGGAAGAGAAGAAGGTCGCGAGCTCAAGGCGGAAGAGGAACGTGATTTTGTTGCCGTGGTTCTGTTCGTGACTGTCTCTAGGGCTTTCGTTCTTCAAATCCGAGGTAAGGGGAGTTCTATCTTTCTATATAATAGATGTTTATGATAGGTTTTAGGGTAGGGTTAGCCTAGATCTATCCATGATCATGAATGTGTATGTGATAACGTGTTTTTGTTGATGATTTATGCGTGATCTTCATGATTGGTGGCTGAAAATCCCTTTGGTTGATGTTATGGGCGCCTAGGGCGCCATATTTTTGATTTTGTGTTGCTGGATTTTGTGCAAGATTTGGCGCCCCATGGCTGGGCGCATGTTCCATTGTGTGTGCGTGTGTGTTGTGTGCGCATATGGGGTGTTTTGGGTGAAACTTCGAATTCTGGGCATATTTTACCGTGCCATCTTTTGTATTTGCATGCCCAAATTCAATTTTAAACATTTTGGCTCGAGTGGTTTTATTTTTGCACGTGTCATTTTGGAGTTGTCTCGGTGGGTGTTGCTTATGTGCATCAATGTTGCTGCCTGCGCCAGTATCTGTGTTGCTGCCTCTGTCGAAGTGCTGAGACAGAAGCTGTCGAAGTGCTGAGACAGAAGCTGTCGAAGTGCTGAGACAGAAGCTGTCGAAGTGCTGAGACAGAAGCTGTCGAAGTGCTGAGACAGAAGCTGTCGAATTTGTTGAGACAGAAGCTGTCGAATTTGCCGAGACAGAAGCTGTCGAATTTGCTGAGATAGAAGCTGTCGAATTTACTGTGTCTCAGTTTTGTCCCAAATTTGTTTTTGACGTATCTTTTGACTCGGGTGTCCGTTTTAAGTGCTTCAACGTGCGTTTCGAAGCATGTTCAGTCCTCTATCTGTGTATGCTGCCTGTTTAGTTAAATGACGTTTTTACCCTTAGTGGCTAATATTATTGATGATGATGTGCAAATAACTATTTTGCCCTTAGTGACTATTGTTTGTTTGATGACGTTTATGGATAAGCGACGATGATGCCATAAAGGCTAAGCGACGATGATAATAAGTGACGATGAAATATAGCGACGTTGTTGTATGTAATTATAAACTGACAGGTGCTGTGCCTCCTATTTGGCAAATTGGTAACTGACGGGTCACATAGTTGACTGTGATTGTGTGTTTGTGTGTGGTGCATGTCATAGTGTCTCATGTATTCCATGTGCATGAACCCAGCGACGATGAGGCCATAAAGGCTAAGCGACGATGAGGCCATAAAGGCTAAGCGACGATGTTGAAAGGTACCTCATGCATATGCCCGCGAGTGGGTTGCATTTCATATAGTCACATGACATTGTGATGAGTTGTTGTATTGACGTAATTGATGACTGTGATGTGGCTACTCTAGTGCTGTGACTTTGACTTATTGCTTATCATATGATTTATTATATGGATTGAATTGGACTCACCCTTTTGTTTGAATGTTACCCCTATGCGGTAACGTGCAGGTGATCACGAGTGAAGACCTAGGTATCTTCACTAATTATGAGTCGGGTCGTCATGCTCTGATACGTAGCACTCAGGGGGAAAACTAACTCGATGTTTTAAGACTATTTTGGTTGTTATATGTTATTTGATGGTTTTCTCTTATTTATACTTTCCGCTGCGTAGTTGGTTTTATTGATGTCACGGTTGTGGTGACGATGACTGATGCTTGAGTTTTTCCCCATTGGGGGCGTGTTACGTATTGCACATTTATTGACGTTGAACTGTTTTATTGAAGTACGGTGTTTTGTTTGAAGTGTGTGTAACATTCCTTGCGATGAAAAGAAATTTTGAAACTCTGATTTTTTACAATTAAATTAACAGGTAGAAAAGGGGTGTTACAACTTCCGTTTTCTCGCTTCGTCGCTCCGTTCAATCCCGAACCTTTTCTAATCTCTTTCCTATTAAATTTTAAGGCTATTGGCCTACTGAAAACCCTGTTTGAAACTTGTTCAACTTATGATTTTGGAAAAGAGCTTTGAAAACTTATTTGAACGAGAAACGAAACCGTAGTACACGTGTGGGTACACCGACTGATGGATTGACCAAATATATATATGTTATATATGTCAATTGTTTTTGAATATAATGTCGGATGTTTATAAATTCATCAAAACGGGTTATAAGTCAATAATACGTTACAATGTGATTATAATGCCGGATGTTTATAAATTCATCAAAACGGGTTATAAGTCAATAATACGTTACAATGTGATTATAATGCCGGATGTTTATAAATTCATCAAAACGGGTTATAAGTCAATAATACGTCAAATTAAAATGATTATAATGCCGGAGGTCTAATTTATGAATTCCTCAAAACGGATTATAGATCGATATGGATATTGTTTATCCAACTACTATGTGAATGATCCTTTGGTGATCGAAAGATATAAATTATCTAACTCTCGAGAATTTGATGTGTATTGTAATATGTATCGCGTTGGGTGACGACCCGACAAGTAGCATACTAGGGATGGTAGTCATGACCCCTTACCTAGGCCCTGTATACGTCTTGGCGTGGTCAATTCGTGGGTTATCGGGATTCGTAGTCGTTGTACAGCCGATTTATGCTAAACTAAAATGAGAACACGATTTGCCGGGATTCGTAGTCGTTGTACAGTCGGCACTTCAATTTATAGCTTATGATTCGGGATTCGTAGTCGTTGTACAGCCGTTTCATGTTAAGCTAAGATAAGAACACGATTTGCCGGGATTCGTAGTTGTTGTACAGTCGGCATTTCGATTTGTAGCTTGTGATGGCTATTGAAAATATGTTATAACGGTTTCATAAATTGAACCAAGTGTCGGTGAGGGGGCACGGTAGGACTCACTGAGATAATGTTATCTCACCCAATCCATAATTGTTGTTTTTCAGAGAAGCAGGGAAAAAGGAAGACTATTGTGCACGAGTAGTTGATATACTCTCGGAGGTGCTGAAGACTTAGTCATATTTATCCTTAGTCCTTTTGTTGTTCTTTTTGGTTGTATAACTTGTATTGGTTATGAGTCTTACGAACCGTTTTATGTTTCTGTTTGGTTTTGGACTTGGATATTGTATTCCGTTCGGTATGAAACCGACAAACTTCTATTTTATGAAGTAATGTTGTTTCCGATTATGTTTTTAATTCGGAAAAAGTTTGTATATCCAAGACTTAAACAGGAACTGTGTCCTCTGAACTTCCGCAACTGTGCATCTTCGGTCTCTCTACATGTTAGAAATACCGGGGTGTTACAGAAAATCATCATCTTCTACAAAAATGGATAGCAATAAGGGTAAGTTTATAATCAATATTCTTATGCATATGTAGTCAATTACATTTAATAACTAAGTAATCTTTGTTTTATAGGGTCCCAACAACCAAACGACAATGATTGCGGGTACTATGTAACGACGTTTATGAAGGACATCATCATTCACAAACAAATGGAAATCCCAATCCATGTATGTAATTTGATAGTTTGTTTTTTGACAAGTAATTCAATATCTAATTAATATTGATATAATTCTAAGTTCATTTTATTTTAATTTTTCAGTATTTTCCTGAATATGTGTGTGGAGCTCAATTTTCTGATGAGGAACTTACTGAGCTCAAAGGAGAGTGGTGTCATCATGTTGCCGATTTGATTCATGCAAATCGTAATTGATGTAATTTTTTTTGGATATCCTTTTTTTGTAGTACCTCATATTGGATATGTTGTAATTTTTGTTGATCTTTTGGTACATGATGATTTATGTAATTTTTGTTGGCACATATGTTGATATATATATATATATATATATATATATATATATATATATATATATATATATATATATATATGTATGTATGTATGTATGTATGTTTGATTTGGAATTTCATTTGGAAGTTTGTTGGTGGTTGTTGGTTGCTGGTTGCAGGGAGCTAGGAATTGGTAATATTGGTAACAGAGAAGAAACAGACAAAAAATTCTTTAAAAAAAAATTAGGCATAGGTAGCGCTTTTTACAAAAAGGACTACTCTTGCTTAGATGCGCTAAGACCATAAGTAGCGCTTTTTATAAAAAAGCGCTACTTTTGGTCTAAGCGCATACGGGAATAAGGAGCGCTTACACAAAAAAGCGCTACTCTTACTTAGATCCGCTAAGACCATAAGTAGCGTTTTTTACAAAAAGCGCTACTTTTGGTCTAAGCGCATACGGGAATAAGGAGCGCTTACACAAAAAAGCGCTACTCTTGCCTGTTCATTAGTAGCGCTTTTGGAGCGCTACCTTTGGGGGATTGGCAACAGGAGCGCAAGCTTTAGGAGCCCCCGAAAGCGCTACTGATGGCCCAAAAAAAGCACTACCAGTTGCCAAATCTGTTGTAGTGAAAACTGGTGCCATAACACTGAAATTGCAGCAAAATAGTAACAGTTATAAGAGGCAATACTGCTATAAAACTCCAACTTTGGCAAGCTGGAGAGGTGATGACAGCTTCTTCCAACAGCTACAACTCAACGAAATATCAGCTTCAAGGGTTGTTTTGTATATGTGATATTGTGTTTAATATTCACGTTTCTGTATATTAAATATATTAAGTGGTTGGAGTCGTGCAAATATGCACCGCCCAACGAGTAGTAGAATGATAAATAGAGATTGTTTTCACGAAGATTGTAGTCTAATAATAATCTATGCTTAATGAAGCTTGCAAATTAGTGTGTAAAAGCAAAATAAAATAACAATTTGTGGAACCAAATTTTAATATCAAATAGTAATTAAAATGAAGTGTTTGTGGAAATTCAGAGAAAGAACCTGTTGAAATGCTTTTTTACCATGTAACTTTTTAATAATGGCTAAGTACTAAAAGGGTTTGTTTCGTGTCTTTCGGTCACTTTTCTGTAGGATTTATTTCACAAAAAGCACTTATGTCTAAGTTCTTATTATGTTCACCCTTGGCTATTAAACATTGATAGATCACTCAATGAATTTGCTTTCCTATGTCTAGAATTAAACAAGATTTATTAAAGTGTCCTTCAATAAATACTACCTATATTAATCTTTGAATTCAACATATAAACCTTTTCGGAATTCAAATATTAATATAGGTAGTATTTATTGAATGTAAATAAATACCTATTTATTAAAGTGCCAATTTATTAAAGTACCTATTTATTCAAAGATTACATTTTTACATTCAATAGGTAGTAAGATTAATATAGGTAGTATTTATTGAACTAGTGATTGAACATATAAACCTTTTCGGAATTCAACATAAAGTGTATGGTAAAACTAGCGATTGAACTAGCTGATAAATGTAAAATGACATAAAAGTACATGTCTATAAGTTTATGATAGTTAAACTAACTATTAAGATATTTATAGATTATATTTTTAAGAATTATATTTTAATAGTCAAATTTATATATTTACTTGAAATTATAATTTATTTTTTTCTTAAAATCCATGATAGTCTAATTTATTTATAATTTACTTGATAACTAACTAATTTATTTATTGTTTTAAATTTATATTTTATATGTGTGTGTGAAAAAGAAAAAAAAGTTAACTACGTACATAGTCTAACTTATTATGTAGTGCAAAACCATGATAGTAAATTCTTCAAAAAAAAAACAGTAATCAAATAAAAACAAAAGATGTAGTAGCATAAATATTAAAGTTAATACACTCAAGAGACGGTTGATATTCGAAATGAGAGTTATAATTTTTTTTTTATTTTACTTTATTACATATTAGGGACTTAGAAGGAATATTAAAAAATAACAAGGGCATAAAGGACTAAAAACATGAGACACTATAAGCTATAAGTTCAAACGCTACTTCAAGTAGCGTTTCAAAAAACGCTATAAGCTACCTCCAAAACTTGAAGTAGCGTTTCAAAAAACGCTATAAGCTACCTCCAAAACCCTATAAGCTACTGCTTGCCAAATAGAGCCTAAAAGAGACAATACTGCTATAAAACTCCAACTTTGACAAGCTGGATAGGTGATAACAACATCTTCCAACAGCTACAACTCAACGAAATATTAGCTTCAAGTGATGTTGCAACACTGATTCTGTCACTGTCTTGCAGAATTTCCTTTGAGAGTAATGGTGCTCGAAAACATAATTTTCTTCAAGGAAAGTTATGTCTAACTATTCCCCAAATGACCAGCCTCCTTTAAGAAGAGATATTAACGCCCTTTTATAGTCCTAGGACTGTGCAAGGCATGGGAAACCGTAAAAAATTACAAATTTTGTCTTTTTGTGTGCCTTAAAGGATAAGCGTTCCTAGCACAAATAGCACACAATGCTCTGGCATCCCAATTTAGCGTAGACCATGTTAGCTGCTTTCTCTCACATCTAGCGCTGGTCCTAAAAGCAAGTGCTATAGCACCTGATTCCGAATTGGTGCTCCTGCATCACATAAAATGATAAAACACACATTAAATCACAAGAGGTGAGCACCAAAGGGGTCAATTTGGCTCAATACAGAAGCTAATGTTAGACTATCCGATAACCTTAGTGGGGGGGGGGGGGTGAATAAGGTTATGTGTAAATCTTGGATTCTTTTCAAAATAAATGATAAGTTTGTTTAAATCAAATGCGGAAAAAGAGATTTGAACTTATCAGATATATGCAAGCAGGCAGATCAGGCACAATGAGATATTACTCTATATTCAATATTCACAATAAGGTTGTTTTATAAGTAATGCAATGATATTGAATAAGCAGATCTACAGTAGTGATAGAGAAGATGATAGATAATCAGATCTGTAGTACAG
This sequence comes from Astragalus membranaceus, assembly GCA_039519185.1. Classification (NCBI taxonomy): domain Eukaryota; kingdom Viridiplantae; phylum Streptophyta; class Magnoliopsida; order Fabales; family Fabaceae; genus Astragalus; species Astragalus membranaceus. Next base: position 23,672,791 of record CM076850.1, on the reverse strand, counting down.
TGAGTATAACTATAACCAGATTAACAGATTCAGATCAGAGTAGGGATATAGTTATACAATAAATCCACTAAGTGATATTATAAACAGATGTAAATAGCATAGCTATAAACAGATCTTAAATAGTATGAAGAGTATGATTATAAACAGATCTGAGTAGTATAGCTATAAACAGATCACAGCAGTATAATAATATGGACAGATATAAACAATAAGAAATGTAAAGAGATAGGGATAGAGATACACCGGGATTTAGCGAGGTTCGGGATAAAAGCCCTACGTCCTCGGCCTCAGGCTTTGCAACCCTTGGACTTGATGGTAACCACTATATGAAGAACAAATGTTTTACAAACAATCAACTCCAAATAGCAAATCTCAATCTCCCTGATTGAGAACCCAAGCTCCCCGCTAAGGATTTCTATACCGCTTCAATCTCCCCGATTGAACGACCCAAGAGCACCTCCCAGGATTTCAATAACCACTTCAATCTCCCCGATTGAAAGACCCAAGAACACCTCCCAGGATTTCAGCGTGACCCCACAAATAGAGTAACGAATACAAACAGAGATCTATGATCCAATCACCTCAGATATAATGTCAGTATAGTGACTAAGAGATGAGTGATATGGAAAATAGAAAATGATATGAAAGTTGAAGCTCTATTTTCTCTCTCTCTCAGATTTAGAAGATGTATGTGAGAAGTACAGAGGTTTAGAAAATGTGGTGTGTAGGTTGATTTGAAAAAGAGAAACACACTTGCGTATTTATAGGCTTAGAAAGATTTGAAAAATGGAAAATACATTAAATGCATGAAGTAATCGATTATGTTGAATGTGTGAAACATATGCATAATCGATTATTAGATAAATATGGAAACAAGGAATGACTTGATAATCGATTATCATATTTAGTAATATGAAGAGCATAATCGATTATTTTTGTCAATAAGGAAGGCAGGCAATGCTTTAATCGATTATGTGATGTAGTTATCTTTATGCACTAATCGATTATTGATCTAAAAAAGGAAGGTAAGGCAAGCTCTTAATCGATTATGTGTATAGTAGAAATAAGATGGTAATCGATTATTGTTGTAAATAAGGAAACAATTTTTGCTTGCTAATCGATTATTTGTTTTAGTTAAAATAGGAGAGTAATCGATTATGTGCTCTGAAACATTCAGGCACCTAATCTATTACCATAATCGATTATCTATGTAAAAGGATAGGATTTTGATTTCAAGCGTTCAACAAAACTATTTTTAGGGTTTAAGCTTTCAACAAAAATAGTTTTAGGGTTTTTGTTGCCACCTTATGCATGCATGCCATTTTATAAAATATTTTTCAAAACTATTTGGATGCACCATGCATGTTTTAAAAAACTCATCTCTCAGCTACTAAAAGTCATAGACCTTCAGTGATAGGACCTTACACAGTGTCCTAAAGAAAGCGGATAAACAAATAGGTCTTGAACTGCTGAGGTGGCTTCTTCTCCAAGTTGCTCCATTTTAATCTTCCTGCTCTTTGCTTTATGTCATGTACTTAACTCAACTTGAACCATTAGTAGATAAGGTGTAATTTGTTATCATACAAAATAAAGAGTGTTTGCCCTTGGTTCAACAAACTCCCCCTTTTTGATGATAACAAATTACATTATGCATAGGGGGTTTGATAGTAATGGAACTTTTTCAAAAAGCTCCCCCTAACCATATGCATAATAAAATAAACAGTACATCAGCAGGATAGCAGCAATTATTTTCTCCCCTCACATATACCATGCATATATTCTCTCCCACATATAACATGCATAATATTCTCTCCCACATATAACATGCATAATATTCTCTCCCCCTTTGTTTTCATCAAAAAGGAGGGGGGGGGGGGTGAGCACATAGCATATGAGATAATCACAAACAGACATAATCACTTTGTAAACTAGCAAAGGAGCACATAGCATATGAGATATCAGAAACAATAGTTCATGCTATGCTCCCCCTTACTTGGTGATCCCCCTTAATAATTTTAGAATGCAAGGCTTTAGCAAAAAGAGGGTGAATCATCATGGTTTTAAAAATATGATACCCAAGATAATCATCCTTGGTTCAACAATATAGGTATCATTTTTAACATCAAAAATATGTTGCATCAAAGATCTAGTATAATAGCACTTGAGAAAAAGCTTTGATGCATACAAACAATTACTTCCCATAAGTGTTTAATACTTGATAAATATAGTTGTGTTTTCCTTACCCACACAACCTTTACCTATTAAGCAGATTTATAGTTGGTATACATTATAGATTCACTAGCTTTGTTGCTCAAGTTCAAGAGTAGTGATGCATTACCAGATTCATGAGCTTCGTGTCTCAGCTATCAAGGTACCAATCCCCTATACCTTGAAGCATACCTGCACAAAAAAATCAAGTAGGAACTTTTGGTACCCATTTCTCTTTGGGTCCTTTGGGGTTAGTTATCAAGGGGGTTTTCACAATCCACCTTGGTTTCTTACAGGCAGGTATAAGGGTACCAAGCTCACATAATTTACGGATAGGGCATCTAGGTGAGCTATGGTTTCCCTTTTGACAGTAGGTGCATGAGAAAACAATGGGTTTATAACTTGAAGTAGATGCAACAAAAGTTAATTTCTTGTTTAAAATAGAGGAGGTGGAATTACCTTTGTACCCAATTCCTCTCCTATCAACATATTGATGTTGAGAGTGAAACAACTGAGTCAAGGTCTTTTCACCAACCTCAAACTTTTTCAATGTTTCTTTCAAAAGTTCATTTTCAACTTTGGCATTTTCAAAATTTTTTGTTTAAGCTCACAAAACTCAAGGCTGACAGATTTATGCAGTTCATTCTTTAATCTATCTACTTCATTTTCAAGTGTCTCAATTTGAGTGAGCATGCTTTTGTTGCTCTTTGTCAATTTTTTGGATTTTAACAAGAGAGCTTCATGTTCAAAAAAGAGAGCTTCAAAAGCCTCACTCAAATCTTGACTACTACAACCATCATCAAGTAAATCATCATGCATAGAGGAATCAGAAAGACTAGAAGAGTTAAGGCTTACCTTAGATGAGTCATTTGCCATATGACAAACACCATTTGCAATTTGCTCTTCTTCGTCTGTGTCACTATCAGTGCCAAGACAATCCCATATAGTAGCCTTAGGTGTTTCACATGCCGTGAGACAAATGGCATTTGCAACCTCCTCTTCTTCACTGTCAGTATAGTTGTTCCATGTAGCCTTCTTAGATTTCTTGGATTTCTTTGAGTTATTTCTCTTTTCAAGTTTGTTGAATCTCATGAATTCTTCAAATAATTCAGCCATGTCTTCATCATCAGATTCTTCATCAGACTCAACCTCTTTCCTTGCTACCTTAGGTGTTTTAGCAGCAAGAGCAAGAGATTTTCTTTCTTTTACCATTTTTGCTTCTTGATCTTTGTTAGCAGCCAATACAACCTCAAAGGCTAGAAGTGACCCGATAAGATCTTCTTGAGGCAGAGTACCAATATCCTTAGCTTCAGTGATTGCACATGTCTTTGGAAAGAACTCACTGGTTAGGGAAGTTAGGATCTTCCCATTTATATCTTTTGTGGAGTACTTCTTCCCTAGAGCCCTCAGGTTGTTCACGATCAGATTCAGTCTCTGGTGCATAGCTGCCACAGATTCATCTTCCTTCATTTTGAAGGCTTCATACTCCGAAGTGAGGATTCTGATTTTTGTATCCTTCACTTGGCTCGTACTGACATGAGTGGCTTCCAAGCAATTCCAGATTTCATTTGCTGTTTGACATCCTTTGACTCTACCATATTCTTCTTCACATAAGGATAAGTGAAGAATATTCATTGCTCCGGCATTTTGAGATATCTTATCCAACTCTGACTTTCTCAGCTCTTTCAGGTCAATGGTGTAGATATCGTCAATTGGCACTTCTTCTTCTTTGCCGGTAGCTTTACTTTTGATTTTCATTGGGATCAGTGGTCCATCTGCAATGATCCTCCATAAGGTGAAATCTATAGCCTGCACATGACATTTCATTCGACTACTCCAGTAGTCATCCCCATCAAACAGGGGTGGCCTAAATAAAGACATCCCCTCTTTCAAAAAAGAACCCATAATCACAGATAGATAAATAAAATATAAATTGCGAGATGTTAACCTCTATATGCAATTTCTAGCTACTGATACCACTTGTTAGACTATCCGATAACCTTAGAGGGGGGTGAATAAGGTTATGTGTAAATCTTGGATTCTTTTCAAAATAAATGATAAGTTTGTTTAAATCAAATGCGGAAAAAGACATTTGAACTTATCAGATATATGCAAGCAGGCAGATCAGGCACAATGAGATATTACTCTATATTCAATATTCACAATAAGGTTGTTTTATAAGTAATGCAATAATATTGAATATAGCAGATCTACAGTAGTGATAGAGAAGATGATAGATAATCAGATCTGTAGTACAGTGAGTATAACTATAACCAGATTAACAGATTCAGATCAGAGTAGGGATATAGTTATACAATAAATCCACTGAGTGATATTATAAACAGATGTAAATAGTATAGCTATAAACAGATCTTAAATAGTATGAAGAGTATGATTATAAACAGATCTGAGTAGTATAGCTATAAACAGATCACAGCAGTATAATAATATGGACAGATATAAACAATAAGAAATGTAAAGAGATAGGGATAGAGATACACCGGGATTTAGCGAGGTTCGGGATAAAAGCCCTACGTCCTCGGCCTCAGGCTTTGCAACCCTTGGACTTTATGGTAACCACTATATGAAGAACAAATGTTTTACAAACAATCAACTCCAAATAGCAAATCTCAATCTCCCTGATTGAGAACCCAAGCTCCCCGCTAAGGATTTCTATACCGCTTCAATCTCCCCGATTGAACGACCCAAGAGCACCTCCCAGGATTTCAATAACCACTTCAATCTCCCCGATTGAAAGACCCAAGAACACCTCCCAGGATTTCAGCGTGACCCCACAAATAGAGTAACGAATACAAACAGAGATCTATGATCCAATCACCTCAGATATAATGACAGTATAGTGACTAAGAGATGAGTGATATGGAAAATAGAAAATGATATGAAAGTTGAAGCTCTATTTTCTCTCTCTCTCTCAGATTTAGAAGATGTATGTGAGAAGTAGAGAGGTTTAGAAAATGTGGTGTGTAGGTTGATTTGAAAATGAGAAACACACTTGCCTATTTATAGGCTTAGAAAGATTTGAAAAATGGGAAATACATTAAATGCATGAAGTAATCGATTATGTTGAATGTGTGAAACATATGCATAATCGATTATTAGATAAACATGGAAGGCTAAATATATATTTTGGCCCTTTATCTTTGGGGTTGTGGTCACTTTGGCCCTTTATCTTTTTTTTTTCTCATTTTAGACCCTCATGTTTTTTGTTTGTGTCATTTTGGCCCCTGCCGTTATGTTTATGTTTTTTTAGGCAAATTTTTAAGGACGAAAATGAAATCAATTAAAAACATAAGGGCCCAAAATGAAATCAATTAAAAACATAAGGGACTAAAATGAAATCAATTAAAAACATAAGGGACCAAAATGATAACGGCAGGGGCCAAAATGACACACACACAAAACATGAGGGTCTAAAATGAGAAAAAAAAAAGATAAAGGGCCAAAGTGACCACAACCCCAAAGATAAAGGGCCAAAATATATATTTAGCCAACATGGAAACAAGGAATGACTTGATAATCGATTATCATATTTAGTAATATGAAGAGCATAATCGATTATTGTTGTCAATAAGGAAGGCAGGCAATGCTTTAATCGATTATGTGATGTAGTTATCTTTATGCACTAATCGATTATTGATCTAAAAAAGGAAGGTAAGGCAAGCTCTTAATCGATTATGTATATAGTAGAAATTAGATGGTAATCGATTATTGTTGTAAATAAGGAAACAATTTTTGCTTGCTAATCGATTATTGTTTTAGTTAAAATAGGAGAGTAATCGATTATGTGCTCTGAAACATTCAGACACCTAATCTATTACCGTAATCGATTATCTATGTAAAAGGATAGGATTTTGATTTCAAGCCTTCAACAAAAATAGTCTTAGGGTTTTTGTTGCCACCTTATGCATGCATGCAATTTTATAAAATATTTTTCAAAACTATTTTGATGCACCATGCATGTTTTGAAAAACTCATCTCTCAGCTACTAAAAGTCATAGACCTTCAGTGATAGGAACTTACACAGTATCCTAAAGAAAGCGGATAAACAAATAGGTCTTGAACTGCTGAGGTGGCTTCTTCTCCAAGCTGCTCCATTTTAATCTTTCTCCAAGCTGGTCCATTTTAATCTTCCTGCTCTTTGCTTTATGTCCTGTACTTAATTCAACTTGAACCATTAGTTGATAAGGTGTAATTTGTTATCATACAAAACAAATAGTGTTTGCCCTTGGTTCAACAGCTAACACCGATTAACAATTAACAATTAATCCTAAACAATTTGTCTCACAAATTATCAATAATTTAAGCCATAGAAGTACACATAACTCTTATAAACAACAGTTATCATACCCTCAAAATTAAACCGTAATAACACTTTACAAAGATCAAAAACAGAAACCAAAGGGCGTAATCAACTTGCACAGGTGCACTTCATCATCTTTTCAAACATGAATCATGGAGGACTTCATTTTCAAATTTCAAATTTAACCAAATAACCACACACCTTACTTTTATGATTCCCAAAGTTTCTAACCAGGGCCGGCCCAACAGTAAGTGAGGCTCCGAAATGAGGTCCTTTATATTTTTTTTGGTCAACCTTTATATTTTTTTTTGATAATTGATAAAAATTTCATTGATTCGAAAGACATAAGAAATACAACACCACTTGGACAAGACTAGAAATTCATTGAACCACTTCCGGTACATATCGAACCATACAAAGAAGCCAATACAACAAACACCTATTGGACTAAACTATAATCTACTTAATGCCAAAAAGTATTGTTCTGGAGTCAACCAGGGGGTCCCATTAGCAAAACCAGGAGGTGCGCTTAGCAAGTAATATGGATCAGCCCAACCGATTCAGCCCATATCCACCTCATGCGAGCCCAATATGCTTGGACGGTCAAGATCGACTCTACCCATCCAACGATCCTCGAGAGGGCACGATTTCCTATAAATACAGGCAAACTTTGCCCTAAAAAAGGTTAAATCTCTAATCCTTAGCACCTTCACTCATATATTCGATATACTGACTTGAGCGTGGAGTGGCTTGTAGGTACCCCCCTGGGCGCTCACTGACCTCCTGCCAGGACAGCAAGAGACCTACCAACAGCAGCCGACCAAAAAGCTGCTCGGTACAGAACATTGGCGACCACAGTGGGAGATTTCTATCTTTCACACAATCCTAACTCGAAATTTTTCTCTTGCTACACAATGGCTTCCAGAGCAGACCCCGGACTCGAAGCATCACACATGAGGGTGCCTGGCAGGGCGCCTGCGATGAAGCAGCCAGCGCCCATGAGGGCGCCTGGCAGGGCGCCTCTGATGAAGCAGCCAGCGCCCAAGAGGGCGCCTGGCAGAGCGCCTGTGATGAAGCAGCCAGTGCCCACGAGGGCGCCTGGAAGGGCGCCTATGTTGAATCAGCCAGCGCCCATGAGGGCGCCTGGCAGGATGCCTATGATGGAGCAGCTAGCGCCCATGAGGGCGCCTAGCAGGGGGCCTATGATGAAGCAGCCAGCACCCATGAGGGCGCCTGGCAGGATGCCTATGATGGAGCAGCTAGCGCCCATGAGGGCGCCTAGCAGGGGGCCTATGATGAAGCAGCCAGCACCCATGAGGGCGCCTGGCAGGGCGCCTATGATGAAGCAGCCAGCGCCCATGAGGGCGCCTGGCAGGGCGCCTATGTTGAAGCAGCCAGCGCCCATGAGGGTGCCTAAGATGCAGCAGCCAGTGCCCATGAGGGCGCCTGGCAGCATCCCTATGATGGAGCAGCTAGCGCCCATGAGGGCGCCTGGCAGGGCGCCTATGATGCAGCAGCCAGCGCCCATGAGGGCGCTTGGCAGGATGCCTATAATGGAGCAGCCAGCGCCCATGAGGGCGCCTGGCAGGGCGCCTATGTTGAAGAAGCCAACGCCCATGAGGGCGCCTGGCAGGGCGCCTGTGATGAAGCAGCCAGTGCCCATGAGGGCGCCTGGCAGGACACCCATAGGAAGGGACCAGACCACATTCATCACCGCCGTTATGGCTAATAGTGAAGTAAGAAGAGTCCTGGTTAACCAAGGAAGCTCAATAGACGTTATTTTTGAAGATTTACTGCGAGTATTGAACATATCCCCCGTCGACCTAACTCCATACTCAGTGGCGCACCATAGAGGGTGCCTAGCGCTTGGCACCCATGCGCCCGACGCCAAGGCATCAACAACAAGAAGGACCCGGCACCATACAAGGTGCCTGGCACCCGGCACCTAGGAGGGTTCTCTAGTCGGCAGTCCATAACTTCGTCCATGCTTATCCGATGGAGGCATGCGAACATGCGTTGGGAAGCTAAGAAACTCAGCTACAATTATTATGTTAAGAGAAAAATCCAATTCGGACGTCTCCGACACCCCCACCGGAGACACCACCAGGGATCACCATCAAGGAGGTCCCCCGACCGCTGCATGGCTCGAAATTTGGATTATGAAGAAACATCCCCCCGCAACTCAAGAAGGTTTTCCCATGAAGGACCTTTCACTCGAAAGGGGGGTGAATTCCAAATCCCAAGGGCCTTGGAGAAGCTGCCAGCCCTCAAGACGTATGATGGAACCTGATATCCAGACCGCCATCTGGCACACTTCTCCCCGATAATGAGCCATAGAGGCGTTAGGGAGCCTGTTCACTGCAAAATCTTCCCCCTCACTCTCGAAAATTCCGCATTAGAGTGGTTTCAAGAGCTAGGGCCGAACTCCATCTCCTCATGGGATCACTTAGAGAATATCTGGAAAGGTTCAACAAGGTGGCTACCAACGTCAGGGACCTTGAAGACAAGAGGAGGCTCTTTTAGATGAAGGATGGCCTCAAGAAGGGAAGCTTGTTTCAAAGGGACATGGGGTTAACAAACCCCGAAGCCTGTACGAGTTCCTTCGGAAGGCACAAAAGTACATGGACTATGAAGAAGACAACCTGGCGTACCAAGAGGACGCCATGGTTGGCAACAAGGAGGAAGAGGATGAAACTCGTGACTCCGAATAGGGAGCAGGGCATCAGGGCCTGAGCCGAGGGCTAGATCTAGTTATGAATTTTGTTGTTTAAGCACAAAAGCATAATGTATGGCGCTAGCTAGAATCAACACTTGTTACAAAGAAAAATTCCTTAAGATCAAGAAAGAAAAAGGGCCTAACTCCATAGTCAGGAGTGGAACGAGGCAAGTGTGACAAGCATATATGAAGAGGCCCGAGCCGGATGGCCACGAGGTCTTCGCCTAGGATAAGCAAAGCATGAGACCACGAGGTCTTGGGTAGCAGGCATCGAGAAAGGCGCGGAAGTCAAGCAAATGACAAGACCGTGAGGTCACAGACACCAGAGATACCTACCTACAGTATGACGTCTAGTCTACAGGCCATAACCTCATCTGTGTTTATCCGACGGAGGCATGTAAGCATGCGTTGGAAAGCTAAGAAGCAGAGGTACAATTATCATGTTAAACTCGAAATCCAATTCATACGTCTCCACACCCAGGAAGGGAAACAAGCTGACGGCACCATAACAAGGCCTGTGCAACCCAGCACCCAGCGCCCAGGAGGGCGTCAATTCAAGTGTAACACCCCTTTTCTAATAGCCTTACTTTTTAATAAAATCCGAGTTTCTTTTTTTTTTTTTTTTTTCTTTTGAAAATAATTTAAGCGAGTGCTACACTTACATCATAAAATCAACCACTTCACTTTTCACAGTTCGGTTCAAAATACAAGGTACATAGCACCATAAACAAAATAAACGTTTAGTTCGCATCAACTAAATTCAATCACCACCAGCAGCGGAATAATAATGAGTTCTAACAATAAAAACCAACACATCACCAATAAAAATCTAACGGTTAATGAAAACAACACATAACATAGGACACCCCCCTGGTGCTACGTATCAGAGCGTGACACTTCCTACCAGACGAAGGCATAAGGGAAACCTTCACTCGTTATTACCTGCACGTTGCCGACATAAGAAGCAACATAAAAGCAGTAGGGTGAGTCTCTTTTCATAATTAATAACATATGGGAATTAAGCACTGCATAGGAAAAAGGAAACCAGGCACACCAATTCACAACAACGAAAACAATCACATCAACATTCTATTTCCAAACAGCACTACACAATGTATGTTTATGCATGAAATGCAACCCAAACTCCACGGGCACATGCATGTCGGATCCGTCACCAAATACAAATAGGCCGTAGCCTCTGCTCACCAAATAAAACTAGGCCGAAGCCTCTGCTCACCAATAATGCACATGATTTCATGAGGTGTTATGGAAATGCATCACAACACACTACCATTACACAAAATCACCATTTCATTTCAACTCACCATTTTAATTTATAATCTCACGATAGTGCATTAATCAGCTCACCAAATTAAAATTAGGCCGAAGCCTCTGCTCACCAATCTCACCTTATCACATTCACCAATTCAGCCCACCACTCACACCAACACCAATTCAAATAGACCAACTTAGGATATTGACACGACATAGGGAAAATGGATAAAAATAGCCATTTGGACACTTGAACACCATCAGCCCAGAAACACCAGTAAATTAATTTATTTTTGCATAAAATTGGAACAATTGGATAGACACTGAAATTAGCTTCGAAACGCATTTTGAACCGTTAAATTTGGATAACCGAGTCAAAAGTTACATTAAAAACAAAATAGGAAAAACACTTAGACATCCTGAAACTGGCGCATGGGCGCTGGGCGCCCAGGGGCAACACAGAACTTGGCGCAGGGCGCTGGGCGCCCAGGAGCAACACAAAAATTTGGCGCATGGGCGCTGGCGCCCAGGAACAGCAACACGCGCACAGGCGCTGGCGCTGGCGCCCAGGAACACAGCACGCGCATAGGCGCTGGCGCCCAGGAACTGGCGCAGGAACTGGCGCAGGGGAACACAGCGCCCAGGTACTAGGCGCCTAAGGCCAACACGAAATACAACTCATTTTACTTCGAAATTTATTTTGTACGAGCCAAATGCTCAGAATAAGAGAACCCAACAAAAATTATGTCAAAAAGTGAACAGCATTTTTGGCGCCCATGCACTAGGCGCCTAGTGAAAACACGCAATCCAACTCTTTTGTTGCCCAAAATCATTTTGCAGGAGCCATTTTACCTGAATATGAAAACCTGAAAACAATTTTTACAAAACTATCACCAGAACATTGGGGCCCTTGGTGCCCACGACACAAGCACCTAGCGCCAAATCTGGCAGCACAGTGACACAGAACACAGCAACACAGGGCAACAGGCACAGCAACAAAGTGACACAGACAGCAACACAGGGGCAACAGAATTTGGGAAAACTGGCGCAGGCACACTGCTGGGCGCCTGGCGCCCATGACTAAGGCGCAAAACAGAAAAATTCAGCAACATGCATATGGCGCCCAAGGCGCCTAGGGGCTTCCAAAACCAGAATTTTTCACTTTCAATCACCAATTTAAATTCACCAAAACACTCAATTATATATATAAGATTAAAGTGTCACCATAATTCTCAATTTCACCAAGTAAGCACCAATGAGTCATATATTCAAACATATGATATCCAATTCGCATTAGCCACAACTCAAGCATCAATCATACGATTTTCAACATAGCATTTCAACATCAAGCATCACAATATTACAAATTACTCATCAACATCACAATTCATTCACGGAAACTATCCTAGAACCCTAACCCTAAGCATCACCAATTCGCATAAATCATTAAAAACAAAAAGAGGACCCCCTAACCTTATGGAAGTCGAATTGCTAGCAAAGCTCCAAGGGAAAAATGCAAGACTCCAATCAAGCCCTTCCTCCTCCTTGAGTGCTTCGCCCTCTCTTCTTCTTCTCCTCTTCTCTTCGCAACTCCTTCTCTCCTCACTCTCTCTTTTACGTTTCTTTTTTTCTTTCTTTTGCCCACTTGAGTGAATTGCAACTAACTCCCAAGACCCCTAGTGAGTCGACTCCTATGACTAACCAATGGGTCATGGGCTCACTTGAGGGTCATGGGCCCCCAAGCACCACTTCAATTCGTGGCAACACCTCCTAATAAGTAAAATAAAATAAATTAAACCTTGAATTATTTAATTAAATTAAATAAATATTGTAAGCCTTAAATAACTTAATTAAATAAATAATTAAATTATTTTGGGGCGTTACAACTCTCCCCCACTTAGAATATTTCGTCCTCGAAATTACCTGAATCAAACAACTCCGGATATGCTTCCCGCATCTTACTCTCCAGCTCCCATGTCATGCTCTCACCAGCAGCTCCTAACCAAACCACTTTCACCAAAAGAATTTCTTTCCCTCTCAGAGTCTTCACTTCTCTATCTTCAATCCGCACAGGCATAGTCTCCACAGTGAGATTATCCCGCACCTCTACTTCATCCATCTGAATCACATGAGACGGGTCTGGAACATACTTTCGAAGCTGTGACACGTGAAACACGTCATGCAAGTTCGAAAGATTAGGCGGCAAGGCCACCCTATAGGCAACACTTCCCACCCTCTCCGTAATCTGATACGGACCAATGAAACGGGGAGTTAACTTCTTTGATTTCAAGGCACGCCCAACACCAGTCACCGGAGTGACTCTCAGAAACACATGATCACCTGCCTGAAACTCTAGATCCTTCCTTCTCTTATCATGATAGCTCTTTTGTCGACTCTGCGACGCTTTCATCTTCTCACGGATTAATTTTACCTTCTCAGTTGTTTCTCGCACAATTTCAGGCCCCAACACTGCACTCTCCCCAGATTCATACCAACACAACGGAGTCCTACATCTCCGACCATACAACGCCTCAAACGGTGCCATACCAATACTAGAGTGAAAACTGTTGTTGTAGGTGAACTCTATCAACGGAAGATGAGAATCCCATGAACCTCCCTGCTCAAGAACACATGCTCTCAACAAGTCCTCTAACGACTGAATAGTCCTCTCCGTCTGACCATCTGTCTGCGGATGATAAGCGGAGCTCAACCTCAACTTAGAACCCAACGCTTCTTGCAAACTTTTCCAAAATTCAGATGTGAATCTTGGATCTCTATCAGATACAATACTAAGTGGAACGCCATGCAACTTCACAATTGTCTTGATGTAGATCTCTGCCAACTTTGGAACTGGATAAGTCGTATTAATTGGTAAGAAATGAGCAGACTTTGACAACCTGTCCACAACCACCCATATAGCATCAAACCCTCTCACTGTATTTGGCAAACCAGTCACAAAATCCATGGAAATGCTATCCCATTTCCATTCCGGAATCTCCAATGGTTGCATCAACCCCGCGGGCTTCTGATGCTCAATCTTAGACTTCTGACAAGTCAGACAAGAATATACAAACTGTGCCACATCCTTCTTCATACCAGGCCACCAGAACATTTTCTTCAAATCTTGGTACATTTTCGTAGCTCCTGGATGAATACTCAACTTGCTCCTATGGCTCTCCTCAAGAATCATTCGCTTCATCTCAGCATCATCAGGAATGCAGATCCTATTTCTGAATCTCAATACACCTTGGGAATCTAACTTGAAATCTCCATTCACAGCTTGATCATTCACTACTAACAAGTCTACCAACTTTACATCTGACCTTTGGGCTTCTCGAACACTAACCAAAAATTCATTGCCAATCTTCAACATTCCCAATCTGACACTCTGCGGTGTCACTTCACAAACCAGACTCATGTCCCGAAACTGCTCAATCAACTCTAACTCTTTCACCATCATGGCCGACATATGCAAACTCTTCCGACTTAAAGCATCAGCCACGACATTAGCTTTGCCGGGGTGATAGTTCAAGCCGAAATCATAATCCTTCAGCAATTCTAACCAACGTCTCTGTCTCATATTCAGCTCCTTCTGATCGAACAAGTATTTCAAACTCTTATGGTCACTAAACACTTCAAATCTAGTACCATACAGATAGTGCCTCCAAATCTTCAGCACAAACACAATTGCAGCTAGCTCCAAATCATGAGTAGGGTAGTTCTTCTCATGGGTCCTCAACTGCCTGGACGCATAAGCTACTACCTTACCCTCTTGCATTAACACACCTCCCAAACCCATCTTGGAAGCATCACAATATACTACAAATGGTCGATCCGGAACAGGCAAAGTCAAAACGGGCGATGTGGTCAACCTCTTTTTCAACTCATTGAAGCTCTCCTCACAGCGAGCATCCCACACAAAGGCCCTTCCCTTACACGTCAATTGAGTCAACGGAAGTGCAAACTTCGAGAAACCTTCAATAAACCTCCTGTAGTAACCAGCTAATCCCAAGAAACTCCTAATCTCAGTAACTGACTTCGGGCTCTCCCATTGAGACACAGCATCAACCTTGACTGGGTCCACAGCTATACCATTACCAGAGATAATATGACCAAGGAAACCTACTTCATTCAGCCAGAACTCACACTTAGACAATTTTGCATACAATTTCTTTTCTTTCAACACTTCTAGCACTAACCTCAAATGTTCTACGTGCTCCTCTTCTGTTTTAGAATACACCAGAATGTCGTCAATAAACACAACCACAAACCGATCCAAGTAACTATGGAAAGTACGATTCATGTACTCCATAAACACACCCGGCGCGTTGGTAACACCAAACGGCATCACAGAATACTCATAGTGCCCATATCTCGTTCTGAAAGCGGTTTTCTGAATGTCTTCATCTTTTACCTTGATCTGGTGATAACCCGACCTCAAATAGATTTTACTAAACACCTTAGCACCTACCAACTGGTCCATCAGATCATCAATTCTGGGAAGCGGATACCTGTTCTTTATTGTCACTTTGTTCAATTGCCTATAATCGACACAAAGTCTCATACTCCCGTCCTTCTTTTTCACTAACAATACCGGAGCACCCCACGGTGACACACTTGGCCTTACAAATTTCTTCTCAAGTAGATCTTCTAATTGCTTTTTCAATTCAGACAACTCTGAGGCTGACATCCGGTACGGGGCCATAGACACAGGCCTAGTACCAGGTATAAGATCAATAGAAAACTCAACCTCCCTCTCTGGCGGAACACTTGGAATTTCATCCGGGAACACTTCGGGAAATTCACACACTACCTGAACCCCTTCAATGATCGCCTGATTCTCAGCAGACAATGACGCCATCAAAGCAAACAGATGAACTCCCTCTTTCATTACCTTATGCAAATGACCAGCAGGCAACAAAACAGATTCTTCTTCCTCAGGAGGAAGGAAACTCACTGACCTTCGGGAACAATTAATATGCACATGGTTATATACTAACCAGTCCATACCGAGAATGACATCCAACCCTCCCAACGGCAAACAAATAAGATCAACAAGAAAATCTCTGCCGAAGATTGACAGAGGGCACTTAGCACACACAAGAGAGGTAGTTACTGAACCCTTAGCTGGAGTGTCAATAACCATCTCCCTCATCATAGAAGATAACACAAGGTCCAATTTCTCAGCACACAAAGCAGCAATAAATGAATGCGTAGCACCAGTATCAATAATAGCAATCAAAGGAATACCATTAATAAAACATGTACCTCTAATCTCATTAGTATCCTCTGATCCTGCGAGAGCAAACACTTTTCCATGGGACTTCTCTTTCTTCGGCTTAGTACACTTAGTACTAATATGACCTGCTTCCCCACAGTTGTAGCACACCACATCCCTTTTCTCACATTTCGCAGCCACATGACCTTCTTTACCGCACTTGAAACATTTATTATCCGAGCAGTCAAAACTCTTATGGCCCGGCTTGCCACACCTGTAGCACACAACCTTCGCAGGGGCATCTCCCCCACTTGTTTTCTTATTATCTGCATACCTCTGCTTACCCTTACCAGCCTGAACCTCATATGGCTTACCCCGATTCTGAAATTTAACCCTCAGATCTCTCATGACCTTAGAGTGAGCATTACTATCATCCTCATATATCCTGCAACTGTCGATCAAATCAGCGAATACACGAATCTTCTGGTACCCTACAGCTTTCTTTATATCAGCCTTCAGTCCATTCTCAAACTTAATACACTTTGAGAACTCAGAATCAGCATCGGCATAATGGGGATAAAACTTAGCCAATTCAGTGAACTTGGCAGCATACTCCGTCACTGACATGCTTCCTTGCTTCAGCTCAAGGAATTCTATTTCTTTCTTACCTCTCACATCTTCAGGAAAATACTTCCGCAAGAACTCTCTACGGAAAACAGCCCAAGTTATCTCCTCATTAGCAGTTTCCAATCTCTGCCTCACCTCCATCCACCAATCATCAGCTTCCTCTGCCAGCGTATGGGTACCATACCTGACCTTTTGCGCATCATTACAATCCATGATCCGAAATATCCTTTCAATCTCTTTCAGCCATGCTAGAGCACCATCTGGATTATACTTGCCCTTAAAGACAGGTGGATTCTCCCTCTGGAACGTGGCCAAACTGCGAGTCCCAGCATTTTCAGCACCATTTTGCTGGTTCCCAACAGCTTGAGCCATAGCCTGCAAAGCAGCAGCAAGAGCAGCGTCGTTCCTCCCAGCCATTTCAAACTATCACTGCAGCACAAACAGAAATTTAGAACTAATCTAACAATTCTATTTGTCATAAGACACTATGACAGGACGACTTGGCCGGACAGACCGAACTGCTCTGATACCACTAATGTAACACCCCTTTTCTAATAGCCTTACTTTTTAATAAAATCAGAGTTTCTTTTTTTTTTTTTGAAAATAATTTAAGCGAGTGCTACACTTACATCATAAAATCAACCACTTCACTTTTCACAGTTCGGTTCAAAATACAAGGTACATAGCACCATAAACAAAATAAACGTTTAGTTCGCATCAACTAAATTCAATCACCACCACCAGCGGAATAATAATGAGTTCTAACAATAAAAACCAATACATCACCAATAAAAATCTAACGGTTAATGAAAACAACACATAACATAGGACACCCCCCCTGGTGCTACGTATCAGAGCGTGACACTTCCTACCAGACGAAGGCATAAGGGAAACCTTCACTCGTTATTACCTGCACGTTGCCGACATAAGAAGCAACATAAAAGCAGTAGGGTGAGTCTCTTTTCATAATTAATAACATATGGGAATTAAGCACTGCATAGGAAAAAGGAAACCAGGCACACCAATTCACAACAACGGAAACAATCACATCAACATTCTATTTCCAAACAGCACTACACAATGTATGTTTATGCATGAAATGCAACCCAAACTCCACGGGCACATGCATGTCGGATCCGTCACCAAATACAAATAGGCCGTAGCCTCTGCTCACCAAATAAAACTAGGCCGAAGCCTCTGCTCACCAATAATGCACATGATTTCATGAGGTGTTATGGAAATGCATCACAACACACTACCATTACACAAAATCACCATTTCATTTCAACTCACCATTTTAATTTATAATCTCACCATAGTGCATTAATCAGCTCACCAAATTAAAATTAGGCCGAAGCCTCTGCTCACCAAAATCACCTTATCACATTCACCAATTCAGCCCACCACTCACACCAACACCAATTCAAATAGACCAACTTAGGATATTGACACGACATAGGGAAAATGGATAAAAATAGCCATTTGGACACTTGAACACCATCAGCCCAGAAACACCAGTAAAATAATTTATTTTTGCATAAAATTGGAACAATTGGATAGACACTGAAATTAGCTTCGAAACGCATTTTGAACCGTTAAATTTGGATAACCGAGTCAAAAGTTACATTAAAAACAAAATAGGAAAAATACTTAGACATCCTGAAACTGGCGCATGGGCGCTGGGCGCCCAGGGGCAACACAGAACTTGGCGCAGGGCGTTGGGCGCCCAGGAGCAACACAAAAATTTGGCGCATGGGCGCTGGCGCCCAGGAACAGCAACACGCGCACAGGCGCTGGCGCTGGCGCCCAGGAACACAGCACGCGCATAGGCGCTGGCGCCCAGGAACTGGCGCAGGAACTGGCGCAGGGGAACACAGCGCCCAGGCACTAGGCGCCTAAGGCCAACACGAAATACAACTCATTTTACTTCGAAATTTATTTTGTACGAGCCAAATGCTCAGAATAAGAGAACCCAACAAAAATTATGTCAAAAAGTGAACAGCATTTTTGGCGCCCATGCACTAGGCGCCTAGTGAAAACACGCAATCCAACTCTTTTGTTGCCCAAAATCATTTTGCAGGAGCCATTTTACCTGAATATGAAAACCTGAAAACAATTTTTACAAAACTATCACCAGAACATTGGGGCCCTTGGTGCCCACGACACAAGCACCTAGCGCCAAATCTGGCAGCACAGTGACACAGAACACAGCAACACAGGGCAACAGGCACAGCAACACAGTGACACAGACAGCAACACAGGGGCAACAAAATTTGGGAAAACTGGCGCAGGCACACTGCTGGGCGCCTGGCGCCCATGACTAAGGCGCAAAACAGAAAAATTCAGCAACATGCATATGGCGCCCAAGGCGCCTAGGGGCTTCCAAAACCAGAATTTTTCACTTTCAATCACCAATTTAAATTCACCAAAACACTCAATTATATATATAAGATTAAAGTGTCACCATAATTCTCAATTTCACCAAGTAAGCACCAATGAGTCATATATTCAAACATATGATATCCAATTCGCATTAGCCACAACTCAAGCATCAATCATACGATTTTCAACATAGCATTTCAACATCAAGCATCACAATATTACAAATTACTCATCAACATCACAATTCATTCACGGAAACTATCCTAGAACCCTAACCCTAAGCATCACCAATTCGCATAAATCATTAAAAACAAAAAGAGGACCCCCTAACCTTATGGAAGTCGAATTGCTAGCAAAGCTCCAAGGGAAAAATGCAAGACTCCAATCAAGCCCTTCCTCCTCCTTGAGTGCTTCGCCCTCTCTTCTTCTTCTCCTCTTCTCTTCGCAACTCCTTCTCTCCTCACTCTCTCTTTTACGTTTCTTTTTTTCTTTCTTTTGCCCACTTGAGTGAATTGCAACTAACTCCCAAGACCCCTAGTGAGTCGACTCCTATGACTAACCAATGGGTCATGGGCTCACTTGAGGGTCATGGGCCCCCAAGCACCACTTCAATTCGTGGCAACACCTCCTAATAAGTAAAATAAAATAAATTAAACCTTGAATTATTTAATTAAATTAAATAAATATTGTAAGCCTTAAATAACTTAATTAAATAAATAATTAAATTATTTTGGGGCGTTACATCAAGCGTCCGTGAAGGCTGCCAATGCATGGCAAACCAGCACCCGAGGCGCCCAAGAGGACGCCAAACCCCTGCTCACAAGCTAGCATTCAGCCTAGCGCAAGACGGCATCCGGGCGCCCAGGAGAGCGCCAAATTCTGCTTCGAAGGCAGCCACCATAGCGCACAAGACAAATAACTAGTGCATGAGCACATAAGAAAATTAAAGGATGCATGAGCATGCGAGTGCACGAGTCCGTGAGAAAATGACATAGTGCACGAGCACGTGAGCAAATAGAGAGTGCACGAGCACGTGAGCAAATAACATAGTGCACGAGCACATGAGAAAATGAAATGGTGCACGAGCACCTAGGGAAGTAGAACGATGCGTGAGCATCCGAGGAAATTAAATAGTGCATGAGCACGTAAGGCAGCAAACGGAAGGAAGCCTGGGCAGGGCGCCAAGGCAGCCACAGGCGGCACCCAGGAAGGCGCCCAGCAGGGCTCCACCAATGGAAGAAAGGGAACCTCCCCCTACTTGCACATAGTAGAAAACAATTGCTCCAACAGGATAATTCCTGTGATCAGCTGACAAACTTAGCAGGCCCGACAACGACACGAGCCGAAAGGGCGACCTAACCTACAAGGGCATTCTAAACGACAACGTCAAGTCAAGACCATCCCCTAGGATAATCTCGACTTAGGGGGCAACGGTGGAACCAGGTCAATATTCACCAGAGACACCGCTGGGGATCACCATCAAGGAGACCCCCCGACTGACGCAGCTCAATACCAACGCAAGACGGCAATAAGAAGGATGATCTGCCTTGATTAGGCACAGCAAATGCAACACCCTCAGGGACGACATTAAAGAGCAGATCCATGACACTGGTCCCTAGCAGTAACACTTATTCCCAAAGGAAACTTCCCCAAGATCAAAAAAAAGAGAAAGGGTGCAACTCCATAGGAAGGAGGGGGCAATGCTAGTTTGAGATCCTACCTACCGGGCAGGGAGGGACTGCCTGGATCGCAGGGGCACGAGTCGACCTACTCGGTTCACGAAGAGGCTATCAAGAGACGTCGCAACCTCTGATGGGTGCGTTAAGTTCAGATAGATTCTGATAAACTCCTGTCAGAGTCCCTAGATGGGCGAAGCGGCATCGCAAATGTCGCAACCTCTAATGGGTGAGTTAAATTCGGATAGATTCTGATAAACTCCTGTTAGAGTACATAAACCTCGAAGTGGCATATTGAAAAGGTTGCAACCTTTGATGGGTGAGTTAAGTTCGGATAGATTCAGATAAGCTCCTGTCAGAGTCCCTAGATGGGCGAAGTGGCATCGCAAGATGTCACAACCTTGAAGCGGCATATCGAAAAGGTCGCAACCTCGGATGGGTGAGTTAAGTTCGGATAGATTCTGATAAACTCCTGTCAGAGTCCCTAGATGGGCGAAGCGGTATCGCAAATGTCGCAACCTCTAATGAGTGGGTTAAGTTCGGATAGATTCTGATAAACTCCTGTTAGAGACCTAAGGCGCGAAGCGGCATATCGAAAAGGTCGCAACCTCTGATTGGTGAGTTAAGTTCGGACCGATTCGAATAAACTCCTGTCAGAGTCCCTAGATGGGCGAAGCGGCATCGCAAATGTCGCAACCTATAGTGGGAAATTTAAATCAGATCGATTCTGATAAACTCCTGACAAAGAGAACATTGCCACGAGGCGATAGGAGATGATACGTTCAAAATCGTGAAAAAGAAGCAAGACAAAGGAAGTATCAGCAAAGCCAAGGGCACCAGTCCCCTCCGAAGGCACGGTATCACCAGTCCCCTCTTCAAAGTCGTCAGCTTGACTCTTAGCAAGGTGAGCAGTAGGGTGCATCCGAGCTGTCTTCTTCGTCCTTGCCATCTCTCAACCTACGGGACAGGCGGCAAAACAAGCAGTCGCGAGATAGACAGGAAGACTTAGCACTGTGGCTCAAGGCGCCCAGGGAGGCGCCAACACCTGGAGATGTGTCATGGTCACGACAAAGAGATATTGCACAACTCAAAAAGGACTACCGGGATGAGGTCGACACCCCATGTGTCAAGGTTGTCTCCATCATCCTCATCATCTCCCAACCTGATGGACAGGGGGCAACACAAACAGTTAAGTACCAGTCAAACAACACCCTATCCCGAGGTGGGAGGCTTCAAAGAAACGAGACGAGCTCGAAAGCCAAGAGGCTAAGAAAAGAAACTAATTGTCACCACAATTACCAAGTGATAGAGAAGCAGCAAGATCGGGTGAACAATCGGGAAAAAGACAAGTCCCCTTGATGGCAGGAAGTCTGAAAATATCAAATCAAAGATCAAGTCAAAACAAGCAACAAAACGAGCAACAAAGAAGGAAGTACAAAGCGAAACCTAAGGTCGAAACCGATACCCAAGGGGGCACCCGGCAGGGCGCCAAGTCAGAAAAACGCTTCGCGCCCAACACAAGGCGCCCATGAGGGAACTAGTTCCCTTCTCGCCGATCATCAAGCGCAAGATGCCCCGGAGGGCGCCACTCCCCTAGGTGTGCGATTCACCAAGTGCAAGGCACCCACGAGGGCGCCAACCTCTCTGGTGCAAATCATCAAGTGCGTGGCACCCACGAGGGTACCACTCTCTTACTTGGGCGAATTACCAAGTGCAAGGCACCTGTGAGGGCGACAACCTCACTAGTGCAATACATCAAGCACAAGGCGCCCACGAGGGCGCCACTCTCTTACTTGGGCGAATCACCAAGTGCAAGGCACCCATGAGGGCGCCAACCTCACTCATGCAAATGATCGAGCACAAGGCGCCCGTGAGGGAACCACTCCCCGATGTGCAAAACACAAAGTGTAAGGTGCCCATGAGGGCGCCAATCTCTCTCATGCAAAGTATCCTGCACAAGGCGCCCATGAGGGCACCACTCCCCTACTTTTGCGAAACACCAAGTGTAAGGTGCCAATGAGGGCGCCAATCCCTCTCATACAAAACATCGAGCACAAAGTGCCCATGAGGGCACCTCTCCCCGATGTGCAAATCACCAAGTGCAAGGCGCCCATGAGGGCGCCAATCCCTCTCATGCAAACCATCGGGCACAAGGCGCCCATGAGGGCGCCACTCCCCCATTTGCAACTCGCCCATCACAAAGCGCCCTTGAGGGCGCCACCCTCCTCTTTTACTCTAGAGAGTGAAAATGACAGAACACGGTTTTTACAAAGGCAGTGTCCCGCGTAACCTCACAGATCCGGCAAATCGACGAAAATCCTTCAAGCCAAGACCATCCTTCGGAATAATCTCGGCTTGGGGGGCAACTGTTCTGGACTCAACCAGGGGGTCCTATTAGCAAAACCAGGAGGTGCGCTTAGCAAGTAATATGGATCAGCCCAACTGATTCAGCCCATATCCACCTAATGCAGCCCAATATGCTTGGACAGTCAAGATCGACTCTACCCATCCAACGATCCTCGAGAGGGCACGATTTCCTATAAATACAGGGAAACTTTTGCCCTGACATTATCATTTTTCAATGAGGTTCTTTCCCTATCGAGAGCCATAGGATTGGAAGACTTTCTCAATGGGTTTGAGTACAACCAAAACTTTGGATCCACTATTTTGGTTGCACACACCGATAATTCATCTGCTTATGCAACTACGCCCTCCATTGGTTCTTGGGTTCTTGATCCAGGTGCATCTGACCACATATCTGGTAATAAGTCTCTTTTCTCCTCTCTTTCACATCTGGTTATTTACCAACTGTAACCTCAGCTAATGGTTCTCAAACCCAAGCATAAGGTACAGGTAGTGCTCGCATTTCTCCTTCCTTGTCAATTGATTCTGCCCTTTACATACTTGAGTGTCCATTTAACTTAATTTCTGTTAGTCGTTTAACTCGTTCTCATAAATGCAAAGTTACCTTTACTGAAGATGATTTCACCTTACAGGACCGGAATTCGGGACGGACGATTGGCATCGGATATGAGTCTAATGGCCTATACCATTTTTCTTCCTCACCTCGAGTATGCTCTACCACAAATTCCCCTCTCACTATACATGCTCAACTGGGTCATCCTAGTCTTACCAAACTTCAAAAAATGGTACCTAACCTCTCTAAATTTTCTAGTTTACACTGTGAGTCATGTCAGCTAAAGTCAATAAACGAGCTTCAGCCCCCTTTGCTTTAGTCCACTCTGATGTTTGGGGTCCTTCTCGCACTCCTTCTAGTTTAGGGTGCAAATACTTTGTTACTTTTTTTGATGATTTTTCTCGTTGCACCTGATTGTTTCTGATGAAAAATAGGTCCGAGTTATTCTCTATTTTTGAACAATTTTATCAAGAGATCAAAACTCAGTTTGGTGTTTCCATACGATCTTTGCGTAGTGATAATGCCCGTGAGTATTTGTCCCACCAATTTCAAACATTTATGGCATCTAATGACATTTTCACCAAACTTCTTGTGCTGATACACCTCAACAAAATGGGGTTACCGAACGCAAGAATCGACACCTTATTGAAACCAATCAGACCCTTCTTCTTCACAGTAATGTCCCGTCTCGGTTTTGGGGGGATGCTGTTTTATCGGCATGTTATCTGATAAATCACATGTCTTCTTTTTGTCCTTGATAACAAAATACCTCATTCGATCCTTTTTCCTAATACTCCTTTACACTCACTTCAGCCGCGTGTCTTCGGGTCAACCTGTTTTGTCCACAACCTATCTCCGGGTCTTGACAAACTCTCGGCTCGTTCACTCAAGTGTGTCTTTCTTGGTTATCATCGGTCCCAAAGAGGATATCATTGTTATTCTCCTACTCTTCAACGCTACCTTATATCGGCCGATGTTACCTTTTTCGAGTCTGTCCCGTACTATGAGTCAAACCACTTGTCTCCTGAGCCTCTTTCTACAGACATCCCTATTTCGAGTCTGCCTCCTGTGATTAGTCCTCTTGAGGCTGTCACACTTGAGACCCCTCATGTGGACCCCCCTTGCTGTACGACCACCATAAACATATCACCGACGCAAGCAACCCTCTATGGTACATGTCCCCGCCCCAGTTTCTCCTCCTGAGGCCATGCCAGACTCACCACCGGTGCCATCTGCTCTACTGGATCCGGCCCTGCCTCCTGAACCACCTGAACCTGACCTTCCCATTGCTCTTCGTAAAGGGATACGGTCTACTCGAAACCCATCCCCTCAATATGTTGCTTTGAGTTATCACCGTCTTTCTCCTTTACTCGAAACCCAGCAGGTGAAACTTTATCCCACCCAAAATGGAGGCAAGCGATGATCGACGATATGTGTGCTCTTCAAAGTAGTGGTACTTGGGAACTGGTTCCTCTACCTACTAGGAAGTCTTTGGTTGGTTGTCGATGGTAAGATTGATCGCTTTAAGGCTCGGTTAGTGGCCAAAGGATACACTCAGATATTTAGGTTGGATTATAGTGACACTTTCTCACCTGTGGCCAAAATGACATCTGTTAGACTCCTCCTCTCTATTGCAGCCATCCGACATTGGCTTCTCCAACAGCTTGACATTAAAAATTCCTTTTTGCATGGTCATCTCAAAGAAGAAGTGTATATGGAGCAACCACCTGGTTTATTGCTTAGGAGGAGTCCTCTAATATGGTATGTCGTCTTCACAGGTCTCTTTATGGTCATAAACAGTCCCCACGAGCGTGGTTTGGCAGATTCAGCGTTGTAGTACAACAATTTGGTATGATTCGTAGCGAAGCCGACCACTCTGTATTTTATGACCATTCACCCCAAGGATGCACTTATCTGATTGTTTATGTAGATGATATTGTAATAACTGGTAGTGATCAACAAGGCATACTACAGTTGAAGCAACATCTCTCTCATCAATTTCAGACAAAAGACCTTGGTAAACTTCGTTACTTCTTGGGCATCGAGGTGGCCCAATCCAAAGATGGTTTAATAATTTCACAACAGAAATATGCTATCGATATTCTTGAAGAGACATGTTTATTGAATGCCAATCCAGTTGACACTCAAATGGATCCAAATGTCAAACACCTTCCTAATCAGGGGGAGCCCCTTTCCGATCCTAGGAGATACAGGAGATTGGTTGGGAAATTAAACTACCTCACTGTTACTCGTCCAGATATTTCCTTTGCAGTTAGCTTGGTAAGCCAATTCTTAAATGCTCCTTGCCAAGATCATTGGGATGTTGTGATATGGATCCTAAAGTATATTTAAAGTGCTCCAAGAAAATGTCTTATTTATGAAGATAGAGGACATACTCAGATAGTTGGCTACTCAGATGCCGATTGGGCAGGCTCACCCATTGATAGGCGATCTACGACTGGGTATTGTGTACTAGTTGGAGGAAATTTGATATCCCGGAAGAGTAAGAAACAGAATGTAGTTGCAAGATCTAGGGCTGAAGCTGAATACAGGGCTATGGCATTAGTAACTCAAGAACTTATATGGTTGAAACAGTTACTCAAAGAGCTTCGCATCGAAGAGGCTACACCAATGACACTAATATGTGATAATCAGACAGCATTGCATATTGCCTCCAATCCTGTTTTTCATGAGAGGACTAAACATATATAGGTAGATTGTCACTTTGTTAGAGAGAAGATCAGATCAGGAGACATCACCACTAGTTTTGTCAACTCCAATGACCAATTGGCGGATGTCTTCACTAAATCTCTAAGAGGTCATTGAATTAGTTATATATGTAACAAGCTCGGTGCATATGATTTATATGCCCCAGCTTGAGGGGGAGTGTTGAAAATAAGATAGAATCATGTAATTAGGAGAAGAATATCTTGTTATTATTCTAGCCATTATTTGTATTTATTGCCTTGAGCCTATATAAAATAGTCTCTTTGTGCAGTTAAGACACACGGTTTCATCTTATGTTTTCTCTCTCTTTTACAGTTAACAATAAGGATTGGAGCGGATGTCAAAAGATCCTTTAGCTCTAAAAAGCATTCTTCACAATCAGATCCCACACAAACGGTTGTCCTTTACGAGTCAATCAAGTGAGTAGAAGTACCAACTGTGAGAATCCCTAGATAAATCTTCTGTAGTATCCTGTTAGTCCCAAGAAACTCCTTACTTCAATGACCGTGGATGGCCGCTCCCAGTTCAACACTGCTTCTACCTTACTGGGATCCACTGCTACACCATTCTGAGAGATTACATGCCATAGAAATTTCACTTCCGACATCCAAAAGTCACACTTAGTTGGCTTCGCATAAAGTTGCTTCTCTCGGAGTACATTAAGAACAATACGAAGATGTTGTTCATGATCCTCGATTGTCTTGGAGTACACCAAGATATCTTCAATGAAGACTACCACAAACTGATCCAAGTACGGACTGAAGACTCGGTTCATATAATCCAGAAATACTGCTGGAGCATTGGTTAATACAAAGGGTATCACTACGAACTCATAGTGTCCATACCTAGTACGGAAGGCGGTCTTTGGAATATCCAAGGATTGAACTTTAATTTGGTGATAACCAGACCTCAAATCAATTTTTGAAAACACAACTCCTCCTCGGAGTTGATCTAACAAATCGTCGATTCTTGGCAATGGATACTTGTTCTTGATGGTTACCTTGTTGAGCTGTCTGTAATCAATACACAACCTCATACTTCCATCTTTCTTTTTAACTAGAAATACTGGAGCACCCCATGGCGAAGAACTCGGTCGGATGAACTTCTTGGAGATAAGTTCTTCAAGTTGGGACTTCAGTTCTTTCAATTTTAGAGGAGACATTCTGTAGAGAGAAATTGAAATTGGTCCAGTCCCTGGAATCAACTCGATAGAGAATTCAACTTCACGATCTGGAGGCAAAAAGACAACTTCGTCGGAAAGGCATCCAAAAATTCATTCACAACTTGAACAGAAGTTAAATCTAAACCCATTTCAGCAGATGCTGACAACATCATAACATAAGCTTCTGCTCCTTGAAATAGACAATGATTAGTGGAGGTGAATGAAATCACAGCTTCGAAATTGGTTTTGGGCAACTCCACCGACTCCTGAGCAAAACTGATTGTTCGGTTGAAACAATCCAGGGTGACATGATTGGCTGAAAGCCAACTCATACCGAGAACAACATCCATACCCTTCATTGGCAAACACACAAAATCTTCCACAAAAGTCCTATCTACTATAGCAAGCAAACAATTCTCCCACAAAGCTTGGGCCTGCACACTACCCTCAGTAGCAGTCAAAATAGTAATAGGATGGGGTAACGGGGTTAAAGCTAATCCCAAACAATCAACACACACTTGTGATATAAAACAATGAGTGGCACCGGAATCAAACAAAATACTGATAGGTTTACAAAAGAGAGATCTCGTACCCCTCAGCAAATTATTTGAAGCCTTGGCCTTCCGTGCATCCAATGTATAAACTCTTACATGTGTTGGAGCGGTAGATCCAAACAGATTCCTCTTCTTCCTTTCAGGACAGTCACTATCATAATGCCCATCTTTTTTGAAATAGTAGCATTGAGTAGATCCCACACGACATTCACTTTTATGATATTTCCCACACTTAGGACAAGCCCCAAACTTCTTAGAATCAGATTGCTGAACATGCTTGCCTTTGCTAAGATTTCCTTTTGGACCCATATGATAACCCGAAGATTCAGATCCTTTCTTACCCTATGCATTGCTCCTCCTACTGGCATATAATCGTTTCAGATCCCCTTCTGCTATATGAGCTTGTTGAACCATTGCCGCATAACTGGTGCAAGCAAAGGAACTCAAGCTTTGAGCCACATCCTCTCTTAAACCAAACTTGTATCTCTGAGTCTTCCACTGGTCATTTGGAGCGTTGATAACTCATATTTATATGAGTTATTTATGCTCTTAGTACTTAAATTCACGCAAGTTCTCAAGTAATATTCAAGCTTTATTTAGTAAATATCAGTTATATAGAGAAAAGAAGGGTTATAAGCTAATTTGTTATCATTTGGCACAGTTGGTGCCCCTGTGATTGTTTTAATGTTTTGTTAGTGTTGTAGCGTTCAGCGCTATAGCGCTATATGACAGTGGGCCAGCTGAAGATCAAAAAGAAAAGTTGCATTTTGGCGCCTATTGCTTTATGTAAAGCAGCGTATCTTCCCTCTGCTCCTAGGACCTGACGCGGACGCCCACTAGTGGCTAGTGTGGACACTTGTCCATTTGTTATTGAAGGATCTCTTTTGGTAGGTGAGATATGTCAAGTCCACCTTTTTAGAAAGCTACTTTTTGGGGAATAAAGAAATATATCTATCATCTTCTCCACACAACTCAAGCATTCGAGACATGGAGAGTTTTTAGAGAGAAAAACTTGACACCATTTCCCTCCATTAATCCTCCATTTCAAGCTTTTATTTTTCAAGTGAAGATCATCATTTCTTACGTTGTGAAGCTGTGCTATAGGGTCATCAGCCATTTATGAATAGGAAGTCACGTTTTGTATCTTTTGCAACCGTGACACTTTTTGTTATTTTCGGTAATATGAACATTCTTGTTTGTATTGTGTTGATGATGCTCATCATGAGCTAAACACTTAGTAGTTGGATTTCTTAGAGCTTTGTAATGACTTTTTAGCATTACTAATATAATATTGTGATGTTTGCGTTTCAATCTTTGTGCTTTAATGCTTTCAAACTTATTTTGGAATTGGCCAACTGAAATGGCTACATTCGTAGGTACAGACATGGTCTACGATTCTAACTCAAAGGTTGATATGAATGAAAGGTTGTTTAAAGACATTTAAACAACCCTTGCTCAATCCTAGACATATGAGAGAAATAGTTCATAATGTGAAACTTTGGGTTCTTTATTATACAGGGGTGAACTTATTTAGAACTTAGACATAAGAGTCTTGTAACGAAACCCTGGCGTCAGTGACTGAAAAGCACAACATCATATGCTACAGCACTTAGCGCTATATAGCGTCCAATGTTATAGCACTTTACTTTAAAGGATTTACTTAGGGAAGAACAGTCCAACTCATTTTATTAACACTTGAACATTCTTACTGTTTTCATACAACCTCTTTATTATTTTCATGCTCATAAATTTGTTGTCACTATTTTGTTTGTTTCACTAGTGTGTTAACTATTTAAACTTTAAAATTAACATCAATCCCTGTGGGTACGATCTCTACTTATCAATATATTACTTGTTGCGATTGTGTACACTTGCACAACTACTTCTCGCACAACAAGCGTAACCAGCCAACCCAAAGAACTGATACAACTCTACAAACCTAGCAATGTACTGCCCCACAGTCATATTACCTTGAGTTAGAGTCAAAAACTCATTCTCCTTCTCTGATCTCATAGCTGTTGGGAAGAACTATTCCAAAACCAACCTACAGAAGTTCTCTCAGATTGTGGGAGTCCCCTGAGTTATCATCATGGCATGAGCATTTTTCCACCAAGTGTCAGCCTCTCCCTTCAGCATGTGAGTGGCCAACCTCACTTTCTCCTCATCTTCAATTTGCATGGTCCGAAAGATTTTCTCAATATCAGCTATCCAATGCTGGGCTTCCATTACATCTGGCCCTCCTCGGAATTCTCAGGGCTTCATCTTATAAAACTTGGCATAGATTTGCTACGGGTCTATCGGTGGTGGTACCGAATGGTGAACTTGAGGCTTCTGCGTCTGAGCATTTTGTTGAAACTGGAGCATCTGTTGCATCATCTGCTGCTGCATCTCCATCATGTTTTGCGTCCACACAAAATGTGGATCAACTGGTTGGTTGTTCCTTGATCCCCCAGCCATAATTCTACAAACAATGCACCAAGTATTGAGTTGATCAAGCTCAATGTCTCTTAGCATAATAAGAAGAAATATAACAAGGAAAAAATCAAGAAATCAAACCCTACCCTAACTAATATAAGCCCGACTGGTCGAACTGCTCTGATACCATAAATGCAACACCTTACTTTCAACCGTAGCGGAAATAAGTGTGCTAACAAATAATACAATCAAAGATGCAAACTCACTTAAAAATTTAGACCAATTAAAAACTTTGAGGGAATAAACCTTCTCAATAGGGTTCCTTGAAATAAAACTATCCAAAATCCGCATAAGCTACATAACGGAAATGAAATTTTTACAGTCGATAAACAGTCGGTGTCCAAATATTCAAGTTAGAGTTTACACAACAAACTAACTTTAATTATAATATCAAAGATTCAGTCTAAAGAGGAGGGTACAACATAAACATAGCTAGGGAAAGCTAAGCAAACATAATTGAGTCGATCCAAAAAGGATCCCTCAATAAGCTAAGCAGCTACATCAGCAACTACTTCTCTTCGCTCTGCTTTGCTTTGCCCTGTATATTTGAAAACACCACAAACATAAACAGTGAGTTTACAAATCTCAATGAGCTCCTCCGAGACCCCTCACAATTCCTCTCGGTGTTTTCTAAATTGAGTCGTTATCTTTTAATATTTTACGTCTTTCCTCTTTTCCTCTTAGCACAACCCGAGAGATTATTTCGCAATCCCAACGGAGAACCCAACTCAAATAGCTATACCGAGTAATGCTAGGCCTTGGCTTATGGGCTCATGACTTCCCGCCACCAAGTGTGCTATTACCTCTTGGGATCGTAATCCCCCTCGTATTTTATGAATTTCATTCGAATACTTAATTATCTCGATCATTCAACACGAAACTTACAATGAAGGATAGTGTTCATAAACAATTTACAAGGTTCTCATCACAGAATTACTGTAAGTTTGAATATATATATATATATATATATATATATATATATATAAGGTTGAAGGACTCCATTTAACTTCATATATCATAGGGTTTGTATTGGAGTGGTTACACAAGATGTTTGAGGGATGAATAGTGGAAAAAAATATGGAAGGACCTGATGCTGACAAGGGTACCCATGTTGGGTACCAGTCGTGACCACCACAGACCGTGGTGCCCCATCAGACCCCCATTCTGCAGTTTTTTGTGTTTCAACCTTCAACCAGCTTGTGCCCAATCTTTTCCAATCCCAAAGAAACAACATTGAACCATGTAAATACCATAATTTCAGACATCAATGGAAGTGTTTCAAAATCATCAAAACCTCAATGTAATTTCAATAACAATTGGCAATCATGGACACACACGATATGACTCAAGAACTCAATACAATTTCATGAGTGAAATCAACAGCATCAACAATCCGTTTTCAGCATGCAACATTGCAACATGCATTCAAAAGAAGTAAACACACAAAAATAGTGGGGAACTCACCTTGAATGTGATGAAAATCACAATATAAGCTAGATGGTGAATTGATTGTCTCAAATTAGCTTCTATGAGCACCAAATTTCGAAAATCGCTAGACACCAACACTCCTAGTAGCTTCAACTTCGAACCCAGCCCTCGATCTTCCTATTTGAGTGATTGAATCCACAATGTAGCTCCTAAATCATACTTGGAAACCTTCTAAGGTGACATGCAACTAAAACAACAGAATTTTCAACTCAACCCCGGGCTTCCTTGTTTTTCGAAAATAAGGGAGAATGAAGGAGAAGAAGAACATCTGGTTGGGTTTCTTGAACTCTTAATCTCTCACATGTGATGAAATCATAAGAATGGAACACTAATGGAAAAAAGGCTTTTTATATCGGTTAAAATTGATATTTCATATCGGTTCCCGAACCGATGCCGAAAGAGGAGATATAAAAAATAGAGACATTTCATATCGGTTCCTGAACCGTTATGAAAATTTGCTTTTATATCGGTTGCCCTTAGAACCGATATGAAAAGTCTCTTTTTTTTTAAAAAAAATGTAACATCCTCAAAATAATTAGTAGAATTATTTGGGTGTTAACCCAATTAAACCAATTTAGTACTTAACTGGTAAATTTATTGAGTGCTAAAATTATTTATTGGTGGTCATCGGATCGTTAACCGGATAATACGGGTCAAAGAAGTTTTGGAATCAAAATAAGAGCTCTGAGTTCTGTTTTGATAGTTGTTTTGAGAACAGAGGTGATTTTCATTACGTTCAAATTTATTTGTTGTCCCCACGGTTTATTTCTACGTTTAAGATAAACGTTTCTGGTAAATCTGCATTTCATCTTCTTTTGAAAAGTGTTATCTCGAAATCTTGGGGGCGAGTCAAGAAGTTTCACAAATGACTTTCCGTCACAATTGTCAATGTGTACGAGAACTGTTATGGATTTTAGAAGATTTGTTGAGAACGTGTTTACACCCTTCGAGGAAATCGTGTTTGTTTTTACCTCTACCGAGGAGTTCCAGTTTGTGGATCTCATTTTCAACCTGTATGTCTATCAAGTGTCTTGTATTAAACCCTTTGATTTAGATTAAACAAAGTTGGGGAGTAAACGAGGATAATTGGAATGAAGCTTCGGAAGTGTTTTCAAACGCGGTGTCGAGCCGATGTAGGCGATTGATGTGCCGGATTGGAAAGATTTTCTACACTCGTTTCGTTAATTTAAGATTGTTTTCTCGCAAATTTAGACCTTTCTGAGAATGTCGATCCTCGGTTAGTCGGATGAAAGACTTAGCGAAATTTTGAGGACAAAATTCTTTCAAGTTTGGGAGAATGTAACATCCTCAAAATAATTAGTAGAATTATTTGGGTGTTAACCCAATTAAACCAATTTAGTACTTAACTGGTAAATTTATTGAGCGCTAAAATTATTTATTGGTGGTCATCGGATCGTTAACCGGATAATACGGGTCAAGGAAGTTTTGGAATCGAAATAAGAGATTTAGATCAATATGGTAATTGGACCACGTTACCACGTATATATTAAATAAATATATATATGTATACGTGAGTGTGTGTATAAGAGTGAAAGAATTAATTAAAAAGAAAGAAAGAAAGAAGAAAGGGATACGAGAAACAGAAGAGAGAAAAGGAGAGAAAAGAGAGAGAAGAAAGAATGGGTGAGGAGGAAGAAGAGGAAAAAGGAAGGGTTTAGGCTCACCGAAACGACTTCCTTCCAACACGAAAAATGCTCAGCGTTACTTCCTCTTCGTTTTGGTACCAAAATCTTCATCATCAACTCACTCTCCTCAAATCCACCATTTTCGAATTTAAGAGGAATTAGAGGTTTTTGTTGTTCAAGCTCAAAGGAAAGCTTTGGATGGTGTTTGGGAGCGAGCTCAAGGTGGGTTGCGCAAATATTGAAGTCCGATTTGGAGTTTGTGAAGAATCAAGGGGTTAGGGTGCAAATTGGGGTTTTGTGAATAGTGGCTTGAGGTTGAAGAAGATGATGAATAGTGTTCATGAAGGATTTCGGGGAATTTGGTATTTCGGTCAAAAGAGGTTTCGCGATCGAGTGGAAAGCTTTGAAAGCGGATTTGAGCGTCGTCGGAACGGAGAGTTTATGCGGGGAATGTTCGTGTGGTTACTCGGTGGATTCGGCCCGCTCGTGGTTCACGCTTCAAGGGTGAGTTTTACTCACGTTTAGGCTTTTGAATTAATAAACTTAATTTGTGAAATGTGTTTCGGTTTTGGTTCGTTATCGAAAACGTATTTTGTACGAAAATCGCATTTTATGTCCAATTGGTTTTTGGATTGATTGATTGATGATTATTATTGTTTGAATATGTTTTGGACTGTTTTTATGTTGGGACTGGACTGGAACAGGTATCGGAATTGGTCGGAACTACGAAAAATGCGAAAACGGGATAAAATGCAATGCTGTCAAAAGCGCACGAGTCGTGCGTCCCAGACGCACGGATCGTGCGTTTTATTCTGTTTGTTTTCGAAAAGGCATTACAGGGCGCACGACCCGTGTGTATGGGCGCACGAACCGTGCGCTGTGTTCTGTCCAAATTTTCCAAACTTGCCCGAAACGATCCCGAACGATTCCAATCCTCTTCTAATCCTTTCCTAACCCTCCTATAATGATATTAGGCTTATAATGCCATGATTTTGGGTATGTTTCAAAAGTGTTTTATAAAATACTTTCGAAGTTGAAATTGTTTCGTAAAACCGAATAATAGTACACGTGTGCGGATATGTTTTATTAATAATAAAACGGACTATGAGTCCTATGTGATATGGCTTAACCGACGCGGGATGATTATTAAATATTGTCTAAACCGGTCTACGGTTCACGATATATAAATTATATCGACTATGGGAAATGGCCCGATACGGGTTTTACGTTCAATTATTGGTCTGAATGTAAATGAACTAAATGTTCATATTATTGTAGATATATATATTATATCGAGTTTGGGTGACGACCCATGTTGACATACTAGGCGGGGTAGTCATGAACCCTTACCCTAGGCTCTGTGCCATTAGGATACACTGTTGGTTATGGGGTTCGCCGGAAGATGCAATGGGATTGCGGCCGGTGTTATGTTAAAAGTTATTGTACTATGTTCACCAGAAGATGCAGGCGGACTGCGGCTGGTGGTACGTAGAAAGGCCTAAGATGCTAGTTCATCGGGAGACGCAAGTGGATTGCAGCCGGTGTCTTACTAGGTCGAAGCCTTATTGTATGGTCCACCGGGATTAGCAAGCGGATTGCGGTCGGTGTTGTGTCAAATCTTAAAAATGTTTTAAATGGACCGAGAGCGTTAGTAGGGGTCTCGGTAGGACTCACTGAGATTGTATCTCATTGTTTATATGTTGTGGTTTTACAGATAAACAGGGAAAGTGGAGATCCAAAAGGCACGAGTAGGTGGTACTCGGATGGTTGCTGAAGACTTAGCTTTTATGCTTAAGTTATGTTTTCCCTTGTTAGTTATGTATCACGGCATTATGACTTTATCTGTTGTAAAAGTTAAGTATTTATTTCCGCTTTCTTGTGCGATATTGAACACTGTATTTCACTGATGGTTTATGGTCTTATTTATGTTTAAGACTGTTCTGTTGTTATTCAGTGAAAATTTTATTGTGGTGTTCAGTATTTAAACAGGAAATATATCTCTGATGTTTTAGGAATGGTGCACTTGGGTATTTTTACTTGATAAAAATACCGGGGTGTTACAAAAAAACTTTTCATATCGGTTCCCATAGAAAACCGATATGAAAAGTCTATTTTTTAAAAAAATAAATAAATTTTAACAAATAGTAACCTGAACACCCTCATCATTAGTATCTATATATCTAGCATAATCCCAAATACTCAAAAGATGCAACCACAATCTCAAATACATAGTACCAAATCTATATATCTAGCATAATCCCAAATACTCAAAAGAAGATCATATAATTGGGATATATTCCAAAAACTTGATAACAACAAAATACAACTTAGTAGTTTTCCATAATACATCCATTGCTTGATACTGCCCTAATAAGGAAGAACCAAAGGTAGCAGCATCTTTCCTTATAATGATAAATCACTCCCTATACGCCTCCCTCCTCCATTGCTGCTGCTGCTGTTAGATGCCTGATTAATTCATAATTAAGCTAATTAATTACTAGTAACTCATAAGTTTGAATTGATGCTAAAACAGAAACTAATTGAAAACAACAAAAATCAAATATAACAATCCTTCCCCCAAAATGGAAAACAGGTTTCACAAAATCCAAGAACATAATGGAACATCATTAAACAACGGTCTTTTTCATCTTTTTTTTGACAAAATTAGCAAAACTAAGCGATCTTGAACATGAAAGCAAAAAAATTATTGAATTTGAAAGGCAATAGCTAAAGCTGTCTATGTTAGTCTCTGCAAAATCTTGGAAGTAGCAAACTGAAATGAGACCATCCAACTAAAAGAACTAAAGTACTACTCATAAAAGTAAACACTTTAATCATGACACTTTCATTGAATATCAATGGAGATATGAACACCCAAAAAATGTCGTAGACAAAGGCGCAACAAAGGAGGACAGTTGCAACCTATCAGATTATATGCATAAGAAAATTACTAGAACTGTTATAGTAGGTACAGAATAAAGTTATAAAGGGAGAAAAGAATGAGTAGTTTATTGTATATATGAGAACATTCATTCAGGTACCTTAATATCCGGTAATCTAGCCAACCTGCAAACTTGCACAGAAATTTGTAAGACTCTGCCATGTTCTTCTTCACTATGCCATGTTGATTTGGGTTACTAAAGAATGCATAAGAGGTAGAACTTGAGTGATACATCAAGTAAGCACAATGTAAAATAGTAATCCATCTAAAACAAATTAAGGGCGTAAATTGATACATCAAGTAAGCACAATGTTTACACATACTTGCTGTTGAGGTCATACAGATCAGCTGATTTGTACTTCATATCATCCGTTTCTGCAGTTATGAAGAAGAACAAAATTGACAAACACTTCGCTACTTGTTGAATCATGAGTTCAAACTTACTGTGTCAGACTGAAAAAGAAGTACCACAACAAAATTTGGCTAGTCAAATGCATAATCAATTTCTTGTCATGCATATAGCTCCATATAAAACATAAAAAGATGTTTGATGCTAATGTATCAATGTTCTTTAAGAGATGTTTCATACCCCCACAAATTAGTCAAGATGGTTGCACTGTTCCATGACTTTCTCAAGCATCAATAACTTGCTGAGAAAACTCAATTGGAAACATCCATGATATCCTTTGCTACCGCAAACATCTGCACTGCTGACTGGAGTGTATTCAACTCTAAATATGTTGCCCCCAAATTGTTGTAAATATAACCCAATCCAAAAGGCTTTGGTCATAGCTATCTTTCAATCTTTCAGCAACACTTTCCAAATAAGGAATAGCCTACTGCATCTTACACGAAAAATACCTTTCAAAATAAATGGTTCAGAACAAAACAACATTAAGACTAACTTAAACCAAGGGTCTTGAAGTGTCAAAAATATCACCATATTAAATAGTAAAATTGGTTAAACATACTGCTAACTCCACTATTAACTCCACTTTTTTCAGATACTCAAATATCAACACATCTAATGGTAACTCATCTTTTATGATGGTAATTTTAAGCTTGTACTGGCTATAAACGAAAAAAATTGCAAATATAGAAATACTAAATAGTTTACACAACAAATATCACCATAGAAAATAGTAGCAAATAAAGTAATGAAGTTGGTTCAACATCCTATTTATTGGGTCAGGCAGAATCATTGGTTAAATATTTGAATAAATTAGCAGATAATAATTATTATATAGTTACCTTCATTAATGGCAGAGTAATTTGTTCTTCTGCTAGTTATGAAGGGAAAATATAAATGAATGAATAAGCAAGTAAATAGTCCAAAGCTGTCCGTTCCCTTATAGAAAGCAAAGGATAAAAAGCATAGGATAGCATGAAACTCATTAATTACCTCTTGATCATCAAGATAAAGGGGGCCTGATATGAAGAAATGGTGAGCAAGCAAATGACTCCAAATTTTTTCTTTGGGTATACAGGCATCCAACTCAATTATACCTGGCCATAAATAAGTTCCAACTGCCCTCTTAATGACTCATAAGGCTCTTCTGTGCAGCTGATGCAGACTAAGTAAATTGGTCCTTTCACAAGAAAAACCACCTGCACCATAACTTCAAATTAAGATTTCGCAAAATCAAGGCATTGTATTGCTCCAGACATGCCTAATAGATAAAATTATCTTTCCCTTAAAACAATAATAAACATAATATGAGCAGCCCAGCAATCAAAAAGTAAAACTTACATCTAGTATTTCTAACTCATACTTTAAGGTTAAGCAAGGATCGGAATATCATAAAGAACTGTATGGGACTTGAAGTACCAGGTTATAAGGAAATAATTCTCAAATGAAACTGTTTATTCATGAAGAAAAACTTTTACAAGAGAAAAGTGTGTGAACAAACCTGATGCTTTCCAGCCCTCACCAATTTGACACGGTCACCCCTGAAATTATATATTTAAATGAGGAATCAAATATATATTTAAATGAGGAATCAAATATATATTTAAATGAGGAATCAAATATTTGAAAATCCCTCTCAAATTATATATTTAAATGAGGAATCAAATATAGTTAAGAACATTTTTGTAATTACAATCTATTAGATGATAATTAACCAGAACAAAGACAGCTACGATACCCATTCTCCACAAAGGAAATGATCGCTTGCAAAGTTGCTGAAAAACCAGCAAGCTTGTGTTCATCTCCGTACCTGGAACAAACAAAAGTGTGAACCAACAAGGTACTAAACCAACAACTACAATGGAGACCATCATATACAATCCACAACATACAAACAGTGAAGCACCAATTCCTAGTGGCAAATCTCTTTGAGGATTTTTCACCTATTCATTAAAGTGAGAAAACATCATTAGGAAGTTTGATTTGAACATTCTTTTATGTACTAAACATGTAAAGAAAATGACATTTTTTAATCTTGAAAGTAACGGGAATTGATTCTAGGCTAGCAGAAGGGGCTAGTCTCCCACAAAGTGGCGAACCAAAGTTCCAATCCGATCGGGCCCGCATTTAGTGCGGGACAATGACTCGAACAGGATTACCTCTAATGGAAGAAATTTGTGGGAAACTAAAAGTGTAAAGCATGATATTAATATAATGATATATACCTCTTCAGCAATGCTGGCAACTGCATCAAAACCTGTGAATGCAAAAAATGCTATTGCAGAACCAGCAATCATGCCATCTACTCCAACGGGAAAATACCTATTACCAAAACAAGAGACAAGTTTTATTCAGTAACTAGAATAGTGCCTTGAATGGATTTCCTACATTCACGCCATCACCAATATGGATGGTAATCAAGATCAGACAACTCATGTTTCGACTTTTGCATTTTGGACCTAATATCCTAAAGTCGGAACATGAACTATCTGATCTTGATCCAATAGTCAAGATTGCGCGACCAAACATACATACGGTGTATAGTGCAAAAGAAAGATGTAAAGTACCTTGTTGGATGTTCATATCCAACCCAACCAGATTTGAATCCCAAGTAACCACCAACTACTATGACAAAC
Organism: Astragalus membranaceus; assembly: GCA_039519185.1. Lineage (NCBI taxonomy): Eukaryota > Viridiplantae > Streptophyta > Magnoliopsida > Fabales > Fabaceae > Astragalus > Astragalus membranaceus. The sequence continues at coordinate 23,633,416 of CM076850.1, read as the reverse complement.
ATCAAAACACATACATTCACTGATGTGACTATACTTTGTACCACTGTACTCTGCATACAAATATTCAATTTCAAATTAAAGGAACTCTCTCAAAGTGTATATTACAAGAAATATAGAAACTGATGTGGAAATTTTAAATGAATAAAGTTGAAGAAGTTGGTAATAGAAATTTCTACCTCTTTGATTCCAGTACATAGGAGTCCAGTTACACGAAATATCATAATTGCTGCACACAGATCTACAATAATATTATTCTCAGGAATGTGCTGATAGGATAAAAAGCTTGGAAAATTGTTCATGCCTCCAATAAGTGCACCCTAATCAGAGAAATATATATTTGATATCAACAACTGCATCCAATAGAAAATTGAAAACAGAAGAAAAAAATATTTAACCTTGTCTTTCACCTGATAAACCATATCTCCAAAGGAATTGTGGATGAGTGACAAAATCACTCCAATACATACTGAGATAAAAAGAAATACCACTTAATATATATATATATATATATATATATATATATATATATATATATATATATAGATATACACACACACACACCAAATATGAATCAATCTGAAATTGTTGGATCTATTGGGCGTAATGCCCCGGGCAACAGCAGCTCCACCAATTCCATATTCCAGTAGTAAGGCCCAGCCAATCAACCAAGCAACTCTGGAAATATAGTGTCCAAAATTTTCAACTCTCAATTGACAATAATGTAATCTTTGTTCCCAGTAAATGGCAATGAAAGTTTAATAGACTTTTAGTTAAACTTCAAGATCAAGATTCAAGATATCAAAATACAAATTCTATAACCTCAGCACAAACAAAAAATATACACATACATATTGGGGTCTTCATCCATAACAGCGGTTTCTTGAGCGAAGGTGTCTTGAAGAACAAGGTCGTCCTTGTCACCGCCATCGCCGCCTTCCTTCTTTTCGGCGGATTTAGTAGTTACACTGCCATCGCTGCTCCTGTGGCCGCAACCTTGATTTTAAAATCTATCTATCATAAAAATCATTTACAAATTTGTCAGCTCCAAGTTCTAAAAAATTAGTAAAACAAAACACGGGACTAAATACGCTTATCAGTTAAATCCCTAAATAAGCAGTATCAAATGTCGAGATCTCCATAGACTCACAATTAGGGGATGAGAACGCAATGGAAGCCAGCATGGTGGGATCAAAATCACTGCAACATCAAACCAATAATCTTTAGCATATAAAAATAATGCAAGCAAAAAGGTTTATATTTAAAAAATAAAAACCTCTCTCTCAAACCTCTCATGTAGCTTCTCTACTCCATCTTCGCTCCCTCTAAACTCTCGCATCTCTCTCCCCTTTCAATCGCATCTCTCTCTCTCAAAGTTCGCTTTCTCGCCCCTTTCTTTCTGCATCGATCTACACTATTCAACCCACATATTACAATCTATGCAAGTATTTATCCGTTTTACAGTATTTAAGCACAAATTTCTGATTTAGGGTTAGGTTTTATGATTCATTTTTTAATCTCATTCGAACTGAATCAGATTAGAGAAATAGAGTATGAAAATAAAGAAATCGATATTTACATTTTTTAACATAGCGATTGAAGCACGTACCTGTACAGAGAGAGAGATTGCGATTTGGATTTTGAGCAATTTCAGAGATTGCGATTTCTATGCCTCCAAGTTCCATCTGCTAGTTGAAGAGAGAGAGAGAGAGAGAGATTCTAGGGTTTTTTCAAGCCATTTCAGAGGAAGAGATAAATGAGAGATCCTTTACGACGGCATAGTGGTTGGAGGTGAGCACGGCGGCGAACGTGAGGCGGAGTGGCCGGCGGAGGTGAGGGCGGTGTTGGTTGAGAGAAAGGCATAGGTGATTGAGTGTGGGAGTGATACTGAGGAAAGAAGACACGCGAGAGTAAGATGCAACTAATTGTAAAAGCCTAATTTTTTTGGTTTCTATAACGGGTGGTTTTGTGACCTGTTATGGAAGCCAAAATTTTTGGACTTTCCATAACGGTTATGCAAGGGAACCGATATGAAAGATGGTTTTTGCACATTTTATATCGGTTCCAGTGTCAACCGATATAAAAATTGTAATTTTAATTACAAAACTGCCACCGCGTCACTTTTAATATCAGGCCGTTTTTAACCGATATAAATGACAGTTATAAAAGACATTTTTTCCACTAGTGGAAGGGCGGAGAGTGATTTTCAGATGAGGTTTTGTGGAGAGGGCGAGGGTTTTCACTTTCTCTTTTTTCATTTCCTTTCTTTCTTCAAACTCTCTCTCTCTCTCTCTCTCTCTCTCTCTCTCTCTCTCTCTCTCTTCTCCCTTCTTTCTTTTTTTAAATATAATGAGTGAGTGGGAGTGAGGGAAAAATAAATGTGGGATTCAGCTGATTCCTTTGTGAGTGTGTGTCCTATGGTAAAATTCCTAAATTGCCCTTTAACTCTCTTCAATTCCCTAATTTCCCCAATTCAATCAAATGATTTATTTTGCAACCAACACACAATTAAATCAATTTCATACAATCATCAAGCATCAAGCAATCATAAACAATTAAATTACTCAAGCATCAAAGTAATTTAAAATAATTTCTTTGGGATGTTACAAATTCTCATTTGAAATGATTTTAGTAATTCTTACTTACACTCTCCATTTTACTCAGGTCATACCATCTTTTCATATTGGGGCTTCTCTTCTATTAGCCTTGGGCTACTTTTAATTTTTTGCTAAATACACCACCATTTTCTTTGAAACAGAAGCCTCTAATCCGTTTTCTTTTCTCTTACATCTGTCATTCAAAAATAATTTTGTTATGAACAACTCTTCATAAATACCTAATTTTGTAAATAGGGGGATTAAATTAGTAGTACAACTGGATTAATCTGCAATGAGTCGTATAGCTCAAAAGTCCTAAAACTCCGATGAAAAAAGAATAAAAAAATCAAATAATAAAGACAAACACACCAAACTATTTTCCCTTTGAAAATAAAAATGTTTTTCCTATGAACAACCTTTCATAAATATCTAATTTTCAAAATAGGGGATTAAATGTGTTGTAGAAATGGATTAATTTGCGTTTTAGAATAAATATTTTGTACGACTCAAAAATACCAAAACCATTGTAAAAAACAATAAAAATATTAAATAAAAAAACATCAAACACAAATTTTTTCTACACAAGAAAAACGTACCTTTGAATTTTTAATCGCACCTGGAGATACGTGGAAGCGGGGGTAACAAATAAATTTTATAAGTATTTTTCTTTTAATTCTTTTTTTAAATCTACAAAAAGGGTAAAATACGCAATTTCCAAACTAACCTTTTTTATAAAGGATGTATGTCGTGTGGTGTTAATACCCTCCCCACGCATAATCGATCTCGAACCCAAATCATTTTTCAAAAACCATTATCCAACTCAAAAAGATTTATCAATGTTTGCCCTTATAATTAAACTTCGGTGACAGCTCCATTCCAAACCTCGAAGAATCACACTAGTGGAAAAATTGGAAAAGAATTGGAGTTTTTAAGTCGGACTTTCAATTATCCGACTTAAAACGTGGACGCGGTGGCAAACTTGTAATTAATACGAATAGAAATTCTGGTGCTCGCCTTTTTAAGTCGGGTGGAAACATACGTCCGACTTTATTTGTTTAATTAATTTTTGCGTGCAACTCCAACACTGAAACCTTCGCACATGTACACGTTCCTAGCTGTGCCAAAAAAAACAAAAAAACACTTCTGAAACCCTACGCGTTCCATCGTCCTCGCTCTCTCTGCCAACCACCATCGTCCTCTCCTCTCCTCTCCTCTCTGCCGCCGTCTTCATCTCCCTCATCGTAGCCGTCACTGTCACCATCTTCCATTCTTCTCTTCTCCCAAAACCCAAATCAACTCCAACACTGAAAGTGAAACCCTACACGTTCCATCGCACTTCCCTTGCTCTCTCCGCCAACTCGTCGTTATCCTCCCTCTGTATTCTCTGCCGCTGTCTCCATCTCCTGTTGTTTATGTCTCTCTCCCTATCACCGTCACCATCTTTGTTTCCATGGAGGAAGAAGGGGAAAGGTACAACCAGATGTTGTTTTTCACTTTTACTAACCCTAACACTTCTCATCCACAACAACCGCGAAGAACTTCTTAGCATAAATCCTAGATCCCAAATCTCAAGATCCACAATACAAACCCTAACCTAAACCAATGACTCGTGACTGCTCATCTTCGCCTCATAGTCTTTCTCTCTACTCATCTTCGCCGCACGCAAAAAATTCATCATCTCTGCTCTTGTTCATCATCGCATCACACCCAATCAGTTCTTTCCCTCTTTTTGTTTAGGTGATTTTTGTCTCTTTCACTGTTATTGATTTTTGTTACTTTCTCCATGATTAGGTTTTCATTGATTCAATTGATTTTTGTTATGTTCTCCATGATTATGTTTTCATTGATTCCATTGATATTTGTTTCTTTCTCCGTGATTTGGTTTTCATTGATTCAATTGAATCTGTTAAGGAAGTAGCTTCTCGGTTTGGAGGAGCTGTTGAGGTATATCAATCTTACTTTTATTTCTGTTTTACTGAAACTTTACTTATCATTGATTGTCATTGATTGTTTAGGCGGATATATGGATTGTTTGAAGACCCATGGAATGGAGACCTTCAATTGGTGGCTGTAAGGGCATCAAATAGACGAATAGGTACTTTTTTTTTGCTTAACCAAATCATTTTTTCCTTGATAAATTAGCGCCAAAGTCTCATAGGAATAGCTATACTCTATAATTAATTGTAGTGATCTAATTTCTGGAAAATACTTGGAACAGACCAATTTGGATTAATTTCTGGCTTACTTGGTTTTCTCAATTAAAATAAGTTTATTAAATGTTGATTTTGTTTATAAAGAAGCCCTTTATTAAATTATGAGTATTCACGAAAATGCGTCAACTAATTTCAACAAATATAGGAAACTAAGGAATTCTGAATTTTGCCATTTCAGTGATCTTGGAACTTGGAAGTGCAACTAAGGAATTACGAATTTTGCCATTTGGAATGGATTGGAACATGTTGGTAGGTCTCTGGGACGAGCGTTGCTGATTCACTTTTTAATTTCTGAATCAACCTTAATTGGCTTTCATTGCAGACAATTGCTTTCCTTTTTTTATACTTGAAATGGTGCAGCTCTATCATTAGAAACCAATGGATATATCAGAGTGAATTGCTAACAAGGCCTCAATCAAATGCGAAGAGGTGTGAGTGCTTAAGAAAACTCTTGAATTTCAACTCTATTGCTTATAACTCACTTTTCCTTGGAGCTTGTTGTATTTGAAGAAGTCATTGGTATTTAGAACAGAAGCTTGTTGTATGAAGCATTATTACATGATTTACAATGTTAATAGGCTTGATTTCAAGTTGCAACGGTTTGATTAGTTTCTATTAAAATATTTTTGATATTTGGATATGGATATTGAGTATAATTTGAGATCTTTGTTGAGAGTAACTCAAGGTCATATTGGTCATTTACATGTTTTACAGTTACTGTTTTACTGATACAGCTTTACTGTTTTACCATTAGTGTGATTTCATTTTGCATTTGAGATGTATTTGAGTTTCATATTCTTTTGGATAGCTAATTACTTAGCTGATGTAGTTAGCACGTTAATACTAGTATTTCTGTTACAAGAACAGTTACACAGTTAATCAATCTAATTCACTCTCAGTTACGCATCTCTCTCTTAGTTTGTTTTCAACTCTCTCTGGTTCTGTGTATGTGTGTATCAATGGAGTTTGTGAAAGTCATAAAGGTTCATTGTGGAGTAGGAATCCTTTCTACCCCTGATGCTGCTAAAGAAGGTGGGTGGATAGGGCTTTCCATCTTGTTCATTTTTGGAATAACTTTGGCTTGAGACATACCCTGACATTGGCCAAGCTTCTTTTGGTACTACTAGACATATTGCCATATCAGTAAGTCTTCATACCAAACTCTACTTTTACTTCAATTCTTTTCCAATTTTCTTGCAAGTGTTTGGAGGAGGGGGTTGCTATGTTTATTAAAAATCAGTTGTCTCCTTTTTTTGTCCAATTCTGTTAGCCTTTTTTATGTGTATGGAAGCTTCCTAATTGGTATGTCTGCATGTCTTTCGTGTTGCGTGTTCAAGTTTGTTCGAGTAATTATGCATGATATATCAGTCCTGCAATTAAACATGTTTTGATAAATAAGTCGTCTTTATTTCACCAAAATGCTTTATTGCTGGCACAGACTGATGTGGTAGACTGCCATATTCAAGTGGGAGATGGATAGTGATCCATGATACCTTTGCCTCTGTTTCAATCTTAAATGTTGAGCTTGTAAAATTCGAATTGACTAATAATGTTCAGATGCATTTTACTATTTGTTTGTGTTCATTCAGTAAAACTAAGTAGTTATGCTGATATTACAGTGAGTTCTTTCAGATTTTTTATGTTATACTTATAGTAATTGGTTCAAATAACAATTAACAATTGTTGTTGGTTGATTGCTAGTAATTCTTTTGGCATGTTAGTGAATTTATAGGCAATGAGAAGAATTCATGCTAGTCTATCAATTTATTTTGTTTGTTTCTAGATACAGTTTAATGATTGTTTGTTTCCCTTATAGGCAATGGGAAGAATTCATGCTAGTCTATCAGATGAAATTGTGGTTATTGATGTTGAAGTATGGCTTCTTTCCTTATCTACATTACTATACTAGGATAACGGTTGCCACTGTTCTGACTCCTGCTTCAGTAATATAATGATCTGAATACTTGAAAATTATATGCCTAGCCTGCTTCTAGGATTGACCTTTTATTAACTCTGTTTTCAGTGAGAGAGCTTTGTTAAATCGTCTGATGCTAGAATTGCACAAGCTGGATAGTGATGTTCTTGTTGGACATATTATTTCTGGATTCGACCTGGATGTTCTTCTCCACAAATTGCAGGTAGGAATTCGGCTTCTTATAAACATTTTCTTGTCAATTGCATGACATTTTCACTGAGTAGAAATTAATGATTTTTTTCAGTCCAGTCTTTCTTATTATTCTTTGTTTTCAAAGGATGATACGTGGATGATAAATAATTGGTTTAGATACTTTTGAACAAGGAAAATTATTACAGAAGTTACATAGGACCAAAACCATCTTGTTAGAGTTTATTGTGATGGATATGCTGGGAAGATGCTAGTTGAAAATGCAACCTCAAACAAATATTAACTGGAGAATTACAATTGAGTATTGACATGAATTTGCACCTAAAACACCCCAAAAAAAATTGTGCAGGCTTGTAGAGTTTCCTTGTTTTCTTTTCATCATATATTCAACTTGTAGTTTACACTTTGAAAGAGATGTTGCACCTAAAAAAAATTCTGCAGGCTCTTAGGTTTCTCTGTTAATGTTTGATTTAGATTTAGATTTGAATCAGTAGTTGTTATGTTCAGCTCTCCCCACTGATATTAGAGCAGAAGTTCTTGCTCAACAGCAGGCACATATGCTACATCAATCTCAAGAGTTGGAAGGGCAACCTGTTGAAATGGATACAGTCTCAATAATTGCGACATTTCCTTCTGAATTACGAGAAGAGGCAAGTTTGACAGTTGAATCCAGCTTTACAAAAGTGAGTTTGTCTCTGATGTTTTTTTTTTTGTTCAGGTTCTTTTTACTTCATCTGATGCTGTCCTTGCCAATCTTACTCCTGCTCTTGTTGCTGAGGCAAATATGTTACGGGAAAGGTTTGCACATCGATACAGCCGTACCCTCTTTAGTATGCATCCCAGAAGCCGCAGAGGTGAGACTTCTAGACATGCTGGGCATGGTGAAGGTACTGGTTCTGGCCTGAATGGTGCCGGGCGAAGCATTATTTCTCATCGTTCAGGTAGTACTCAATGATAGGAACTAGGAAATTCTTCAAAATGAGCACAAATTTATTGCTGATGATTTGTATTTAAATTTTGCAGCCATTATATAAAGGTCAATTGCAGAGGCTACTTTTGAATCTTTGTGCCCATAGTGAAACTAGAACTTCTCTTGTGGAAATTTTGAGGACTTTACTAATCATTGATGTAAGAAAGCCTGTCAGTTATTGTAGTGCATTTGAGCCTCCATACAGGCTATATGGTTGTCAGAGCAATGTAATGTACTCACGTCCTCAATCTTTTGATGGTAAGCAGACTTGATTAGTTTTTATGTACACCATGGCCTTGTCCTGATTTTAATTTTCTGAAGTAACGTTAAGTGTCTTCTAGTAAAAGTTTGTAGATTAGTTAGTTAGGCTGGGATAGTTATAGAATAAATGAGGTAGGTTATAAAAAAGAAGAGAGGTTGAAGTATCCAGGCATTTGCGAGAGAAACGAACCTTTGGGAAAGGGAGGTTTGCAGACCCTCAAATTATATTCCCTATTCTTTCTAATAAGATACTGAGTTCCTAACAAGTAATGTCTTTGTTTAGTCAGTGATGCACATAGTTTGAAATTTACCTTCTTGAACAAGCCATTTCTGAAAGGGCTTCTGTTTTCTTATCCCTCTTGCTTGTTTTCACTAGTGGCCATTTGTTATTTGAAAATGTTTTTCTTAAATCTTAATGGCAAATGAGTTTATGTAACTGCAGGCAGTGCTGACCTGATATGCTGTGTATGTATCTGTTTTTCAGTTGCTAAATTTATAGATGTTATCATCGATAGTGCCGGAAGCAAGTGTAATTCATCTGACAAATCCTGTATATCCACAGAGCCTGTGTTGGGCCCACAAATTTCTGCGATGGAGGCAGATGGAAATATGGATTCCATTATTTCTTCTAGACTTGATGCATGTCCTAAAGTTGATGATTCCTCCAAACCCACAACCTCTGGTAGCAAAGAATGTGAGAATCAGCAAGTTTTGGGTAATCTGCCACAAGCAGAACTTCAGCTCCTGTGCTCATTGCTTGCACTAGAAGGGTATGTTTATGGGCCTATGCTTATAGATTGTGTTAATTCTGCTCTAGGTTGTCAATTTTCCTTGTTTTTGTGAGTTAAGATGACTAAGAACTTCTGATTTCTAGGGAGTGATGGGAGTCGTAACATTTCTGGCATATAATGTCCTGATTTTTAATTAACTCATTTTGATACTTGGGACTTGATATTTTATTCTATTCTCATGACACAATTCACTGACCATGTTAGTCTGGATATCATTATTGTAGAATTTAACAATGATGGACTTCATCTAATGTTTCTTTTATTCCTTTCAGTTTATAAGATAATGCATATGGTCTTGCAGCAAATACTCCCCTCCCAATAATATGCAAATATGCAAAAGTACAGTGAGCTAAACTTTTCAATTCTATATCCAATTGTTTGGATGTGATTTTTTCTAAAAATTCTTGCCATGCCATGTTGGAAAATTGCAAAATCTCCTAGTACATTTTCTAAAGATTTGGGAATTATTTGTGGATGGAGATTTGGATTGTGATTGCAACTTCAAGTGTAAGAAGGGGTTTTAGTAACTAATGCATCCATGTTGTAGGAAAATAATATATTCTACAATTTAGGGGAAGCACCAACTAAAGTTTTTTTTTTTAAAAAAAAAAAGGAACATTTAAAGTCTACAACTTCTTCGGATTTTTTGGTTGCTACATTAATTCTTACCCCCTTACCCTACCCAAGACTAGAGAATTCAAATTTTGTTCATAAAGAACCACCACTTGTTTTCCAGGCCTAAAATGAAGGCAATATTCCTTGCATTGTTCCTATTGATCATTTCAAATGCTCAAGCCATATCGACAACAGACTTCAACACAAGTTCAACTTCAATCCAGAGAAATGGACTAGCACATGAGTTTGTTGGTAAGATTTTTGGTTTTCAAACAGTCACATGTTTCAAAAGATTTTATATGCATACTAGTTTTCATTCTCACTTTTATATTTGTGTTATTATTCCATGATGGGGAAATTGTATGGCAATGGAAGTACAGAAAACTTAATGAACCACAAAGATGTGTTTGTGGCAAGTGAAAATGAACACAAACATGAACTATCTTTTACTACAAGAATAGGCCTAGGAAAAGGAGGAGGAGGAGGAGGAGTAGGAGGTGGTGGAGGAAAGGGAGGAGGAGGTGTAGGTGGAGGTGGAGGAGGAAGAGGAGGAGGCGAAGGCAAAGGTGGAGCAGGAGGAAGACGAGGAGGCAGAGGCGAGGGCGAAGACCAAGATGGAGGCGGAGGAGGAAGTGGAAAAGCGGGAATTGGAATCACAGGAGCGGGAAATGGAGGAGTGATTGGAGGTGCAAGCCACCCTCATAATGCTGCACAATCATTATTTCTAGAGACTCGCCCAAAATTTATTTTATATTGGAGCTTGACTTTAATCACCTTGTTCCCCTTCCACTACCCAGGTTATGTTGCTTGTTTAATACACCTACATTAATGGTTGCTTTTTTTCTTAATAGTTGATTTGATATATATATATATATATATATATATATATATATATATATATATATATATATATATATATATTAAGCGCAGTTAGGAAAATCTTGGCTGTTGAGTAGTTTGTGTGAAGTATCTTTCTGAAAATATTATTTAAAGATATATGATCAGATATAGTAGTATGTAGCATGTGTGCTTGTTGATAATCTTAAATATATATAATTTGAATATGTAGTATCAATAGAAGTGTGATTTTTTGCATCTTACTGGAAGAAAAAAACCAAAATAATATTTTTTAATTTAATTTACATTTATTTTAAAATAAGATCGACCAGCCAGGGAGCAGCAATTAGATAAAAATGAGAGGATTGAATTCAGTTCAATTCCTTTCAGTTTGGGCTGTTTTTACTATTTTCTAATCACAATTCAATTCATGGCTTCCATTGTAGGGTAATTTTAGAATGGAGAAATGGCTTACTTTTCTCACCAAAGAAAAACACCTTTTGACTATTGATAACGAGTTGCAATCGATTTTTGTTCAATTTACAATTTCAATCTCTAAACTTGTTTTTTTTTATATTATTTCCCCTTATTAATGTTTTTGTTTTGAATCTATCCCCAACACTAACACTCGTAATTTTTTTTATAAGCAAAGTTAGTGGGGTACGGGGGAATATTAGTTTCTCGGATTTGAACTCGAAACTTTCTGCTTGTACTCTATCGATATCCCTTACCTCATTAACTGGGCTACCTACTAACACACGTAATTGAATCTCCAAAAAGAGTACTAGTCTTACACTAGTACTAGTCTACAATTAAAAGACAAAATATGAATGGCAGGGTGTTCAAAAACTTTAGGGTAAAATATGTTTTTAGTCCCTACAAAATCGGTTCCTTCTAAGTTTAGTCCCTACATTAACAAAATAGGCGTTTTGGTCCTCATCTTATTTTTTCGCTTTCAATTTTAGTCCCTCATGACTTTTAATAGCGCTTCAAAACTTTTAATAGTTCAAAAGGTCAAAAAAGCGCTATTAAAAGTTTTGAAGCGCTATTAAAAGTCATGAGGGACTAAAATTGAAAACGGGAAAATAAGATGAGGACCAAAACGCCTATTTCGTTAATGTAGGGACTAAACTTAGAAGGAGCCGATTTTGTAGGGACTAAAATCATATTTAACCCAAAACTTTATTTGCATATTTATATAAATTAATAAATATATATTGCATTTACTCCTAAACCACTTAGCTAAATAACTCAACAATTGCCGATTTCCGAAGGCTGTTTTTTTTATTTCCGATAGCTAAATAACTCAAAAGTTAACCGGTTTCTTGAGCACATGGGTCATTACCGAAGTAATATTGGTACGTCTAGCCATGCAATGATTTTTTCCCACGCGACCATTGTGAACGGGAAGCAACAGAACAAATGGTTTGCTGATACGTCAGCTCTGAAGCATAAAACGGAGCACGGATTGTGCGCGGGGAGCTCTACTCCTCTTCGTTCCAAGGCGTCACGAGTAGGGAGGCGGTCAATCATCAACCTCCATAGGACATAGATGATATACTTAATTAGAATGATCCACTTATCTCTATTTATAGGCTTGTTTCCCATCTATACAATTTTACATAATTGGGTCTCTCTAGTACTTTCTAGATAATTCTGCATTATTATAAATCTCCATTACATTCTAAATAATCCTATATATGCAGGTACTTTTACAATTCATTAATCATACTAGATGTTTAGGTTATAGGATTTTCTAGACCTTAGTGGAACAATTCGGAAAATTGCACTAACTTTAACAATTTGTATTCTTAAGTGGTAATAAAAAATTTCACACCATTTCTTGTCCCTTAATTACCCATTTCCGTGCCTTTTTAGAAACTTTATCATTTCGGCAGGCCAAAGAATTTAAAATACAGAGAGGAAATAAAGCATTTTAAAAGAGAAAAAAAAGAATAAACTGAGATATATAATTAGAGATATTATAAAGTCAAGACTCACTGCAGAAATTACAAACTAATCATAAGATTCTTAACACTCACTAGAAGAATAGAATGCCATTGATGTAGTAAATTTGATAAACGTGAAATACAAGGATTAAATAATGTTCAAGCCAGAAAAAACCATTTCACGGCTTTTGGTCACAGCGGCGGCGGTTACAACCGCCAGTAGTTGATCTTCGCGGCGGTTCTAAGTGACCCGCGGTTTTCTACGTCGCTGACTCTATTGCAGCGATTTTGAGAGTTGTCGTGCAGAACTGCCGCTACTCGTTTTAAAGTTGCGGTGGTTTGTAACTTTCGTTATATGTGTAGCTGATTTTTAATTTTTTTCAACTACAGCGAGGGAATACTGTTCCCTCGCTAAAACTGACATTAGCGACGGAATTTGCGAGGGAATAAGGGTCCTCGTTTGTTTTGATTATTAGCGACGGAATTGTGGGCATTAGCGACGGAACAGTCCGTCGCTAACTATTAGGAGGGAATCTGAAATTAGAACAGCACGGGAACCGAAGGAATTAGCGACGGAAATAAGGGTCCCTCGCTAACTATTTTGACCGTTCCAGCCTTGGTTAGCGTGAAGGACTAGCGACGGAATTTTCCCTCGCAAATTCCGTCGCTAACCCCAATTAAATTGTATCAGATCCCTCATTTTTCTCTCTCTGTTTGCTCTTCTCTTCACTCCCTCACTCTTCTCTCTCACGAACCCCAACTCCCTTCTCTCATTTCCACCACCACCACACCACCACACCACCACCACCACACCACCACACCACCACAACCAACTGTCGCCGTCGCTCCTTTCTCTCTCTCCTACGCGAACGTCGGCCTCTCTCCCCTCTCTCCTACGCGAACCTCTCTCTCACCGGAGCTCTCCCTTTTCGCCACCACCGGAGCTCGCCCTCTTCACCACCACCGGAGTTCTCCCTCTTCACCACCGGAGCTCTACCTTTGGAGGTTTTGATTTTTACCGATTTTTATTTTTTATGATATTGTTTTGTTAGGATTTGTAAAATTAGTTTTGTGATATTGTTGTTTGGTAATTTTAGTGAATTTAGTTTTGTGATGTTGTTGTTTTGAAAGAAGAAAATGTTACCAAGAGGCTTCAGTCTCAAGAGGGGGGGTGAATTGAAATTTTAGAAACTTCTCCCCTTTTAACGACTTAGATTAATTTTCACGCAAGTTTATGGAAGCGAAGGAAAAAGAAAATAAAGCAATAAAGAATACAGCACATTTATACTGGTTCGGTCACCTCCCAGTGTCCTACGTCCAGTCCTCACACCCTTGTGAGAATTTCCACTAACACAACAAAGCTTACAGGTGCCTTGGAAACCTTTACAGACTCAGGCACTCTTCTTCTAGGATACACCACCTATGAAGAGCCCTCAGATCTATTTTAATAATAACAAGAGATACCCCACCCTTGTTACAACCAGCGGCCCTAGAAAGATACCCCACTTCCTAGTACAAATAGCTACCCTAGAGAGATACCCCACTCCCTAGTACAAGTTACAATGATAAACAAATTACAACTTAAATACCAAAATACCTCTTATGTAGGCAGATCCAACAACGTGAAATACCCAACCCAACTAACCCTTGAGAGAGATCAGCTCTGACAGACGAACAGTGCGTGAAGAGTAGAAGTGTAAATGAAAAGGGTTGTTTTTCGTTTGATGCGTTTTTCGTAAAATGGGTTGTGTGTTGTGGTTCAACCAAGTGTCCTATTTATAGATTTAGAAAAGGATATGACCGTTGGAGAGATTTATGTAAAACAATATAATCGATTATGTGCTTAAAACAAGTAAGATGCAAATCAATTATGTGCTTAAAAATAGATAAGATGCAAATCGATTATGTGCTTAAGAATAGATAAGATGCAAATCGATTATGTGCTTAAGACAAGGAATATGCAAATCGATTATGTGCTTCTTTAAAAGAGAAAGGAAATCGATTATGTTTCTTTAAAAAGGAAGGAAATCAATTTTAATCTTTTGAGAAGAGTTGGAAATCGATTATGAGTTTTAATAAGGAAGTAACTAATCGATTTTTGTTTCAAGGAAAGAAGCATGAAATCGATTATCATTATTTAAAAGGAAGGCTAGGAATCGATTATGTGCCTTTTTCTAATAGGCTTATAATTGATTGTGTTGCTTCAAAAAACATTTCGTTACGTGCCTGTCCTATTTAATTATGCATGCATGAGATTTGTTTATATGTGAGTGACTTGAGCTGACCTTCAAAAGCGGCATACAATATATCCTAGGACATTACCCAAACCCTAAAGACTACCCTTATTTCTCGAGTCTTGTTTGCCTTAGATTTCCGCTTTGAGCACATCATCAAAACCTAACCTCCTTGTCATTTTGACTTTGGTCCATTTGTCACTTTGACTTTGATCACTTCATCATCACTAGGTCTTAACCACTTCATCATCAAAACTTAACCTGCAACACAAGATATCCACATTTCCCCCTTTTTGATGATGACAAAACTTTTGATTCATCTTAGGTGGGAGGTTAGTTCATCAAGATAAATAATGCATTATTCACGATATGTTACTAGACTCCCCCTTACTTGATGCTCCCCCTGTATAAATGCAAAGTGACAATCCTATATTTCTCCCCCTTTTTGTCATGATCAAAAGGGTTAATGCGAAACTTAGTTGGTGAGTCAGAAACGCAGCTAATAAAAAATGAGTCCATTGCATTTTTAGAAAATTGCATAAACCACAAAATGTTGTGTGTCGGGTTGCAACACAAGATAACCAAACATGAGACATGATAAATCAATTATTCACGGTTCTTTTTAAAAGAAAAAGATTGACTTCTTTTTGCAATGGTTTTAGACAAAAAATCTCAGTTAGCTGTTTTGAATACTCAGCTAAATTAACCACATAATCACCTTTTTGAACATGCTGCCTAGTCTATATATGCTTAAGTTCTAGAATGTTGAATGGGGTTCTTTGATAGGCTAATATGCGCTTGAGTTGTCACATTTAATCGGAATATAATCCATCATAGTTGAGATGTTGTTGTTTATTCTAAATGATGTTCTCAATGATGCATGAAATGAGATCAAGGATTACTCTATTTTAATAGTCACATATTTGACTAATACTGAATAAACTATTCTTAGGCTTTTCTACATAAAGCACATTTTCAATAGAGGTGGATAAATCTTTACCAATCTAACCTTTACCGGTGATTCTTCCTCTATTGTTGTCGTCACAAGTCACATGACCGCTTTTTCCGGGGGTGAGTGTTAAGAACTTTGTTGCGTCTCCAGTCATGCGCTTTGAGTCTTTACTATCAATGTACCAATCTGTCCCCCATACCTTGAAGCATACCTGCAATAAGATCAAGTTGCAAATTTTGGTACCCAAATTTCTTTGGGTCCTTGTGGGTTAGTACTTGGTATAGTCCCTTTGGGAACCCATACCTTTTTCACAACTTGTCTTCCTCTAGCCATGCAAACATCATTGCAGGTACCACCCTGGCAGGACTCTGCGTACGACCAGATATCATTCACCCAATCAATTCATACATTCGGACTTAGGACTCGACTGCTCGTGCCCGCTCCAAGGTCGAGCACCTCAGTTCAATATATATATTATTTGAAAATGTAGTATAAATAGATGTGTGAATTTTTGTATGTTACTAGGAGAGAAAAAAGACCAAATAATTTTCTTATAATTTAATTTGCAATTACCTTACAAAGAATTCATCGTGGTCCTACGCGGCTCGAGTGATTAATCTCTGCAGTTGCGCGCAGAGAATACCCTTTTTATATCAAAAAAAGAATTTAAAAATGACCGGGGAGGTAATTAGATGCAAATATTAGAAGATTGAACTTGTAAGGTTTGAGTTCTACATATATTCTTTCGTTTCTATTGATAATAGAGAAACACTACTTTCTTTTGGAAAGATAAAATTGAGTTGCAGATTTTTTGGGATATTTTTTCTAGTAAGTAAATGTTAGTGGTTAGTAATCGGTTAATGAAGAGAGACGATCAAACCAATACATGAAATACGAAAAAAACTAAATAAAGAATGCAATACTCATTCAATTAAGCAAGGCGAGTTTATGCAGTTATGTACTAGTTTAGGACAAAAGATGTGTTTAGCATGGTCTTGAAACATCCGCAGTAACGTCCAGAGAGCCCTTAATTGCAGCATTCATCCTCGCCACCACTGCTTCCAGAAGGAGGAGAAGGAGATATTGCTTCTCTTCAAACAATTAATAGCTTACAAACTCAACTTTGGAATTCTTTCATGGGTACCAATCTTTCTCGCCTGTTTCATATCTGCCCACCATGTGTTTGTTTATTTTTCTCAGAGGAGTTTTGGGGCTTTCAGAAGGGGAGGGGTTTTTAATTTGATTAGACAGTGTTTGTCAACCTAAGAGAAAAACCTAGCTGCCGCCGATCATCTCAGAGAAATAAATTGATCGGATGCGCCGTCGTCGCTCAACCTAGCTGCCGCCGATCATCAATCTTCTCATCTCCTTCGCTAAACTTTGATGCAATACAATGCTCTGAAGGAAAGAAATTTTGACGCAGAGTGGGTATACTGAACGAAGTTTAGCATGACAGGGGGAGGTGGCGCTTGGAAGGGTGGTGGCACTCGTAGGTTTGCTCCGGCGGATAAGGAAGGCTGGCACCGGGTCAGAAGTAATCAGGAGAGGAGATATGGAGGACATAGAGGGGTGCGATGTGTTGATGTCGCAAAAGGGGCTCGGAGATTACCGGGAGGTGGTGAGATCACTTCGCTCTATTTCACCTCCTTCCCGGATAGTTGGAGCGCTTGGGATATGTTACAACTGTTCGACAAGCAAGGTAGAGTTCATGAGGTTGTTATACCAGCAAGACGAAACGCACAGGGTAGGAGATTTGGTTTTGCTTGTTTCCTGAACATCAGGAAACCAGAACGCCTGGCCCTCATCCTTGACAACATTTTTGGGGAAGGGGAGAAGATTCATGTAAATCTCCCAAGATTCCAGAGGGAGGAGAAGCAAAACCGGCAGAGTGTCAGGAAAGTCTGGGTGAAGAAGAACACCATCAACCCACCAGCGAAGGGGAGTATAGTGAAGGAAGGTGATTGGAATTGTGATATCGTTGTCGAGCCACGGTTATCATTAGCCATGGTGGGGGAAGTTATCACTCCAGGAAAATCTTACTATATACAGGATGAACTTGCTCAACAGGGAGTATTTGCGATAAAGGCTACTCCGATGGGTTCTAACTTGGTACTGCTGGAAGGAAACTCGGATGAGGGTAACTTTAACGACTTCATAGAAGAGGCTCGGATTGGCTTTATCAGTGGTTCAAATGGATCCGTCCATGGAAACCAACGAATGTTGACCCAGAGAGGGCCTCTTGGCTCAAGTGTTACGGCATTTCGGTCCACACGTGGAATTCGCTTTTCTTCTCCAAACATACTGCCTGCGTAGGTGAGTTTGTGTGTGCTGATGAGAATATAGAGAAAAGGAGATCTCTAGATGTCGCTCGTTTAATGGTACGTACTCAGTCTGCGGAGTTGATTAACAGGGTGATTAACGTGCGTATTAATAATGTACCATTTTCGATCAAAATTGCGGAGGATTGGAGTGGTCCGTTGCAATGGAGAAATAAGGACAGCAGTGGCACATTGATGAAGGAATATTCTTCAAGCTCGGAAGATGATTTCCCCGATTAGTTGCACTCTGGTGCCGGTAGCGATCATGGTGAAGATGAGGTTGGGGAAGACAAATTAAATGCACTCCTTAATGCATTGCGTAAGTCAAGTCAGGCAAATCCAAAGGTTGTGGATAATTGTTCGAAGGTTTCAAAACATGTCATTAATGATATTAATGATGGGGCGATGATGGTGCAAGGTGGTCAAAGTTATTCAATTGGTGATTCACCCATATCTTCAGCTGCCAGCTTCGTGGAGGAAACTCCTTACCCTGCGCAAAACAAGTTAGGGCCCACACCTTCCACCAAACTAGGACTGGCCCATCAAGTATCCAAAGAAAGCCCAGCCATAGCTAGCTTAGCGCAAGACCTCCCTTCAATCCCAAACAGGCCAACTTTCAAAGAGGCTCTTGTTAAGCCCAAGAAACAAAGAAATTTTTTACTAGTTTGAGAGAAAAGGAAGCCGAAGGGGAAAATGCAGAAAGCCACTCGTGAGCTGACAGAAGTTTCTTTGCTCTCAGCCTCCGAGAACCATGTGGCGCAACCATCCAAGGACAATAGTATTCACCCTTCTTCTTTGTTTTCTGCAAGTACGGTTTTATGTGGAGGGTCAATTTTTAGCGGTGACATCGCTCCATGCAATAATAGATTTTGGGCCCTTCAAAGCAAGTCTGTGGCAGAGAAAGTCTGGGAGAATGCTAAGAGCCTAAGGGTGGAAGGGAGGTTGCATGATGGTAAGTATATTGATTTTATTGAAGCTGGCGAAAGAAGAGATGAAGCAGAGTGTAGTAAGAGGGCGAATAATAACAGGACCTCATGAATTTGCTATCTTTAAATATGCGTGGGTGGGGAGATCGAGGTAAATGTCGTCAGTTGGCTTCTTTAATTAATTCCAGGTCGTTTGATTTTGTTTGTATTCAGGAAATGAAGAGGGAGAAAATGGTAGAGGGCGAGATTGGGACTCTATGGGGTAAGCGTTCTTTTCTGTGGATTCATCAACCTTCTCGGGGTTCGTCAGGTGGTATGTTATGTTCTTGGCTAGAGGGTGCGTGCACGGTGACGTCGCATTTTTCCGGGGTTGGATTTTTTGGCATTAGCACGGTTACTCGAGATAAAGTTGTTCATGTGGTCAATGTATATGCTCCATGTTCTACACTACCGAAAAGAAGAGTTTGGACTGAATTGTTAGCTGCTAAACAGAGCCTAGGTGATGGAAAGTGGTGTATAGTAGGTGACTTTAATGCTGTATCCTGCGCTTCTGAGAGAAAGGGTAGAAACGGAAGTTCTTCAGATGCAGAGATGGTCGATTTCAATAGTTTCATCATGGACATGGATTTAGTTGATGTGCCGGTGTCGGGAAAAAAGTTTTCGTGGTTTTGTTCAGATGGTGTGTCCATGAGTAGACTAGACAGGTTTTTGATCTCAAAGGGGCTTATATTGGATTGGGGGGATCACGGGTCAATGGATTGGTAATCGGGACATTTCAGATCATTCACCTATTTGGCTTCTTAGAGCATCGAAAGATTGGGGTCCAAAGCCGTTTCGCTTATTTAATGCATGGTTGGAACATGACGACTTCTTGCCCTTTGTTCAAAAGTGTTGGAGTGATCTTAGCGTCTCGGGACACAAGGCTTTTGTCATGAAGGAAAAACTGAAACTTCTCAAGGGAAGTCTAAGAGGGTGGAATAAAGAAGTGTTTGTAAAGGTAGACTTGAATATTGATAACTTAGTTCGGGAATTGAATTCCATAGATGATATTCTTTGTGAAGGGTTGGATAGTGCCGTTGTGGTGAATAGGAAAGAAGTCTCTGCCGCTCTTTGGAAAGAAATTCACATGAAAGAGTCTTTGTTGGCCCAAAAATCAAGAAACAGGTGGATCAAGGAAGGAGATATGAATTCGAAATACTTCCACTCTCTTTTGCGGTATAGAAGAAGATGCAACGTCGTAATTCAAAGGGAGAACGGGGATTTAGTGGAAGATGTAGATGAAGTAAAGTTGTATGTTAAGCAACATTTTGAGAAGTGTTTTGTCGAGTCAAACTATAATCGCCCAACTCTAGGAGGTCTTCACTTCAACCAACTATCGGCGTCCGAGTCGGAATCTTTAATTCAACCTTTCTCCGAGGAAGAAATAAGGATGGGTGTGTGGGATTGTGATGGTGACAAGAGCCCGGGTCCGGATGGGTTTAACGTCAATTTCATAAAGCTTTGTTGGAGTTTGTTGAAGGATGATGTGGTGGGCTTTTTTAATTTATTTTTCGTGAATGCTTTTCTTCCTAAGGCAATTTCCGCCTCTTTTATTGCATTGGTTCCTAAGAATGACAATCCCCAAGGTTTGGGTGAATTTAGGCCTATTTGTTTGATTGAGTGTTTATACAAAATTTTGGCCAATGTGTTGGCAAATCGTCTCAAGAAAGTGATGCCTAGTATAATTTCCAACCACCAATCAGCTTTCATTGGGAGGAGACAAATCCTAGATGGGGTGGCGATTTTCAATGAAGTGGTGGATTATGCTAAGCGGGGTAAGGAAGATTGTTTGTTGTTTAAAGTTGATTTTGAGAAAGCCTACGATTCTATATCTTGGGGTTTTTTAATTTATATGCTTCAAAGAATGGGATTCCCACGTAGATGGATATCTTGGATAAAATCTTGTGTGTGTACTAACTCTATGTCGGTTCTAGTGAATGGTAGCCCAACGCAAGACTTCAAAGCTCACCGGGGGTTGAGGCAAGGGGATCCGTTGTCGCCATTCCTCTTCCTCATTTTTGCCGAAGGTTTGTCGGGTTTAGTGCGCAAGGCGGTAGACATTGGCTCCTTTCAAGACTTTTATATTAACAATGATGTCCGGTTCTCAATTTTGCAATTCGTGGATGATACCATGTTGATGGGTAAAGCCACGTGGGACAATCTTTGGAGCATTAAGACCTCGTTGAGAGCCTTTGAGCTTGTGTCCGGTTTGAAGGTAAATTTCCACAAGAGCAAGTTGATCGGTATTAACATTCCAGATGATTTTTGGTAAGAGCAAGCACCTTCCTATTTTGTAGAACGGAATCAATACCGTTCAAGTTCCTAGGCATTTCGATTGGTGCTAATCCGAGGCGGGAAGTTACTTGGAGTACCGTTCTAGGGGGTATTGGAAAGAGATTAGCGATGTGGAAGGGTCGTTTTCTATCCATTGGTGGTCGGGTTACTCTCATCAACTCCGTTTTGAATAGCATCCCTTTATACATGTTCTCCTTTTATAAAGCTCCGAAAGTGGTTATTAAGAAGATGGTTAAAATTCAACGGGACTTTCTTTGGGGAATCAAGGAGGGAGATAATGGAATGTATTGGGTGGCTTGGGATAGATTTTGCAAGTCAAAAGAAGATGGCGGTCTTGGAATCAAAAATCTTGAGTTATTTAATATAGCTCTTTTATCTAAATGGAAGTGGAGGGCATTGACGGATAGTAATGCGAGTTGGAGTCGGTTGTTGAGACATAGATATGTGGAATTCGCTTCTTGTTTCATTCATGACTCGGTTGTAGGCAATTCTCGCCGGAATTTTGGATTTATTTGATGGAGAGACTTGGTGACTTTGGATGATAAATTAGAGGAACCGAGAAGGTTCGCTTGGTGCATTAATAGAGTGCTGGGTGATGGCGCTTTAATAAACTTTTGGAAGGAACAATGGTTAGGTACCGAGCCTCTCAAAGTCTTTCCCTTATTGTTTGATGGGGGTGGGCAGCAACTTGTTACAGTGGCAGATTTCGGGTCTTGGCATGGAGACACTTGGAGTTGGAACAAACCGTGGCAGGTTTTTACGGATTCTGTCCGCGCATCAGAAGGTGAGATATTAGACAGTATTTTGCAATCGGTAACACCAACGAGAGGGAAGGAAGACACATGGATTTGGCCGCAGGATCAGACTAAGAGTTTCACGGTGAATTCAGCATATCAGCTACTGGTCCGCAGTAACATTCTGTCAACTGCTTCGGTTCAACAGCGTCTGTTGGGGGCATTGTGGACATCGGTTGTTCCTTCGAAGGTTGCGGTCTTTGGATGGCGTCTTTTGCTTGATTCTCTGCCTGTCCGTGACCAATTATCTCACAGAAATGTCCTCCATTCTGAACAGGAGGCTAGCTGCTCGCTGTGCAGTAACTTTCGCGAGACTGCCAGCCACTTGCTCCGCAGCTGCAGCTTTGCTCGTTCTGTATGGCAGCTTGTTGGCAATTGGCTCAGAGTTGATTTCGACATGTCCCTGGATATTGTTGACTTCTTCCTTAGTTGTGGTCGCTTATTCAAAGGGAAGAAGGCGAAGCGTACGAAACACATGTTCTGGTTAACAACATGTTGGAGTGTGTGGCTTGCAAGGAATGGTGCTATTTTTAACAACGAGGAACCAAATGCTGAATCCGTGGTGAACGGCATCAAATGCTTAACTTGGAGTTGGTGTGTTTATAGATTGAAGTTATGCTCCTCTATTTCAATTTCAATGTGGTGGGGGGAACGGTGGGTTGACATTCACATTGTTAGCAACCTTATTCCGTTTTGAGGTACTCTTTTCCCCTGCCTGGGTCTTTTTCCCACTGGGAGGTTTTTAGGAGGCCCTCCCCCTTTCAGTAATGTATATGGGATTTGTGCACCCCTAGTGCCCCCATCAATACAATTCTTGCTTATCTAAAAAAAAGTTAATGAAGAGAAATACTAGTTCTAAATTTTGAATTCTGATTTTTTTTTCAGACTTCTTCATGTCTCTTTGCTGCCCAATTCAATTCCTTCATGTTTGGGCTGTTTTTACTCTCAATTCAATTCATCACTTCAACTGTGCATCCAAATTCAATAGAAAAAACTGAACAATTTTAAATTGAAATTTAATTCACATGACATGTTATAAATGTTGGACAGCACTACCTATGAAAAAACAACACCTAAGATTTTTTTTTAAAAAAAATAATAAATAGTTTTCAGAGTTATTTTTATTATATTTTGTAATTATTATTTTTATTTTATATATATATCTAAGACCTAAGACCAAATTAGTATTTTACACGTGTATCCGTACGGGTGACACTGTATTTGTTATAATTTGTATGAACCTATTAATAACTTAAAAATTGTAAAATTTAATAAAAGAAAAAAATCGATAAAATGAGATCTAATATAAGATATGCAAATCAGATCTATTATAATCGAGAAAAAATTTATTAAGAACTTAAAACTTGCAAAATTTAATCGATAAAGTTTTAAGTTATTAAATTATAACAAATAGGTTCATACAAATCGATTTGTTTTAACAAAATTCAGGAAATGCATTAACAACTTAAAAATTTTTATTAATAACTTAAAACTTAAAAAATCAGCATTCTTAATGCTGATAAAATCGAGAAAAATTGTAAAATTTAATAAAATTGCATTAAGAACTTAAAAAAAATCAGCATTTTTTTCTCTGCCATATAATGAGATCTAATATAAGATATGCACCTCCGTTGTCGCTTCCGTTGCCACTCCAGTTGCCTCTAGTTGCAGCTACCGTTACCGATCCCGTTGTCGCTTCCATTGCCGCTCTCATTGACGGTTTCCTTGCCGCTCCCCGTTTCCAGTCTCGTTGTCTCTGCTTGTTACCGCTCCCGTTGCAGCTCGAGTTGTCGCTCCTGTTGTTGCTTTCATTCCCGCTTTTGTTGACGGTCCCCTTGCCGCTCCCGTTTCCACTCTCGTTGTCTCTGCTCGTTGCCGCTCGAGTTGTCGCTTTCATTACCGCTCTCGTTGACGGTCCCCTTGCCGCTCCCGTTCCCACTCTCGTTGTCTCTCATCGTTGCCGCTCTCATTGCCCCTTTCGTTGCCGCTCCCGTTGCCACTCCCGTTGTCGCTTTTTTGATAGTGGTTTGTTTTTTTGACAATTGTTAGTTGTAAATTTGGCTGATTTTAGCATTTTAATAGATAGATTATACTAAATAGTAAATTCTAAATTGTTTAATATTAATTTAATCATTTTGAATTTTTTGTTAGTGGTTAAATTTTTTTGACAATTATTAATGGTTAAATTGATTGATTTTAACAATTTTAGTAGATAAAGTAAATAGTGTTAAATAAAAAAGAGAAAATTAATATTAAAAAGAAAATTCTCTCTATCCGTGTTTCTCTCTCTCTTGCTAAATGCTTTTCTATTTTTGCTAACTAAGTTGTTTACTTTTTTGCAAGTTTAGGTGCTGTCTTTTTTCCCGTAGGCAGCGCGCCAGCTTTTGCAGTTGTTGGCGGTACGTCAGCTTTTGTCAGTGTGCCAGTTTTGTTATACCAAACTAAAAAGCTGAAAAAGCTTGTGTTTGTTTGTCATTTTGTGGCTGTTTTACTAAATTGCTCTCATTTTGAGACAAATGGCAAAATATTAAGATCTCTAGTTTAGACTATTTCCTAACACTTGATTTTATTATAGAGAGATAGAAGAGTAATCTGATTTAGCCCCATAGTACATCTAATTAATATTTCATTTTTCAACCCAACACAAAACTTAGGACCTCTATAGTCTATACCACTTTGTCCAAGTCAGCTTTGAAAGAAGAAAACTCAGGGAGATGCTCCCATCAATAATAGTGGGTCTAATCAATATTTCCACCTAACACAACAATTACAATCTTTACCATTCTGTCCAAGTACAACTTCAAAGAAGAAAACTTGACAGGGAGATGTGCTATTTTTTTCTGGTTATAAGAGTGCTAGCTACCCCAATCAATTTTCCAATCTTTGGAGTCAAGACAACACACATTTTGTTATATTGTTTTATTATTTTAAAATTTATTTTTGTAATTTATTTTAGATTAATTTATTCTAGATTTATTATTAAGTGAATTTAATTACTTAATTCAAAATTAATTTTAAATTGCAGTAACTTTATTTATTAAAAGAATATCAATCATAGTAGTATTATAGTGCTTTAAAGTAACGACAAAAACCCCGAAAATGAGGTCCAGAGTTCAAAACCCGGAAACTAACATTCCCCCACCTCCACTAACATTTGCTTATAAAAAAAGTAACGACAAAAACCCTATTAGGAGGGGAGAACTACACAGACCGGTAAAGCTGTGTATACACGTGGCCAGCCAGGTTGCCTGGCATTGATTAGTCCCCAGTAAAGCCGGTGGATACTACGCACAAATAACAATGGTAACAAAAAAAGTAATGTGTGTGGATTATTTTTTCAAAAAAAAATGTAACCAGTGTGGATTAATTCAGTGGGGTGATAGTCAAGGCAGGAGTAATTAATGGGGTGAATAGTGTACCTGTCAGTGGGGTTTGCCCCTATTTATAGTGTGACATCGCTGACCTATCGATGGATGGTGCGCCTTGATCTCAGCCGTTGATCTTTCTTGGTGTGAGTGTGGATCACTGTTCGCTGGTAGATGGGGCCGGTTCACGGCCCACTAGCTGGAGTGGGAGTTCGGCTCAGTCCAGGACAGTTGCCCCCCAAGTCGGGCTTGCCCGGAGGGCGGGCTCTGGCTTGAAAGAGTTACCCCCGGTCTGCAATTAGGTCGGTCTAGAACGATCTCCGGTAGCCACACGTATTTCTTGGGAAACGTTGCATTTATTTTCTGACTGATGTGACTCGTGGCGTTTGAGTTTTTCAAGGTGACTGATGTAACGTCTTGGGGGAGCAGGTAATGATGTTTTTTCGCCTTTCGAGGTTGGCATTTAATACGTAAAGTGAAAAGTCTCGTCGCTTCGGCTCCGGCCCACAATTTCGTGGTAGGCCCATTATATAATGGGTTCCCTTCTCCCTCATTTGACACTTACGTTGCTTTCAGTTCTCTTAGGGCGACTTGATCTTCTCCGTGGACGACTTAATCCTCTAGCTTGATTATGGCGAGGTGCTTCCCGTTCCAGGCAGATAAACACCGCTCGTGGATCTACTACCCGGTGCACAGACTAAACTTTCGGCCTTCTTCTCCAGGGCATCCAATTCCGTTCAAATCGGCCTACTGTCCTCATATCCTAGGTAATACTTCTTTTTATCCTGGTTTTAGCTTTGTTTTTCGTTTTAGTGGGGAGGGGGCGTCAGGTCCGGGATCGACCTCGTTCCCCTTTTTGGGAAGTTGTTACAGGTAGCCCTGACATTCCGCCTCCTACTTGCAGATTTTGGATCTGGCGCGCACTAAGCAACATGCACGGGTTCTCGGGGAGCGACCTCTTAATATCACTGAGACATGCGCTCGTGAAGGGGCTGCTCAGGTCATGATTGTTGATACGGCCGAGTCCTACTCGTCTCCAGGTTGGGCCTCGAGTTCCACGTCGGGGAGTTCTTCCAGAACTCATTCCCCTCCAGAGTCGATGACCTCTCAACTCGCTTCGCTGGGATCTTCCTTCTGCAACCAAACCGCTTCGTCGGTGGTCTCGCTCGGTGGCCATAACCCTGATCATCCAGAGGAGGAGGTCGATGAAAACGTATCGATTGGCGAACCCGTACCTGAGCCAGAGCCCGAGCCTGAGGAGCCAGCCTCGGTGCCTCACACGGTTAGAGACATTTCTTGAGTCTTAGAATCTCTTCGTGAGAAGCGACCTTCGTTGATAACTCCTGGTAGCGAGCTGAAGGATCTCTACAAGAAAATGGTTGGAGTCGAAGATCAAGAGTGGTCAGTTGAGGGAGCTTCGGCGGATGAGTCTGTTGCCACCGTTCCCAGCACACTTAAATTCATGATGTACTCTATCGTGTTGCTGAATTTGATGATTCGTCCTCCTTTTACGGCCTTTCAACGAGAGGTCTTGAGATACCTATTGGTTGCCCCGTCTCAGTTGCATCCAAGTAAGAACAACAACACACTGCTCGTTCGAACTGCTGATGGGTGCTCTAGGTCGACCCTGCTCGTTGATGTTGTTTTTCACCTTATTTGATGTGAGCCATTGTGGCGAGAAGGGCACAAAGAAAGGGCGGTGGGAGAACCTAAGTTTGAAAGGTCACCCTGAGTACAAGTTCTTCAAGCCGTACTCTGACTCGCTCAAACCATGGAAACTTTGTATATGTGGGTCGTTCATCTCTACCGAAAAGCGATTAGGATGGTGGGGAACTTGAACACCAAGGGAGAGGTTATCAGATTCAAATAAGGTCTCTGATTTGGAGCAGAAGGTTAAGGACCAGAAAATGAGTGTCTAGACATTGGAGGACGAGAAAAAGACGGTCACGGAGGAGCGGGTTCAAGCTATTGACCAGCGACAGGCGGTCGTGGACGAGGCGATGGATATTTCGAAAAGTCATTTCACCAGGTATGGTATATGCTCCCAGATTTTTTGATCGATCTCAAAATCGTCCATCACGACCATGAATACCTACGTAGAGGAGGATGAGACGGTTATCGAGCCCGAGGTCGTCATTTTTTCTCGGTCCTGAATGATTGTAATTTTTCTTTTTGAAGTGCCCTTTTAGGGTTTGAATTTAAGCGGCCTCGAAGTCGCTCTTTTTTGTAACTATGCACTTATGGAGCCCGCCCTTCTCTGGATACTTTATTTTTAACAGCCCGTGCATCCTTTCTTTTAATTGATGCTTTATGGTTTCTTCTTTTATCTTTATTTTCTTTGTTAAGGTGCATGAAATCGACCGTATACAGTTTACCGGATCTCGGTCCAGATTGAACTCGTCCGAGGGTGTGCGATCATCTATTTTAGTGGCTTCGATCGTTATTTGGGTCAACCAAACACTTCCGACCTACCGGGCAGTTTACTGAAGCTCGGTCCGGATTTAACTCTCTACGTAGGTATTCATGATTCTAGTGGGGCTAGTTCTCGGCCCGTTCGTAATAAGCATTTAAACAGACATACTTCTGACCGGAAAATAAACTTAACACAGAGTAATTTCAAAAAGTGCCCCGTCTTATAACTTGACAGACGGGCAGGCCTCGTTAAAAAACCCAGTGGGAAAAAGAGTGTCCCGCCCGGTTTCATAATTCTTTCTTTTAATCGTGATACTCGTTCAATAGTTACATTTTCAAATGAAATATCTTCTACTTTGTGGCATTCCAAGTCCTTGGAATCGCTCCTCTGCTCATTGTGTCGAGCTGGTAAGCACCCTTCCCTGTCTTTGAGACGACCCGGTAAGGGCCTTCCCAATTTGGGGCAAGCTTCCCTTGTGCTGCATTCTTCTGTTCGACATCAGTTCTTCTGAGAACGAGTTGCCCTACAACAAACTCTCTTGGATCGACTTTGTAAT
This sequence comes from Astragalus membranaceus, assembly GCA_039519185.1. Lineage (NCBI taxonomy): Eukaryota > Viridiplantae > Streptophyta > Magnoliopsida > Fabales > Fabaceae > Astragalus > Astragalus membranaceus. The sequence continues at coordinate 23,605,169 of CM076850.1, read as the reverse complement.
ATCCCCAATTCTTCGCTATTTAAATTACTTGGCGTGAATTATTATTTAGTGATTTATGGACTTGGTTGAAAATAAATCGATTTAAAAGTGAATTGCTTGATTGAATTATTATGAACATTTCGTGTCTAATTAAAATTGATTAGCATCAAGTTGAGTTATTAGAGCTGAAGGAGTCATAGGGAATGAAATGTTTAAGTAAGGGGTAGTTTTGTCTTTTACCATGCCCCTTTATATGTACCCCATCCAGTTGAACAAGTAAGAACAACAACACACTTCATTTCCATTTTTCTAAAGATCAAAACAGCAAAGGGAAGAGAGGGAGAGGGGCGCGAGAGGGTGAGAGGGGAAGAGATGAAGGGAGTTTTCCCAAAACTCCATGCAAGTCCAATCCAGTAGCATATTCAGCAACAACTGACCATTCCCTTCCTAGTGATACTGAAATCGAAATCATCCCCCTCCTCTACCTCAAATCACCATTGGTGGCAACCAAGCTCACTTTAACCAAAACAGAAAATCAGAACCCTTGCATGTTTTATTGGGAAGCTTTAGAGCCAAGTTCAGCACCTATATCAAGGATTGAAGCAACCTAGAAATCATCACAGTGGCTGGATTCGAAATACAAGCCATTGGAAGGCTGGATTTTCAATTTTGGGCTGTCTAGGAGCGGTTTAGTGAACAAAGTCGTGATCCTCCGTTCGTTCGTTTTGGGAAGTCTCGGCATTGTGTGGTTGTCGTCGCTAAAGAGGTGAGTTCTATACTCACTAGGGATTTTACGGTCAAGTACTTTGGGTTCTGAGTATTAAGTGTCGCATTTTGAGAAAGCCGGTACAAACCGTTTTATGAAAATATCGTTAGGGCGATCGAATTATGTGATTGGTTAAATACTTACGAATGGTTGTTATGAATGTTGATTGCTATGTGATGCTTGATTGGACTATAACTGACTGTAATGATGTGCGTGTTATGTTGGAGTCTCGATCGGAAAGTATATCGGAATCGGAACGGAATGGTATCGTGCAAGAAAACAGCAAATCTGGGCTACTGTAGAACGCGCACGAATCGTGCCTTATGGGGGCACGGACCGTGTTGGCTGTTCGCATGGAGCCTGGGTTGATTTTCAGACACGCACGGATCGTGCGTCTAAGGAGCACGGATCGTGCGTCAGGTTCGGTTTCAGAAATGTTTAAGTTTTCAAGACACGCACGGATCGTGCACCCCTGGGCACGTACCGTGCGTGGCCTTCGGGTAGCCTATTTCAAAAAGTGTTTTAAACTGTTCCGAACGATTCCAATTACTTTCTAATCCCTTCCCCAACCTCATGAATTGACGTTATAGTACCACTGCCATGAAATTGACTGTGATTGATGATTAGCTAATGTTCGGAATCGTGTTGATGTTATGAGATTGATTATGACTAAAACTAGGTTATCATAATGTTGAGTATGGGCGATACATTATGATGTGGACTAGGTAATGGATAGTTAAAGTTAAGTTAATAACGTTAGAAATTCTGTGTGAGATCACCTAATGACAAGATTATGCTAAGTACAAGATTAGGTTAAGATTAAGATCATGTTAAGTATAAGCTCACTGTTATGTTCACAGATGATTGTTCACTGCCCATTGTTCAAGGTATATTAAAATATATACATCAGGTTAGGGTGACGACCCTAGTTCAGTTTAGTGTGCTAGGGGAGGGGAAGACATGAGCCCTATGAACCTAGGCCCCATGAGGTTTTCCCACTAGCGATTAGTGGATTGGGTTCACCGGGAACTTATTTTGCCAAGCGACCGGTGACATGCTAAAAATCATTGTTCATTGTTCATGTGTTGCCTCTTGTAACTACTTATGAGGGTTATGAGGACAACGTTTATGTTAGCCACATAGTCAAATATTAAGACTATGAATTATGAATCAAGAATAACGAATCAAGCATAATTGAACCGAGAGAGTTAGTAATGGGTCTCGATAGAACTCACTGAGACAAGTTGTCTCACCCAATCCATGTTGTTGTTTTTCAGAATTGCAGGCTAAGTTGAAGATGATGAGGCATGGTCATGGAGACGCTTGAGAAGCTGTTGACGCTTTTGTTGGTTTTGTCATTTTATGTATCTCTACATTTCAGTTTCCCTTGTATCTTAAGACTATTCGATTGTACGACTTAAGTCTTTCAAGTTGTAAATCGCTTCCGCAGACTTTCGGTTTTTGAGTATTGAACACTAGTTGAGGGTTTAAGGACCGATTTTATATATTTTATGTTCAGTGATGTAAGCTCGTTCGATGAGTGATTTATCGAAGTTTAGTATGTGTTCAATATTTTAAAAAGGAAAGTCACTCTGATGTATGCCAGTAGTGCATTTCGGTAATTTCTACAAGTTAGAAATTATCGGGGTGTTACAATTGGTATCAGAGCAGTTCGACCTAGTCGGACTTAGAATCATGAGTCTCTTAAGTCCTCTAAGTGTTGTAACACCCCAAAATAATAGATTAAATTATTTAATTAACTAAATGAAATTGGGTGGTAGAAATAATAATATAATTATTTTAAGTGCTTTAAATAAAATGAGGAGTGGTATTGTAATTGGAGGTGGTGTTTTAATTAAATTGGGCTTAAGCTGCGGGGAAAGCCCGCAATCCAAGCCCACTAGTCTAGGCGCATATTTAAAGTGAAAAATTAGGTTTTAGCTCATTTTGTGAAAAGAAAAGAAAAGAATAGAGAGAGAGGAGGGGAGAAGGAAGCCGCGACAGCAAGGAGAGAAGGGGAGGAAGATTTCGTGGAAGCTCATCAAAAGAGGAGGTTTGGGTGGTGATTCTTGGTGATTCCTTGGAGCTTTGCTTGGTGGTTTCGATTTCTAAGGTTAGGGGGTCCTCTTTCCATTCATAATAGTGTATGTTGATGGGTATTGTATGGGGTTAGGTTCTAGGGTGATTGTTTGGGTATTTTTATGTGGTGTTGTGTTGTCTTCATGATTGATAACCATAGGTGGTGAAACTATGTTGACTAGTGTTGAAATGAACATGTTGTGAACTACGCATGCGAGGTGTTCGATGCTTTGTTTGATGATTTAATTGATGTTTGGTTTGCTGATTTTTTTGGTGATGAACATGATGATTTATGTTTATATTAGTGATTTGATGTTGGTGAATTAATTTGGTGTTAATTGTGCAATTATGGTGTTAAAACTTACTCTTGGGAAATTCTGGATACAGGTTCGTTCTTTTTGATGATACGTCTGTTCAGGTGGTCCAAAAATTGTGTGGTTTACCATTTTAGAAACTAGACTTATTTATCTTTAATTTGGCACTGGTTTGATCGAAATTGGAGTCGTGTGGCTCGAGATATAGGTGTCACAATTTAGGGAAATATCCTGGAGTAATTCTGTGTCTAGGTTCGGTATTTCGGTTATAACGTTTTCATCTGAATTCCGTTTTGAATGGTTCCTATCTCTTAGAAAACTAGATTCAATTTCCTTCGTTTGGGCACAAACCCCATGTCTTTTGGTTGAGTTTTGATCATTCTAGGGGTGCCACAAGTTAGGTCATGGTGGCTGTCCCGTTTTCTGAACCCTGATACTTGTTTGTTGAAACTGTACTAATTGGCTCATTTTTTTGAGAAAAGAAAACCATAGTCAGAAACTAGACATTCTCAGGTTTCTGTAGAGGGGTCGTTTGTTGGAATCCGATGTCGTTTACTATTTTAACTAATTCGCCGAATTCTGGCTGTCGTGTTCGCGTAGCCCAGGGTGTCGCCGTTGTTCCCAAATTTGTTTTCTAATTATCTTTTGACTCGGGTGTCCAAATTGGACGGTTCAAAATGCGTTTCGAAGCTAATTTCGGTGTCTATCCAAATATTCTGGTTTTATGCAAAAATGGATTATTTTAGTGGTGGTTCTGGACTGAAGTGTTCCAGTGTCTAAATTGCAATTTTTACTCACTTTCCCTATTTTGTGTCAAATCCTAAATTGGCCTAATTGAAATTGGTGTTGGTGTGAGTGGTGGGTTGATTTGGTGAGTGTATTATGGTGTGATTGGTGGGTGAATTAATAGTTCCGGTGGGCCTATTGATTATTTGGTGTGATGAATTCCATTAATTATTTGGTGTGATGAATTTCATTAATCATTGGTGTGATATTGGTGTGTGACGGTGCATATTATGACGAGCAGAGGCTTCGGCCTATTACGACGAGCAGAGGCTTCGGCCTATCATGAGTTATTGGCGTCAGTGTTGTGGTATCACTGAGTTGATCTTGGTTGTTGATTATTTTCTGGTGCATTGTACATAGTGTCGCATAACTCATGTGCATATTATGACGAGCAGAGGCTTCGGCCTATTATGACGAGCAGAGGCTTCGGCCTATTATGACGAGCAGAGGCTTCGGCCTATTATGACGAGCAGAGGCTTCGGCCTAATTATATTTGGTGAGCAGAGGCTTCGGCCTAATGGATCCACATGCATGGCCCGTGGTGTTTGGGTTTGCATTTCATGCATTAATCATACATTTGGTGTTGTTGCTTGATGACTGTGAAATTGATGATGTTGCTTCCCTTGTGGTGAATTGGTGTTCCCTAATTGCCTTTCCTAATATAGTACTTATCTCATATGTTATTATTTATGTAAAGAGACTCACCCTACTGCTTTTATTTTGCTTCTCATGTCGGCAACGTGCAGGTGATAGCGAGTGAAGGTTATCCTCATACATTCTTCTAGTAGGATGTGTCATGCTCTGATACGTAGCACCGGGGGGGCGTCTTATGTTTACTTGTCATTTTATTTGATGTTGTTAGACTGCTATTTTGTAATGTATTGAATTACGTTCAAACTTGTTGTTATTCCGCTGTGATGGTGAATATATTCTATTGGTGTAAACTAAACAGGAGATTTGTGGGCTTGCCCCTTTGACTGTGTGCTATGTATCGTGTTGTTATTTTGCTGAAGTATATCAATTCAAGTTGTTGGTTTTAATAGAGTTAAGTGTAGCACTCTCTTGTGATTGTTTTAAAAAGAAAAAGAAACTCTGATTTTATTAAATAGTAGATTATTAGAAGGGGGTGTTACATAGTGGTATCAGAGCAATGGTTGGTCCGTCCGGCCAAGTCATAGAGTCGTTGTGTCGGTTAACGACCAACTGTTGTCCTTTAGTCTTAGCATTTGGTAGTGTTGTATTGATGTTCCTGCAGGTACAGGTAAACGGGGGCTGCTAATGGTAAGTGAACTAGTGGGGGAGATACCCCTACCGATATTGTGTGCTGTTGTTATTACAACGCGGTTGCCGTTTTATTGCTATTGTTTAATTATTGAAACTACTATGCTGTTGTTGTAGACTATTGTTACTGTTAGTATAAATTACTTTGTTTGTTGCTGTTAACTATTGATACTGTTGTGCTGGAAAGTAATTACTGTGGTGTTTTATCGTTGACAATTAAGTGTTGTAGTTGTTTTGATTTAAAACTTTAATTGCTGTTGCTGTTGAAATTTAAAATCCTTGTTGATGTTTTACAGTGTAACTGTTGTTACTGTTTAATTGCTGTTTTTGAAAAAGACCAATGTTGCTGTTGCTGAAAATATTGTGTTGTTTCTAAGGATTAATGTTGCTGTTTCATTGCTGATGTTTTTAAAAATCGTTTTATTTTGAGCAACACTAATGCCTTGTGCTCGGTGATTTTGTGATCTGAAAGGCAAAATGACTAATGAAATTGTTTTTGAAAAGCCAAATGGGCGATTTTACGGTTGGAAACGGATATCGGTGATAAAATCTTTTTTTTATGAATAAACGTAGATGTAGTTGTTGTAGAGAATGAAAGAAATAAATTTATTTTTGACTTAGGATTTTAAATGAAGTGTAGGTGTTGAAATTCTTGTTGGGCTGGAAGATAATTTTCTAGTTGGTCTTGTTTGGAAAAAGAGTAACGATTTTCTGTTGTGTAAGTTTTGAAACGTTTGACTAATAATTCGATTAATAATAATGAAGGTTGCACATATGTTCATTATGAACATTGTTTGTACGTGTTTGCTTTTATTGAACTGCTGAGTTTTGGTGTTAATCGAGTATCTAAATGTCGTGTGCGATATGCTGTATGAAACTAAGTGTGTTTTATTCTTGTAAATTGAATTTGGGATTAATTAGAAACATTTTATAAAACTGAATTTGTGTGGTTTATTTGGAGAAATTTTATAAAGCTGTATTTTTGGGTTATTTAGTGAAACTAGTGAGGTACTGACTGAAAGTTATGATTGATGTAGTTGTTTTGGCTCGAATTGCGTGTAAGTGTAATTTTAGTCGAAAGACCGTAAAACCGACGATTAATGAATTGTGTGGAAATTGATGTTTGAATATATATGATTATTAGGAAGTTTAAATTATGCCCGATGGCTGAATTTGTGGCTGCGTGGATGTTTAATTTCTTGCTAGGCACACTGTGTAGGCACTTTTTGAGTAGGTCTGACTTTCGGCTAAACTGGGACTGTTTTACTAGTTGATAAATTTTGTAGCGCACAATTTTAGAAACTAGACTGAACGCTTGTCATTTTGGCTTTGGTTTGGTCGCATTTGGAGTAGTATAGCTCCAGTTATAGGCTGCACAAGTTAGGGTAAAATTCTGGGGACGGTCTGGACGTAGGGCCAGAGTTTTGATTGTGGTGTTTTCAAATGAAGTCCTTTTCGAATGAATCCAATTTCTTTGAAAACTAGACAAAATTCTTTACTGTTTAGGCTAAAGTTTCGTATTATTTGGGTTTTTTTTGGGCATTGTAGAGGAGTCACAACTTTGGACACAGTCGCTGCCCCATTTTCTGGACCTACTGCCTTGTTTGCGAAAATTGTGCTATTTGACTCATCATTTTGAAATTCTGAAAATATAGCCAGATACTAGACTTCATAAGTGTTCCGTAGGGGGGTTGTTTGCAAAATTCTGATGTCGTTTGATAGGGTAAATAAATTGTTGAAATTTATGTGTGGGTGCTGGAACTTTCGGCGTTGCTTAGTTTGTACTGTCACTGTAACGGAAAGACTGTTTTTGCAAATATCTTTTGAACCAGGAGTCCGATTTGAGCAAGCTAAAATGTTTCGGAAAGCTTATTCAGAGGCCTAACTGAATATTCTAATTTCAAGGCAAAATTGACTGGTTCTGGTATTGTTGATTTTTAGGCATGTCGGTTGATTTAAGTTGTTGTGGCGTTGTCGGTGCCGTAGTGCCTGTAATTGTTGTTGTGTTGTCGGTGGCTTAGTGCCCTAGTTGCTGTTGTTGTTGGTTATGGGATTGTTGGTCCCAGAGTCATCTCCGCATTGTTGCTTTGCTGTGCTTTGTGGTTGCCTTGTTGATGATAATGATTTTTCTTTGATGTCGTTGGTTGTTGTGTTGTGGGTAACGCCGAATGGCCCACAGTGTTTTGTAGTGGGTACCGCCGATATGGACCACGTTGTTTTGCTGAGGGTACCGCTGAATGGCCCGAAACGTTTTGATGAATTTTGTGTTGTAGGCCTATGGCCGATGTTGTGATTTAGTTGTTGATGTCGCCTGAGTGGCAAAGTTGTTTGTTGATGTTGTTGTCGTGTTGTTAAATTATGTGGCTTGCTGTACAACTGTTATGCACTCTGTGAACTTCATTGTGATGCTGTGATGATTGATGAACTTTGTTATCCTTAAGGGTAGATGAGTGAGGTAGAATGCAAGCTAGTTTATCAAAGTAGCGCAGCGGAATCTTAGCATGTCGTATTGGGGAGGAACTTTGATAGGGCTTGGGGGTGATCACGTGGTACCAACGTGATTACGCTCAAATCCCTATCGGCGGTCCTTAGGGAGAGGGTGTGCCTGGTTGTTATTTCTCAAAGTTACCTGGCTGAATGAGTAGGAGGGACGGCCGCCCAATCACTTACCGCCGGTAATCCGAGAAATGGTGATCAGCACGGTGGATAGTATTAGTTGTCTAGATGGCTTAGTCGTTGGTGGGAGAGTGTTAGCCTTGGCGGATAAAAATTTCGAGGACGAAATTCCTTTAAGTGGGGGAGAGTTGTAACACCCCAAAATAATAGATTAAATTATTTAATTAACTAAATGAAATTGGGTGGTAGAAATAATAATATAATTATTTTAAGTGCTTTAAATAAAATGAGGAGTGGTATTGTAATTGGAGGTGGTGTTTTAATTAAATTGGGCTTAAGCTGCGGGGAAAGCCCGCAATCCAAGCCCACTAGTCTAGGCGCATATTTAAAGTGAAAAATTAGGTTTTAGCTCATTTTGTGAAAAGAAAAGAAAAGAATAGAGAGAGAGGAGGGGAGAAGGAAGCCGCGACAGCAAGGAGAGAAGGGGAGGAAGATTTCGTGGAAGCTCATCAAAAGAGGAGGTTTGGGTGGTGATTCTTGGTGATTCCTTGGAGCTTTGCTTGGTGGTTTCGATTTCTAAGGTTAGGGGGTCCTCTTTCCATTCATAATAGTGTATGTTGATGGGTATTGTATGGGGTTAGGTTCTAGGGTGATTGTTTGGGTATTTTTATGTGGTGTTGTGTTGTCTTCATGATTGATAACCATAGGTGGTGAAACTATGTTGACTAGTGTTGAAATGAACATGTTGTGAACTACGCATGCGAGGTGTTCGATGCTTTGTTTGATGATTTAATTGATGTTTGGTTTGCTGATTTTTTTGGTGATGAACATGATGATTTATGTTTATATTAGTGATTTGATGTTGGTGAATTAATTTGGTGTTAATTGTGCAATTATGGTGTTAAAACTTACTCTTGGGAAATTCTGGATACAGGTTCGTTCTTTTTGATGATACGTCTGTTCAGGTGGTCCAAAAATTGTGTGGTTTACCATTTTAGAAACTAGACTTATTTATCTTTAATTTGGCACTGGTTTGATCGAAATTGGAGTCGTGTGGCTCGAGATATAGGTGTCACAATTTAGGGAAATATCCTGGAGTAATTCTGTGTCTAGGTTCGGTATTTCGGTTATAACGTTTTCATCTGAATTCCGTTTTGAATGGTTCCTATCTCTTAGAAAACTAGATTCAATTTCCTTCGTTTGGGCACAAACCCCATGTCTTTTGGTTGAGTTTTGATCATTCTAGGGGTGCCACAAGTTAGGTCATGGTGGCTGTCCCGTTTTCTGAACCCTGATACTTGTTTGTTGAAACTGTACTAATTGGCTCATTTTTTTGAGAAAAGAAAACCATAGTCAGAAACTAGACATTCTCAGGTTTCTGTAGAGGGGTCGTTTGTTGGAATCCGATGTCGTTTACTATTTTAACTAATTCGCCGAATTCTGGCTGTCGTGTTCGCGTAGCCCAGGGTGTCGCCGTTGTTCCCAAATTTGTTTTCTAATTATCTTTTGACTCGGGTGTCCAAATTGGACGGTTCAAAATGCGTTTCGAAGCTAATTTCGGTGTCTATCCAAATATTCTGGTTTTATGCAAAAATGGATTATTTTAGTGGTGGTTCTGGACTGAAGTGTTCCAGTGTCTAAATTGCAATTTTTACTCACTTTCCCTATTTTGTGTCAAATCCTAAATTGGCCTAATTGAAATTGGTGTTGGTGTGAGTGGTGGGTTGATTTGGTGAGTGTATTATGGTGTGATTGGTGGGTGAATTAATAGTTCCGGTGGGCCTATTGATTATTTGGTGTGATGAATTCCATTAATTATTTGGTGTGATGAATTTCATTAATCATTGGTGTGATATTGGTGTGTGACGGTGCATATTATGACGAGCAGAGGCTTCGGCCTATTACGACGAGCAGAGGCTTCGGCCTATCATGAGTTATTGGCGTCAGTGTTGTGGTATCACTGAGTTGATCTTGGTTGTTGATTATTTTCTGGTGCATTGTACATAGTGTCGCATAACTCATGTGCATATTATGACGAGCAGAGGCTTCGGCCTATTATGACGAGCAGAGGCTTCGGCCTATTATGACGAGCAGAGGCTTCGGCCTATTATGACGAGCAGAGGCTTCGGCCTAATTATATTTAGTGAGCAGAGGCTTCGGCCTAATGGATCCACATGCATGGCCCGTGGTGTTTGGGTTTGCATTTCATGCATTAATCATACATTTGGTGTTGTTGCTTGATGACTGTGAAATTGATGATGTTGCTTCCCTTGTGGTGAATTGGTGTTCCCTAATTGCCTTTCCTAATATAGTACTTATCTCATATGTTATTATTTATGTAAAGAGACTCACCCTACTGCTTTTATGTTGCTTCTCATGTCGGCAACGTGCAGGTGATAGCGAGTGAAGGTTATCCTCATACCTTCTTCTAGTAGGATGTGTCATGCTCTGATACGTAGCACCGGGGGGGCGTCTTATGTTTACTTGTCATTTTATTTGATGTTGTTAGACTGCTATTTTGTAATGTATTGAATTACGTTCAAACTTGTTGTTATTCCGCTGTGATGGTGAATATATTCTATTGGTGTAAACTAAACAGGAGATTTGTGGGCTTGCCCCTTTGACTGTGTGCTATGTATCGTGTTGTTATTTTGCTGAAGTATATCAATTCAAGTTGTTGGTTTTAATAGAGTTAAGTGTAGCACTCTCTTGTGATTGTTTTAAAAAGAAAAAGAAACTCTGATTTTATTAAATAGTAGATTATTAGAAGGGGGTGTTACAAGTGTGATTCCTCTTAGTATGCTATTAGACGTTTAGCCTGATCAACTAAACACTTTGTGCATATTTTGCAGAATCATGGCTGGTGGAAGTAGGAGAAGCGTCCCCGTCGATCCTCATACCGAATGGATGCAGAATGTCATCGAGACGCAACAGAAGATGATGAATGACATGATGAAAATGCAGCAGCAGATGGCTCAAATGGCCCAGATGCATCATGAGAGGATGGATCAACAGCAACCTAATGTTCAACAACCTCCTCTGGAAGATCCAAATAGGGCTTACTTTCGTTTTCAGAAGATGAATCCTCAAAGTTTGAAAGGAGGACCTGAGGTAATGGTATCACATTTCTGGTTGGATTCGATGGAGAAGATTTTTAGGACTCTTCAATGCAGCGAAGAAGAGAAGGTTCTTTTTGTCGCCCATTAGCTGTTGGTTTGGGGATGCTCAACTGAAGTGAAGCGCTGCTTAACCCCGAGCTCGGTCATAATTTCTCTGAAGCCCTTATCTGTGAATTGGGTGCCATTATCCACAATTACTACTTCTGGGATTCCAAAGCGGACCAGGATGTTCTTTTTGAAAGAATTTCATGCAATTTCTTGAGGTGATGGTTGCCAAAGGTTCGGCTTCTATCCACTTTGTGAAGTAATATACTGCAACTATCAAATACTTCATGTAACACCTCTTTTCTACCCGGAAAAATTTTGACAAAAATCAGAGTTTCAAAACATTTTTCGCTACACCCACAAGGGATGCCACATTTTCACCATTAAAACGTCATACGTCAATAAATAAAATTCACCATTAAAATAGTACGATACATAACAGTAACTCCATCACCACGCAGCGGAATAAAAATAAATGTTTCAACGAATAATCATAACATCACCAATAAAACTTCAGAAATTAAATAATAAAGACAACTAATAAAACTAGCGTTCATTCCCCCCCGAGTGCTACGTATCAGAGCGACGACACCGACTCAACTAGCGAAGGTAGACATGCCTTCACTCGCAATCACCTGCACGTTACCAACATAGGGGTAACATTCAAACAGAAGGGGTGAGATATCTAACATTATAATAGCATATATGATAGGCAATATGCTAGAGTTACGACAACTATATCTACCGCTTCAGAACAACATCAAATTACAAATCACCAAAATTATCACCAACATCATGAGTAAGTATATGAGATGCAACCCACACCAACGGGTATATGCATGTGGTACCAATCATCACCAATAAAATAGTCAATAAGGGCAACATCACCTGTATGAGCATCACCATCATCACCTATAGCTCCAAGGCCGAAGCCATCATCACCAAAATAATGCATATGCAGTATATGCTACGCCATGAACAATGCACCAAGGACAATTAACAACAACAGACATTTAATTGACACAACATCACCAATATCAACAAGTGGTCATAGACCCATCACCTATCACCTTAGCCCATGAAATAGGCACATCACCTGTTACATCATCACCAATAACACCAATCATCACCAATAACACCTACACCTATAGGACAGTCTAACAACTTGACCAACAATCACCGACCCCAAAAACACCAATCAATTTCCCACATCAATGGCAACAACAATTTTACAACACCGGGGACAATGACAATTTACGACACCGGGAACATTACCAATTTACAACAAACAGCGGCATTTGTTTACAGTAAACAGCAACGATAGCCTTTAAAAACAACAACTCAAAAATGGAGACAGCAACCATGATTTTCCAGGAAAACAGCAACATAAAAACGGAGACAGCAACAGTGAAATTCCAGGAAAACAGCAACATAAAAACGGCGACAGCAACAGTGAATTTCCAGGAAAACAGCAACATAAGAACAGAGACAGCAACAGTGAATTTTCAGAAAAACAGCAACATCATTTTCCGAAAAACAGCAACATTTGTTTTACAGTGACAGCAACACCATTTTTAGAAGACAGCAACATTTATTAGACATGGCAGGAACTGGCGCCTAGCAACAGGGCGCCAACAGGCAACAGCTACAGACAGGAACTGGCGCCCAACAACAGGGCGCCTAGTGAAACAGCAGTACAACAGAAACTGGCGCCCAGCAATAGGGCGCCTAGAAGACAACACCAACAACAGAAACTGGCGCCCAGCAACAGGGCGCCAAGAGGCAACAGCAACAACCAGAAACTAGCGCCCAGCAACAGGGCGCCTAGAGGCAACAACAACACAACAGGAACTGGCGCCCAGCAACAGGGCGCCTAATGGAACAGCAGCACAAACAGACATGGCGCCCATGAGCAGGGCGCCTAGCACCACAGCAACATAAACTGACTTGGCGCCCAGCAACAGGGCGCCTGGCACAACAGGCAACATAACAGACTTGGCGCCCAGCAACAGGGCGCTTAGGACATCAGCAACAGAGGCAGTCAAACAGCAACAGCAGAACATGGGACATCACTGGGCGCCTAGGGCGCCTTCCCCAACAACACAACACAGGGCGCCTAAGGCGCCACTTTCAGCAACAGCAGGAACACACTGGGCGCCTAGGGCGCCACTTTCAGCACAACAACCAGCACTGGGCGCCTTGGGCGCCACTTCCAGCAACAACACAGAACCACCACTGGGCGCCTAGGGCGCCACATTCAGCAACAGGAACAACACTGGCTCGGCGCCCAACAACAGGGTGCATTCAGCAGGAACAAAACATGACACAGCCACGGCGCCCAGGAGCAGGGCGCCATTTCCAGCAACCAAAACACAACACCAAATTGCACCAAACACCAAACACCAAATTTTCACCATGATCAATCGACATGAGTACATTCAAACATCACTAAATCAACATCAACAAGATCAAAGAGGCATCATAGGTCCTATCTCCCACATAACCCCCATCATACAACCTATTATAAAGTAGAACCCACCCTTACCTTAGGTTTGCCGAATACGTGATCATCTTGCACGAAGACTCCAAAGAACCACAGCAACAAAGCTCCTCCCTTCTTTCTCCTTGGTTTCGCGCAGTTTCCTCTCCTCTCCTCTTCGCAAAATCTATTTTTCTTTCTTTTCTCCAAGAATGCGCAAAATGATTCCTAACCCTAGCTAGTGCTCTCCTTCATGCGCCTTGGCCCTTGGGCTCTTGGATCACGGGCCCCCGTCTACTACTCAGCTAATTACTAAACACCACTCCCTAATTTAAATAAAACATCATTTTATTAATTATTAAATATGACTATACTAATAAAATACCTAAAAAATGTAATTAAATAAATAATTAAATTATTTGGGCGTTACAACTCTCCCCCACTTAGAATATTTCGTCCTCGAAATTTACCTTATTCAAACAGCTCGGGATAGGATTCTCGCATCTTGCTCTCCAGCTCCCACGTCATGCTCTCTCCGGCAGCTCCTAGCCAGACTACTTACACTTCAGCTGTCCTAGGGCTATTGAAAATGGCCCCAGGAGTTCGATTCCCCACCAAGCAAACCGCCATGGTGAGGTCAAGCTATTCAGCTCTGCTGGAAGAGCGGCATGGACATCGGCATGCCGCTGGCATTTTTCACACTTCTTTACTAGCTTTTATGCATCTTCGTTCATGGTGGGCCAGTAGTACCCTGCTCTGAGCGCTTTTTTCGCCAGTGATCGTCCTCACAGAGGGTGCCCGCATATTCCTTCGTGTATTTCTCGCAGGGCATAGTCGGCCTTTTCTGGTGAGAGACACTTTAGGAGCGGCATGGAAAATCCTCTGCGAAAGAGCTTTCCTTCTATGACCGAATAAGATGAAGCCCGCCTCCTTGTTAGAGCCGCTTTCTTTGGATCGTCAGGTTCTTTCCCGTCTTGAATGTATTTGAGGATTCGGTCGATCCAGCATTCTTCTGGATCGATAACACATACATTTGAAATTGGAGCGATCTCTAGCTGTGTGCTGGGTTGGGGTAGGACTTTTTGGATCACGCTCCTATGATTTCTAGGATTCTTCGTGCTGGTGAGTTTGGAGAGGATGTCGGCCCTGGTGTTCTCTGCTCGAGGAACATGTTTGACCTCTGCATAATCAAAGAGCTTGAGAAGCTCTCTTACGCTTGCCAGGTATCTTTGTAAGACCACGTCTTTTGCGTTGAATAGCTCTTTGATTTGTGAAACTGCTAGGAGGGAGTCAGAGTGTAGTTCTACTCTTTTGACGTTGAATTCACGGGCGAGCTGCAATCCAGAAATGCATGCTTTATACTCGGTCTGATTGTTAGAGGTGGAGAAGGAGAAGGTTAATGACACTTTGATGGTCATTCCCTCAGAATTTTTAAGGATTAAGCCCGCTCCACTGCCCCTTCTGTTAGAGGAACCATCGACATGTAGGTTCCAGACTGGTTGTATTCTTTCTTCTGGGATTGGAGTCATCTCGGTAATGAAGTCGGCTAGGATTTGGGCTTTCGCAGCAGACCTGGCTTCGAATTTGATCCCGAACTCAGATAGTTTGATCGCCCATTTTATCATTCTCCCGGCCAGGTTCGGTCTGTGTAGGATCTTTCTGATGGGCTGTTCAATTCTTAGGATGATCTGATGTGCTACGAAGTAGGATCTCAATCTTCGAGTGGCCACTACTAGTGCTAATGGTAACTTCTCTACCTTCTGATACCTGAGCTCAGGTCCTTGGAGTGCTTTGCTGACAAAATATATGGGGTTCTGCTTAGAGTCGGCCTCTCGCACGAGAACTGTGCCCAAAGCCTCATCAGTGATCGCCAGGTACAGATACAATGTTTCTCCAGGCTCGGGCTTGGTTAAGATAGGCGACTGTAATAGGGCGCCTTTGAGCTGTTCCAATGCTTGTTCGCACTCTGGTGTCCACTAGAATTCCATTTCTTTCTTGATCAGCTTGAAGAGTGGGAGTGATTTGTTGGATGATTTTGCAATAAACCGGGACAATGCTGCAACCATCCCGTTTAACTTCTAAATCTCTTTCTTGGTAGTTGGCGGCCTCATCTTAGTGACTGCCCTACACTTGTCGGGATTGGCTTCAATTCCTCTTTCTGTTAAATAGAAACCAAGGAACTTTCCTGCCCTCACCCCAAATGTACATTTTTCGGGATTTAACTTGAGGGAGTTCTTCCGGGATTATGCGAATACTTCTCGGAGGTCGGCCAGGTGATCGACATCTTCCTTGCTTTTGACGATCATATCGTCGAGGTAGACTTCAACTACCTGTCTTATCTGGGTATGGAACACTTTGTTCATCATTCTTTGGTAAGTCGCGCCTGCATTCTTTAGCTCGAACGCCATTACTCGATAACAATAACTCCCTTTTTCAGTCATAAAGGTTGTTTTCTCTTGGTCGGGTGGATACATGGCGACCTGGTTATATCCTGAATATGCATCTAGGAAGGATAATAAGCGGTAGCTTGAGGCGCTGTCCACCAGCCGGTCTACACTCGGGATCGGGAAGGCATCTTTGGGGCAAGCTCAGTTTAGATCAGTGTAATCGACGCACATGTGTAACATCCATTTTCTACCCGGTAATTATTTAACAAAATCAGAGTTATAAAAACTTATTTCATACTTCGAAAAGAGATGTCACACATTCATCGTTAAATAAAACGTCTCATACGACATATAATACGCTATCAAAAGGGACTAAGCCCATAACAACTGTTTAGTTAAATACATCACCACGCAGCGGAAATGAAAACAAGGTTCAAAACAATAGAAACATAACGTCCTGAATGGACTCCACACAATTAAATTATAACAATCAAGGTTTAGCGTTTATCCCCCCCTTGAGTGTTACACATCAAAGCAAGGACACCGACGACACCGACTCAGAATAGCGAAGGTACCTATGCCTTCACTCGCAATCACCTGCACGTTACCACATAGGGGTAACATTCAAAAAGAAGGGGTGAGATATCTTCAATATAATAGCATAAAATGATAAGGAATATGCTAGAATAAGACAACTATATCTACCACTTCACTACACACATCTAATCATAAACATACGTCAAATTATCAACATTATAACCAATCAACAAATGTCATGACAATGCATGGATGCAACCCACACCAATGGGCATATGCATGTGATACCAAAATCACCAAAAATTGTGCCTGTAAATAGAGGCGTCACCAAAATTGAGAGCTTTCACACCAGGCTCACCAATTCACCAAAAATTGAGCTTTCACACCAGGCTCACCAGTTTTAGAAAAATTTGAGCTTTCACACCTAGCTCCAAGACCAAAGGCCTTCACCAAAATAATGCACATGCTGTATGCGACACCATGAATGCACACAGACAATCACCAAAGTAGTCATAATGTGACACACCAACAACAATCACCAAATTAGTCACAATGTGACACACCAACAACAATCACCAAATATCACCAAAGTGGGGCTTTCACACCTGGCCCAACGACACCGAAACACCAACTAACCGACACCACGGAACACCAAGACTTGGAACCTTCACACCTAGTTCCCAACAACACCAAGGTTCGAGCCTTCACACCTAGCTCAAACCGCACCAAGACACCAAGAGGATAACAATTTCCAAAATATTGTCACAACGACAAATTTTCTAAAATTTTGGAACAACGACAACTCTCCAAAACTTTTGAGACCACGACAATTTTTCCAAAGTATTTGAGACACGACGACTTTCTTTTTTTTAAAACATCAACATTTAACGACTACACCAATGGTTAACAAATTTTCCAGAAAAATGGACTAATTTGTCTCAAATTAGAATATTCAGTTAGGCCTCTGAATAAGCTTTCCAAAACATTTTGAAACGTCTAAATCGGACTCCCGAGTCAAAAGATATGCCAAAAACAAAACCAGGGAAAAATTGAGGAACATCCTGAAAATGGCGCCCAGACACTGGGCGCCTAGCAGGGAACACGCTGGGAACTGGCCAGCAACAGGAACTGGCGCCCTTGGCGCCCAGGCAACACCAAAAACGCAACCAGGCGGAGGATATGGCGCCCATAGGCAACACAACACAGGAACTGGCGCCCAGTGAGGCGCCCAGCAGGCAACACAGCTGGATTTGGCGCCCTTGGCGCCCAGACAACAGGGAACAAAGCAGAACACCATCAGGAACACACCTAGACACGGCGCCCAGGCACTGGGCGCCAAAAACTGCAACACGCACAGAGAACACAACAGCACAACTCTGGCGCCCATGGCGCCCATGACTCAGAACACAACAGCTATGACCATCCTGGCACACGAGACACCCACCAGACACGGCGCCCATGCACAGGGCGCCAGAAACAGCAACATGAAACGCAACACCCAGCACCCAACATGGCGCCCAGCACCAAGGCCCCGAAAACAGCATCACACCAATTCACCAAAACACCACATATGCAAATCATATCATCAATTCAAATTACCAATCGTTAATCCCCTAATGTTAATTATCATAATTTGCTAATCACAACACCAAACAAACATTTTATCGAACACCTAACGTGCAGGTAATTATAACAACAACGAATCACCAATTCTTAGGGTCACAACAATTACCAACGATGTCAAATTTTCAATTCAACCTATATACAATTCAACTACCACCAACTACACATCAAAATCAAACCCTAGGCATCATAGGATCTATTCCCACATAACCCCATCATAAAACCCTATTATAAGGAAGAACCCCACCCTTACCTTATAGTAGGAGAGCACCAATTATCTTGATCGAGTCACCAACAGAACCTCAGCAACACAGCTCCTCTCTGCTCCCCTTGGATTCGCAAATTCCTCTTCTCTCTCTCCCTTGGATATGCGCGCCGTACCCTTTCTCTCTTCTCCTCTCTCTATTCGCAACTCTCCTCTCTCTCTTTCTCAACAATTCGCATATGACACCAAACCCTAGCCTAGGCGCTTCTCCTATGCGCCTAGCTAGTGGACTTGGATCACAGGCTTGCCTCTAGCTTAAGCCCGATCACTAACGCCATCACCTAAAATCCAATTACACACCTCTCAATCCATCGTTAATATAATTACACCAACTAAAATAAATAAAATAAAAAATTGAATACCTAAATATTTAATTAAATAATTTTAAGTAAATATTTGGGCGTTACAACTCTCCCCCACTTAGAATGTTTTCGTCCTCGAAAACTCACCTGAATCAAACAGCTCTGGATAGGACTCCCGCATCTTACTCTCCAGCTCCCAAGTCATACTCTCACCGGCAGCTCCTAACCAGACCACCTTCACCAATGCAATTTCCTTGCCTCTTAACACCTTCACCTCATGGTCTTCAATCCTCACAGGCATAGTCTCCACCGTGAGATTATCCCGCACCTCCACATCATCCATGTGGATCACATGAGATGGATCCGAAACATACTTCCGAAGTTGCGACACGTGAAACACGTCGTGCAAATTCGAATGATTTGGCGGTAAAGCCACTCTATACGCCACATTCCCAACTCTCCCGGAAATCTGATAAGGACCAATGAATCGAGGAGTGAGCTTCTTCGACTTCAAAGCACGGCCAACACCGGTCACTGGAGTGACTCTCAAAAACACATGCTCACCTTCCTGGAACTCTAAATCTTTTCTCCTGTTATCATGATAACTCTTTTGACGACTCTGGGAAGCCTTCATCTTCTCACGGATCAACTTTATCTTCTCGGTTGTCTCCCGAACAATTTCCGGTCCAAGCACCACACTCTCTCCAGACTCATACCAACACAACGGGGTTCTACACTTCCGACCATACAATGCTTCAAAAGGTGCCATCCCGATACTAGAATGGTAACTATTGTTATACGTGAACTCTATCAGTGGAAGGTAGGAATCCCTCGAACCTCCTTGTTCCAAAACACAAGCCCTCAACAAATCTTCTAACGAGTGAATTGTCCTCTCTGACTGACCATCTGTTTGAGGATGATATGCCGAACTCAACCTCAACTTAGACCCCAACTTTTCTTGCAAACTCTTCCAGAAATATGACGTGAACCTTGAATCCCTATCCGAAACAATACTCATAGGAACTCCATGAAGCTTCACAATCTCTCGGATATAAATCTCTGCCAACTTCGACACCGGATACGTGATGCTGATAAGAACAAAATGAGACGATTTCGTTAACCTGTCAACAATCACCCAAATCGCATCATACCCTTTCGCAGTATTAGGCAATCCCGTTACAAAATCCATCGAAATGCTATCCCACTTCCACTCCGGAATTTCTAACGGTTGTATCAGTCCAGCAGGCTTCTGATGCTCCACCTTTGACTTCTGGCAAGTCAAACAGGCATACACAAATTGTGCTACATCCCTCTTCATACCAGGCCACCAAAACAACTTCTTCAGGTCTTGATACATCTTCGTAGCTCCCGGATGAATACTTAACTTACATCGATGACCCTCTTCTAAAATTGCTCTCTTCAGCTCTGCGCCTTCAGGAATACAAATCCTATCACGAAATCTCAGAACACCATGCGCATCCAACTTAAAATAACTACCCTCAGGCTGATCATCCCCGACCATCAAATCCACCAACTTGATATCCGACTTCTGGGCTTCTCTGATACTGTCAAGGAACTCATTATTAATCTTCAACATACCCAACTTAACACTCTGAAGGGACACTTCACAAACCAAACTCAAATCCCTGAACTCCTCAATCAACTCTAACTCCTTAGCCATCATTGCCGACATATGCAAGGACTTTCGACTTAAAGCATCAGCCACGACATTAGCTTTGCCTGGATGATAGTTCAAACCGAAATCATAGTCTTTCAACAACTCCAACCACCTTCGCTGCCTCATATTTAGCTCCTTCTGGTCAAACAAATATCTCAAACTCTCATGATCACTGAACACCTCAAACCTGGAACCATACAAATAGTGCCTCCAAATCTTCAACACAAAGACTACTGCAGCCAACTCCAAATCATGCGTTGGATAATTTTTTTCATGAATCCTTAACTGCCTCGATGCATAAGCAATCACCTTCCCATCTTGCATAAGCACGCCACCTAGACCCATCTTCGAAGCATCACAATACACCACGAACGGCTCTCCCGGATTTGGCAACGTCAAAACAGGAGACATCGTCAATCTCTTCTTCAACTCAAGGAAACTTTCCTCACAACGAGCATCCCACACAAAAGCCTTACCCTTACAAGTCAACTGCGTCAATGGAAGGGCCAACTTAGAAAAACCTTCGATGAACCTTCTGTAGTAACCAGCCAACCCTAAGAAGCTTCTAATCTCCGTAGTCGACTTCGGACTCTCCCACTGCATCACAGCATCAACCTTGGACGGATCCACAGCAATACCATTACCAGAAATGATATGACCCAGAAAACTTACTTCTGACAGCCAGAATTCACACTTTGCATACAGCTTCTTCTCTTTCAGGACCTCCAATACCAATCTCAAATGCTCCGCATGCTCTTCCTCCGACTTCGAATAAATCAGGATGTCGTCAATGAACACAACCACGAACCGATCCAAGTAAGTATGGAATATACGATTCATATACTCCATAAATACACCCGGCGCGTTAGTGACACCGAACGGCATCACCGAATACTCATAATGCCCATACCGCGTCCCGAAAGCAGTCTTCTGAACATCTCCATCCTTCACCTTGATCTGGTGATAACCTGATCTCAAATCAGTCTTGCTGAACACTCGAGCACCCACTAACTGATCCATCAAATCGTCTATCCTCGGCAGTGGATACTTGTTCTTAATGGTCACCTTATTCAGTTGCCTATAATCAACACACAACCTCATGCTTCCATCCTACTTCTTTACCAGCAACACAGGAGCTCCCCACGGCGATACACTCGGCCTAATAAACTTCTTCTCAAGCAGATCCTCCAGTTGCTCCTTCAACTCAGACAATTTTGACGCGGACATCCTGTACGGTGCCATAGACACAGGCCTCGTACCAGGTACAAGATCTATAGAAAACTCCACTTCCCTCTCAGGAGGCACACTTGGAATCTCATCAGGAAAGACTTCAGGAAATTCGCGCACCACCTGCAACTCTTCAATGATAGCTTGATTCTCAACAGACAGCGATGCCATCAGCGAGAATAACTGAACTCCCTCCTTTTCTAACTTCCACAACTGACTAGCTGATAACAAACCAGACTCTTCCTCTCCAAAGCTCACAGACTTGCGACGACAATCAATGCGAACATGGTTATGCTCCAACCAGTTCATGCCCAAAATTACGTCTAATCCACTCAACGGCAAACAGACAAAGTCCACAACAAAGTCTCTGTCGAAGATCGACAAGGGACACTGAGAACACACTAGAGAGGTAGTTACCGACCCCTTAGCTGGAGTATCGACAACCATCTCTCCATTCATAGCAGACAATACAAGATTCAACCTCTTACAACAATCAGCAGCAATAAAACAATGAGTAGCACCAGTATCAACAATAGACTTTAAAGGAGTACTATTAATGAAGCACGTACCTCTAATGAGTCCATCATCTTCAGTGGGCTCCTCCCTTGCCAATGCAAACACCTTGCCACTAGACCTCTCCTTCTTCGGTTTCGGACACTGAGTACTAATGTGCCCCTCTTCACCACAGTTGTAGCAGACCACTGCCTTGCGCTCACATTCGGCCACCACATGACCGTCCTTACCACACTTGAAACACTTCTTTACGTCGCTTTTGCACATGCAACTCTTGTGGCCAGGCTTGCCACATTTAAAATACACAATGCTAGCATGGGCATCTCCCCCACTAGTCCTCTTACCAGCATCAGCTCTCTGCTTACCCTTACCTGCAGGGACCTCATACGGCTTACTACGACCTTGAAACTTGCTCCTCTTATCATTCACAATCTTGTAGTGAGCAATACTATCCTCCTCAAAAATCCTACAACTATCAATCAAGTCATTAAAGACACGGATCTTCTGATATCCGATTGCCTTCTTGATCTCGGGTCTCAAACCATTCTCAAACTTAATACACTTAGAAAACTCAGCATTAGCTCCAGTGTAATGCGGATAGAACTTTGCTAGCTCCCGAACTTAGCGGCATACTCCGATACGGACATACTACCTTGTTTCAGCTCCAGAAACTCAATCTCTTTCTTCCCTCGGACATCTTCCGGATAATACTTACGGTTAAACTCTCTGCTGAACATTTCCCAGGCAATCTCTTCATTAGCAGCCTCCAACCTCTGCCTCGTCTCTAACCACCAATCATCAGCTTCTTCAGCTAGCATATGCGTACCATAGCGGACCTTCTGTGCTTGAGTACAATCCATCACTCAAAAAATCCTCTCCATTTCTTTCAACCAAGCCATAGCACCATCGGGATCATGCTTGCCTTTGAAGGTAGGCGGATTCTCTCTCTGAAAGGTAACCAAACTCCGAGCCCCAGCATTCTCACCAGCATTATGTTGATTTTGCACAGCCTGCGCCATAGCAGCTAGAGCAGCAACAATTGCAGTATCGTTCCTCCCAGCCATTTCAACTCACTTGCTACAAAACAAACAGCAGTTAGATATAATTGACAACACACCATTGTCAATTGACACTACGACTGGACAACTTGGCCGAACAGACCGAACTTTTGATCTGATACCACTAATGTAACACCCCTTTTCTACCCGGTAATTATTTAATAAAATCAGAGTTATAAAAATTTATTTCATACTCGAAAAGAGATGTCACACATTCATCGTTAAATAAAACGTCTCATACGACATATAATACGCTATCAAAAGGGACTTAGCCCATAACACCTGTTTAGTTAAATACATCACCACGCAGTGGAAATAAAAACAAGGTTCAAAACAATAGAAACATAACGTCCTGAATGGACTCCACACAATTAAATTATAACAATCAAGGTTTAGCGTTTATCCCCCCCTTGAGTGTTACACATCAAAGCAAGGACACCGACGACACCGACTCAGAATAGCGAAGGTACCTAAGCCTTCACTCACAATCACCTGCACGTTACCACATAGGGGTAATATTCAAACAGAAGGGGTGAGATATCTTCAATATAATAGCATAAAATGATAAGGAATATGCTAGAATAAGACAACTATATCTACCACTTCACTACACACATCTAATCATAAACATACGTCAAATTATCAACATTATAACCAATCACCAAATGTCATGAAAATGCATGGATGCAACCCACACCAACGGGCATATGCATGTGGTACCAAAATCACCAAAAATTGTGCCTGTAAATAGAGGCGTCACCAAAATTGAGAGCTTTCACACCAGGCTCACCAATTCACCAAAAATTGAGCTTTCACACCAGGCTCACCAGTTTTAGAAAAATTTGAGCTTTCCCACCTAGCTCCAAGACCAAAGGCCTTCACCAAAATAATGCACATGCTGTATGCGACACCATGAATGCACACAGACAATCACCAAAGTAGTCATAATGTGACACACCAACAACAATCACCAAATTAGTCACAATGTGACATACCAACAACAATCACCAAATATCACCAAAGTGGGGCTTTCACACCTGGCCCAATGACACCGAAACACCAACTAACCGAAACCACATAACATCAAGACTTGGAACCTTCACACCTAGTTCCCAACAACACCAAGGTTCGAGCCTTCACACCTAGCTCAAACCGCACCAAGACACCAAGAGGACAACAATTTCCAAAATATTGTGACAACGACAAATTTTCTAAAATGTTGGAACAACGACAACTCTCCAAAACATTTGAGACCACGACAATTTTTCCAAAGTATTTGAGACACGACAACTTTCCTTTTTTAAAACATCAACATTTAACGACTACACCAATGGTTAACAAATTTTCCAGAAAAGTGGACTACTTTGTCTCAAATTAGGATATTCAGTTAGGCTTCTGAATAAGCTTTCCAAAACATTTTGAAACGTCTAAATCGGACTCCCGAGTCAAAAGATATACCAAAAACAAAAACCGGGGAAAAATTGAGGAACATCCTGAAAATGGCGCCCAGGCACTGGGCGCCTAGCAGGGAACACGCTGGGAACTGGCCAGCAACAGGAACTGGCGCCCTTGGCACCCAGGCAACACCAAAACACAACCAGGCGCAGGATATGGCGCCCATGGCGCCCATAGGCAACACAACACAGGAACTGGCGCCCAGTGAGGCGCCCAGCAAGCAACACAGCAGGATTTGGCGCCCTTGGCGCCCAGACAACAGGGAACAAAGCAGAACACCATCAGGAACACACCTAGACACGGAGCCCAGACACTGGGCGCCAAAAACTGCAACACGCACAGGGAACACAACAGCACAACTCTGGCGCCCATGGCGCCCATGACTCAGAACACAACAGCTACGACCATCCTGGCACACGAGACACCCACCAGACACGGCGCCCATGCACTGGGCGCCAGAAACAACAACATGAAACGCAACACCCAGCACCCAACATGGCGCCCAGCACCAAGGCCCCGAAAACAGCATCACACCAATTCACCAAAAAACACCACATATGCAAATCATATCATCAATTCAAATTACCAATCGTTAATCCCCTAATGTTAATTATCATAATTTGCTAATCACAACACCAAACAAACATTTTATCGAACACCTAACGTGCAAGTAATTATAACAACAACGAATCACCAATTCTTAGGGTCACAACAATTACCAACGATGTCAAATTTTCAGTTCAACCTATATACAATTCAACTACCACCAACTACACATCAAAATCAAACCCTAGGCATCATAGGATCTATTCCCACAAAACCCCATCATAAAACCCTATTATAAGGAAGAACCCCACCCTTACCTTATAGTAGGAGAGCACCAATTCTCTTTATCGAGTCACCAACAGAACCTCAGCAACACAGCTCCTCTCTGCTCCCCTTGGATTCGCAAATTCCTCTTCTCTCTCTCCCTTGGATATGCGCGCCGTACCCTTTCTCTCTTCTCCTCTCTCTATTCGCAACTCTCCTCTCTTTCTTTCTCAACAATTCGCATATGACACCAAACCCTAACCTAGGCGCTTCTCCTATGCGCCTAGCTAGTGGACTTGGATCACAGGCTTTCCTCCAGCTTAAGCCCGATCACTAACGCCATCACCTAAAATCCAATTACACACCTCTCAATCCATCGTTAATATAATTACACCAACTAAAATAATTAAAATAAAAAATTGAATACCTAAGTATTTAATTAAATAATTTTAATTAAATATTTGGGCGTTTCAACATGCGCCACTTACCATTTGCTTTTTTGACTAAGACCACATTGGATAACCAGGCAGTGTACTTGATTTCCTTGACAAAACCTGTTTCGATCAGATCTTCGACCGCTTTGATGGCGGCTTGAGCCTTGTCTTCTTTCAAGACACGTCGTCTTTGGGCGACTCACTTGACCGAAGGATCCACGGCCAGGTGGTGGCATGTTACCTCTGGTGGGAGTCCCGGCATATCGGCCGCACTCCAGGCAAACAGATCAGCATGTTCTCTTAAACATTAGGTTAGTTGCTCTCGTACCTCGTCTGGAAGATTGATTCCAATTTTGACTGTTCTATTTGGATCGTGCCTCAGTTGGACTTACGCAAACTCGCCATCGGGTTTAGGTCTTTTATATCGCTTCTTAAGCTCTCTGGTTAAGGCGGCGTCAACTTCTTCCTCTTTGCTATATGGGTCATATCGGGCATCCAGGTCGGCCACGTTGACTTGGTTGCCTCTCTTATTTTCTCCGTTTTCTGCTTTCTTGGTTTCCAGCTCTCCTTGCTCTTTAAGGATCATAAAATGACATCTTCTAGCTGAGTGGAGATCTGCCAGTAAGGTGATTACTTCATCTATCTCGGAGTAGAATTTCATCTTGAGATGAACGGTCGAAGCGACCGCCCCTGGTCTTCCTAGGGTGGGTTGGCCTATAATGCATTGATATAACGACTTGGGTGGGAGCACAAGGAAGGGTGTCTTCACTGTCCTACACAATGGCTTTTCTACGTTGTCGTCCCCAAATGTGACCATGAGTTCAAGATGGCCAAGAGGTGTAGACGTCCCCTTGAAACCGGTGAGGTCCGGCCCTCTGTAGGGTGTGAGGTAGTCCCTTGATATCATCAATACGTTGAGAAGATCTTCGAAGATGATATCCGCAAAACTCTCTTGGTCGACCAGAATTCTTCTTACTTCGACGTTGGCCATTACTGCGGTAATCAGGAGCGGGACATACTTGTTTGGTTTTTCGTCTAGTAGGTCATCGTCCCCAAACGCCAAGGGCGGTCTTTTTGAGGCAATTCTTGGCACTGAAGTTGACTCTACGCTCAAGATTTCCTTCCATCGGCACTTCATTGATTTGCTACTGGTCACCCCTTGGATTTCCGGGTGTCTACCTCCTCCTCGTCGGCGTCGTCATCGTCATCATTGCCCGTCTTAGTGACCTCATTGAGTACCGCTTTTCCATTTCGAGGGGAGCAGGCTTGTCTCTTTTCTTCTCAGTCTTCTGTCTGGCCTTTCTTGACATATTGGGTTAGCTTACCCTTGCGGATGAGCTCTTCGATGTCGTCTTTGAGCGTCATGCAGTTATTTGTATTGTGCCCGTTACTGCGGTGATATCGACAGTACATACGAGACGGGCGTTGACCTTCCTTGAGGACGAGTGGTTCTGGCCTATTGATGTCTGTGAATTCAATATTGGCACACTCGGAGAGGATCTGGGCGTATGATGTGATCAACTTCGTGCGCTCAACAAATTTTCGTGGTCCACCGTCGCGCGAAGAGCCCCCCTGATCTCTCTTTTGTTTCTGGTCGCGCTCTTCATGGGGTCTTTCTTGGCCGCCCCTTGCGACCGCCCGACTAGCCATAGCCGCTTCTTTGTAATTCATGAAACTCTGTGATCTTCGGAGAAAGGTAGTTAAGTCGCGCGGTTCATTCACGTCAACTTCAATCTCGAAGACGATGCCACTCCTGAGGCCGTCCCTTAGGAACTATAGTCGCATCTTATCTTCCAACCCTCTCACAGTGGCGACTTCCTTGTTAAATCGCTCGACATATTCTCCAAGCGTTTCGTTCTCCCCTTGTCTGATCGCCTTTAGCTCGACGTGTGACCTGGGTTTCACCTTGGAACCCGTGAAACGTGCATAGAAAGTTCTAGCCAACTGGTCCCATGACGAGATGGTGTTTGGTTTAAGTTCGTTAAACCAATCCAGGGCAGAATTCTCAAGGGTTAATGGGAAAATCCTACACTTCACTGGTTCTCTAGCCCCCTGGTATTGCATCATTAAGTCGAAGTAGTCTAAATGAGCGTCGGGATCACAAATGTCGCCGTACATTCTCAAAGCCAAAGGTTTCTCGAGAGAAGGGGGATCGGGTATTCGTCTATCTCCCTGGTGAAAGGTCCTTTGCGCGAGCCTCTCTTTCCCTAGTGTCGGTCTCGATGGTCATGTCGAGGTGGCGATCGCGTTGAGTAATGATGTCGACCGTATCCATCTGGTGAGCGCTTGTCATAATGATACCAGTCATACCGGTTGTGCGACCTGCTCCGCGAGTGCTGAGGGCGACCCAGTGGACCCGTAAGAGGAGTTCTGGGACGAGGGCTCGTCTGGCCAGTAGGTGGGGTCCGTCGAAGATGGAAGTCCTAGGAGGCGTTCTGGACCCCCTCGTCCCCATTCGTTGGGGTGGTGATCGTTGGACGAGGTGCGTTCTGGACCCCCCCGCCTGGAAGGATTTCTTCTTCTGATCGGAGATAGAATGTCGACCGTGTGCGGTTCGGGCCCGATGTTCGCCCGTCCCGAAGCTACCTCGGTCAATATTTCCAAAATTTGTTGCCCCGCGGTTCCTGGTAGCGTGACATTTTCCTGTGGGGCTGGTTCGGAAGGAGCGCCAGGGACGGTGTCTTCAGCAGTAACCGGGACGCCTTCCGGGGTAGACTGTGGCTGGTCCGGGATCTCAGCCACTCTTTGCAAGTGCGGGTTCCTTTGGCGGGGTGGTCTTCCCCGCGGAGCCATAAGAATGAATGTGGGATAGCGCCTGAGCTCCCACTGTGGTCGCCACTGAACCGTACTACTCTGTCTCAAGAGACGAGTCGATCTGGTATATGGTCGTGCCTGATGTTTCCTGAGTCGGGAGTAGAGCTCGGCCTGGGTTGTACCTGTAATGACATTCTGACGCCCAAGTCAGTGGGGTGATAGTCAAGGAAAGAGTAATTAATGGGGTGAATAGTGTATCTGTCAGTGGGGTTTTACCCCTATTTATAGTGTCTGACATCGCTGACCTACCGTTGGATAGTGCGGCTTGATCTCAGCCGTTGATGTTGCTTGGTGTGAGCACGGATCACCGTTCGCTGATAGATTGGGTCAGTTTGCGGCCCACTAGCTGGAGTGGAAGTTCTGTCCAGTCCAGGACAGTTATCATCTGTTTTGTTTTTATAACAACTGCATGCTAAAAGCTATGATTTCACTCTATTCAAATGATTTAATGAGACTTCAAAGAAACATTTTCATTGAGATTTTGAGGGATGAGTGTTGTAGCAACAATAGTAAACTAAGAAATAATAATGGAAACGAAAAACGGAAATAGGAGACACGATATTGGTCACGCAGTTCGACCAATCTTTATCTACGTCTACGACTACAGAGCAACTGTAATTCTGTTTTATTGCTTGAATAAATTAGGGTTTCAGTGTTACAATAGGTACTTATAGTAGCATTGTTCAAATTACAACAATACCCTTGAACCGTACCGTGGTGGGCTGACACCCCCCACACCCAAACAGTTTGGGCCAAATTCAATACGAGCCATACTCAACAATGAGAATCGAAGGTTTACTGTAAATCGAAAAATCAGTTTGTTGAGATCTTAACAATTTCTTGGGTTATTATTATACATGAGTACGTAATTTAGCACAATCCTACCCCACAATCATATCCTACAATCCTCTTTCTGATTTAGTTTTTATAATCTTTAGATTACTTGTGTTCTGTTCTGCATTTTATTCTCTGAAAATTGAAATGTATCCTTTGACTTTAGAGAAGTCAAATTGGTGAGGGGGAAAACTAATCTTCAATGGATGTAATAAGCTGCTACATATCACCATTGGATCATTTTTTAGAGTGTTTATTTTAAAACACTTCTCAAAAATCAACACCTATCTAATACACTTCATTATTTCTCTTTCTCTCTCTTATTATCACATTACTCACCTATTATATCTATCACTCCTCTATTTTTTATCTCTGTCTCTCTCATGATGTCCATCATTCAGGTGTCCAAACCCCCCCCCCCCTTTTTATGGGTGTCGCACCTTAATTTTGTTTGGCCTTTTTATGCTAAAAATAATTTATTTAATTTTCAAGTAAAAAACAGGATAAAATCATTCTTTCAGGCTTCTTTATTTTGGAACATGTTATAACCTCTTTTGGGCCCAATATTGTCTTTGTTGCAATAAAAGGAACAAAACTGGCATGGTTTTTTTTTACCCCCATCACCTCTCATCTATCCCCATCAAATTGCTAAAACCCCAAAATACCCCTGCCCAACTTCCAATTCGCTCAGATTTACCTTCATTTAAGGTAAATCGGCTTTGTTATTTTTAAAGTCGGATTTACCTCAGATGGGGGTAACCAAAAGGTAAATCCGATTTCCAAAATAACAAAGCGGATTTACCTTCAGCAAAGGTAAATCCGCTTTGTTATTTTGGAAATCGGATTTACCTAGTAGGTACATAAATCCGATTTCCCTAAAAAAAGAGAAAATCGGATCTATCCCACCTAAGGTAAATCCGATTTCCCTACAAAAAGAAAAACCGATTTATCCCACCTAAGGTAAATGCGATTTTGTTATTAAAAAAAATTGTTTTTTATTTAATTTTTTAAAAAAGGTTATAAAATGGTACTAAAAATCCGTTAAACAACCAAAACTAATCCAAAAATTATAAAAACACCACTAAAAATCTAATAAAACCAAAATAAGGTTATGCGATTTTTTTTAGATTTTTTGGAGATTATGAAAAATTAAAAAAATTAATAAAAAGTAGTAAACGATTGAATTTGGGATTTTGAGGTCCCCTGTCCTGAAAGAAGACACTTCTTCAGGAGTATTGATCCTTGATATTTTTTGGATTTAAAGAATGTGGTTTCATTACAATTTGACTAGGTTGCGCGAAAACTGATTTTTTTAGCCTAAATTATTCTCCCGACGTACAATATCGTCACGTGTTAACGAACTACACACTAAACAGAACCAAAAGACGATCGAAATTTGTATCTAAAATTTTAATTGATTTATTTATTTATTAATTAGGTTAACAAAGCGGATTTACCCCCACATAAGGTAAATCCGCTTTGGTTATTTTTAAAAGCGGATTTACCTTATATGGGGGTAGATCCGTTTTTAAAAAAAAACAAATCGGATTTACCCCACTTAAGGTAAATCTGATTTGTTATTTTTAAAAGCGGATCTACCCCATCTTAAATAGATCCGATTTTAATTTTTTAAAATTTTTAGTCGAAATCGGATTTACCTAAATACGATTTCCCAAAAAAAAAATTGAAATCAGGATACGTTCGGGATTTTTAAATTTTGTGAAAGGCAATTGCGTTTTTTCGCAGGGTCGATGGGGGTATATAGGGATGTGATGGGGGTAAAAAAAAAAACCCAACTGGCATAAGTAAATTAAACCACAATTAAATTCATTAAAAGAAAACAAGCCATAAAAGCCCAACAAAAGATAGTCCAGATCATATCAAATTCGGTCCAAAAGACCAAAACTGCTGACCTAACACCACAAAAAACTAAAAAAAAAATCTAAGATCATTACATAGAAAATATATAAACAATGAAAATACAAAAATCATCACCAAGAAATCAAAAAAATGAAAAAATAACAATCAGCCACAAACTATCTCTTGCATTCGACTACAGGTTTCTTTTAGGATGGAAAGATGGTTAATTTTCCCATCAAAAGAACAATAGCCATAGATATATACATATTTATATCGAGAGGTTTTGATGTGTTATGGGACCCTAAGTAAGACATATTTAACTTTTTTTTTGACATATTTAACTTGTTTATTAAAATTTCCTTCATTGATGTATTTATTATGATAAAGT
Organism: Astragalus membranaceus; assembly: GCA_039519185.1. Lineage (NCBI taxonomy): Eukaryota > Viridiplantae > Streptophyta > Magnoliopsida > Fabales > Fabaceae > Astragalus > Astragalus membranaceus. Next base: position 23,573,520 of record CM076850.1, on the reverse strand, counting down.
AATAACACATTTAATAGAGAATTGAACACTTGTTTCAGCAAAAGAAATGGATATGGAGCATCGTTAAAACCTTTTGATGCAAAACCCTCCTTAGAGAAAAACATCAAGAAGGAAAAAGAGTACCCCTTAAATTTTATTGATAAAAAAGATAAAGTAAACAAAAAATGGGGGGCTAGGCTAAGGCCAATACCCATTAGCATAAGCAAAATTATAACTGAAAGAAGATAAAAACAATCCTATAGAGGTGTGCAAAAGCATCATTATAATGACTCTCGTCCCAACCAAGTGGGCACCTGAGCCATTAACAATCATTATCAGCACACGAAAAACAGGAAGCAAAAGGAAACCCCAGTCCATCAAAAGGAAGAACATTAATCCCAAGAAAGAAATTAGCAAAAAACCTATAGGTAGGCAAACAGAACATATTCTTGAAAAAATCCTCAGCAATGAAGCTTGGAATAAGATCCCACCAAACAACCACTTAAATTAGTTCCTTGACCTGCAAGTTTATCAACGCAGACATTACCCTCTCTATAAATGCCACTACAAACGAAGTTCATCTATCTAGTCAAATATAAACAATTATTCCATTTATTTCTAAGCTTACAAAGAACTACTTTGCAATTCTTGAAGGTAGAAACTACTAATTGAGAATCACATTCTAACCACAAAAATTTCAAACATTTATCAAATGCAATCTCTATAGCCAACATAGCCTCAATAATTCAGCATGAAGCGCATAGCTTTTTCTAACAGATGTAGAAAAAAAAACCAAGGATAGCAACACTTTTGTCTCTAAAAATACCACCACAAGCGGCTGGACCAAGACAGCCTTTAGCAACACCATCTGTATTGCACTTTACCATGTAAGGAGCAGGGGGATCCAAATAACCTCTTTGATATTTGAAGAATTTTTGTATTACCAATGACATTGAAGGCCTTTATAATCATAAACTCATCAGCTGAGGAAGACATTGAAGATTTAGAGGCATTTCCTGCTAAAGTCACATTGAAAATAATTCAATTGATATCGGAGTGCAGGGGGATCACATATTATCAACTCTAGCATGGTTCCTGCAGTACCAAATTGACCAAAAAATATTAACAATCGCAGCAGAGACAATATGACTCAACTGAGGGCTCCAACCATGAAAAGTTGAAGTTAAAATGCTCTGAATAGAAGAAGTATCAATATGGATGCTCAGGATACCTCCAAGTCAATTCCAAACATGCTTGACAAACGGGCAGGCAAGGAAGAGGTGTTGAGAAGTCTTTAAATCACTACCACAAAGACTAAGAATAGAAATAGCGGTGCAACATCTAATCCAAAGTTGATCATCTGTTGGCAAGTTATTATGATAGCCCTCCAAAGAGTAAAGGATTTAGAAGGAACGAGTAGAATTGAACACTAATTTCATTAATAATTTGGTATAGTATTCCTCTGCGGATTCTCTCCTAAATCGTTTCCGCAAACTGGTTGGTCTCTCCCAAATCATTTTTGCAAAGTATTTTTTTCCTCTCCCAAATCATTTGTCCATCTCTCAGGAAATCTTTTTTTTTTTTGGATAGGCAATGTTTGTTGTTAATTGTTAATCATTTCTCCAAAATTCGCTTACTACCTCAGAGTGTGTCGCTAGTTCTAATCTAGTAGTAGCTTCTGACATGAGAATATTAGGAAAACTTTGGGGTGCGATGTCAGATGATGTTGGTGATCCGGTGGCTACCGATACACAGGAAACAGTTGCTCAACATGATTATTTTGAACCGGTTGCGTCCAAGACCCAAAATAAGAAATTGAGGCAAAAAAAAAGTAATTGGTTGTCGGATACAATACTCGTTGAAAGGAAAATTCCGCATATGTCTCCTTTTGATTTAATTTTGTATTTTAGTTCTTTAAAGTGTTTTTTTAACTTTTCGTTAGGATGACTTGTTTTACGGGGTCTCTAACTTAGGGCTTCTTATTATTGCTTTATTTTTAGTTTCTTTTGTTGCCAAGGGTATTGGTCTAGTCCCCCCTTGGCGTCTCTTCTGTCTTCTTCATTTTTCTCTTTTTTTTAATAAATTCAGGGAGAAGTACTCTTTTTCCTTCTTGATATTTTTTTAACATCAAAATGTTTTAATGAGGCTTCTTTCCTTCTTTTGCCTAAAAAAATATTAGCAGCAAACGAGTATAAATAAAATATATTCAGTTAGATATAGTTCATACATTTTTATGGCCAAATTATGAATAGTGTCCTTGTAACCTCCATGAACTTGTTTCCAAATTTAATGCAAAATATGCAGTTTATCAAAATTGCTAACAAATGTCACCAATTGTTGAGGCAAATTCCCTTGGATAGATTTTGATGGAAACTGTTCTGTACCGTGCTTCCGATCTTGAGGATCGATATTATGCAGTTGGTAGATATTTTGTCCTTGATTCTATCTTTGTCTTCAGGCTTTGAGAGGAAGGTTTTGTTCGGCTTGGAGACGTTCGACCTTGAGAGGCGATGTTGAGGTGTTCGATCTTGAGGGGCGACGTTGTACCTGCAATGATACTCCGACGCTCAAGTCAGTATTTGAGAGAATGAGTGTTTGGTTAGAAAAGTACCTACCATTAATGAGCATTGAATGGGGTATTTATAGAGTTTGGATGTGTTTTGTGTTGGCGTTTTTGGGCCGTCCGATCTTGCGGGCTGATCTTGGCCATTGAAGATTGGACTCTCTTGATTATAATTGGGCTTCTCATCAATTGGGCTTTTGGAGAGGGGGTGCAAATAGAGAACAGTATAATCACCATAACAGTGGTCCCCCAAGTCTGGTCGCTATGAGGAGCGATCTTGACTTTGATGGGCGACGTAGCTTTTATATTTTTGTTTTTGTTTGAGTGGAGATCTTATCCGGTCTCGAGCTTATGTCGAGGCTGGGGTTCTCGAGCGATGTTAACTGTCCGTCGAGCTTTCGAGCGAGGTGGATGGTTTTTCCGAACTCAGTGCTGCTTTGGAATCAGTGTAATCTTGGAATCAGTGCCATTTTTACTGTTTCTGACAAGGTGTCTCTTCGTAGTGGCGGCGCATGATGGTGACGTTTATTCTTCAGCGTGCGGATTTTAATGGACCATGGCTTGGACGTGACGCTTTGATTTCCAGGCCCAGGCCCATTAGATTCGTCTTGCTATAAATAAAGGGTCTCACCTCCTCATTCGTTGCTTGTTGTTCATTCGTTTTGATTTGCCGATCTTCGAGAGCTCCCGAGCTTCTTTAAAGTGAACGAGCTTGAAGAAATTTCGAAGTACTTTTAAGGTCGGTTTCTGAGGATCGACAACCGTTTATTTCCTGATATAATCAACTTGCGACGTAGTTCCGAGGTTAGTCTATTTTTGTTTTTTCTTTACTTTTCTTTTCATTTGTGCCTGGACCTCCCCCCGTCCCCTGTGATCTCAGAATGGAGGTCGTCAGGTCGGGTTCCGACTTGCTCGCGAACCCATTTTCGATCTTTAATCCTGACATTTCGTCCCCCATTCCTGTAGATTCGATCTGGCGAGGACGAAACAAACTCGGAGAGACGTCACTCAGTACCGGAAAGAGTTTACGAACGCGATGGCTTCTGGTGGTGAAGTCCCTGAGGTTCGTACCGAGCCTCTTGAAGTCGCCGCCCCGGACGTGCAAGAGCATTCTGCTTCCGCCCCTATGAGTGATAAGGCGGAAGATAATTTTGAGAGTGAAAGTTCTTCTCCTGCGACCGATGCTAATGAGCCGAATGACGATACTCCCGAAGATGTGGAGGAGGATTGCTTGGTGGATGTGATGGCCATCACTTCCGAGTCCGATGAGGAAATCCCAGTGGCGGAATCAGAGGATTCCGAGGTCGATCTTGGGACAGGCTCTGAGGTCGATCTTGGGTCGAGTTCCGAGTCTGTCGATGAGTCCGATAGAGAGGGTGTTGGAAGACAAGTCGAATCTCGCCCTTCGAGTCAACCGGGTTCAGCCGAGCTTCTGCTGCTTCTCTGGATGGGTACTCTAGTACTGGTTGTGGGGACCTTGACGTACCGATGCGAGAGGTCTCTCAATATGATTGGGTTTCCAGAAATATTTTGGGGATCGAATCGTTGTACCAGCACGGGTTTAATTTGGAGAGGGTCGGGAGGAAAGCTTCGGGTCGCTCGAAGCGAATTTGGAGAGTTGAGGGAATGAAAAAGGGAGAGCATGTGGCTTTGTGGCCTGGAGAGCTCAAGTTCACTTTGTATCATATGCTGATAAACGAGATGAATATCCGGCCCCCTTTCACTTGGTTCGAGCAGACGGTTTTGGCGACTTTGGATGTTGCGCCTTCTCAGTTGCATCCAAACGCGTGGGCTTTTGTTCGAGCCTACAAACTAATGTGTCTTCACCTGGAGAGGCCGGTCTCGCCGTTGCTCTTTTTCCATTTGTTTGAGATCAATCGGAACAGCAGTGAAAATAAGTCCGGTCGTGAGCATGTCAGTCTTCGCTCGAGGCGAGGGGCCAAGATTTTTAAAGCCTATGCGGACTCATTGAAGGGGAATTGGAAGGAGTTATTTTACTGGGTCGAACCGGTGACCGACGAAGCGATCGAGAGAGTGGGAAAGTTTTCAGAGGATGGTCGGACTTTGGTGTCCACCAAGTTTCCCATTGGTTGGAGTCAGGCCCATTTTGAACGATCCACCAATTCCTTTTCTGTTAGTCAGAATCGATTGAACGCTGCCGATCTTCTTACCAAGAGGATCCTGATGTTTATTTCTGAGAACATTCCGTTTTCAAAACATAAGTATCGGGGTATCCCTGCGCCTAAGATAGTTCAGGCTGGGAAGCGAAGACGAGTGCAACTTGTCTTAGGTAGTTCGTTTTTCTTGCTTTTGATTTTTGCACATCTTTGACTGTAGTTTGTATGACCAATTTTTGTTTCTTTTCCAGATACCATGGCCCCAAAGAAACTCGCCGTAATGAAGGCACTGGCGATGATGAGTGTCGACATATCTGGAGATGCTGAGGAGGTGGATGCTCCGCTTCCGACGTCTCCCCAGGTTGAGACTGTTGTTGGGACAGTTACTGCTGCTTCCCCGATCAACACTGTTACCCAGGAGGACCTTGCTTATGAGGCTCTGGTCGATCTTGTTTCCAGTTCTCCTCCCCCAGCTGCTCCCGACGTTGGTGCAGGGACCTCGGCGAAAAGGGTGCGCACCGAGGCAAGCGGCGAGCAAAGGCCGGAAAAAAGGAGTAAGACCTCGAGGAGACCGAAGCATAAGAACAAGGCCGTACCTTTAGAGGAGGGCTTTTTGGAGCAAAACTATGCCCAGTGGCGGGAGGATCCTGTCGGGGCGTCTGTTAAATTGTTGGCGAATTTGGCCGACGTTCATAGGATCGAAAAAGAGAAATACGAGCAACGGGCTAAGGGTAAATAACATCACTTTCTTATATTCATAAAAACATCTCTTTCTTCATAACCTTATTTTACTTATTTTCGTGCTTGCAGTTTTGTTGGAGCTCGAGAATTCAAAAAGAGTGAAGCTTGTGGAAGATGTGGCTTCGAAATCGAAAGAGCTCGCTCGAACAAAGCAAGAACTTCAGGCTCTGAAGGAAAGCCAAGGGGAGGTTGTACGTCGGGCGGAGTTCGCGGAGAATCGCGTAAAGGAGCTGGAAGAAAAGGAAAAAGTTTTGGAGGGGCAACTGGTCGAGGCTAATGAGAAGATTAAAGGTTTGGAGTTTCGTGTAGTTGGTTTGGAAGATGATTTGAAGAAAGCATCCGAGGCAAGGGTCGGTACAACCGGCGATGCGGAGGCTCGAATTGCAGAGCTTGAAGCAGCCCTTCAGCAGAGCAGAAAAAATGCTAAAGAGGCTACGAAGCTTGCAAACGAGGCTAGGAGGGAGGCTCGTGAAGCTGCTAACTCTGCAATTGAGCTGTATAAGGAGGGTTTTGAGTGTGCCCAGGAGCAAATTGCTTTGGTCAATCCTTCCGTTAATTTGGATCGGTCGATTATCGATGCCGACCATGAGGTTGAAGGGGGTATAATCGTTAAGATCGATGCTCAGACGGAGAAGAAAACTGTGATTTTTCCGACCTCTGCTGCCTGATGTTTTAGCAGTGTTTCTTTTTGTAGAAGTTCCTGGTGTATGCTTTTACCTATGTAGTTTTTGTATAGATCCGAAACTTCTTTCGATCCAGCTGGAGATATTTGTAATCTTTTTTGGGATATGTATATCAGACCTTTACGAGCTTTAATGAATGCTTTTTGAATTTCGCATGTCATGTATGTCGTTTTTACGAGCTTTAACGAGTGCTTTTTTAATTCTGCACGTTGCGTATGATGTAAGAACGTCGGTAAAGAGGAACTCGATTTACCGGTTCGAACCTATAGGCCAGTTTACTAGGACTCAGCCCAGATATGTCGTTTTTACGAGCTTTACCGAGTGCTTTTTTAATTCTGCACGTTGCGTATGATGTAAGAACGTTGGTAAAGAGGAACTCGATTTACCGGTTCGAACCTATAGGACAGTTTACTAGGACTCGGCCCAGATTTAACTCGCCCTATAGGGGTATCGGCAGCTGTGGCCGATGGTCGTTCTTAGGACGTTTCGATCCTTGAAGACCCGGTCTCTTTGAGATAGTTTGCCAAGACTCGGCTCGGATTTAACTGTTTTCTCAAAGAGTTTGCGGCCTTGGGTGGTTGCTTTTGGGGAGATCTTTTAAGATCGGTCCCAGTTGATTCCCGGTGGGGGGAATTGGGTCCCTTCATTCTGTTTGATGAAAATCAAGAATGTGTGGAGACCTGGTAAAAACTTTTGAGAAGCATCGAAAGCGTTTGAAAGAAATGTCAAGTTTTTCTTTTTTGATTAATAACTTGTTTCGAGTTTACATAAGATCGGTGTAAATGATTTCTTTCTAAGGATAATAACTTTTCAGTTTTGTTGCGTTCCAAGTCCTCTCAATCTTTCTTCCTTGGAGGGTCTCCAATTTAAAGGCTCCCGTACCGGTTTTAGATAAAATTCGGTAGGGGCCTTCCCAGTTTGGGGCGAGCTTTCCTTGGGAGGCGTTTTTCTGACCGACGTCAGCTCTTCTGAGTACCAGATCGCCAGGATCGAAATCTCTGTGAACGACCTTGGTGTTGTATCTGGTTGCAACCTTTTGTTTGATGATCGCTTCTCGGAGCGAGGCCCGACCTCGGATTTCATCGATGAGGTCGAGTTCTTCTCTTAAGGCTTGATCGTTATTGCTTTGTGTTTTGGGATTTGCCGTTCTCCAACTAAGTTCGCCGATCTCGACGGGGATGACTGCCTCGCTGCCGTAGGAGAGCCTAAAATGTGTTTCCCCAGTGGAGCTTTGGGGGGTCGTCCGGTATCCCCAGAGGATGTAAGGCAATTCTTCTACCCAATTTCCTTTAGCATCGTCCAAACGTCGTTTCAGCCCGTTCAGTATTACTTTGTTTGCAGCCTCTGCTTGACCGTTGGTTTGAGGGTGCTCTACTGAAGTGAAATGGTGCTTAATTTTAAGCTCGAACATTAGTTTGCGAAATCCCGTGTCTGTGAATTGCGTCCCGTTGTCCGTTACTACTACCTCGGGGATCCCGAACCTGCTCATAATGCTTTTTTTGAAGAATTTTATGCAGTTTTTTGCAGTGATGGTCGCCAGGGGTTCCGCTTCTATCCATTTGCTGAAGTAGTCTACGGCGACGATCAAGAATTTGACTTGTCCTGGTGCCTTTACGAAAGGTCCGAGTAAGTCCATTCCCCACCATGCGAAGGGCCATGTGGAGGATAAACTCGTGAGGTCTGTGGGGGGAGCTATGTGCACATTGGCGTGGATTTGACATTTTTTGCATTTCTTCACATGATTACTAGCATCGCCGATCATGCTCGGCCAGTAGTAGCCGGCTCGAAGGGTTTTACGTGCTAAAGATCGAGCTCCCATGTGCTGGCCGCAGATTCCCTCTTGAATTTCTGTTAATACATAGGCCGCTTCCTCTCCCTCGATGCATTTTATTAACGGGGAAGAGAGGCTTCTTTTATAGAGCGTTCCGTTGATGGCTGAAAAAGCCGAGGCTCTTCTCCTGATATATTTGGCGTCGTTTCTGTCTGGGGGTTCTGTTCCTGAGACGATGTACTCTAAAATTGGGGTTATCCAGCTGTCTGTTTCTTCGAGCATGCAGATGGTCGGGTTAAACAGAGGCTCGAGAGATACACTGGGTTTGTGTAGTGTTTCTTGGATAGTCGTCCTCTGGTTACCTGGGGTTTTTGTGCTTGCGAGTTTGGCGAGGATATCAGCTCGTTGGTTTTCCGTTCTTGGGACATGAACTATCTCGCTTGCTTCAAATTTAGCTATTAGTGACTGTACCTGAAGTAGGTATTTTTGCAGGATCGGTTCTTTGGTCTCGTATTTGCTTCCGATCTGGGAGACCACCAAGAGAGAGTCGGTATGGAGTTTAATTTTAGGGACTTGGAAGTCAATTGCCAGGCGAAGTCCGGCGATGCAAGCCTCGTACTCTGCTTGGTTGTTCGAGGTGGGAAAACCGAATGTGAGGGAAACTTCGATGATGACCCCAGTCGGGCTTTCTAGCATAATCCCAGCGCCACTCCCTTTTGGATTCGAGGACCCATAGACGTATAGGATCCATATGTCAGATTCGGTGTTAGCAGGTGTCATCTCGGCGATGAAGTCCACCAAAACTTGCGCTTTAAGTGTAGTTCGAGCTTCATATTTGATACCGAACTCTGAGAGTTCCACGACCCATTTGATCATTCTTCCAGCTAGATCGGGTCTGTGGAGTATCTGTCTGATTGGGTAGTTAGTTCGGACGACTACCTGGTGTGCGACAAAATAGGCTCGAAAACGTCGAGCTGCGATAATGAGAGCTAGGGCGATTTTCTCGATTTTCTGATAACGACTTTCAGCCCCGTGCAGAGCCTTGCTTGCGAAGTAGATGGGACTTTGCCCGGTTTCGAGCTCGCGTACTAGAACGGCAGCTAACGCCTCTTCCGAGACCGCTAGATATAAGTATAATGTTTCCCCTTCATTTGGTCGAGTTAAAATTGGAGGCTCGGAGAGAGATTTTTTCAGTTGTTTCAAAGCTTCGTCTTGCTCGGGCGTCCATTCGAAATCTCTTTCTTCTTTTTTGAGGATTTTGAAAAGTGGAAGAGATTTGAACGCTGCATTCGATATGAAACGAGATAGAGCAGCTATCATTCCATTGAGTTTTTGCACTTCTCTCTTGGACGTCGGAGTTCGCATTTCTGTGACGGATCGACATTTATCCGGGTTCGCCTCGATTCCTCGTTCTGTTAAGAAGAAACCTAAGAATTTCCCGGCTCGAACTCCGAAAGTGCATTTCTCTGGGTTTAATCTCATTCTATTCTTTCGTACCTCAGAAAAAATCGCTCTTAGATCGCTTATATGGTCGTCATCACTTTTGCTTTTGGCGATCATATCGTCGAGGTAAACCACTACGCTTTTACCGATCTGGTTTTGGAACACTTTGTTCATCATTCTTTGATAAGTTGCTCCAGCGTTTTTTAAACCAAAGGGCATAACACGGTACGCGAAGTTTCCTCGGTCAGTGATGAAGGCGGTTTTTGCTTGATCTGGGGGAAACATGGCGATTTGGTTGTATCCGGAGTATGCGTCCATGAAGGATAACAACCGGAAACCGGAAGCGCTGTCGACCAAACGATCGATGCTGGGAACCGGAAAGGCGTCTTTTGGGCAAGCTTTATTAAGATCGGTGTAGTCGACACACATACGCCATTTTCCGTTAGATTTCTTCACCAGGACTGGGTTTGATAACCAAGTTGTGTATTTAACCTCAGAGATAAAGTTGGCTCGGATGAGGTCGTCTACTGCTAAGGCGGCAGCAATGGCTTTCTCTTTGCTTTGGGCCCGCTTTCTTTGGGCGATCCATCTTGCTTCTGGGTTTATTGCGAGTCGATGGCAGGCAACCTCTGGCGGGATCCCAGGCATGTCTTCGGCCGACCAAGCGAAGATGTCTTTGAAATCTTTAAGACATTGGGTTAAATCGATCTTGATCTTTTCTGGAAGGTCGATCCCTATTTTGACCTTCTGGGAGGGGTCTGAACCGAGCTGTATTTCGACGAACTTTCCATCAGGCTTTGGTCTTTTGATTTTTTGTTTGAGCTCTTTGGTTAGCTCGTCGACGTCTATCTGTTTTTCGACCTTCGGATCGCAGTTGGTTTCTACGTTAGTGGCGGTGTTAACTTCGGTTGATCTTCCTTTTGGTATTTTGGGAGTCGACAGTTCTTTCGAAGGGGGAACCCCTTCATGCTCCGAAGCTTTTCGTTCGTTCTTAGTCCATAGGAAAAAACACCTGGAGGCCGACTCTAAGTCAGAGTTTAAAGTGATAACTCTGTCGCAAAGAGAGTGGAACTTCATCTTTAAGTGCGTGGTGAATGTAACCGCCCCGAGCCTGCCGAGGGTCGGTCTTTGTTGCGTGAAAACGTAGATAGTGCAAGTATACACTGTCAACAAGTAATATAGAGTAAGTGAGATCGTTCCCACGAGGAATTATGCTAAATAACGAGAGTTTAATTTGATTAACAATTTAGTGAGGAAAGTAAATGACACACAAGTTTTGGGTAACATAAACAGTAGTAAAAAAGTAAAGGGTAATGGGAATCAGTGATGAGAACAAGTCAAGATGCATTCACTTCAGTAGCTTCATTAAAATGTGATTAAGGGTACGTTCAATGCTACAGCATTAGGTGCTGCAGCAAAAAGACGTTATTCTCTCGAATACTTCACACTAGGCTTCCTTGCAAGAGTTTATCTCTAAACCCTAAAGAAGTACCTCCTAGGCTGCTTGAGCACCGGCAGTGTTCACCTTATGGGCTATGCCCTCCTATCTCTAGGGTTAAGCAAGGAACATCAAGATCTCTCGTTAATGTTCACTACCCATATTACCTTATGAGGTAAATTTACAAACCATCTCTGAATTTATAAATGCTATTTAGAATAGGCGGACCATTCCTACTCTAAAATGGAAATATTTTCACACACAAGATAAAATGCATAACATTGAACATACTTCATTAATCACATAGTAAATTAGCTACATCAGATCCAGCATCTCAACTATGAGTATTTAGCTCATATTGAGCTTGCAAAACATGGAAAATAACTTAAACAAAATAGTAGAAGTCATATTACAAATTTCAAGGTAAGAAATGATACTACGAAGAGAGAACAGTAGGGGAGCTCCAAGGATGACAATGGAGGACTGATCCAGCTCGTCCAAGTAGAATCCACCGAGAAAAATGTAGCTCCAGTGATGCTGCAGCAACTGTCTCAGCAATGGAAGTGTTTGGTAGTGAAGGGTGAGCTTTTGCACGCAAGAGGGGCTATCTCTAACCTTCCCCTGACGGCCCAGCATGCTAATGGAGAAAGGGAAACGTCCTTTTATAGTGTCTCCTTGCTCACAACCCTAAAATAATGTCCTTTTTGGGAAAATGCTGTCTAGGTTAAAGGGCAATTGTGGGAAACACACATTAGGTCATATCTTTCCGTGCCATACAGCTCTGACACCTGTCCTTGCCTTGATTTCCGTGTTTTCCGCACTCCCTTGCAGCTTTCTCTCTCATCTTCCGCATTTCCACTATTGCGCACGCACCTGTTGCTGCGGCACTGACACTAAACATGATTAAATGCACAAAGGGCATCAAAATGCCCAAATTAAACCAATTCATTCCTGCACCATTATTTCTAACCTAAACACATAATTACATCATGATTGACACAACAAGTTTATTAAATCACTTATATTCAAGCTAAAAAGGCAAGTAATAACCATCATAAAAGATGGTTATCACACCCCCAAACTTGAACCGTTGCTTGTCCTCAAGCAATGACACTTGACATAGGCAAGCACAACTGTTAATAAGCAATCACAACCAATGAATCAATTCAAATATGAAGCATAAAGAAGAATCAAACTGAGCATCAACTTTCAGACTATCACTCAATTGCAACCCTTCTGAATAATGAGTTCCCTAGCTTATTCCTGCTCAAAAGTGTGTGTGTGACACTTAACTTAGTTCAGAACAGAGCAAGGTTCAAGATTTCACTTAGCTAAGACATAGAGAGGTTTTCTTTTGGGAAAGCTAAAATTTTTTTCAAAAAGAAGGACAGACTAACAATTCATGCTCAGAAGGGGGGGTTGAGCTTGATTAAGGGCTTTGATGCAGCAATCCAGAACTTTTAAGGCAGTGCACTTATTCAATCCTAGCATTGACATTGCTGCAGCATCAGTTGCTGCAGCATTACAGACTCAGAATTTTACTTTGCTCAGATTTTTGACTTGATTTTGTACTGCAATGCCTTTATTTCCATTTCTCTTCTGAATAGCATTTTTGCGTTTTTTTTTTTTTTTTTTTTTTTTGCACAATAGGCAATTGCAGCACATTACACAATTATTTACAGACACTAGTGCTTTGCACCTTCATTCAGACTTAATTCAGACATCCTAAACTATGTGCACATAACCCAGCATTGCTGCAGCAACAGTTGTTGCAGCACTGCATTCCTTCATGCTTTGCCTTAATATATCTCATAGAACCCCCAAACTTAGTTTCTTATGCTGCCCTAAGTTTTTAGTAGAAATTTAGCAGTTCCCTAGGTCTACCAACACTAGCCTAGTTTCAGATCATCTTTAATTCACTAAGTTCCTACCTAAGTTCAAGTTTAAGTGTAGGAGCAGAAATAGAATAGTTCACTCATCAAACAGGGGTGTAATCACTCATTTCTCACCATATCATCACTAAGTTTTTTCTCAACTCTACTTCTATTTTTTTTTAAAATTCACTAATTTGATTGCAAATAACAGAGTACAAGACCTATGTATAGCTCCCCCCCACACTTAGAACTGTGCAGTGTCCTCACTGCATAAAGACCAAGGGGCAAGCTACAGAACAGCAAAAGCAGAAGCAACTACTAACAACACAACTGTTGAGTGCTAACACAGGCAAGGCACTCAACAGGTTTATTCAAACACTAGAAACAGAAACACGCAACTAAAAACAGAGACAGAAATGAAAGCTAAAAACATAAAGCATAAACAGATTAAGGTGCAGGGATTCCTGGTTTGGTTCTGGGGCTTGTTCGTGTTGCAATGCCCTTGCTCTGCTTTTTCTGGTAGACCCTTGGGGATGGAGCCTTGGAGGATCTTGGGACATTTGAGGTTTATGTTGCTGCAGCATTAGATTGCTGCAGAACCAGAATCAGCAACAACAGTTGCTGCAGCAGTAGAAGCAGTGCTGCAGCATCACCTGCAGTCACACCCTCAAACTTCCAATTGCCAAAACTATTTTCCTGCAAAACAAACACAAGAACAAACAACAACACTGGTTTATTAGATTAAAAACCCTGGGCTGCCTCCCAGTAGCGCTTGGTTTAAGAGTCCTCAGCCAGACTAGCCTCTAATGCTAGAGGTTTTGTAATTCTGTGGTGACTTTGTCCCTCACCACATGTGCTCCACAGTACTGTTTCACCCTCTTACCATCAATTTTGCATGTGGACCCAATCAGCTTTCTTCTTTGAATTTTCTCAGATGCTGCAGCAATAGGTGCTGCAACATTCACTTGCTCAGCAGATGTTGTTGCATTAAATCTCAGAATTTGATTCTCTTCATCTTGTGGTTCTGGCTGAGGTGGTGGTTCTGGTTGAGGTGGGAGCTGGGTGGGTTCTAGTTGCTGGGGTTCAACATTCCCATGAGTTTCTTTCACAACAACATCATCATGTAACATACTTACTTCCACAAGGTCTTCTTTTTCTGATTCCTCAAGAGCTTTAACCAAATGGTCACTTTGCTTATGGAAGTGCTTTTGAACTACAGAGTCAAGAGATACAACAAAGGAACATTCCTCGGTTCCTTTATCAGGAGACTTGAAGGCATTCATCACATTGAACTTGATCTCTTGGTCATTAACTCTCATAGTCAATTCCCCTTTTTGCACATCAATTAGAGTCTTCCCAGTAGCCAAGAAAGGTCTTCCAAGAATTATAGGCACCTCCTTATCTGCATCAAAATCTAAAATCACAAAGTCAGCAGGAAATACAAATTTATCAACCTTTATCAGAACATCTTCAATGATTCCCTCAGGATAGGCAATAGATCTATCTGCAAGTTGAAGAGTGACAGTGGTAGGCCTAGCAATTCCAATACCAAGCTGTGTAAATATGGATTTGGGCATCAAATTGATGCTTGCCCCCAAATCACACAGTGCACGACCAGAATAGGATCCACCAATAGAACATGGTATGGTGAAACGGCCAGGGTCCTCCAATTTTCTTGGGAGCTTGCTCTGCATGATCATGCTACACTCTTCTGTCATTGCTACTGTCTCAAACTCTCCCAGTCTTGTAGCGACCGAAGAATCCGGAGGAGGGATCCCTCGTTGTTTTTGAACAATGGAGCCGCCATCAATATTTATTTTTAGGAAAACATTGAAAAAACCTATGTTTTTGGGTTCGGGGGTCGATTAAGTGCGGGGAAAGGTACAAGCACCCCGCAACATCCTAAAAAGGTTACCTTTTAATTAAATGTATAGAAAAAATTAGTTTTAAAGAAAACACTTTAATTTACCCTTTTTTGTTATTTGCAAAAAAAACGGAAAAGAAGACTTAATAAAAAAATTTAGTTTTTTTTTTTTTGCGCTTGACAGGAGTGGGCCCCCGCTCCTACGTATCTCCGGGTGCGATGGAGAAATCAAAGCTACGTAGTTCTCGGTTAGAAAATATTTGTGTGTTGGTATTTTTTTTTATTTTTTTGAAAAGTTTGGGAAAACTAGAGGCCGTTCATGGTGACCAAACAGATAAATCCAGAGTGGTCGTCATTAAGGGCTTATTCGGAAAAGAAGGTATTTATAGCGTTCAAACAAGCAAGGCCCAGAGTGACCGCTATAGACAACCTATTTTTTTTTGTGCGAATCCGATTTTTCGAAAGAAGAAAAAAGAACGGTTCGGAAGCAACACGTTGTGAATAAAAGCAGAGTAAGTGGTAAAAGGGGGTGCAAATAATAATGGAGTTGTATTAGAAAGGGAGGTGTGAGTAGCGTTTTTATGCTAGAAAAAAGTGTCACCGGGGGTGCAAATAGCGTTTTGACGCTAAAAGAAAATGGTTGCCGGGGGTGCAAATAACGTTTTGGTGTTTTTTTTTTTTAAAAAAGGTTGCCGCAGGTGCAAATAGCGTTTTGACGCTAAAACGATTGATTGGTTTATTACCCTTTTTTACTATTCTACCCTAGAACGCGTGATTCTTGAAGCGCTTTTTTTCTCTAAAAAAACAAACCTAGCCTAAAAAGTGATATTTTGAAAGCGGATTATGGAGAAAAATAATTCTTTTGTTGTTTTTTTTTTTTTTGATGTCATAGTTATTATTTAATAAAAAGAGGGCCTTTTTACCTTTTTTGTTCAAAAAAAAGATTTTTGTTATTATATCATTTTTTTTAGAAGAGAGTAGTGACACTAGTAACCATTTTTTTTTTTTAAATATTTTTTAGTATTTGAAAAAAAAGGCTTTATTTAAATCCGAAAATAAAAAGGAACACATTTTTTTTATCACTTTTTTAATCCGAAAATAGTATAATTTAAAAGGAACACACATTTTTTGTTTTTGGTTTATTTTAAATCCGAAAATAGTAATTGTTATAAAAACAACATATCCTTTTTTATCATTTTTTTTTTTTTAAAAATCTGAAAATTAGAATAATTTATTTTAAAAGAAACAACATATTTTTTTTATCACTTTTTTTTTAATCCGAAAATAGTGTAATTTATTTAAAAAAAGGGCACAACATTTTTTTTCCTTTTTTTTTTGGGTCCGAAAATATTAGTGCCTAAATAAATAAAAAAAAGAACACCTTTTTTTTGTTCATTTTAAATCCGAAAATAAAAAAAAAAAGGGATACATTTTTTACTCTTTTTTTTTTTTTTTTGTTTATTTTAAAACCGAAAATAATAACCATCTTTTTTACACAAACAACATTTTTTTTTTTAGCACTTTTTTTAGTCCGAAAATTAGAAAAATATAACAAGCAACAAAATAAATAACCAATAGCAAAAATATAATATAAAAAACAGCCTCTAAACTAAATAAAAAGACAACAATAATATTCTAATAAGAAAGTAACTACACTAAATAATAAAAACCGCAAATAAATATACAAAAAGGTAACTAGGCTAAATAACAAGAACAACTAAAATTTATAAAAAAACAATAATAATATTTACATAACAAAAACAGTAACTAAAATTTTAAAAAAAACAACAATAATAATATCTAAAAAACGTGAACAATAATAAAAATATTACATTTTAGTACCTTGAACAAATCCAAGCTTTCTTCTTCGGATCTCTTCAATACACCAAAATTTTAAACTAAAAAAAAAAAACTAAGAAGGAAGAAAAGAAGGGGAAGAAGATTTTCTAAGAGAAAAATTTTTTTAGATTCTCCTTTTTTTTCTAAGAGTCCCCAAAAATCCGTCCTCCCTTCTAAGGTAAGGACCCCTATTTATACAAAAAAAATCTTGCTTCCTTCGATTTTGCTTCTTCATCTTGGATAGTGATGATGATTTTTCTTGACATGATGGAGGTTTGGTGAAGGGGTATGGGTGTAGCAGAGGGAAAAAGGATTGTTTTTATGAGAGGAGGGGGTAAAACCATGGGTGAAAAAAAGAGTTAATATTTAGGGTTTTAGTGAGGAGTGTGTGTGGAGATTGGAGAAAGGAGGTAAAAAATGGAGTTGGTGAGGTGTTGGAGCCGTGGGGGATGGGGAGTGGTGAAGAAGAGAAGAAAAAAATGATGGAGAGGAGAGGGGTATGCGTGTATGTGTGTATGAGGGTGAGAGAGAGTGAAAATTTTTTTTGGTGTGTTGGAGAAGAGGGGTAGGTCGAATATGGCAAGAGTGAGAGGAGAGGAATTGTGATGTGAAGTGTGTGAGGGAGAAAGAGTGAGGGAATGAACATAGGAGAGGGGAGAGAGAGTGAGTGAGCCGTGGGTGGGGAGAGGAGAGAGAGGGTTGTGTGTGAGAGTGTGATATGGGGAAGTGGGGAAGAATTGGGAAGAGGGATTTAGGGTTCCAATGCATGGGGGAAAGGGAGTTTGTGAGTTCCAAGGGGGAGAGAGGGGGTGTGGTATTCGAGTAGGAGTGGGGAAAAAGGGGGAATGAACTTGGCTTGCTTTTAGGGTTAGGGGGGGGAATGGTTAAAAAAGAAAAAAAATGTTTATTATATTTTTTTTTTTTTAAAAAAAAAGGGTGGCCGAATTTTTGAATGAGAGAGGGGGGAAAAATTAGGGTTTTGGTGGGAATTGGGTTATGGGTTGTGGGTTGTGGGTTAGGATATGGATTGGGTTTGGTGGAGGAGTTGGATTGGGCTTGGTGGAGGAGTGGGCTTCAGATGGCCCAATCCTAAATGCACCTCTATATATTTTTTACAAACCTCCCCTATTTCCTCCTTTGCTTATTTTGTTTTTTTTCACTTCTAAATAAAATATTTGTGGTGATTAAAACCCATAGCAATAAAAACAAGAAAATAATACATGACATAAAAAAGATTATTATTATTTTTCAAAAATTAAAACTTGTAGCAAACTAAAAATAAAATAAAACATGGCATGAAAAGAAGAATATTATTTTTCTCAAAAAATAAATAAAATTTCTCTTTTTTTTTGATAGGACAAAATTAGGGTATTACAGCTGCCCCTCTTTATTTATATTTTGCTAGGAAATCGGAGGGGTTCCGAGTTTCTCGAGAAAAATAGAAATAAAGATAACAAGACGCTAATTTTGTCCACACTGAGACTTTGGGGTTTTTTTTTTTTGAAAATTATGAAAGCAGGGTTGATTTAGACAGAAAGTAAATAGGGAGCACCGGGGCTCTGGAGGATCGCTAGGGATCTGAAGGAGCACTGCGGCTCTGAAGGAGCACTGGGGCTCTGAAGGTCTAGCTCAAAATCAATGCTTGGCGCATCGACCTGAGTTCGACTGAGGGACCGTCGGGGTCTGAAGGGCATGCCTAAGCCTGAGGGACCGATGGGTCTGAAGGAGCGCAACTAGCTTATGGTACTAGTAATACGGTCTGGGGGTGGCCTTTTTCGAGCGGCCATTAGGGTTAATCAGGTCCGGAGCTGATATAACCACGAAGGACGTGCACTGTGCTTTTTAGGCGGACACAGCTAGTCTGAAGGGCCTGGGGCCGGATGATCCGTCGGTTGCTCGATTAACGCGACGTGCGATCTGGATTGAAGGACCATTGTTGGTCTGAAGGAGCGCCTGGGCTCTGAAGGACCGCTGGGGGTCTGAAGAATTGGTGCTAACGACACAAAATAAAATTATCTTAACAGACACTTGCGATGAATGATGCATGCGTGCATGTAGTTAAGTAATTGATGACATGATGGATGAAATGTGGAATGATTTTGTTTTTTTTTTTTTTTTTTTTTTTTTTTTTTTTTTTTTTTTTTTTTGGCTTTTGTTCTTGGCCTCCTTTTTTTCATTCTTTTCTTGCTCTTTTGCTCTTTAGCTCTTTATTGACTTTGCTGGCATCATCAGCTCGCATGACTCTTGACGTGGGATACGAGGGTTGCCTCAAGCAGTGGTGCCGAAGTGCGGGTTATTAAGTTTTGCTGAAGTGATTATGCATTTGTCCTTTTATGGGAGATCATCTCTTTTTGTGATTTTTAGAAATTTCGCAATGATTATAATGCTTTCGATTATGCACATGTTTCGCAATTCAATATCATCCACCATAAAACATCTTTCCAAAGTAAATAGGGAGGTGAGAGAATGAAGAAAGAGTTTAATATTCAAATGGAAACCGAGTGTGCCGAAGGTCACACTGGCTGAAAATTACATTGGGAGTTTAAACTAAAAAGAAAGAAGAAAAAGAAAAAGCAAATCTTTTGATTGTTTGCATCTTGGAGGTAACAATGCCAACCATCCATACACATGCCCTTGAGCATCCATCACCCAACTTTCGGAGGACTGCCTCTGCATTTGTTCCAAGTCCAACTCATTGACCCTAATTTTTGCCTGGACTGCTCTTTAGAGTTTTCAATCCACCAGGTCGCTCTAATTTTTGCCTAGGCCGCCCTTTCGGGTTTTCAACCTAGCGAGCTCATTTTTGCTTGGCTCATCTTTCTCTTTTTTCATATATTTCTTTAGGCATAGTACTTCTTAACTGCATCTGAGTTCACTGGGAGTGGGAGGTCTTCACCGTCCATTCTTGTGAGAATTAAGGCTCCTCCAGAGAATGCTTTCTTTACCACATAAGGCCCTTCGTAATTTGGGGTCCATTTTCCACGGGAATCCTTTTGGATAGGCAAAATTTTCTTGAGCACTAGATCTCCTTCTTGAAACTACCGGGGTCGAACTTTCTTGTCATAAGCTTTCTTCATTCTTTGCTGATATAACTGCCCGTGACACAAAGCTACTACCCTCTTTTCTTCTATGAGGTTCAACTGATCCAGACGAGCTTGAACCCATTCTGCTTCCTCCAATTTTGTTTCCATTAGCACTCGCAGGGAGGGTATTTCCACCTCGATGGGAAGAACTGCTTCCATCCCATATACTAGTGAGAATGGTGTTGCCCCTGTTGACGTGCGGATAGAGGTCCGATATCCATGCAGAGCGAAAGGTAACATTTCATGCCAGTCCTTGAAGGTTACTACCATCTTTTGCACGATCTTCTTTATGTTCTTATTTGCAGCTTCGACTGCCCCATTCATCTTTGGACGGTACGGGGAGGAATTATGATGTTGGATTTTGAAGTCGTCGCACAACTCTTTCATCATCTTGTTGTTCAGATTGGTCCCATTGTCTGTGATGATTTTATTTGGCAGACCGTATCGGCAGATCAAATCTCTTTTTATGAACTTGACAACTACCGATTTGGTTACACTGGCATAAGAAGCGGCCTCGACCCATTTGGTGAAATAATCGATAGCGACAAGAATGAAGCGATGCCCGTTTGATGCCTTAGGTTCGATGGGACCAATGACGTCCATTCCCCACATTGAGAATGGCCATGGTGCTGTCAGGACGTTCAAAGAAGCAGGCGGCACATGGATATTATCAGCGTAGATTTGACACTTGTGGCATTTTCTCACGTAGTTAAAGCAGTCGGTCTCCATTGACAACCAGTAGTAGCCGGCCCTTAGGATTTTTCTTGCCATGGTGTGCCCGCTAGAATGGGTTCCGAACGAGCCTTTATGGACGTCTTTCATAATTCTTTCTGCTTCTTCTTTTGCAACACATCTGAGGAGGGTCATGTCGTGATTCCTTTTGTAAAGCACCTCCCCGTTTAGGAAGAAACCCATTGATAACCTCCTAAGTGTTCTCTTATCATTCTCAGTGGCACCGGGAGGGTATTCTCTATTTGTGATATAGTGTTTGATATCGTAATACCAAGGCTTACTATCAGGCTCTTCCTCGATTGCCACACAATGATGCGCCGGTAGGTCTCGATGCTGGATTCGGATGAATGTCAGACTTTTGTTGTTATTGATATTGAACATTGATGACAAAGTCGCCAAAGCGTCAGCCAACTGGTTTTCTTCGCGAGGGAGATGGTGGAAGGTGATCTCCTCGAACTGTTCAATCATCTTTTGGATGTGATCATGATAAGGAATCAATTTGGGATCCCTGGTTTCCCAGTCACCTTTTATCTGATGGATGACTAGCGCTGAGTCCCCATATACATCGAGTCTTTTGACTTTCCATTCAAGGGCTGCTTTGATGCCTAGGACACACGCTTCATATTCTGCAATGTTATTGGTGCAATAGAAGCTCAGTCTAGCAGTAAATGGTATGAAGCGGTTATCGGGAGAAATCAACACAGCTCCAATCCCGTGCCCATACAAATTAGAAGCGCCATCAAATGACATCCTCCACCTTTCATCGTCTGGAGATTTTCCTTCTCCGAACAAAGCCATTATATCCTCGTCCGGAAAATCATACTGCATTGATTGGTAATCCTCAATGGGCTGATGCGCCAAGTATTCCGCTAAGGCACTACCTTTGATTGCTTTCTGAGTGACGTACAAAAGGTCGTATTCGGATAGTAGCATTTGCCAGCGGGCGATTCTTCCTGTGAGTGCAGGTTTTTCAAAAATGTACTTGATGGGATCCATTTTAGATACCAACCAAGTCGTGTGGCTCAACATATATTGCCTCAGGCGACGTGCAGCCCAGGCCAAAGCGCAACATGTTTTTTCCAACAATGAATATCTTGTCTCGCACTCGGTGAACTTCTTGCTGAGGTAATAGATGGCATGTTCTCTCCTTCCAGACTCATCATGTTGCCCCAGTACGCAACCCATTGAGTTGTCTAGCACTGTCAAGTATAGAATGAGGGGTCTGCCCTGCACCGGTGGCATCAGAATCGGTGGATTTTGGAGGTACCTCTTAATCTTTTCAAAGGCCTCCTGGCACTTATCGTTCCACTTCGTTTCTTGGTTCTTGCACAGCAATTTGAAGATTGGCTCGCAGGTCGATGTCAATTGGGATATGAATCTGGAGATGTAGTTCAACCTTCCTAGGAACCCACGAACTTCCTTTTCGGTTTTAGGCGCTGGCATTTCAAGAATTGCTTTTACCTTGTCTGGATCTACCTCTATACCCTTCTGACTGACTATGAACCCCAACAACTTTCCTGATCTCACACCGAAAGTGCATTTGGCGGGGTTTAATCTGAGTTTGAACTTCCTTAGGCGTTCAAATAGCTTTCGCAGATTGACGATATGTTCCTCTTCAGTCTTGGATTTTGCGATCATGTCATCCACGTAGACCTCTATTTCTTTATGCATCATGTCGTGGAACAACGCTACCATCGCCCTCTGGTACGTTGCCCCAGCATTCTTCAAACCGAATGGCATTACTTTGTAACAGAAGGTTCCCCAGAGAGTGATGAAGGTGGTTTTTTCCATATCCTCGGGGGCCATCTTAATCTGGTTATATCCGGAATATCCATCCATGAAGGAGAAAAGGGAATGCTGAGCTGTGCTATCCACCAGGACATCAATGTGAGGCAAAGGGAAGTCGTCTTTTGGGCTGGCTCTGTTCAAATCTCGATAGTCGACGCACATCCGAACCTTCCCATCTTTCTTTGGGACCGGTACAATATTGGCTACCCATTGAGGGTACTTTGCTACCGCCAAAAATCCTGCATCGAACTGTTTCTTGACCTCATCTCGGATTTTTAGTGACATTTCTGGTTTCATTCTTCTTAACTTCTGCTTTACCGGCGAGCATTCAGGTTTTACTGGTAACTTATGCTCGACTATGTTGTGGTCCAGTCCCGGCATGTCTTGGTATGTCCATGCAAAGATGTCAACATAGTCGATCAAAAGTCTAATCAATTTCTCTCGCTCACTGTCTTTTAAGGTGGTGCCAATCTTGACTTCCTTTTCATCCTCTTCCGTGCCCAAGTTGATTGTTTCGGTTGATTCCTCGTGGGGTTCGATTATTTTTTCTTCCTGTTCCATCATTCTCATTAACTCGGGAGGTGTTTCCCAGTTATCTTCAATATCTTCCTCAGTTTGATTAATGGGGTGCTCAAAGTCACAGTATGAATTATTGGCGTTGTTATTTTCAACAGTGTTTTTTTCAAATCTGCATTAGTATAAATTGATGGAATGAAAAACGAGCCAAAAGAAAATAAAACGCGAGTGCAAAAGAGAACTGAAATTTATTGGAGAATCTGAAATAACATTTTATTGATATTGATATTGAAAGGAAACATGTGTGCCCGAATGAAATGTCCTAAGGCCTTGGGCAGAGCCATAGGATTGCATTACAGAAACATTACTTTGAACTAAAAACTACAGGAAAATCGACGATCTCCCAATTCTTGAGCTCTTTGCTTGCTGGACAACGGCGCACAAGACTGACACCGCCATTTTCAGCGCTTGAATCATCTCCAATAGCTGCAACCTGGTTAGGATCTAGCATTCCTGCGCTCTGAAAGCTTTGCTTTATGTCACAGATGACAATCTTCTTCATATTTGGCTCCCGACCCTCAAGTTTGGCCAACCTTCGCTCCTTCTTTTCTGCGGCGATCCTTCCTTTGTCAGTACGACTAGGCTGGTACCCTATCCCACATCTGTCCTTGTTTTCACGCGGCTGTATGGGTGTTAGGATCCCTTGTTCAGTCTTCCCTAAACCACTTCCAGCTTGATAACCCTTGTTTGTCATGACTTTAGCAATCATTAATGCAGCTTTGGACAGCTTTGGTTTTAATGATGGGGCCCCTTCCCCCACAAAGGTAGCATTTGCAATTTCTAGTGCTTGGAAGGCGGTCTCGAAAGATTCTTCTGCAGCCTCAACATAACGTATAGGAAACGGCTTATTGACTAGCAGCTCTTCTTCTCCTGAAACGACCACCAATTTGTTGTTGACTATGAACTTGAGCTTTTGGTGTAGAGAAGAGGGCACAGCCCCTGCCGTATGGATCCATGGTCTTCCCAGACGACAACTGTAAGACGGATCGATGTCCATCACTTGGAAACTCACTATGAAGACTTCTGGACCTACCTGTACAGGTAACTCCATCTCTCCGATAACCTCTCTTTTAGACCCATCGAATGCCCTGACCAGTGTAGAACTGGGTTTCATGTATGAACAGTCTACGTCTAGCTTGTTCATGGTTGATTTGGGTAGTACATTCAGGGACGATCCGTTATCGATGAGTACTCGAGCTAGAGAGTATTCTCCACATTTCACGGAGATATGCAAAGCCTTGTTGTGCCCTCTTCCCTCGACGGGGATCTCATCATCTGTGAAGGTGAGGTAATTGTTTGCAACGATATTTCCGACGATCCCATCAAACTGACCAACTGTGATGTCGGGAGTGACATGGGCTTCATTCAGCACCTTCATTAGTGTTGCTCGGTGGGCTTCAGAATTGAGTAATAGTGATAGCAGGGATATCTTAGCGGGAGTCTGATTCAGCTGATCCACTACCTTGTACTCGCTCTGCCTCATAATCTTTAGAAACTCACTGGCTTCTTGCTCAGATAGTGCCTTCTTGCCCGTATTTTTGTCAGATGGCTCTACTTCTTTGTCTTTGCCTTTATCGATCTTTCCTCTTTCATTTGATTCTCCTCCTCTGGGTCTTTCAGGGGCGTAGACGCGCCCGCTCCGAGTCATTCCGCTGCTTCCCGAGATATTGGTGACATCAGGATTGCTCTGAGGACCTTCCACTTGGACTTTCGCATTGTAGTTCCATGGGACTGCTTTGGCGTCGTTGTAGGGGAAGGGAGCTGGCACTTGGATAGTGATTGGTTTAGGCATACCCAGGGACGACTTGGAGTCCTTAGTATAGTGGATCTCTAGCGGCTTCCGAGTATCCTTGTTCTGGCCATTGTTCGATAGGATAGTTGACACCTGGTCCTCCCTCTTTTGAAAGCCCACTTGTATTACATGTCGGTCCAACAGGTCCTGAAGCACTTGTTTAAACGCCTCACAATTCCCAACGCAGTGATGGTCATTGCATGGATTCTTTCCAGTGCATTCTCTCTCAATAATCCCAAAGGAACACAGATTAGCATGAATCACTTCCAGGGGTGTCTGGATGCATTCTACCTTCCTGATTAGGGACGGCTCTGCAGAATCCTCAATTGCATTAGCTGAGGGCATCCCATGTCCTGGTAACGGGTTGGTAGCCACATTAGGACCATTTTCCTTGAAGTTCAACCAGCCCGAGGCGATTAGATCTTGGACGACATACTTCAATGCTTTGCAATTTTCTATGGAATGGCCGACCGTTCCTGAATGGAATTCGCATGTGGTGTTTGGGTCGAAGCCTCTAGGAAAAGGGGGTTGGATCTGTCTCATTGGGCGGGTGGTGATTAAATTATGGCTGAGCAGGTGGCGGAATAGGTCGGAGTATGACATTGGGATTGGATCAAAGTGGACGAACTTTCCGACTGAGTAGTTTTGTGTTTTATGGCCTTGGTTATTTTGGGTAGGTGGGGTAGGTAGTGTTTGTGCTGAGAACGGATTGGTGTGAGAGGGATTGGAGTAGGAAGTTTTTCCGGTTCCTGTGATGGCATTGGCTTCTCCTTCTTTCTTTTTAGGAAATCCGGAGAAGGGCTTTCTCTGGTTAGTGTTTCCGGGGGGGTATAAGCGATTTTCCCATTCCTCATTCCGTTCTCCAGCCTTTCTCCAATAACGACCATGTCTGAGAAACTTGACGATACGCTCCCGGTCAGTTTTTCATAGAAGGGTGAAGGGAGAGTTTCCATGAACATAGATACCATTTCCCTTTCAAAAAGAGGCGGTGCTACCTGTGCTGCTAGTCCTCTCCAACGCTGAGCATATTCCTTGATGGACTCATTATCCCTTTTAGTCATGTTTTGTAGCTGGGTCCTATCAGGAGCCATATCAGTGTTGTACTTATACTGCTTAAGGAAAGCATCAGCGAGATCCTTCCAACACCGAATATGAGTGGGTGTCAACTGCATATACCAATTTGAAGCTGCCCCAGCTAAGCTGTCTTGGAAGTAGTGGATAAGCAGCTTATCGTCGTTTGCGAATGCAGCCATCTTCCTGCAATACATAGTTAGGTGGCTTGCCGGACATGTTGCTCCTCTGTATTTATCAAAATCTGGTACTTTAAACTTAGGGGGAATGACCACGTTTGGGACGAGACATAAATCTTGTGCATTTCTCGCACCAACACTGAATCCTTCAACCGCTCTCAACCTTTCTTCCAGCATTTGCAGCTTTCCTTGGGCTTGAGGGTTCTCCATAGAGTAGTCGTGAGGAAGCCCACTCATACCATAGTAAGGATGCATCATCGGAACTATGGCTGGGTTCACATTTGGGGTATGTGAATGAGTGGGATTCCTGAGGTTGGAACCCTGAGCTTGAGCGTTAACTATCGGCGGTGGAGGGCAGCCAAGTGGGAGTCCTTGTGGTATGACGACGGGGGTCGGGTTTTGAACTTGTGGTGCCCCCGGATTACCATCGTGCCCCGTTGATGTAAGCTGCTGTTGGCCCGCGACTCCTGAGGGACTAGCATCGACTGTTGGAGGTGTGTAACCTTGTGGAAGTCCGTAAGGAGGCCATATGTAACCTTGGCCATTAGGCCCAGTATGGTGCACTGTATGCGGGATCCCGAGTCCATTGGGAGGAGGAGGGTTGGTAACTTGATTTTCTGTGTTCCCAGCGGAGGCATCTTCACTTGTGTCTTGGCCCTTCAAAGCTTGTAGAACCTTCAAGATTTCAACCATCTGTTCTTTCATCCCATCTATTTCTGCCCTAAGCTCTTGATTGCCTAGGTTCTGAGGTGGATTGCCTTGATCCGGGATATCTTGAGGCGGATTGTCCCGATTTTCTTCCATGTTTCTGGCCTGAGAACGAGTCCAATAGCGATGTTGACGCACCAGCTTGTCTTTTACTCTGTTGGTGGGACACATGTTATGAGTATATGTATGAGTATATGAATGGATGACAATGCGAATGATGCATGTGTGCATGAGTCTTATTGTTTTAGGTCGGGAATTGCAAGCGCATCCTGATTTGTCATAAGTACACAGATTAAAGTTCCACAATTTTTTCAAGATAAAGGATCAGCATGTGAGACAAACAAACTTCATTGATGGAGGAAAGTACAATATTTTGGAAATAAAACTTAGAAAAGAAAAGTACAATGTTCTTTAAATTTCACTCAAATACATATGGCTTTCATTTTTCCACTCCTCTCTCTTTTTCTACTAGTAGTGCTGCCAGCCTTCTCCCGGAGTTCGGCAATCAGAATCTCGCAAAACTCCATGAATTCGGAAACTTGGACCGGGGTGTTAAACGGGTGCATTGCCGCGTTAGCCTCCTTCAGACGTCTGGGGATTCCTATGATAGCTTGATCGGCCAGCCATGCCAGCTTTGAGAATCTGTCTTTCCAGTATAAGCTTTCGTTCTTCAATTCTATGAAGACTTCATGGTTTTCTATCTTGCTGACCAACTCCACAAAGCGGTTCTCCCAATAGATGCTTTCTGTCTTCAGCTGGTGGTAGACCTCCTCTTGATATCTGATATGGTCGTTCAGCTCATCAGATTTTTCATGCTCCCTTCTTAAGGCTTGCTGGTATTCTCGGAGTATCTCTTCAATGGTATCTTTATCCTGCTTGATACTTTTCACTTGCTCTTCAAACTCGGCTGCCATCATCCGGGACTCTCTCTTTGATACCATCAGTAGGCTCTGTGCGGTCTTTTCAGCCATCATTGATTCTTCCCATAACTTTTTCCATTTGTATGTATCATCGATGGCTTGGTCCATTTTCAGGTTGCAACGTTTTATTTCCTCTTTCGCCCCTCTTAGGTACCTTTGAACCTCTAGTTTGTTCTTTTGTTCGATCTTGAGCTGCTTGCGGCTGTCTTCAATGGCTACTGACTTACTTGCATTCTCTTCTTCCAACTTCTGGTTCTTTAGGCGCACTTGCTCTAACTCTGCCTGTAAGCCCTTCTTTTCTTCCTCGGCTTTTGACAATGCCATTTTAAGCTTATCTAAATCTTCGACAGTGGGAAGGGTAGGTTCTGGTATTTCTTCCTCAACCCGTAGTGCACTTTGGTAAGGCAATCGGGTGTCTTGGATCCTCTTTTGGAGCCATTGACGAAAGGTGGTTTCCTTATCGCCGCTCTTCTTAGTAAGCTCTTGTCCCTTGCGGACGACCATATTCCATGCTTGTGAAATCTTCCGGAGCATGTCAACCTCTTTTGGGCTTCCTTCATGGAGGTAAAAAGGGATTAACATGTCTTCGGTGGGCGGATTTCGCATGGGGTACCCCAGCTGTCTTAGAGTTAGAGAGGGGTTGTAATTTATGCATCCCCTTGTTCCCATGAGTGGGACATTTCGGAAGCTTCCACATTGAAAAACCACTTCAGGCCTATCTTTCCACCATGATGGGTGCCAACGAACCTTATATTCATGAAGGCCCCCCAGCACTTGCAACCATTCACCCGTGTTCATTGTCTTCACATCACACCCTCTGGCGTCTTCAATTGGGCCTTCTACTCTGACTTTGTTAACGAAAGCATGGGTGAGAAGCCAAACATACAAGGCGTGTAGGCAGCAAGATATCCTTTTTCCCCTTAGCTCACTATAATGAGTGAAAGTACAGTAAGTGTCTGCAAGCATGGCTGGAATCGGATCTTTGAAGGATAAGAAGACGCCAATAGCTGTTGTGTCTACATATCTTTCAAGGCGTGGAAATAGGACAATGCCAAAGATAGTCAAAGCTAACGCCTGCTTAAAAGGACCCCAATTTCTAGCGTCGGCGAAGGATTTCATTTGGCTTTCCAGATACTCTTGTGGGAATCCTGCAATGCCATTTCGATTTTTCTTCCGGAGCTTCAAGTTCTCTTTGCTGGTTTGTAACATTGAGGCGAGCTTCTCATCTGTGTAGTATTGTCCCTGATACTGGTAGGGTCCCTTGTCTTGTTGAGGAAAGCCGAAGATCTGTGTATATTCTTCCAAGGTAGGTGCCATCTGGAAATTTTTGAAGGTGAAGCATCTTAATGAAGAGTCGTAGAACTGGCTCAAAGCGGCAATGGCCTCCGTTTGCACGTCCAATTGTAGTAACATAATAATCTTCCCATACACTCTATCAAAAGACCTGCGCTCGATGGGCGGCAACCGACCAGCACATTCCCTTAGACTTGTCAGATTAGGCTGCTTCACTATAGGGTAGTTCAGAGTTTGGATTGCTTCACAGTTTGATCCCATATTGCCTTGCTTATGACAACACTTTCGAACCTCTTACAATTCCCGGCAAACCTAAATGAGATGAAGAGCATGCAATGTGAGGATTTTTTTGTATTTTTTTGTGAAATAATGATGATGTATGATGAATTAAAGAATGATGTTACAGGGGAAAATTTTGGTGATTCAAAAATTTGAGAAACATTAACCATATCACATAAAATATGTGTAAAGGGCAAGAGAGTAAATGGTTTTCATTATTTGATTTTTTTTTGAAAAAAAAGTTTTTGTGATGATGCAGCGGGTAGGTGAATTGCTTTTGTGTCCTAAACAGGTTATGTCTTACATATAGGTCACGGTCTAGGGTCACTTATGTGATCAACCTCTCAGGTAGTTCTATTCACTTCCTCACAAAGGTTTCCAGAGCTAAAATCCCTTTCGCGATATGACCCACAACGATAGCGAGCTACCTGGTGTGGGATGCCGCGAAAGAGCATACTCTGGTTGAGATTTTCATGAGAGTCAGACAGATAAATCCAGAATGACTGTCACTAATCATCTCCGCTCGTCCTAAGTTATTTTTCAGACCCGGGTATAGGGCCCCACTCAGAAGTGTGTGAATAAATAGGTGTAGGTGATGTGTGTGATATAAGCAACCTAAAACTACCCAAACTGCAAAAGAGCAAACAGATAGCAATATAAAAGTCTTCTACCCTAAGGTTTGCAAGAAAACAAATAGCAGTGTAAAAGTCTTCTATCCTAAGGTTCAATATGCGAATATAAAGACTAAGGGTAAATAAAGTACTAAACTAATAATTTACACATTTAATTAAATTAGGCTTGACCCTCTAAAAAAAAAAAGGTCCCCAGCGGAGTCGCCAGCTGTAGCGACCGAAGAATCCGGAGGAGGGATCCCTCGTTGTTTTTGAACAATGGAGCCGCCATCAATATTTATTTTTAGGAAAACATTGAAAAAACCTATGTTTTTGGGTTCGGGGGTCGATTAAGTGCGGGGAAAGGTACAAGCACCCCGCAACATCCTAAAAAGGTTACCTTTTAATTAAATGTATAGAAAAAATTAGTTTTAAAGAAAACACTTTAATTTACCCTTTTTTGTTATTTGCAAAAAAAACGGAAAAGAAGACTTAATAAAAAATTTTAGTTTTTTTTTTTTTTGCGCTTGACAGGAGTGGGCCCCCGCTCCTACGTATCTCCGGGTGCGATGGAGAAATCAAAGCTACGTAGTTCTCGGTTAGAAAATATTTGTGTGTTGGTATTTTTTTTTATTTTTTTGAAAAGTTTGGGAAAACTAGAGGCCGTTCATGGTGACCAAACAGATAAATCCAGAGTGGTCGTCATTAAGGGCTTATTCGGAAAAGAAGGTATTTATAGCGTTCAAACAAGCAAGGCCCAGAGTGACCGCTATAGACAACCTATTTTTTTTTGTGCGAATCCGATTTTTCGAAAGAAGAAAAAAGAACGGTTCGGAAGCAACACGTTGTGAATAAAAGCAGAGTAAGTGGTAAAAGGGGGTGCAAATAATAATGGAGTTGTATTAGAAAGGGAGGTGTGAGTAGCGTTTTTATGCTAGAAAAAAGTGTCACCGGGGGTGCAAATAGCGTTTTGACGCTAAAAGAAAATGGTTGCCGGGGGTGCAAATAACGTTTTGGTGTTTTTTTTTTTTTTAAAAAAGGTTGCCGCAGGTGCAAATAGCGTTTTGACGCTAAAACGATTGATTGGTTTATTACCCTTTTTTACTATTCTACCCTAGAACGCGTGATTCTTGAAGCGCTTTTTTTCTCTAAAAAAACAAACCTAGCCTAAAAAGTGATATTTTGAAAGCGGATTATGGAGAAAAATAATTCTTTTGTTGTTTTTTTTTTTTTTTTGATGTCATAGTTATTATTTAATAAAAAGAGGGCCTTTTTACCTTTTTTGTTCAAAAAAAAGATTTTTGTTATTATATCATTTTTTTTAGAAGAGAGTAGTGACACTAGTAACCATTTTTTTTTTTAAAATATTTTTTAGTATTTGAAAAAAAAGGCTTTATTTAAATCCGAAAATAAAAAGGAACACATTTTTTTTATCACTTTTTTAATCCGAAAATAGTATAATTTAAAAGGAACACACATTTTTTGTTTTTGGTTTATTTTAAATCCGAAAATAGTAATTGTTATAAAAACAACATATCCTTTTTTATCATTTTTTTTTTTTAAAAATCTGAAAATTAGAATAATTTATTTTAAAAGAAACAACATATTTTTTTTATCACTTTTTTTTTAATCCGAAAATAGTGTAATTTATTTAAAAAAAGGGCACAACATTTTTTTTTCCTTTTTTTTTTGGGTCCGAAAATATTAGTGCCTAAATAAATAAAAAAAAGAACACCTTTTTTTTGTTCATTTTAAATCCGAAAATAAAAAAAAAAGGGATACATTTTTTACTCTTTTTTTTTTTTTTTGTTTATTTTAAAACCGAAAATAATAACCATCTTTTTTACACAAACAACATATTTTTTTTTAGCACTTTTTTTAGTCCGAAAATTAGAAAAATATAACAAGCAACAAAATAAATAACCAATAGCAAAAATATAATATAAAAAACAGCCTCTAAACTAAATAAAAAGACAACAATAATATTCTAATAAGAAAGTAACTACACTAAATAATAAAAACCGCAAATAAATATACAAAAAGGTAACTAGGCTAAATAACAAGAACAACTAAAATTTATAAAAAAACAATAATAATATTTACATAACAAAAACAGTAACTAAAATTTTAAAAAAAACAACAATAATAATATCTAAAAAACGTGAACAATAATAAAAATATTACATTTTAGTACCTTGAACAAATCCAAGCTTTCTTCTTCGGATCTCTTCAATACACCAAAATTTTAAACTAAAAAAAAAAAACTAAGAAGGAAGAAAAGAAGGGGAAGAAGATTTTCTAAGAGAAAAAATTTTTTAGATTCTCCTTTTTTTTCTAAGAGTCCCCAAAAATCCGTCCTCCCTTCTAAGGTAAGGACCCCTATTTATACAAAAAAAATCTTGCTTCCTTCGATTTTGCTTCTTCATCTTGGATAGTGATGATGATTTTTCTTGACATGATGGAGGTTTGGTGAAGGGGTATGGGTGTAGCAGAGGGAAAAAGGATTGTTTTTATGAGAGGAGGGGGTAAAACCATGGGTGAAAAAAAGAGTTAATATTTAGGGTTTTAGTGAGGAGTGTGTGTGGAGATTGGAGAAAGGAGGTAAAAAATGGAGTTGGTGAGGTGTTGGAGCCGTGGGGGATGGGGAGTGGTGAAGAAGAGAAGAAAAAAATGATGGAGAGGAGAGGGGTATGCGTGTATGTGTGTATGAGGGTGAGAGAGAGTGAAAAATTTTTTTGGTGTGTTGGAGAAGAGGGGTAGGTCGAATATGGCAAGAGTGAGAGGAGAGGAATTGTGATGTGAAGTGTGTGAGGGAGAAAGAGTGAGGGAATGAACATAGGAGAGGGGAGAGAGAGTGAGTGAGCCGTGGGTGGGGAGAGGAGAGAGAGGGTTGTGTGTGAGAGTGTGATATGGGGAAGTGGGGAAGAATTGGGAAGAGGGATTTAGGGTTCCAATGCATGGGGGAAAGGGAGTTTGTGAGTTCCAAGGGGGAGAGAGGGGGTGTGGTATTCGAGTAGGAGTGGGGAAAAAGGGGGAATGAACTTGGCTTGCTTTTAGGGTTAGGGGGGGGAATGGTTAAAAAAGAAAAAAAATGTTTATTATATTTTTTTTTTTTTAAAAAAAAAGGGTGGCCGAATTTTTGAATGAGAGAGGGGGGAAAAATTAGGGTTTTGGTGGGAATTGGGTTATGGGTTGTGGGTTGTGGGTTAGGATATGGATTGGGTTTGGTGGAGGAGTTGGATTGGGCTTGGTGGAGGAGTGGGCTTCAGATGGCCCAATCCTAAATGCACCTCTATATATTTTTTACAAACCTCCCCTATTTCCTCCTTTGCTTATTTTGTTTTTTTTCACTTCTAAATAAAATATTTGTGGTGATTAAAACCCATAGCAATAAAAACAAGAAAATAATACATGACATAAAAAAGATTATTATTATTTTTCAAAAATTAAAACTTGTAGCAAACTAAAAATAAAATAAAACATGGCATGAAAAGAAGAATATTATTTTTCTCAAAAAATAAATAAAATTTCTCTTTTTTTTTGATAGGACAAAATTAGGGTATTACAAGTCTCCTCCTCTTGGTGAGCACTTCCTTCATGAACTTTGCATAATTGGGAATTTGTTGAAGTGCTTCCACCAAAGGGACATTGATGTGTAGTTGTTTCAGCACCTCTAAGAATTTACCAAATTGTTTGTTCTCCTGAGCCTTCTTCAACCTTTGAGGAAAGGGAGGAGGAGGGTACTCTTGAACAAACTTAGGTGGTGGCACAGGTGTTGCACCAGATGCTGCAGCATCAGCTGCTGTCGCATCTGTTTTACTCTTTTTTTCATTTTTTTCAGAATCTTTTTCTTTTCTTTTGTCACCACCACCTGTAGTAAGTGATGGCCCATTCAAATCCTTCCCACTCCTCAGAGCTATAGCCTTGCATGTCTCCTTCCCTTTAGAAGATGAAGCTTCAGTGGTGGATGGCACAGGTCCACTCTGTCTTTGGGTTAGAGCAGTAGCTATCTGACCAATTTGGTTCTCCAAGTTTTTGATTGCAGCCCCTTGAATCTGATATTGAGTCTTTGTTTCATTCATGAAAGCTTTCAACATCGCCTCCATTAAGTTATCAGATGTAGGAGCAGATTGCTTTGCTTGAGCAGGGAATCCTGGTGGCACGACAGGTGCAGGAGTAGTTGCTGCAGCATGTGCTGCTGTAGCATTGTTGCTCCATCTGAAATTTGGATGATCTCGCCACCCAGGATTGTAGGTATTTGAGTATGGATTATTACCCTTGTTGTACCCAACATAGTTGACTGAGATAGGATTCGCAGGACACTCCTCATAAAGATGACCTCCTCCACAATAAACACAACTTGGAGAGGAACCGCATGGAGCTGGTTCAATTGCTGCTACAGTTGCTTCAGTTGCTGCAGCATGTGTTGCTGTAGCACTAGGTGAACTCATGTTTTTGATCATATTAGATAGTGCAGCCACTTGAGCAGACAAGGCAGTGACCTCACTCACTTCATGTACACCAGCCACCTTCTTTTGAGCACTTAACCTAGCAGTAGGCCATTGATAGCTATTTGCAGCAATATCCTCAATAAGATTATATGCATCATTGTAAGATCCTTTGAGTAGAACTCCTCCAGATGAAGCATCAAGCATGAGCCTTGTTTGGGGCTCCAATCCATTGTAGAAGGTCTCCATTTGGATGATGACAGGAATACCATGGTGTGGGCACTTCCTCAACAGTTCTTTGTATCTTTCCCATGCTTCAAACAAAGTTTCAAATTCAGTTTGCTTAAAAGAGGTAATTTCATTTCTCATCCTGGCATTCTTTATTGGAGGAAAATATTTTGTCATAAATTTTTCTGCCATCTCATTCCATGTAGTGATAGAGTTAGGCTCTAGTGAGTTAAGCCAGGCCTTTGCTCTATCCTTCAAGGAATAAGGGAACAATTTCAGTTTGAAAGCATCATCTGTAACACCAGGGAGAATGAAATTACTGCAAACCTCAACAAATTGTTTTAAATGCAGATGTGGGTCTTCAAGGGGACCACCACCAAACTGCCCAATTGTTTGAAGCATTTGGAACATCATAGGCTTAAATTCAAAATGAGTTGTAGCAATCTCTGGCCTCACTATGCTTGTCTGCATAGTTTGAGGGTCAAAGACTGCATAGTCCCTCATAGGTCTATCCTTATCATTTGCCATGCCTATGACATTCATATCAATAAACTGTCTTCTGTACCCTCCATCACCATCACCTTGAATTGTGGGAGGTGGTGAAGGTGGTGGACTAAGATCACCATCAACAGTAGGTTGTGGACTAGCCATAGCAGCAGCTCGCCCTAATTCAATAAGTCCTGGAGTACTGTGAACTCTTCTCAAGCTTCTAAAATGTCTTTCTATCTCTGGGTGCAACTGGAATTCTGGAGTATTGCGTCTAAGCATTTGCATATGCTGCAGCAACAGATGTAGCAGCAACTAATGCTGGAGCAACAGAAACAACACAAACAGAATTAGCAACAAAAGGCACTAAATTGCTAACTAATTAAACAGCCAATTTAACTATAATTCCCCGGCAACGGCGCCAAAAACTTGTTGCGTGAAAACGTAGATAGTGCAAGTATACACTGTCAACAAGTAATATAGAGTAAGTGAGATCGTTCCCACGAGGAATTATGCTAAATAACGAGAGTTTAATTTGATTAACAATTTAGTGAGGAAAGTAAATGACACACAAGTTTTGGGTAACATAAACAGTAGTAAAAAAGTAAAGGGTAATGGGAATCAGTGATGAGAACAAGTCAAGATGCATTCACTTCAGTAGCTTCATTAAAATGTGATTAAGGGTACGTTCAATGCTACAGCATTAGGTGCTGCAGCAAAAAGACGTTATTCTCTCGAATACTTCACACTAGGCTTCCTTGCAAGAGTTTATCTCTAAACCCTAAAGAAGTACCTCCTAGGCTGCTTGAGCACCGGCAGTGTTCACCTTATGGGCTATGCCCTCCTATCTCTAGGGTTAAGCAAGGAACATCAAGATCTCTCGTTAATGTTCACTACCCATATTACCTTATGAGGTAAATTTACAAACCATCTCTGAATTTATAAATGCTATTTAGAATAGGCGGACCATTCCTACTCTAAAATGGAAATATTTTCACACACAAGATAAAATGCATAACATTGAACATACTTCATTAATCACATAGTAAATTAGCTACATCAGATCCAGCATCTCAACTATGAGTATTTAGCTCATATTGAGCTTGCAAAACATGGAAAATAACTTAAACAAAATAGTAGAAGTCATATTACAAATTTCAAGGTAAGAAATGATACTACGAAGAGAGAACAGTAGGGGAGCTCCAAGGATGACAATGGAGGACTGATCCAGCTCGTCCAAGTAGAATCCACCGAGAAAAATGTAGCTCCAGTGATGCTGCAGCAACTGTCTCAGCAATGGAAGTGTTTGGTAGTGAAGGGTGAGCTTTTGCACGCAAGAGGGGCTATCTCTAACCTTCCCCTGACGGCCCAGCATGCTAATGGAGAAAGGGAAACGTCCTTTTATAGTGTCTCCTTGCTCACAACCCTAAAATAATGTCCTTTTTGGGAAAATGCTGTCTAGGTTAAAGGGCAATTGTGGGAAACACACATTAGGTCATATCTTTCCGTGCCATACAGCTCTGACACCTGTCCTTGCCTTGATTTCCGTGTTTTCCGCACTCCCTTGCAGCTTTCTCTCTCATCTTCCGCATTTCCACTATTGCGCACGCACCTGTTGCTGCGGCACTGACACTAAACATGATTAAATGCACAAAGGGCATCAAAATGCCCAAATTAAACCAATTCATTCCTGCACCATTATTTCTAACCTAAACACATAATTACATCATGATTGACACAACAAGTTTATTAAATCACTTATATTCAAGCTAAAAAGGCAAGTAATAACCATCATAAAAGATGGTTATCAGTCTTCCTATAATGCCGTTGTATATGGATTCACAAGGCAAGACGAGGAATTTGGTTCTGACGGTTCGAACCATTGGTTCGGTTCCGTAGGTAACCATTAGCTCCAGATGCCCAAGGGGTTTCGTTCGAGATCCGTTAAAGCCGGACAAAGCCGTCCCTCTATAAGGGGTGAGTTCCTCTTTATCGATCCCCATTTTGCTCAGAAGATCGATAAAGATGATGTCTGATGAGCTCCCCTGATCGACCAGAATTCTATGTACCTCCTTGTTGGCTATGATTGCCGATATCAAGAGAGGTACGTGTTTGTTAGCTTTTCCGTCAATAAGGTCGTTGTCACTAAAAGATAATGGGGGTCGGTTAGTCTTGACCGGGGTTGTTGACGTTGAAGCCACGCACAACAATTCCTTCCATTTTCTCTTCATGGATTTTCCCGATCCTTCATGATCGAATCCCCCAGTTATCATCATGATAACCGAGCGTTTTTTATCCAGCTCTTCGCGGTCTGGGTCGATCACTTCTTTTCCTTTTGCCCTGAGATTTTCATTTCTTTCTCTTCCGACGTTGTCAGATCGTTCTCCCTCCCTTTTAACATAAGAAGATAGTTTTCCCCGTTTAATTAAATCTTCTATGTCATCCTTTAGGGCGTTGCAATGGTTTGTGTCATGTCCATTGCTTCTGTGGTATCGGCAGTATTTGTTGGCCTTCTGCCCAGGTCGGATAGGTAAGGACCTGGGAGGCTTGACGTCCCTGAATTCGACGTTCCAACATTCCCCTAGTAACTGGGCGTTGGAGACGTTGAGTTCGGTGTATACCTGGTGACGATTTTTCCTACCGATGTTCCACGAGTTTTTACGAGGGTCGATCTCGATGTGGCGTTTCGACGATTCTGCATGTAAAGACGTTTTGTCGACCTTGGAATTTTCTTCTTCGTTAATAAAGCACTGGGATAGTTCGAGGAATTCTTGAAGGGTGTTAGGTTCCCAGGTGTTGATGTGCTTTCGGAACGAGCTTCCAGGGAGCAGACCTTGGGCCATGAAGAAAATTCGAAAAGCGTCGTCTAACTGCCGAACCTGAAGAGCTTCGATGTTGAATCGCTCTATATATTCCCTCAGGGGTTCATTTACTTTCTGGACAATAGATGCTAGAACATTTTTGTTTTTGGGTTTGCTCTTGGAATGGGCAAAGTGCAACGAGAAGTGTTTTGCTAACTGGTCCCATGAGGAAATGGTATTCGACCTTAACGTCCGAAACCATTCGGAAGCCATTTTGTCTAGGGTCAAAGGGAATATTCGGCATTTCATTTCCATGGGTACATTTCGATACTGCATGGT
Organism: Astragalus membranaceus; assembly: GCA_039519185.1. Lineage (NCBI taxonomy): Eukaryota > Viridiplantae > Streptophyta > Magnoliopsida > Fabales > Fabaceae > Astragalus > Astragalus membranaceus. The sequence continues at coordinate 23,535,874 of CM076850.1, read as the reverse complement.
CGTGTCAAATTGGTCTAGATGTCTGTCGGGGTCGCCCGTCCCGTCGTAAGTCTTCAATCCTCCAGGTGGTTTCTCGAGATACCGGGGGACCCGGAAGTTGTCGATCGATTTTGTGAAAGGACCTTTTCGCCCAGGTCGATTTGCTCGTGACAGTGGTTGGCGTCTGTGATGGGGTTCAGGATGTCCGTATCGTCGTGTTTGATTGTTTTGAATGATGTCATGGCTTCTCGATCGTCTCCTTGACGAGGTCGAGCCTTCAATTTGGCGAGCCAGAGGAGAACGGGAACCATTCCCTCGGTGGCGGCGTGGAGGAGAATGAGGATCATCAAGATCGTCGTATTGTCGAGCTGATGGAGAACGGGAATGAGCCTCATGTTGTCGAGCCAGAGGAGAACGGGAACCATTCCCTCGTTGACGGCGTGCGGGGGAGCGATGAGTGAGCTTTCTCCGTGGGGGTGATCGATGAAAAAGTCTTCTTCGGGTTGGGCGTCGTTCCTCCAGTGAGCTCTGCCCGGATGATTGTTGGTCCAGGACGTTCCGACCTTGCAGTCTCGCTACTTCGGATTCGAGGTTGGCGAAACGGTTGTTTCTTTCTTCATTTACCGCTTCTTGCCGAGCCAATAGCTGAACGAGCTGTTGAACCGCGTCCGTCAAGGCCGGGAGTAATTGAGGGGGAGATGGTAAGCTCGTCTCATCTGAGCCCGATTGTGCTCGGGAAGGTCCCGTGTTGGGATGTCGGCTTCGTGTTTGCGACGAATTCGTGAGTTCCTGGACGTGGCCTTCAGGGGTTTGCTGAGGGCCGAGGTCAGGTTCGGCCATGAGACTAGTCGGTATTGAGCGGTGTGTTGGTGCCATTCAATAGGTTCAAGGAGATGGTGAGAAAAATCGGGTATTGGTTTCTCCCACTGTGGTCGCCAATGTTCTGTACCGTGCTTCCGATCTTGAGGATCGATATTATGCAGTTGGTAGATATTTTGTCCTTGATTCTATCTTTGTCTTCAGGCTTTGAGAGGAAGGTTTTGTTCGGCTTGGAGACGTTCGACCTTGAGAGGCGATGTTGAGGTGTTCGATCTTGAGGGGCGACGTTGTACCTGCAATGATACTCCGACGCTCAAGTCAGTATTTGAGAGAATGAGTGTTTGGTTAGAAAAGTACCTACCATTAATGAGCATTGAATGGGGTGTTTATAGAGTTTGGATGTGTTTTGTGTTGGCGTTTTTGGGCCGTCCGATCTTGCGGGCTGATCTTGGCCATTGAAGATTGGACTCTCTTGATTATAATTGGGCTTCTCATCAATTGGGCTTTTGGAGAGGGGGTGCAAATAGAGAACAGTATAATCACCATAACAGAAACAAACATTTTTGACAAATGTTTAAGTTCTATGATTCATTATTGTGCTAATGAATCTTCTTTAGCGATCTAACTATATAGGAACTGTCGGTTTATATCTCAAGAAGGTAGTGTGCCCCAAAAGCACCATATGAAAAAACGTAATTATGTCTTAAAGGAAAAGCATGAAGGCTTTTGAGGTTACATCAAGAGTAAATAATGAAGTCATAAACATAGTAAATTCACAAGTGAAGAAGACCCTCTTCAAGAAGCTCCATTCCATAAAGATGGCTTAATGAAGCTGTAGAAGAGAAGAATGATGGTCAAAGAGCTCATGACAAGATGGCTTAATCGCAGAAGAGAAGAATGAAATAGTTTTTAATGTGACATTTAGCATCGGGCGATTTAGCGTCGGGCGATAACCGACGGTAAATGTCCAATCTAACCGACGTTAAATGTCTTTTCTGCACTAGTGCTCCAACAATGAAAAATTGAAGTTAAAATGCTCTGAATAGAAGAAGTATCAATATGGATGCTCAGGATACCTCCAAGTCAATTTCATGCTTGACAAACGGGCAGGCAAGGAAGAGGTGTTGAGAAGTCTTTAAATCACTACCACAAAGATTAAAAATAGAAACAGTTGTGCAACATCTAATCCAAAGTTGATCGTCTGTTGGTATTTTATTATGAAAGCCCTCCGAAGAGTAAAGGATTTAGAAGGAACGAGTAGAATTGAACACTAATTTCATGAATAATTTGGTATAGTATTCCTCTTTGGATTCTCTCCCAAATCGTATCCGCAAACTGGATGATCTCTCCCAAATCATTTTTGTAAAGTAATTTTTTCCTCTCCCAAATCGTTTCTACAGACTCGTTTCTCCATCTCTCAGGAAATCTTTTTTTTATAGGCAATGTTTGTTGTTAATTGTTGGAGGGGTGGAGGAAATGTTAGTTTCCAGGGTTTGAACCTTGGACCTCCTTCTTATAATCCTTCGGTATCTTTTAGTTCGTCAACTGAACTACCTACTTGGAGATATCTCTCAAGAAATTGTTTATTTCTACCCTGAACTCGAGCAAAAAGAACATGAGGAAAATGGTATTCATAGCAAAGAACCTTATATTATTAGGTCAGACATTTCTGTCAACAAGGTTAATTGTTCCTAAATTACCAAAGAAATGCTTCTTTTCTATGAATCACGATTAAAACGCGTGTAGGTTAATTTGTTACATTTGGTGACTTTTGGAGAGAGAAAATTTCGAGTCGAATCACAGGTCAAACAACCCATTACAGTCATTCGGGCGAGGAAGATGATTTGGATGCGTTGTCATTGACACACACTTGCGGGTTGTCATTGACACACACTTGCGGCTTATTATTATTATTATTATTATTATTATTATTATTATTATTATTATTATTATTATTATTATTATTATTATTCGGGTGAGGAAGATTATTATTATTATTATTATTATTATTATTATTATTATTATTCGGATGCGTTGTCATTGACACACACTCGAGTCAAGTCACAGGTCGAACCTTATTATTATTATTATTATTATTATTATTATTATTATTATTATTATTATTATTATTATTATTATTATTATTATTATTATTATTATTATTATTATGATGATGATGATGATGAAATTAATCTTACACGCGGGTATCAAAAGAAAGTAATTCTGCACACGCGTTTCCATCTTTTCATTCCATTAATTCTGCATGCACGCGGGCTAGCTTATTATTTTTGGGGGATGCGCACTTAATTTTAGCATGCATTCCATTAATTTTTTTACCATGCATTCCATTAATTCTGTATTTTTTTTTATAAGCCCATTAATTCGGTATGTGTTTTTTGTTAAAATTTAATTAATATTCAATAAGCATTAACTCTGGCTAGGAATGGCAATTGAGCTCATGCCCATAGGGTACCCGCAAACGGGCGGGTAATTACTAACATTACAACTTTACCTATATTATATATATATATATATATATATATATATATATATATATATATATATATATATATATATATATATATAGTTACTATTATTACAATTTTAAGTATATCCAACTTTAAAAAAATAAATTCATACTACTAATATTTTGGATGTTTTTAATTCACTAAATACTATCATGTGTAATATTTTAATTAGTATATACAAAAAATAATGAGTTTTTAATTTAAATTATAATATTTGTAATATTATTTATTATTTTTTGCTGTTAAAGTGGGGGTAATGGGTATGCGCATGGGCACTTGGTGCCCAAAAGGTATGGGGACGGGCACTATAGTACCCTGCGCCCATACATGTGCAGGCTCTCGGGTATGGGCACTATAGTACCCTACCCATAGGGTACCCATTGCCATCCCTAAACTCTGCAAGCATTTTAAACTTAGTAATTAAGCATTACACTTAATCGCAAAATCAATTTCCGATTACAGAAATCCACTTATAAATAGTACATAATACAAGCTAAAAGGGGACTGAAAATCAAAGTAAAAAAACAGAATTTCATCATAAACAAAAGATTAGAGGTTAACACAAATCATTTGAACAAAAACACAGTGAGGAAGAGAAGATTGAGTGTTGAATCAACCAGTGGCAGATCTTGACCAAAAAGCTTGGGTGGGCAGCCAAAGAAAGCGACGTTGAATCTAGGTTGGTTTCCAATAGTTTATTTTGAAAAAGGGATATTATAGTAAATTCATATGATCGAATTTCTTGGGCGGGCCGCGGCCTGCCCAACCCATACAATGATCCGCCACTAGTTGGTAAAAGCAGAAACATTAGATATAAGAAGATCAAACTTATTTAGAAACTTGGAATCTTGGTTGGTTTCCAATAGTTTATTTTATTACATTTAGTCAATTTCAGAATGATCAATATATGCTAAATCGTTTTTTTATCTACTACTTAATTTGCGTGTGCCATTTTTTATATAAGAAAATGATATTATTAAGGGGAGTGAGTACCCCATCGTGGGCTTTTTTTTCCTTTTTTACTATCTTTTTTTTTACCAAAACAAACTTATGCCATTTCAATATCAATAATATTTGTTACACGCAAAGGAGCAATATAATGAGAAAAGAAACTAGCATAGGATCTTGATGCCCTTGCAAAAGTATGAGCAACAAGATTGACTTGCCTCCTAACAAAGCTAATCCTATAACTTGAATATTGAGAAATAAATTTAAGATAATGAGAAATGATAACACAAAAATCGGAGTTAGCATAAGATCTTGATCTTTTTTTTTATTCACACTTGTTTACACTCCATATTTTAACTATATTATACCCTCCCTTGGGCTCCAACTTTTTTTTTGTTTTAAATGCGCCACCATTTTCTTTATAAAATAAAAACCTCTAATCTCTTTGTTTTTATCTTACATGTCTCATTCAAAAATAAAGTTGTTTTACCATTAGCAACTTTTCATAAATATCTAATTTTTAAATAGCAGATTAAGTCGGTGCAGTTTAGGACAAATGAGCTGCTCAAAAGTCTTAAAAACCTCTATGAAAAAAACAATAAAAATTTTTAATTAAAAAACACAAACACACAAACTATTTTCCAGTGTTATTAAACTGGGTACGACCCAGCCGAACTGCGACCCAGACACCCGGTGCCAAGACCAGCTTGGGCTGCTCATTGGACTGCATATGCAACAGGCCCTGTGAAACCCAGTCAGTTTAGACATGAACACGATGACTCAGTCGGGCTGAGCGATCCGATCCGGTCAAACTCATTGTTGCACAACTAGCAGAATTATTTACAGAAAGTCACACGCAGGGGTTGATACCCTCTTCCTTGTTGATCAAATTTCCTTACCTTAAGTCTAGAGCTGTCAATTTGGCCCATATGGGCCAGCCCAGCCCCAACCCCATGTGGCCCTAGGGTCAAAAGGCCCATGGGCCAAAAAGCCCACATTTCATAAGCCCACATGGCCCCAAGCCCCAGTGGGCCAGGGCCAACCCCAAGGCCCTTAATTTTTTGTTTAATTTTGTGGATGGTTGTGATCCATCCAATATATTTTTTAAATCCATTGGATAATTATAAAAATACTTTTTAACAACAAAAATAAATTTTAGTTTTTTTCAAATTCAGAAACTTATAAATAATATATATATATATATATATATATATATATATATATATATAATATATTATATAATACATCACATGGACCGTAATTTTGTGTAAAAAATATTCCAATCTTACACTCTATGCAAAAGCCCCAAATTTATGACCCGAACAAACTGGAATAGTTATCCAAAATTGCCAGATCATGGCAACTCCTGACCTTGATAAGGTCACAGTGAAGACATACTTGGCAAGACCATGGAGGGAATATTCAAGGGTTGTGATAAAAGATTTGTATTGGAATATTGTGTGTTTAGTCACCACATAATAGCTGTATTCATACTTACATAATCATCATAGTATATCTCTTAAATAATTACAGTGAGTCGGTATCTACTCAACATCCTATTACACATATTAAACACGTGTTAAATGTGTTTATTCCAACACTTCTCAAGATGGAGCATACATGTCCCGTCGTGATGGGGTCGCCGAAGCGCCGCCGTGGGGTAGCGGGAACGCCGTCGTGGGGCTGCCGGAGAGCCGCCCGGCACCACCTCCATATTTAAATATAAATATATATTTATATTTATATATATATATATATATATATAAATATATTATAACTATTATATTATATATAACTATATATATATATATATTATATTTATACATTTAAAGATATTAAAAATATAAATAAAAAAATCTAAAGTATAAAAATATATTAAAATGATGTTTAAATGTATTTTTTTACTAATAAAAATATTTTTTTAGTAAAATATTTTTTATGTTTTAAAAATATAAAGGAGGTGGTGGTGAGAAGAAAAAGGAGGTGGTGGTGGTGGTGGTGGTGGTGGTGAGTGGGAGATGGTGATGGTGGTGGTGAGAGAGAGAATGAGGTTGTGGTGAGAGTGATGGAGAAGAGGAATGGGGTAAAAGAATGAAAGAGAGGTGTAAGTAGTAGGAAAAGAATGATCAAAAAAAATTGGGGGCCAACCCACAAAGCCCTGGCCCCAACCCACTAAAAAATTTAAAATGTGGGTTGGGGCTAAAAAAAGCCCCATTAATAAGGGGCTGAAATATTTGGGGCTAAATTAGGGAACCAATGGAGCTGGGCTTGGGGCCAAATTGACACCTCTTACCTTAACCATGAAAGTGCTCATGCCGTCTTATTACTTCCTTACAATATTGAATATTATTCAATTAATTCAATCTGCAATTAATTCAATTAATATTGAATAATATCTCGAAACCCTTTTTCTTTTTTTATTCTCAATCTAATGCATATTGGATATTATTTTTTATAAACATATATTGAATATTATTGATTGGAATATTTTAAGCAAAATATTTATTGATTAAAGTATTATTCAATATGAGTAATTATTAATTTCAAAAATTTACTTTAATATTCAATTAATTCAAAATTGAAAATATTAACTTATAATATCATATATGTTTCAAATTCTCATATTAATTTAGTATAAATCTTAAAGAATATCAGGTCATGAAGATCAATTAGTGACCATTCGGTCCGACCAGCGATCCACTGACCCAATACCCTGACCGGGTCGATGACCGGTCCGAGTTTAATTACACTGCTATTTTCCCTAAAAAGAAAGTTGTTCCTATGAACAACCTTACATGAGTATCTAATTTTTCAAAAAGGGGACTAAGTCGTTTGTACAACCAGATTAATCTACGTTTTAGAACAAATGAGTTGTATAATTCAAAAATCCTAAAATTCCTATAAAAAAATATAAATTAAAAAAACACCAACACATCAACTTTTTTTGCCCCAGAACTACGTTGTTTTTTATTCTCTACTCAAAGATACGTAGGACCAGAGCGGGGCCCACCTCTGTCAAATCCAAAAATAAAAAATCATTTTTTAAAACATTTTTTTTAATTCTCAATAAAAGCTCAAAAATAAATAACTTATATGAAGTTTTTTTTTCAATTCGTTTCAATAACAAAAAGGGTAAAATAAATACCTTTAAAATTAACATTAATTTCTCAGAATTAATTAAAAGTAACTTTTCATAGAAAAGATGTTGTTGGGCTCTAATACATTTCTCATGGATAATTGACTCCCGAGTCTTAAAGAGTTGTATCTATTCAAAAGAGATTTATTAACGTTTGTCTTTATAATTAAACTTTGGTGCGGCTCTATCTAGATTTTTCGGATGCTACAATGTCCATATAAATTTGATATCCCAACTTTTTCTTATTTATGAATTGAGACTTGTTCCAATTCTTTAAAATGGTTTGGGCAGTCCAGTTTTCCTAATTCTTTCCCCCTACCTTACCCAAGACTAGAGAATTCAATTTTTGTTTCTAAAGAATCACTCTTTTCTTCCAGGGCTAAAATGAAGGCAATATTTCTTGCATTGGTCCTAATAATCATTTCAAGTACTCAAGCCATATCAGCAACAAACTTCAATACAAGTTCAACTTCTGTCCAGAAAAATGGATTGCCACAGGAGTTTGTTGGTAAGATTTTTTCTTTCCAAAGAATCATATGTTTTAAATATTTGTATGCATCCTTGTTTTCACTTTGACTTTTAAATAGGAAAAGTGAATGGGAATGGAAGCACAAAACACTACATAAGGTTGAACCACAAAGATGTGTTTGTCGCAAGTGAAAATGAACACAAACCATCTGTTACCATAAGAAAAGGAGGTGGAGGAAGGGGAGGAGGCCGCGGCTTCAGAGGAGGAAGAAGTGGAAGTGGAAAGCCAGGAACTCGAATGAGAGGAACAGGAAGCTACTACCCTCATCATAATGTTGCGCCATCATTATTTCAAGAGACTCACCCAATTTTTTTTTTTATATTTCAGCTTGATTTTAATAGCCTTATTTCCCATCCACTAAAACTCAAGTTATGTTATTTGTTTAGTGCGCCTACATTAATGGTTGCTTTATTACCTTTGATATATATTTTAGGCACGGTTAGGAAAATCTTGGTTGTTGATTAGTTTGTATGAAGTCTCTTTCTAAAAATATTATTTGAAGATGTAAGAAGAGATGTATTAGTACGTGGCATGCATGTGTGCTTGCTGATAATCTTTGATATAAATCATTCGAAAATATAGTATGAATATATGTGTGAATTTTGTTCTTTTCTTATAAGAAAAGGTGTATTATAAGGAGGCACTAGGGGTGCTCCAACTCAATGCACAAAGGTTAACTATGATGGTGGACTATTCCACCATCAATAGGATTCCCAAATTTTGGCCAATATTGCTTACAAACCACCCCCACGAAATATGCTTAATTAATTTTACAGATAGTCTTGGGAACTCTAGATACTGCTCCACTAAACAATGTATTATTTCTCTCCATCCAGATACACCACAACGATGCCAACCATATTAAAAGGATCACATGCTTACCTCTTTTATCCTGAACTATGCTTCCCAAATGTTGGAATTGTTCCACCCAATCCGTAGGGGAACAAGGTGGAAGATCTAACTAGATGTAAATGTCGTTCCAAACCTGCTTAGTAAACCTGCATCACTACAAAAAAAAAACGTCATTTAGTGACCGATTTTTCGGTCACTATACAGGAAAAATCGGTCACTAAGCGATTTTGTGACCGAATTAGCGACAAAAAAAAATCAGTGGCTAAATCACTGGTCGCTAACCATTGGCGACCGATTTGGTGACTGTTTCGTTAGTGACCGATTTAGTGACCGAAATTGTGACCGATTTAGCGACCGAAAATAGAGACTGATTTTGTGACCGAAAATAGCAACCGATTTAGTGACTGTTTTAGCAACGATTTTGGTGACTGTTTTGGTGACTGATTTAGAGACTGATTTGGTGACCGATTTAGCAACTGATTTGGTGACTGATTTAGTGACTGTTTTGGTGACTGATTTAGCAACTGATTTTGTGACTGATTTAGCAACTGATTTGGCAACTAATTTGGTGACTGTTTTGGTGACTGATTTAGCGACTGATTTGGTGACTGATTTAGCAACTGATTTTGTGACTGATTTAGCAACTGATTTGCAGCTAGTTTAGATACTATTTTAGTGACTGTTTTAATGATTGCTCAACCAAATTTTTGAAACTGATTTGGACTATTTGATGACTAGTTTTAGCAACCAATATAGCAACTGATAGAAAAATTTAGTTAAATCATAATAGTCATTACATTAAAAAACATAATGTATTTGGTAAAAAAACATAATAGTCAACTTAAATTAAAACCTACATAACATAGCAATTAGTTTCTAAGTCATAACAAAAGACAAATGTTTAACTCTCTTCGCCACTTTGTCCCTCTGAATTAGACTCATCTTTATCTCCGTCTTCATCATCTTCGTCATACAGCTCTTCATTAGTTGGAAGTTGTTGATACTTCATCATTTTCATCAATTTTTTTATCATCTTGTTATTTTGCTCACAAGTGTTCTTGGTATTTGCCATTTCAACTCGAAGTTCATCTCTTTTGGTTCTCACTTCTTCCAACTGATTTCTGAGTTCATTAAGCTCCTGCCTTTGCACCCACTCAGATGATGAAGAACTTGAACCTTAATAGTAAGGTCTCAACACTTTGGTCGAATGTAATCCATAGCCATACATTGTGTTTTTATTTACTCCAACTATACCACGCCATACATCCATCTGACTTGGTGGATTAGCTCCTTGCAAAGATGCAGTTTGGGTCTGTTTTTCCCATTCCCGTGTAAAGATCTCCTGTTGATATGAATATAAGACCAATTAATATTCAGGACACTCAAATAAATTAAAACCAACATAAGAAACTTTTCCTCCCTTAACTCAATCTTTACCATGGCAGGTACAAACTACAGAAGCTAAAGAGTACCATATATTAAGTATTGGAATGAAGAAAAAGAAAGGAAAGATTTACCATATTAGCTATATGTTGAGATGTGGTGATAGAGCCACAAGTGTGAAGTGATGCTCCAAAACCTCCACAATCAGATGCTCGATTTGTTTTTGCTTGGATGCTCTTCTTTTTGAAGCCTTGAGTTCGCCAAATGTCCCATAATCTAACCCGCTTATAATCATAGAAAAGCACACCCCAAATCAATGTACTTTATACAAGCAACACATATTTTACTTAAAACATTATGCAATAAATAAACAAAGAGGACATAGAAGAAAGTGCAAAATCAACATAAGGAAAGAAAGAGCAAAAACAGAATTGAAAATGGAAGAAAAAATGGGTTGCTCTTCCTTTCAAATGTCTCTCGCACGTGTGGAAGATAATCAAAGGGTGTAAATTTAGTGTGGTAGTCTTTTTTCAGTAATTCTTCATCTACCAACCATCTTAATATCCTGCAAGATATTAAGTGTCAAGACAAGGTAGTATTGAAATTATAAGTTTACTACAACACTAAACATATATAAGAAATCAACACCAAAACTGTCTGGTGGATTATGTGCATTCCCTTCATGCCTTCGACACATGCTGATCTACCTAAATGTTAACCAAATTGTTGGTCCAGTGCTACATCCCGAATAGTGGCAAGGAGCGGTCAACCCCAAAAAGATTTTAACAGGAAAGCGGATAACATGATGACTGCTAATCTAATAATTTTTACACATGTTATAAGAATTACAGCATTACGGAGTTGAATTCTAAGCAAAATTATGGACCTGAATTTTTTTCCTTTTTGGTTCTAGGAAAAGGATATCTTGAACCAGAAGGGAAATCTTAAATTTAGGCTTAAGGCCTAACTCCTCCCTACAAAACCAACTATTAAAGTGAGGACTGTCTTATAAGGATTACTTTGGCCATATTTGTAGTCGATGTGGGACTTCAACGGGAAAATGGGAAATGGGGATGGAGGGAGGCCATCACATTATCCTATCTCTTGGTAAAGGCAAGATTTAAGCCAACTCAACCTGATTTATATTGTAATATTTTATTTCAAGATACAATTAAAATTGCTCTCTATGCAGCTTACAACAATGGTAATCAACTACACAAGAGAAGATAAAGAATAATCATGGAAATTATATCATATTTTGGACAGTGCGCTATTACAGATATGGTAGCAATCAATAACATAAATATAATGGAGAAGCAATAGAGTATTATTCTTACAGTTGGATGAAGCCCAGCACGGGGAGGATCAACAATGGCAACAACATTCTTAAATTGTTGTGTGGAAGTAATCCCATTCTCAGAAACACTACCCTTCTGAACCGCATTTTCAACATCTGCATTGTTATTATCTTCAGAACAAATAGATGCCTTTTCACCATTTTCAGGCTCCGGGCAGGCACTGTCTCCAGGAATGCCATTAATACCTCCAGAGATATTAGGATCGTCAACTTGTTCCTTTGGGCACATTTAAATATTCCCTTAACAAAGATCCCATCACGTCCTCTGCCTGTTGTCTCAAACTTAAAAAAAATTCCAAGATATAAAAATGTGATACCAACTAAAAAACATATTTCTGGCCAGCAGCGAATAAATAAAATAATTCAACCAGAATTTGAAAAATCAAGACTGCTGATCTCACCTTTGAGCATATAAACCTACAGTTTTTTATGCCATTATTTTCAGCATTCCTATGAGCATCAGATACAGCAGAAGCGTTCATTTCAATCCCAATCACCTGGAAGAAGCCATAATAAATCTAACTGAAGCAATTCTAAAATATTAGGGAAGTTTTGGAAATAAGCTCTTAAATAATAGAGATCATATTGAGGAAAATAAGTCTGGTCTAAAGTTTCTTTGGACCACTGCAAAGCAATCATTGCATCATATATATAATATAACCTTCTAAAGGCGCATTTTGAACAGAAAACTTCACAAAGATTTGCACTCTGAAAAGAAGAAAGAAACTTAGATAGCGATTATTACCATACCAACTCGATGTGCTAATGTGAGGCCAATTGTTCCTGTCCCACAGCATACATCAAATAGCAATGTGTCAGGACCTAAGCATGCCCAATCTCCGGCAAGTGAGTATAACTTTTCGGCAGCTAGCGTGTTAACCTGCAGGAGAAGTAGACTCAACTGCATAATCCAGGAAAAGAAATACTGATGAAAAGTATGTAAAACAATAATTGTCATTCAAACCTGAAAAAATGTTGTTGGAGATAAAGAGAACCGGAGATTGCTGATATAATCATGGATTCTCACATCAACAACACTACTTCTTTCATCCCTATCAAGATCACCAACTGCTTTGGGAAAGGGAAGTGAACGCAGTGGTGCATCGGCTGGAGCTACATTGGATATTCCTTGGTGATCCTGCAGGTAAAACAAGTTACCGTATCAAAAGTCATCCATAAAATTAAAATTAAGTCACACCATAACATGCCATCAAAATTGATACCATTACTGAAACCGGTTAAAGGACATTATGAATTCATGGAGACACTATTACTCCATAATCTTAAACAGCTTTTCTATATTTTTATTTCCCATGTATCAGAAACAATATTCTAACAGGGATTTTATCACCTGTAATTTCAGCAAAGTAAAGGTACACATAATATCTAGAGGCATTATACTTTGGAAGGAAGTTATACCATCGGGGTCAGAAAATATAGCTCACACATATAAGTATTGTTGAGTTGGACCAATAGAAATTATTAGATGTTGTATACACAACATCAATGCCAGAAGCCACTTTCCATCAAAGGAGCAGGGGAATATGCCTTAAAAAAGTAATGCCATGAAAATGTCAGAAAGTAATGTCATGAAAAAGAATGAAACATGAAAGAATTGGTTGAGCCACAATAAAACAAAACCAGTTTCAATTTCCTCACAAATCAAGTTACTAAACTATCCTAGCTAAACCCTAATCCTAATTACTCAAACATATAGGTATGAGATCAAAGCTGAATATTAAAATTGAATATATTAAGAATCTAAAAGCAGAAGATAAAAGGAAAACTAAAAACAAAAATCGAAACCCTAATGTTTTAGATCTTTAAAAGTTTTGTACAAAAAGAAGAACGAAAAATTAAGAAAAAACCATGGAAGAGCAAAGTTTACCTTCATAACCAGAAGATAAAGCTATGGACGATGAAGCAATGGAAAAGAACAGAAGCGTGAGAGCGCAAACGTGGAGCACAGATGGAGATCGTACAGCGACATGAGCATGAGATCGCGAGAAGAGACGAAGTAAAAACCCATTGTAGCTCGTCATCATTTCGATTTGGGGATTTCTGGTTCGCATTTGGGTTCGGGTTGAGGAGGTTGAGGGAGAGTAGCGTTCGTACGTGAGAGAGAGAGGTTGAAGGGTTTGTTGTAAACGAAGTGAAGGAGAGAGAGGAATTTAGGAAAATGTAAAATAAATTTAATTTAAAAGAGCTCCTTGCACCCCGCGTTTTGCTTTGCACCACCCCCTCTACTAGCGACCGAAAAAGCGGTCTCTAAAGCTAGCGACCGAAAAATCAGTCACTAAGCAAAAAGTATTTTATACATTGAATTGGTCTCTAAATCGGTCGCTACTAGTGACCGAAAAAGCGGTCACTAAAGCTAGCGACCGAAAAATCGGTCACTAAGCAAAAAGTATTTTATACTTATTGAATCGGTTTCTAAATCGGTCGCTAAAGTGACCAATTTTTTTTGGTCGTTAAATCAGTCACTATTTAGCGAATTTCTAAAGAGGTTTGGAATAGTTTCATCTTGTTCAAAGCATAGAGGACAGCAACGTTCATGAATTCCAAGGATAACCCCCCTGTGAATGAGAGCATCTCGCGTTGGTAATCTACGCAGTAGTAGGGCTGGACAGAATTCATTGGTCTACACGAAACCCGTAATATCCTAGGGAAAATAGTGAAAACAGGCGGTTGTGGTCGGTCCATCGGATATTTTTATTCCATAACTCGTTGAAGTCCGAACCCGCCTGCAAATCTCAAGGCAGTATATTTTTATTTAATAATACCTCCTAATGTCTTCAGAAAATTGACTGACAAATTAACATTCCAACGTTTTTTTTTACAATTCCAACGTCTCTCTCTCTCTCTCTCTCTCTCTCTCTCTCTCTCTCTCTCTCTCTCTCTCTTTTTGACAGCTAATTTACTACTTTTTCAGTTTTTCTTTCCAAGACATTACTCCCTCTGTCCCATATTATATGACTTTCTAGCCAAAAAAAATTGTCCCATAATACATGACGTTTTAGAATCCCAATGAAACATCAATGTTTCTTTCCTACCATACCCTTCATTATTTAATAATATCTCATTCATAACTCTACTAATTTATCTTCCCAACGTCATCAATAAAGGTTAATTTGGTAAACTAACTCACAATTTCTCTTCCCCATACAAAATTAACTACTTTTCTTAATATGTGTGAAATGACCCAAAACGACATATAATATAGGACGGAGGGAGTAATTCCTTTCTGGCTCTTTCTCTCTGTTCTTTAAAAAAGTTTATACATTTCATTCACTCAACCATTTTCTACACGCCAAAATGAAAAACCCCTTTCCCAATCCTCTTCCATCAATCCTTTCCCTCATGATCAAACTCAAGAACAGCGACACTGCACAATTCAATACACCGGCCACCTGCTACCAGTCACCAGCTACCACTGCGCCACCCATCATCTATTCTCAATCTTTCTCTTTATTTTACAATCTCTTTCTCGTTCCAACCCTCCTCTGCATCTTTAGTTCAACACTGCACAACATCATCATCTTCTCCTCTTGTTTTTTTAGAGTTTTAGATCTATAATTTCAAGTGCAGTTCAAGCTTCAAACCGCAAAAACCCACCCGCCCAACCCTCCCTACCTGTTAAATCGAACCCGAGTAGACCGAACAAGACTTTGGGCGGAAATGGGCCTCAATATACAAACCGGTGGCTTGGCCCGGATCAGTGTTTTGGGCCCGAATCCGTCCAAAACCGCCCGATGTCCAGGCCTACGCAGTAGTAGTCTCCAGCAAAACACACATACATTCGAAGGCGCTGGTATATTCCAGATCAGTCCCAAACATTGCTTAAGTTCTGGTTCCAAACCCAATATATAACGGTCTTTCATTAATGTCTGGTAAAAAGATCTTATAGAAAAACGTTTTGAGGGATCCAATCCCCAAATCCATCGATTAGGATCCGCCCCTAGATAAAATTCCCTCAGAATACAGTCAAGACGTCTGGAAGATATAGCTTCGACCTCTGATAATTCATGATTCCAATCCAAGAAACATTCCTCTCTCGCGCGTTCAAGCGGCGAAAAGAATTTGCAACTGTGATGTTTTGATTTACTACCAACCTAAATAATTTTGGAAAAACATCCTGGAAGGGAGCTGAACCCATCCACTGATTTTTCCAAAACAAAACTTCTTTTGCGTTTTCGATCACACAGTTCAGATCAGCGTTAACAATTGTTTCAAAACAAGGATATTCCGCCCCCTAGAGAGATAATATCTCGCCGTCAAATAGAATCTTTCGGTCCCCATCTATGTTGATCCATGTAAGTAAACCAATATACCAAATTTCCATATCTAATTGCCAACAAATGTCACCAAATTGCTTTCCTATCCGATATACATCTCCATCTCCATTTTGTTAGGAGAGCAACGTTAAAAGACTCCAAATCTTTAACACCTAGACCTCCCTCCTTTTAGCTTTACAAACGGTATACCAGTCCACCAAACAAATCTTCTTACCCTCCGCTACCACAAGAAGTTTCGTTGTATTTGGATCAGCTTTGTGATGACCGCCTTTGGAGCCTTGAAGAAATAAAAATAATACAGAGGTAAACTATTCAGAATGGAGTTGATGAGTGTCTCTCTACCACCGATTGATTGAAGACGTCCCTTCCAAGTAGAAAGTCTCGAACTGACAGAGTCTAGTATTGGTTTCGAAGTGCTACATCTCCTTGGATTAACCCCACCGGAATGCCCAGAAATTTAAATGGAAGAGATCTTGTACTACAGGAAAGGAAGACCGCAGCAGTATCCAAAAAGTGATTATCAATATTGATTCTAATAAGTTTGCTCTTACAAAAGTTTATCTTTAAGCTGGAAAATAATTCAAACCCCCTGAAAATGGTTTTGATACTCCAGAAGTTCTCCCAGGTCGCTTTACCCAACAAGATAGAGTGGTGGATGTTTGGCGATACTTCAAGTCCTCGAAAACTCTCCATCTGAGTGGCTTTTTGCATCATTCCCGACAGACCCTCTGCAGCAATAAGAAATAAGAATGGTGAGAGAGGATCCCCTTGATGGAGGCCCCAGTGTGTAGTGTGTGAAAATATGCCTTAACAGGAATAATCTGGTTTTGATGATTGACAAAAGAAGGTCAAAAAGGTTAAGACTGCAAAAAGCGGAAAAATGTAATCAAGCTCAAGCCAAGAGTTATTTTATTGTTGTGTGTGTATTAGGACTTTTTGTAAGTGAAAATAAAGCTCTCTAAAATAAAATAAATCACACACTCACAATATGTTTCATAAAAATAATTTTGCATGAAAATATTTTTCAACAAACCTCATGCATGCACGATTAAATAGGACAAGCACATAATATGTGAAAATGTTTTTTAGAAGCATATAATCGATTTTACCAAGGCTATATTTGATTAACATTGTTTCCAAAAATAGGAGAAATCGATTTCACATCTCTTCCTTTTCTTGCATAATCAATTCTTCATCTATTTAAGGAAGTTATCCACGAGTTTAGGAAAGCACATAATCGATTCCTATATGGTTTTGAGAAAGCACATAATCGATTCTTCCACCTCTTTCAGTCAGGCACAAAATCGATATCAACACTTCCTTCATTCAAGCAAAGAATCGATTTCCTTCTCTATGAAAACAACCACATAATCGATTTTTCCTTTTCCCTTTGAGGCACATAATAGATTCTTAGGATTTAACAAAGCACATAATCGATTCATTCATATTTTAACAGCACATAATCGATTCATCCATGTTTTAAGGAAGCATCTAATCGATTGTGATCTCCAAGTTATTTAAGCACACAATCGATTACCTCATCTCCATAAATAACTCAACGTCATATTTTTTCCTAGCCTATAAATAGAGGTCTCACTCTCCATTCTTCTCACACACTCTCATTCGCAAAATCTGAATATTATTCTTCTCATCACTCTCATTCATTTTATACTTGCTAAACATTTTATTTTGAGAGCTTTATATTTCATATAGTTTGAATTGTAAACTTGTGCTTCAATTTGTTTTATCCACACTATTGAGTGTGTTATCAAAATCCTTTGTGTTTCTTATTTTTTGGTGTGATCCCAAGGTATTCAAGAGAGGTGATATCTCTTGGTTGGGTGTGATCCCAAGTTATTCAAGAAAGGTGATATCTCTTGGTGTTTTCATAGAGAGGTGATATCTCTAGGTTTTTAAAGGTCTTTTACATAGGGAGGTGATATCTCGGGTTTTTGTAAAAAGGTTTTTGGTTGTAAAGGTTTCTAGCTGAACCTGTTTTAAAAGCTAGTGATTGATTAAAATCCCTTGGAGTTTTCCTTGGGGACTGGACGTAGGCACTAGGAGGTGACCGAACCAGGATAAAACTCTGCGTGTCTTCTTCTTTCCCTTCATCTCTTTTATTTTCCTTGCAAGTTATACTTATTTCCTTATCGCTCTTATTCAAATCAAAACATTTTCTTAAGCAATTTACTTTACTTGATCAACTTGCTTTTAAAGACTTTATTTTTAAGTGCTTTTTTTAATTTCACAATTCACCCCCCCTCTTGTGTTTGAAGTCACTTGGTCAACAAGTGGTACCAGAGCTAGACTCTTGGTAAAGACTAACTATCTCAAGAGGCAAGATGACTTCAAACAATGACTCCTTAAACATACCCCCATATTTCAATGGTGAAGGGTATGATTATTGGAAAACAATAATGAAATTTTTTATTGAGGCAGTAGATTGTGATATTTGGGATAGTGTCATAAATGGTCCGTTTGTTCCCACTCATCCTGTTAATGATGTAATGGTGAACAAACCTAGATCTCTTTGGACCAAAGATGAAAAAGAAAAGGTTCAATACAATTTGAAAGCTAAGAACATCATTACAACTGCGTTAAGCATCGATGGGTTCTATCGCGTATCACATTGTAAAACCGCCAAGGAAATGTGGGACGCCCTTCAAGTGAACCATGAAGGTACTACCGAGGTCAAAAGGGCTAGAATGAACACATTAACTCATGAGTATGAACTATTTAAGATGAAACCGAGTGAAACCATCCTAGAACTAAACAAACGTTTCATCCATATAGTTAACCATCTTAGAGGCCTTGGAAAATCTTTCGAAAATGAGGACTTGACCAATAAAGTTCTGCAATGCCTAAATAGAAATTGGCAACCCAAAGTGACAGCTATCTCGGAATCTACAAATTTATCTTCTATGGACTTAACCACCTTGTTTGGTAAATTGCAGGAACATGAGCTCGAATTAAATCGACTCATTGAAAGTGAGGAAGGTGAAAAGAAAAATAAAGTACTTGCGCTAAAAGCATGTATCAAAGAAAGTGACACGGAAGATTATGATAGCTCCAATGAAAGTGATGAAGACATGAGTGAAATGGTGCGAATGTTCAAAAAGTTCATGAGGTATAAAGGTAAACCAAATCCTCAAAGCAAAAATGAGGAAGGAACATCCTTCAACCCAACATGTTATAAATGTGGTAAAAAGGGGCACATAAAGCGGATTGTCCTCAAAGACAAAAATATGAGAAATCGGATAGAGATCTTCGAAAGAAATCAAAAAGAAGAAGGGCGTATATCGCTTGGGATGAAAATGATATGGAATCATCCGATGAATCCGAAAATGAGGTAGCAAAACTATGTCTCATGGCAAAGCATGAGGAAGATGAGGTAAACTCCTTTGAAACTGAACTTGATTTGACTTATGATGAGTTGCTTAGTACTTGTGAAGAACTAAATAACGAGTCAACTAAACTTAGAAAAATTGTTTCCACTTCTAAGAAAACTATTTGCACTCTTCAATCTAAAATCGAAACTTTAAACAAGGAAATAGAGATTCTTAAAGAGAAACAAATTTTTGTAAGTGAAGTCTCCTCTTGCAACTCTTATAAAAATCAAAAGGAGCATATTCCCAAGTGTGAAGAGTGAAATGTTTTGAAAAATAAAATTGATGATTTGCACAACACTCTTGCAAAATTCACCAGGGGAAGAGATAATCTAAATATCATTTTGGGAAACCAAAGGGGAACTTATGATAAAGCTGGTTTGGGCTATCAACCATAGAATCATGAAAAATATTTCAAAAAGTTTTTTAGTCCCAACATCACATCTAGTAGCCCTTTTAGAAAATGTTATTATTGTGGTAGAAAATGTCATACATCTTCTATTTGTAATGCAAGAAAGAACATTGATATGAATGACAAATGGAAGTGGATTTCAAAGGGCACAATTCCCAAGACTAACCCAAAAGGACCCAAGATGATTTGGGTATCAAAAGCCAAAAATTGATTTGTTGTTGTAGGTGTGCTTGAAAGCCAAAAGCTCAAAGTGGTATCTAGATAGCGGCTGTTCAAAGCACATGACAGGAGACTAAGAGAAGTTCTCTCATTTAGCTCCAAAAAGAAACGGACTTGTGTTTTATTGTGACAATACAAAAGGTAAAATTAATGGCGACGACACTATTGGTAAGAAACCAAATCCTGTTCTGAAAATGCATTGTTAGTTGAAGGCTTGAAGCATAACTTGCTAAGTATTAGTCATCTGTGCAACAAAGGTAATAAGGTAGTGCTTGATTTGATTGAAATTACTATGCACTCGTTATTACTCTCGCTATACATGGACCTTGTTTATTTTTTGGCTAAAGTGCTCCCGGGGTCCCTTATCTTTATTTAAAGTAACGAATTAGTCCTTTATGTTTTTTTTGTCTCAAATAAGTCCTTTATCTTTCAAATTTTTGACACATAAATCCTTTTCCGTCAACCTCCATCCAACTTTGTTAACAGTGCTTATGTGGCGTGCTGACTCATTATTTGATTAGGTGGCATGTCATTTTTATTTTTGCTTAGGTGGCATATAATTTAATTTAATAAAAATAAAAGCTAAACAAAAATAAAAATGACATGCCACTTAATTAAATAATGAGTCAGCACGCCACATAAGCACTGTTAACAAAGTTGGATGGAGGTTGACGGAAAATGATTTATGTGTCAAAAATTTGAAAGATAAAGGACTTATTTGGGACAAAAAAAACCTAAAGGACTAATTCGTTACTTTAAATAAAGATAATGGACCCCGGGAGCACTTTAGCCTTATTTTTTTCATAAAAACGACACTTTTGATGCTTTTCGAAAACTTGATAAGATCATTGCATCTATCCGAAGTGATCACAGTGGTGAGTTTCAAAATGAGGCTTTTGAAAATTTTTGCAAATTGTTTTTTTTCACTTATCATTGGAATATATGCCTTGACATGATTTATTTATTTTTCCCGCTTTTTGATAATGCCAAAAGGGGGAGAGTTATGTGATTTCATGTTTCAGGGGGAGTATTTTCTTAAATGTTTGCATATTGAAAGGGGGAGTATAATCTGCGCTTATCTCTGATATACACATTGTTATGAAATATTCTTATCTAGCCCCTTCATTGAGCAAATCCCTCCTAATGATGTTTGTCATCATCAAAAAGGGGGAGAATGTGAATATATGCCTTGACAGGAATAATCTAGTTTTGATGATTGACAAAAGAAAGTCAAAAAGGTCAAGACTGCAAAAAGCGGAAAAATGTAATCAAGCTCAAGCCAAGAGTTATTTTATTGTTGTGTGTGTATTAGGACTTTTTGTAACTGAAAATAAAGCTCTCTAAAATAAAATAAATCACACACTCACAATATGTTTCATAAAAATAATTTTGCATGAAAATATTTTTCAACAAACCTCATGCATGCAAGATTAAATAGGACAAGCAAATAATATGTGAAAATGTTTTTTAGAAGCATATAATCGATTTTACCAAGGCTATATTTGATTAACATTGTTTCCAAAAATAGGAGAAATCGATTTCACTTCTCTTCCTTTCCTTGCATAATCGATTCTTCATCTATTTAAGGAAGTTATCCATGAGTTTAGGAAAGCACATAATCGATTCCTATATGGTTTTGAGAAAGCACATAATCGATTCTTCCACCTCTTTCAGTCAGGCACAAAATCGATTTCAACACTTCCTTCATTCAAGCAAAGAATGGATTTCCTTCTCTATTAAAACAACCACATAATCGATTCTTTCCTTTTCCCTTTGAGGCACATAATAGATTCTTAGGATTTAACAGAGCACATAATCGATTCATTCATATTTTAATAGAGCACATAATCGATTCATCCATGTTTTAAGGAAAGCATCTAATCGATTGTAATCTCCAAGTTATTTAAGCACACAATCGATTACCTCATCTCCATAAATAACGTCATATTTTTTCCTAGCCTATAAATAGAGGTCTCACTCTCCACTCTTCTCACACACTCTCATTCGCAAAATCTGAATATTATTCTTCTCATCACTCTCATTCATTTTACACTTGCTAAACATTTTATTTTGAGAGCTTTATATTTCATATAGTTTGAATTGTAAACTTGTGCTTCAATTTGTTTTATCCACACTATTGAGTGTGTTATCAAAATCCTTTGTGTTTCTTATTTTTTGGTGTGATCCCAAGGTATTCAAGAGAGGTGATATCTCTTGGTTGGGTGTGATCCCAAGTTATTCAAGAAAGGTGATATCTCTTGGTGTTTTCATAGAGAGGTGATATCTCTAGGTTTTTAAAGGTCTTTTACATAGGGAGGTGATATCCCGGGTTTTTGTAAAAAGGTTTTTGGTTGTAAAGGTTTCTAGCTGAACCTGTTTTAAAAGCTAGTGATTGATTAAAATCCCTTGGAGTTTTCCTTGGGGACTGGACGTAGGCACTAGGAGGTGACCGAACCAGGATAAAACTCTGCGTGTCTTCTTCTTTCCCTTCATCTCTTTTATTTTCTTTGCAAGTTATACTTATTTCCTTATCGCTATTATTCAAATCAAAACATTTTCTTAAGCAATTTACTTTACTTGATCAACTTGCTTTTAAAGACTTTATTTTTAAGTGCTTTTTTTAATTTCACAATTCACCCCCTCTCTTGTGTTTGAAGTCACTTGGTCAATATAGTGAACTCCACCGTCGGACTACCGTTAACCAAAGGCGACTAATCCATTTCCATTTGCTCCAACTAGTCCATTTCCTTGCGAAACCCATATGCTCCAGCATAAACATCAAATAATCCCAAGACATCGAATCATAAGCCTTCTCAAGGTCCACCTTAAAGAGCAAGCACTCCTCCATTCTTTGTTTAGCCACGTCAACAATCTTGTTGACTACATCAATCCCATCGAAAATTTGCCTCCATGGAAAAAATGGTGACTGCCGAGAGGAGATCACCTTATGTAAGACTCTCTTCAATCTACCTACAAGAATTTTAGCAAGTATTTTGTACAGACTCCCCACCAAACATATTGGACGGAATTCCTTCAGGCACTGTGGATTTTCCTTCTTCAGAATCAATGCCAAGAATGAAGTAGTTATGGCTTTAGGCAGAACACCTGTCACATAGAATTCCTGAATGAAGCTGATGACATCACTCTTCACCACTTCCTAGATCTCTTTGAAGAATGATAAATTGTTATCACAGCTCCACACACCCTCTGTGAATGGAGAAATTAGAAAGGAATTGTCTTCATAACCCAATTTGTTAAACTCCAACCCTCCTAACTTTGGTCTGACCAAGTTAAACTCCAAGTAACTCTCCTCAAAGAACCTCGTAACCTCCATTTTTGTATCTGTGACATCTTCCAACAATGTACCCTCATTGTTAAGGGCCAATATCTGATTCTTTCTTCTTCTGGTTTGTAGACTGGCATGAAAAACTTTTGTGTTGCGAACTCCCTCTTTGATCCAGTTGACCCTGGATTTTTGCTTGATCAAGTTATCCTTCATATGTAAGTTCTGCTAGAAGGAAGCTGATAATTCCTTATGCTTGTTGACATCTCGGAGCTCCTCCTCTTCAGCCGCAATACAATCAATGACGTCCAGATCAGCCACTATCTTCTCAATGGTAAGGTCCAGCCAACCAAACACATCCTTATTCAACCATTTTAGTTTTTCTCGCATAAGTTTAAGTTTTTCTTTCATCACATAAGCCTTTCTACCTTTGACTTTGATATACCCCACTCCTTTTGGATGAAATTTTTAAATTGCTCATGCTCAATCCAACAATTGTTAAATCTGAATGGCTTAGGTCTCCAATTTTTTGATGAACTGAGAAGCCATATTAGACAATGATCAGAGATGTCTCGTTGTCCCACCCATTGACCCTGAACCTCCCATAATCGCACTAAACTCTCAGATAATAGAAATCTGTCTAATCTACTCATGGATATATTACCGGAACAAAACCAAGTGAATTTTTTTCCCACCGGAGGGACATCGATTAATTCCATATCACCAATAAAAATATTAAAACTCTGCATGTCCTGATTAAAGTCCCCTCCTATACACCACTCTCCTTCCGAGAATGACTCTTTCAAATCTTTTAAATCCTCTCAGACCTGTCTTTTACCAATGGTCGAACAGGGAGCGTAAACTGATACAAAGTATCCCAGCAAATTTTCTTGCTCCATATCCCAACGAAACCCTGACCATTGAAGCGATGAATAACCACACCTAACTCACTTTTCCACATAATAAGATTTCCTTTGGATAAGCCGGCAGATGGTTTATACGCCTAGTTTACTAAGATATTACCCCACATGTTATTAATCCAACTCTCTTCCATAACCTCCCTTTTAGTCTCCGCGATAAAAACAATATCAAAGTTACCTGTTCTAATGAGAGTCCCCAATCGTCTCCTTTTGGCGCTATCGCCCAACACCCGTATATTGAGAGAAAATATCTTCATTTTACAACGTTGTTTTTCTCCCTCAATTCCTTTGCAAGCTGGTCCCTTTTTTCACCAGCTTCTATCTCCTTGATGTAAACTTCATCTTCCACATTACCTTCCACTCCCAGTCTTTTAATCCCGTACAAAATTTTCTCAGTCTTTTAATACAAAATACATATGAAAAAACAACACCTGAGTTTTTATTAAGAAAAAACTATTTTCAGAGTTATTTATATTATATTTTGATATTACTATTTTTTCCTTATATATACATATTTCCATCTTTTGAATTTTTATTAACCTTGTTACTTGATTTTTCTTAAAATAAAAAGAGTAATCTGAATTAGCTCAATAGTGAGTCTAATCAATATTTCTATTTTCAACCCAACACAAGACTTACGAGTTACGACCTCTACCACTCTCTCCAAGTCGGTTTTAAAACTCAGGGAGGTGTAATCAATTTTTTTTTGAGATTCAAAGGGGATAAAATCCGGAAAAGGATTACACGAAGACCAATCTAGGAGTAGAAACTCCCATTACATCTGCATCAACTAACAACTTGGTATCTAAGGGAGGGTGTGTAAAAACAGTGAGACCATCACCCATGTTATCATTGGGTTTTAAGCAAAACCCTAAAAATACCCCTAACATCTACTCTAAAACAGAATTAGCTAGCCGTTAGAAGTTCAAAATGTCCAAATAAGTCCCTGTTTACTGTTTGTAAGAACTAGTTATTCTAGTTTGTTAGTGTTATAACAAACTGAGTTTGTTAGTGTTATAACAAACTGAGTTTGTTAGCTACAACAAACTCTTTCTAATAGCTAAGTTGTCCGAAGAAAGCTATAAATATATGTACATACAGATGAATTAATACATAGAAATTTTACATTGCTTTTTTTCAAAAAATTCTTCAAGTCTTCTTTCATCTTCCTTGTGCTTTTGTATTTGAGTTTTGTGAGAGAGCGTTGATGAACCAGCGTTGGTGAAGTGCACCTCGCATACATCAAAACACAAACAGTGAGTTTGAGTTAAGTGTCAAACAGAAAAGAAGAAATATCAAAGAGGGAAAAAAAGAGGAAGGGAGTATACCTTTACGCGCTTGTAATCTTGCACTCTTCACAGGTAGTTAAGATCCTTGCAAGATCATTGGTTGAAGAAGCTCGTTCATGCAACAAAACAACAAAAACCAGATTAGGGCTTTTTGTTAAGAAATCACAAACAAAAATAGTAAACAGGAAAATAATAACGTGGTTACCTTCTTAGTGTGGTCTGATCCAAAACCCAACCATCAAAATTGCTTGGAGACAAATTTCAAAAACTAGGGTTTTTGAAATCTTCCTGAAATTGACACAAAACCAATGGGCTTTTGTGTTAAGCGTGTATAGCAGTGAAGAACCATCAAGATTGAAGCGATTGCAAGCTTCAATCGTTGATTTCTCTGTTGGTGTTTCAAAACCCTAGCAAAGCGAGAAGAAGAGAAAGGATAGAATCGCAGCGGAGAAGAAGAGAAGAGAGAGAGAGAGAGAGAGAGAGAGAAAAAAAAAGGAAAAAAATGAAGTGAACCGGTTCAGAAGAGGTTTTATAGTACCTGAAGTTGGATCAACCCGTATCCATTGTGCTAACTCGCGTGTTTGGACAGTGCTTGATCCACTGGGTTCCGCATTAACCCGGTGGTGCACTGGACCTGCTTGATTGGATCAGGCTTGTAAAATTGGGCTTCATTTCTGATTCTTACACACCCAGAATTGCTATTTTGCACCCTGTGAAGTATAACAATTAATTTTGTCAATTGTTCAATATGATGATCAAATTTAATATGGTATCTCAGGGCTAAAGAAACTGGGACAATTTTCTATACTCTCTACTAATTCTTGTATCTTTCTGGTTCTTTGTCTATACAGTGACTGTATAGGTGTTTAAGGTTTTCTGATTCTTAAAACACACAGCAAGAAGGCTGTGTGTGAATGTTCTAATAGTTTGTTTTGTTTCAGAAGTTAAAAGGTGTTAACTAAGGTACAAAAACAAGATGGCAACTACAAGTTTATCCACTCAGGTTCCTATACTGAATGGCAAAAACTGGGACAGATGGTCCCTGCAAATGGAAGCCATATTTGGCTTCCATGGTGTGCTAAGGATTGTAAACAATGGTTTTGATTCATTGGGTGAAGACCCAACTGAAGCACAAATTGCTACATTTAATTTAAATGAGCAAAAAGATTGGAAAGCTTTGTATCTCATCCACCTGGGGTGTGATGAGACAAACTTTGACAGAATTAGAGGCTTCATAACCTCTAAATCTGCTTGGGATGCCTTAGACAAGTATTAAAACGGGGCTGCCCCAGTTAAGGTTGAAAAATTACAGGCTTCAAGGAAACAATATGAGAACCTGAATATGAAAGAGAGGGATAGCATTGCTGACTTCTTTGGAAAGCTAAAGAAGATCACCAATGTTATGTCCTTGAATGAAGAAACACTGACTGACAAGGTAATTTGTCAGAAAGTGTTGAGATCACTAATTAAAAAGTTTGGTTGGGTTGTGAACAGTATTGAAGATACTACTGCACCAGATGATCTCAAGGTTGAAGAGCTTCAATGCAAGCTTGAAGCAAAATAAATCAAGATCAATCTGCTGGTAGGTGATGAAGAGGAGGACCAGGCACTGTTTGTTGCCAACAAAGGCAAGAAGGCCAATAAAAACAGCAAGCAGCCATCAAAGGACTAGTCTAAAGATACGGGAGGAAAACCTAAAGGTAAGGGTGACTCCTCCAAGAAAAACTATAATTCTAATAAGAAAAAAGATAAATCTAAAGTCCAATGCTATAGATGTGATAACTATGGGCTTTATGCTACTGAATGCCCTACTAGGAAAGATACTAAACCTAAAGAGTCTGAAGAAGAGGCCAATGTTGTAACAGCCCTTTTCTACCCGAAAATTTTTTGACAAGAATCAGAGTTTTCAAAAACACATTATTCGCTACACCCACAAGGGATGCTACACTTACACCGTTAAAACATCACACGTCAATAAATAAAATTCATCATTAAATAGTACGACACATAATAGTAACTCCATCACCATGCAGCGGAATAAAATATAGGGTTCAACAATAATCTTAACGTCACCATAAAACTTCAAAAATTAGAATAATAGAGACACGAATAAAGCCTAGCGTTCATCCCCCCGAGTGCTACGTATCAGAGCAACGACACCGACTCTACTAGCGAAGGTAGACATGCCTTCACTCGCAATCACCTGCACGTTACCAACATAGGGGTAACATTCAAACAGAAGGGGTGAGATATCTAACATTATAATAGCATATATGATAGGCAATATGCTAGAGTTACGACAGCTATATCTACCACTTCACAACAACACCAAATTACAATCACCAAGAATCATCACTAATACCATGAGTAAATGAATGAGATGCAACCCACACCAACGGGTATATGCATGTGGTACCAATCATCACCAATAGAATAGCCAATAAGGGCAACATCACCTATATGAGCATCACCATCATCACCTATAGCTCCAACGGCCGAAGCCATCATCACCAAAATAATGCATATGCAATATATGCGACACCATGAACAATGCACCAGAGGCAATTAACAACAACAGTCATTTAATTGACACATCATCACCAATATCAATAAGTGGTCATAGACACATCACCTATCACCTTAGCCAACAAAATCGGCACATCACCTGCGATATCATCACCAATAACACCAATCATCACCAATAACACCTACACCTATAGGACAGTCTAACAACTTAACCGACAATCTCCGACCCCAAAGACACCAATAAATTTCCCACATTAATGGCAACATCAATTTTTCAACACCAGGGACAACGACAATTTACGACACCAGGAACAGTACCAATTTACAACAAACAGCGGCATTTGTTTACAGCAAACAGCAATGATAGCCTTTAAAAACAGCAACTCAAAAATGGAGACAACAACCATGATTTTCCAGGAAAACAGCAACATAAGAACGGAGACAGCAACAATGAATTTTCAGAAAACAGCAACATCAAAATGGTGACAGCAACAGTGATTTTTCCTTAAAAACAGCAACATGTAAATGGTGACAGCAACAACAATTTTTCCATAAAAACAGCAACATGTAAATGGTGACAGCAACAGCAATTTTTAGGAAAAACAGCAACATTTGTTCACTGTGACAGCAACATCAATTTTTTAAAAAACAGCAACACTTGTTCACTGTGACAGCAACATCAATTTTTAAAGATAGCAACACTTGTAGACTGTGACAGCAACATTATTTTTTAGAAAAACAGCAACACTTGTTCACTGTGACAGCAACATTATTTTAGAAAAAAACAGCAACAGCAACAAGATAGAAACAGGCGCCTAGCAACAGGGCGCCTAGTGCAACAGCGACACAACCAGACATGGCGCCCAGGGGCAGGGCGCCTAGCACAGCAGCAACAAAATCAGACATGGCGCCCAGGGACAGGGCGCCTAGCGCAACAATGGCAACAACAGACTTGGCGCCCAGGAGCAGGGCGCCTGGCACAACAGAGGCAACACCAGACTTGGCGCCCAGCAACAGGGCGCCTAGGACATCAGCAACACAGGCAGGCAAACAGCAACAGCAGAACATGGGACATCACTGGGCGCCTAGGGCGCCCTTCACAGCGACACAGAGCCGCACCAGACCACACTGGGCGCCTAGGGCGCCAACTCGAGCAACCAAGACAACATCACTGGGCGCCTAGGGCGCCACTTCCAGCAACAACAACAACAGGACATCATGACTGGGCGCCCAGGGCGCCAAAATCAGCAACAGAAGCAACACTGGCTCGGCGCCCAGCAACAGGGCGCCTCCAGCAGGGACGAAACATGACACAGCCACGACGCCCAAGAGCAGGGCGCCATTTCCAGCAACCAAAACACAACACCAAATCGCACCAAACACCAAATTTTCACCATGATCAATCAACATGAGTACAATCAAACATCACTAAATCAACATCAACAATATCAAAGAGGCATCATAGGTCCTATCTCCCACATAACCCCCATCATAGACCCTATTATAAAGTAGAACCCACCCTTACCTTAGGTTTGCCGAGTACGTGATCCTCTTGCACGAAGACTCCAAAAAAAACACAGCAACAAAGCTCCTCCCTTCTTTCTCCTTGGTTTCGCGCCGTCCCTCTCTTCGCAATTCTCTCCTTTCTTTTCTCTTTCTCCAACAATGCGCAAAATGATCCCAAAACCCTAGCTAGGCTCTCACTCATGCGCCTATGCCTTTGGGCTCTTGGATCACAAGCCCCCGTCCACTACTCAGCTTAATTACTAAGCACCACTCCTGATTAAATAAAACATCATATTATTATTTTAATATGACTACGCTAATAAAATACCTAAATAATTAAATTATTTGGGCGTTACAACTCTCCCCCACTTAAATTATTTCGTCCTCGAAATTTACCTGATTCAAACAGCTCGGGATAGGATTCCCGCATCTTGCTCTTCAGCTCCCACGTCATGCTCTCTCCGGCAGCTCCTAGCCGGACTACTTTCACCAACGCAATCTCCTAGCCTCTTAAAACTTTAACCTCATGACCTTCGATCCGTACAGGCATCGTCTCCACCGTGAGATTATCCCGTACCTCCACATCATCCATGCGGATCACATGAGATGGATCCGAAATATACTTCCGAAGTTGCGACACATGAAACACGTCATGCAAATTCGAAAGGTGAGGCGGTAAAGCCACTCTATATGCAACATTTACGACTCTCTCTAAAATCTGATAAGGACTAATAAAATGAGGAGTGAGCTTCTTCGACTTCAAAGCGCGTCCAACACCGGTCACTGGAGTGACTCTCAAAAATACATGCTCACCTGCTTGAAACTCTAAATCTTTCCTCCGTTTGTCGTGATAACTCTTCTGTCGACTCTGCGAAGCCTTCATCTTCTCACGAATCAACTTCACTTTCTCAGTTGTCTCTCGAACAATCTTCGGTCCAAGCACCACACTCTCTCTAGACTCATACCAACACAGCGGGGTTCTACACTTCCGACCATATAATGCTTCAAAAGGTGCCATCCCAATACTAGAATGGTAACTGTTGTTATACGTGAACTCTATCAGTGGAAGGTAGGAATCCCATGAACCTCCTTGTTCCAAGACACAAGCCCTCAACAAATCTTCTAATGACTGAATTGTCCTCTCTGACTGACCATCTGTGTGAGGATGATATGCCGAACTCAACCTCAACTTAGACCCCAACTTCTCTTGCAAACTCTTCCAGAAATCTGAAGTGAACCTCGGATCTCTATCCGAAACAATACTCATAGGAACCCCATGAAGCACAATCTCCCGGATATAAATCTCTGCCAACTTCGACACCGGATACGTGATGCTGATAGGAACAAAATGAGACGATTTCGTTAACCTGTCAACAATCACCCAAATTGCATCATACCCTTTTGCAGAATTAGGCAATCCCGTCACAAAGTCCATCGAGATGCCATCCCATTTCCACTCTGGAATTTTTAACGGTTGCATCAATTCAGCAGGCTTCTGATGCTCAACTTTTGACTTCTGGCAAGTCAAACATGCATAAACGAACTGCGCCACATCTCGCTTCATACCAGGCCACCAAAACAACTTCTTCAGGTCTTGATACATCTTTGTAGCTCCCGGATGAATACTTAACTTACTTCTGTGATTCTTTTCAAGAATGGCTCTCTTCATGTCTGCATCACCAGGAACGCAAATCCTACCACAGAACCTCAACACACCTTGGGAATCCAACCTGAAATCCTCATTCTTCGATTGATCACTCTCAACCATCAAGTCTACCTGCTTAACATCTGATTTCTAGGCTTCTCTGATGCTGTTCAGAAAATCATTACCAATCTTCAACATTCCTAACTTAACACTCTGAGGCGTCACTTCACAAACCAGACTCATATCTCTGAACTCCTCAATCAGCTCTAACTCCTTAACCATCATTGCCGACATATGCAAAGTCTTCCGGCTCAAAGCATCAGCCACGACATTAGCTTTGCCTGGGTGATAGTTCAAACCGAAATCATAGTCCTTCAACAACTCCAACCATCGTCGTTGCCTCATATTCAACTCCTTCTGGTCAAACAAATATTTCAAGCTCTTATGGTCACTGAACACCTCAAATCTAGAACCATAGAGATAGTGCCTCCAAACCTTCAGCACAAAGACCACTGCAGCCAGTTCTAAGTCATGCGTAGGATAATTCTTCTCATGAACTCTTAACTATCTTGAGGCATACGCAACAACCTTCCCATCTTGCATAAGCACACCACCTAAACCCATTTTTGAAGCATCACAATACACCACAAACGACCCTTCCGGATTGGGCAACGTCAAGACAGGAGACGTTGTCAATCTCTTCTTCAATTCCAAGAAACTTTCTTCACAACGGGCGTCCCAAACAAAAAGCCTTTCCCTTGCAGGTTAACTGAGTTAACGGAAGTGCTAACTTAGAAAAACCTTCGATGAATCTTCTATAATAGCTGGCCAATCCCAAAAAGCTTCTAATTTCAGTAGCCGACTTCGAAGCTTCCCAATTCAACACTGCTTCTACTTTCGACGGATCCACCGCAATACCACTACCAGAAATGACATGACCGAGAAAACTCACTTCCTTCAACCAGAACTCACACTTCGACAACTTCGCATACAACTTCTTTTCCTTCAATACCTCTAATACTAACCTCAGATGCTCTGCATGCTCTTCCTCTGATTTAGAGTAAATCAGAATGTCGTCAATGAACACCACTACAAACCGATCTAAGTAAGTATGAAATATACGATTCATATATTCCATAAATACTCCAGGTGCGTTGGTAACACCGAACGGCAGCACCGAATACTCATAATGACCATAACTGTAACGCCCAAATATTTAATTAAATTATTTAATTAAATATTTAGGTATTCAATTATTTATTTATTTAATTTAGTTGGTATAAATATATTAGCATTGACTAAGAGGTGTATAATTGAATAATAGGAGATGGTGTTAGTAATCGGGATTAAGCTGGAGGAAAGCCCGTGATCCATGTCCAAGGCTTAGGCGCATGTAGTGAGGGTTAGTGAGGGTTTGGAACATTTCACATTTGGAGAGGAAAAGAAAGAAAAGTTGCGAAATAGAGAGAGGAGAAAAGAGAAAGGAATTCGGCGCACAAGGAGAAGAAGAGGAGGGTTCGCAAGTTCAAGGAGGAGAAGGAAGCCGTGTTGCTGAGGTTTTGTTGGTGACTTGATCAAGAGAATTGGTGCTCTCCTACTATAAGGTAAGGGTGGGGTTCTTCCTTATAATGGGGTTTTATGATGGGGTTATGTGGGAATAGAACTTATGATGCCTAGGGTTTGATTTTGATGTGTAGTTTGGTGTTAGTTGAATTGTATATAGGTTGAATTGAAATTTGACATCGTTGGTGATTGTTGTGACTCAAAGAAATTGGTGATTCATTGTTGTTAGTCCTAATTGCATGTTAGGTGTTCGATAAAATGTTTGTTTGGTGTTGTGATTAGCGAATTATGATGATTGGCATTGGTGATTATGAATTGATAAGCTAAATTGGTGATATGATGTGCATATGTGGTGTTTTGGTGATTTTGGTGTGTTGCTGATTTTGGGTCCCTGGTGCTGGGCGCCATGCTGGGCGCTGTGTGTTGCGTTTCGTGTTGCTGTTTTTGGCGCCCTGGGTGTGGGCGGCGTGTGCCAATGTGTGTGTTGTGTTGTGCGCTGTTGGCGCAGGGGCGCCATGGGCGCCTGTGTCTAGGTGTGTTGCACGTTGTGTCTTGGCGCAGGGGCGCCATATCCTGCTGTGTTGCCTGCTGGGCGCCTCCCTGGGAGCTAGTTTCTGTGTGGTGTTGCCTGGGGGCGCCATGGGCGCCAAATACTGTGTCTTGTTGCGTTTTGTGTTGCCTGGGCGCCAAGGGCGCCAATTTCTGTTGCTGGCCAGTTTCCAGCTTGTTGTCTGCTAGGCGCCCAGTGCCTGCGCGCCATTTTCAGGATGTTCCTCAATTTTTCCCCGGTTTTGTTTTTGACATATCTTTTGACTCGGGAGTCCGATTTAGACGTCTCAAAATGTTTTGGAAATCTTATTCAGAGGCCTAGCTGAATATTCTAATTTGAAGCAAAGTAGTCTATTTTTTCTGGAAAAATTGTTAACCTTTGGTATAGTCGTTAAATGGTGATGTTTTAAAAAGAAAGTTGTCATGTCCCAAATACTTTGGAAAAATTGTCGTGGTCCCAAATGTTTTGGAAAATTGTCGCTTGTCTTCGTTGTTGGGAAAAATCATCGCGTCCCAAATGTTTTGGAAATTGTTGTCCTCTTGGTGTCTTGGTGCGGTTTGAGCTAGGTGTGAAGGCTCAAACCTTGGTGTTGTAGGAGCTAGGTGTGAAGGCTCCAAATTTTGGTGTTCCGTTGTTTCGGGTAGTTTGGTGTTTCGGTGTCGTTGGGCTAGGTGTGAAAGCTCAACTTTGGTGATATTGGTGAATAATTTTGGTGTGTCACATTGTGACTATTTTGGTGATTGTCTGTGTGCATTCATGGTGTCGCATACAGCATATGCATCTATTTTGGTGAAGGCCTTTGGTCTTGGAGCTAGGTGTGAAAGCTCAAATTTTCTAAAACTAGTGAGCCTGGTGTGAAAGCTCAATTTTTGGTGAATTGGTGAGCCTGGTGTGAAAGCTCTCAATTTTGGTGACGCCTCTATTTACAGGCACAATTTTGGTGATTTTGGTACCACATGCATATGCCCGTTGGTGTGGGTTGCATTCATGCATTGTCATGACATTTGGTGACTGATTCTGGTGTTACAATTTGGTTTGTGTTTATGATTATATGTGTGTAGTGGAATGGTAGCTATAGTTGTCGTATTCTAACATATTGCCTATCATTTTACGCTATTATATTGGAGATATCTCACCCCTTCTGTTTGAATGTTACCCCTATGCGGTAACATGCAGGTGATTGCGAGTGAAGGCTTAGGTACCTTCGCTATTCTGAGTCGGTGTCGTCGGTGTCCTTGCTTTGATGTGTAACACTCAAGGGGGGGGGGGGGGATAAACGCTAAACTTTGGTTGTTATATTTTATTTGTTTGGAGTCCACTCAGGACGTTATTACTTTATGTTTTAGAACTTATTTCTTTCCGCTGCGTGGTGATGTATTTTTGACGATGCTGTTAATTAAACTGGTGTTATGGGCTTCGACCCTTCTTGACAGGTGTTATATATCGTATGCAGTGTTTTGAACTATCGATGAAATGTGTGACATCTCTTTTCGAAATATGAAATAAATTTTTGTAACTCTGATTTTTATCAAATAATTACCGGGTAGAAAAGGGGTGTTACATTAGTGGTATCAGAGCAAAAGTTCGGTCTGTCCGGCCAAGTTGTCCAGTCGTAGTGTCAATTGACAATGGTGTGTTGTCAATTATATCTAACTGTTGGCTGTTTTGCAGCAAGTGAGTTGAAATGGCTGGGAGGAATGATACTGCAATTGCTGCTGCTCTAGCTGCTATGGCGCAAGCTGTTCAGAATCAGCAGAATGCTGGTGGTGAGAATGCTGGAACTCGCAGTCTGGCGACATTTCAGAGAGAGAATCCGCCCATGTTCAAGGGCAAGTATGATCCCGTTGGTTCTTTAGCTTGGTTGAAAGAGATGGAGAGGATTTTTCGAGTGATGGATTGTACCCAAGCACAGAAGGTCCGCTATAGTACGCATATGCTAGCTGAGGAAGCTGATGATTGGTGGTTAGAGACGACGCAGAGGTTGGAGACTGCTAATGAAGAGATTACCTGGGAAGTGTTCAGCAGAGAGTTTAACCGTAAGTATTATCCTGAAGATGTCCGAGGGAAGAAAGAGATTGAGTTCCTGGAGCTGAAACAGGGGAGTATGTCTGTATCTGAGTATGCTGCAAAGTTCATGGAGCTAGCAAAGTTCTATCCGCATTACACTGGAGCTAATGCTGAGTTTTCTAAGTGTATCAAGTTTGAGAATGGTTTGAGGCCCGAGATCAAGAAAGCAATCGGATATTAGAAGATCCGTGTCTTTGCTGACTTGATTGATAGTTGTAGGATTTTTGAGGAGGATAGTAATGCTCACTACAAGAGGTAAGCAGAGAGTTGATACTGGCAAGAGGACTAGTGGGGGAGATGCCTCTGCTAGCATTGTGTGTTTTAAGTGTTGCAAGCCTGGCCACAAGAGTATCATGTGCAGAAGCGACGTAAAGAAGTGTTTCAAGTGTGGTAAGGACGGTCATGTGGTGGCCGAATGTGAGCGCAAGGCAGTGGTCTGCTACAACTGTGGTGAAGAGGGGCACATTAGTACTCAGTGTCCGAAGCCGAAGAAGGAGAGGTCCAGTGGAAAAGTGTTCGCTTTA
Source organism: Astragalus membranaceus (assembly GCA_039519185.1). Taxonomy (NCBI): domain Eukaryota; kingdom Viridiplantae; phylum Streptophyta; class Magnoliopsida; order Fabales; family Fabaceae; genus Astragalus; species Astragalus membranaceus. Next base: position 23,500,158 of record CM076850.1, on the reverse strand, counting down.
GCAGGTGAAGAGCCCACTGAAGATGATGGACTCATTAGAGGTATGTGCTTCATTAATGGTACTCCTTTAAAGTCTATTGTTGATACTGGTGCTACTCATTGCTTTACTGCTGCTGATTGTTGTAAGAGGTTAAATCTTGTGTTGTCTGCTATGAATGGAGAGATGGTTGTCGACACTCCAGCTAAGGGGTCGGTAGCTACCTCTCTAGTGTGTTCTTAGTGTCCCTTGTCGATCTTCGACAGGGACTTTGTTGTGGATTTTGTTTGTTTGCCGCTGAGTGGATTAGATGTAATTCTGGGCATGAACTGGTTGGAGCATAACCATGTTCGCATTGATTGTCGTCGCAAGTGTGTGAGCTTCGGAGAGGAAGAGTCTGGTTTGTTATCTGCTAGTCAGTTGCGGAAGTTAGAAAAGGAGGGAGTTCAGTTATTCTCGCTGATGGCATCGCTGTCTGTTGAGAATCAAGCTACCATTGAAGAGTTGCAGGTGGTGCGCGAATTTCCTGAAGTCTTTCCTGATGAGATTCCAAGTGTGCCGCCTGAGAGGGAAGTGGAGTTTTCTATTGATCTTGTACCCGGTACGAGGCCTGTGTCTATGGCACCGTACAGGATGTCTGCGTCAGAATTGTCTGAGTTGAAGAAGCAACTTGAAGATCTGCTTGAGAAGAAGTTTATTAGGCCGAGTGTATCGCCATGGGGAGCTCCTGTGTTGCTGGTGAAGAAGAAGGATGGAAGTTTGAGGTTGTGTGTTGATTATAGGCAGCTGAATAAGGTGACCATTAAGAACAAGTATCCACTGCCGAGGATAGATGATTTAATGGATCAGTTAGTGGGTGCTCGAGTGTTCAGCAAGATTGATTTGAGATCAGGTTATCATCAGATCAAGGTGAAGGATGGAGATGTTCAGAAGACTGCTTTTCAGGACGCGGTATGGGCATGATGAGTATTCGGTGATGCCGTTCGGTGTCACTAACGCGCCTGGTGTATTTATGGAATACATGAATCGTATATTCCATACTTACTTGGATCGGTTCGTGGTTGTGTTCATTGACGACATCCTGATTTATTCCAAATCGGAGGAAGAGCATGCGGAGCATTTGAGATTAGTATTGGAGGTCCTGAGAGAGAAGAGGCTGAATGCCAAATTGTCTAAGTGTGAATTCTGGTTGTCAGAAGTAAGTTTTCTGGGTCATATTATTTCTGGTAGGGGTATTGCTGTGGATCCGTCTAAGGTTGATGCCGTGATGCAGTGGGAGAGTCCGAAGTCGGCTACGGAGATTAGAAGCTTCTTAGGGTTGGCTGGTTACTACAGAAGGTTCATCGAAGGTTTTTCTAAGTTGGCCCTTCCGTTGACGCTGTTGACTTGTAAGGGTAAAGCTTTTGTGTGGGATGCTCGCTGTGAGGAAAGTTTCCTTGAGTTGAAGAAGAGATTGACGACGTCCCCTGTTTTGACGTTGCCAAATCCGGAAGAGCCATTCGTGGTGTATTGTGATGCTTCGAAGATGGGTCTAGGTGGCGTGCTTATGCAAGATGGGAAGGTGATTGCTTATGCATCGAGGCATTTAAGGATTCATGAGAAGAATTATCCAACGCACGATTTGGAGTTGGCTGCAGTAGTCTTTGTGTTGAAGATTTGGAGGCACTATTTGTATGGTTCTAGATTTGAGGTGTTTAGTGATCATAAGAGTTTGAAATATTTGTTTGACCAGAAGGAGCTGAATATGAGGCAGCGAAGGTGGTTGGAATTGTTGAAAGACTATGATTTCAGTTTGAACTATCATCCAGGCAAAGCTAATGTCGTGGCTGATGCTTTAAGTCGGAAGTTTTTACCAATTGCCCGACAGAACCTTCTAAAGCATTGATAGCTGGCCTTTGATGATCTGGCACTGGATCAGTCGTTGTGCTTGGGCTGTCCTGTTTGAACGAGATCCACCTAGCATCTACTAGGTCTTGCACTACATGCTTGAAGGCTTTACAGTTCTCCACGACATGCCCCACCGCTCCCTCATGGAAGGCACAGGTACTGTTAGGGTTGTATCCTCTGAAATATGGTGGTCGGACGGGTTTCATTGGTCTTGTGGTAATGAGCTTGCTTGTGATGAGGTAGTTAAAGAGATCTGTGTATGGCATGGGGATGGAGTCAAACTGACGCGACTTTCTTCATTCCCCTATAGCATTGTTGGCGCCAATAGGATTGCAGGGGACTCTTCCTCTTTTTATCTCGACTTCGAGTCTTGCCCCTACTCTGATCACATCTGAGAAGCTTGAAGGTCCCCTTCCGATCAGACGTTTGTAGAAAACAGCTGGGAGGGTATCCATGAACATAGACATTATTTCCTTCTCAGTCAACGGGGGCTTCACTTGTGCAGCTACACTTCTCCACCGCTGGGCATATTCCTCAAAAGACTCACGATCTTTCTTGCTCATAAACTGTAACTGAGACCGGTCTGGAGCTGGGTCCAAGTTATGCTGGTAGTACTTCAGAAATGCTTTAAAGAGATTCTTCCAACTATGAACATCGGAGGATGGCAGCTGCATATACCAGTCTAGAGACGCTCCAGTCAGACTGTTTTGAAAGAAATGGATCAGCACTTTATAATCATGGGCATAAGCTGCCATCTTCCTAACATACATCTTCAGATGGTTAGATGGACACCCAGTGCCGTGATATTGATCAAAGTCAGGTACTTTGAATTTAGGAGGAATGAAAGTAACAACTCCTTCAGGATTTTCAACAGCGATAGCCCCAACAGCGGCCTCACCCCTCTGCAGCATACTCATTTCCTCGATTATCTGTGCTTCTTCAGCTTTAGTCTTCGGAGCTTGACTCTCCCGATCCAGCTGCTCAGGATTAAGAACCTCTGCAGCTAACTCCTCTTGGCTCCGGCGGCCCTTATTCTTAAGATTCCGATTACTAGCCATCAACCTTGATTGCAGACGGGTGGAGTATCGGTGTTGGTGAACCAGCTTACCTTTCATTTCTGTTGGTTTAGATTTTTATTACATAAGAATCAAGATAAATGTATGAATGGATGTATGAATGTATGTACAATGTTTACTTGATGCCGGGAACTACAGGTGCCTTATCTTGTCACAAGCGCATAAACTTTTTGTTTTTGAACGAGGAATCGAAATAGCAACTCAACCTTCTTCATAACTGGGAAGCGAGAAGTAAGTGAAGCCTTGCTATTCGATTCTATTCTGATGCACCTATGACAAGACGGTACACTATTTGGTGATCCCCAGCAAGCAAAATGCAAATGAGATGTAATATGAATGCAAGTAAATGAATGCGGTATGATGCAATTATGATATGAATGATGCGTGTGGAAAAAATAAAGGCGATGCATATGGACGGAAGTTCAAAAATTGAGGAGCCACGCTACGTGCCGCCTCACGCACTAGTTTATTTGATGAAGGGAAATATATTATTATTTTTTTGAAAATGAGGACCGTACGTCATTTCATATGGACCGGTATGAGAAAGGCTACAGCGGTAACTCTTTCTTTCTCTTTTTTTTTTTGGAAATGAAGTGGGCCATATGTCACTTCGTACGGACCGGCAAAAGAGAAGGCTACAATGGCAACCCTTTCCTCTTTTCTCTTTTTTTTTTTTTTTTTTTTTGAAAATTTCTGCTTTTATTCTAATAAAGACATGCCTAAACCACAATGCAACATGCAATTCGTATGCCCTCGTGTCCTACCAAGGTGGGAATCCTAAGTTCTAGGGCAACTTCAAAGGTTCCTGTAACACCCCGGTATTTCTATTGACTAAAAATACCCAAGTGCACATTAGTAACACATCAGAGATATATTTCCTGCTTAGACACTGAATATCACTATAAATTTTTCGCTGAATATAACCCAAACGGTCTTATTTACAACAAGACAATATGGTTCTCAGACCATACACCATCAGCATCTATAGTATTCAGTATCATACAAGAAAGCGGAAGAAAGACATACACTAAATACATAATGTCTTAGTATACAGACAACAAAAGGGAAATAAGCTTAAACATAAAGTTAGGCTATCAGCAACCAGTCCGAGCTCAACCTACTCGTGCCTCTTGGATTTCCGCTGTCCCTGTGTCTCTGTAAGACAACAACATTTAAACAGTGAGATACAATCTCAGTGAGTTCTACCGAGACCCCTACTAACTCTCTCGGTTCAATTAAAAATCCTTTTTAAAATCATCACGACACCGACTGCAATAAAGTGCTAACCCCGGTGAACGTGAACAAACAAAGTGCGGCACCGACTGCAATAAAGTGTTAAACCCCGGTGTATCGCACAGTACGACACCGACGGCAATAAAGTGCTAAACCCCGGTGTACGTACAACAAACTCATGACATAACACCGACTGCAATCCAGTGCTATATACCCAGTGAACCCCCTTACCAATAGTACATTCTCCTATTGGCACGGAGCCTAGGTTGGGGGAGCATGACTGCCCCGCCTAGTATGTCAAAACATGGGTCGTCACCCAACTCGATATATATATAAACATATATATCTACAGTACCATGAACCCACGGTCCATCAAATCAGACAATCAATGAAACACTTTAATCCACATTTTATAAAATCCAAGTTCACACTCGCACTCTAGTTGACCACCTTTCGACACAATTTTCAATACCAAAAACAGTTCATTTTTCCTTAAAAATAGAATATTCAGTTAGGCCTCTGAATAAGCTTTCCAACGCATCTTAGAACACCTCAATCGGGTTCCCGGATCAAAAGTTATCGCGAAACGAAAAACAGTGTTTGGTTGCTGAAAATCTGCAAAGTGGCGCGCGAGTGGCGCGCGAGCTTACAGTAGGATCTGTCAAGTGGCGCGCGAGTGGCGCGCGGCGCGCAAGTGGCGCGTGGACTGACAGTAGGGGGGTCTGTCAAGTGCAGAATTTGGCGGTTTCGCGCGAAAACCGCGATTCCGCTTAATTCCGATTCTCGTTCCGATTGAAAACAGTCCAAACAAACAGAAAAACAGATTCAACCAATATCACACAATCATTCAAATCAATCAATGTCTCAATCAAAACGGTTTTTATCAAAAACGACATATTTTCCAAATAGCGGTTTTCAAGTCAAAAGCTCTCGGAATCACATCACATAAAATTCCATTTCAACACGACTCAACCCGAGACTCGCTCCGATCAATTCCTAACTCGAATCAGACAGTATTAAGAAATATTCCAGTCCAGCGAAAGCGGTAAAACATTAAATCAATTAATTCGAAACGACAAAAATCCTAAACGTGAGTAGAACTCACCCTTGAAGCGTGAACCACGGTCGAGCCGAAATCACCGAGTAACCACACGAACATTCCCCGCTCCGGCGACATCCAATCCGCTTCCAAAGCTTTTCACTTGATCACGAAACCTCTTTTTGACCGAGATACCGAATTCCTCGAAATCTTCCACGAACACTATTCATCATCCCTAACGTCCAAAAGCTACTATTCACCAAAAACCCCAATTTGTGATTTCTCCACCCTAACTCATCCAACTAGCTCCCAATCATCCAATCGATCTTCAATACTCGAGTAATTCACCTTGAGCTCGCTCCTAAACATCATCCTGAGCTTTCCCTTGAGCTACAACCATCAAAACTCAATTTTTCCTCTCAAATTCGAAAATGTCAAAGTGAGAGAGAGAGAGTTGATGATGAAGATCTTGATACCAAATCGAAGAGGAAGTAATGCTGAGCATTTTTCGTGTTGGAAGGAAGTCATTTTGACGAACCGAAACCTTCCCTTTTTTCTCTTCTTCCTCCTTACCCCTTTCCTCTTCTTTCTCTTTTCTCTCTTTTCTCTTCTCTGTTTCTCTCGCTGCCTTCTTCTTTCTTTTCTTTCTTTTATTTCATTCTTTCACTCACACACACTCACACACATATATATTTATTTAATATATACGTGGTAACGCGGTCCAATTACCATATTGATCTAAATCTCTTATTTCGATTCCGAAACTTCCTTGATCCGTATTATCCGGTTAACGATCCGATGACAACCAATAAATAATTTTAGCACTCAATAAATTTACCAGTCAAGTACTAAATCAATTCAATTGGGTCAACATCCAAATAACTCTATAAATTTTTTGCGGATGTTACATTCTCCCCAACTTGAAAGAATTTTGTCTCAAAATTTCGTTAAGTCTTTCATCCAACTAACCGAGGATCGACATCCTCAGAAAGGTCTTTTAGTTACTGGAACACAATCTTGAATTAACGAAATGAGTGTAGAAAATCTTCCCAAGTTGGCACGCCAATCTTTAAGTATGTTCGACAACTACCCTAGAACGCTTCTAAGATTACAGTCCGAACTCTCTTGTTACGAATCAACACGAGAAACTCCTCTTTCGCCTACATAGGCTCGGCACCGCGTTCGAAAACACTTCCGAAGCTTCATTCCTCACTTGCTCCCCAACTTTGATTAATCCAAACCATAGCACTCCTCGGTAGACGTAAAAACAAACACGATTTCCTCGAAAGGTGTAAACACTTTCTCAACAAATCCTCTAATATCCTTAACGGTTCTCGTACACACCGACAATGTGACGAAAAAGTCACTGGTGAAACTTCTTGACTCGCCCCCAAGATTTCGAGATAATACTTTTCGAAAGAAGATGAAACGAGGATTTACCAGAAACGTTTATCTTAAACGTAGAAATAAACCGTGGGGACGACAAGTACATTTGAACGTAATGAAAATCACCGTTGTTGTTCTCAAAACAACTAACAAACAGAACCCAGAGTTCTTTTTCCTCTATTGCAAATTCATCATGAGGTTTTTACCAATGACGCACCCGATTCCTTTCCATATTAATCAATAGCGTTGAGAGCTTCCCCTCAACCCAAGTAATCCTCCTAGGATTTTCTTCCTCAATCATATCCTATTAGCCTCTTAATTCGTTCCCAAAATTAACTTTAGCATGCGGGTTTTAAAAAAAATGATTTTTCAAAACTATTACGCCGCACACCAAGCTTCGCTTCGGAAATTCCAGTCACTTGCAAGCAGATCCATCAATTAATCCTTTGATGGTTATTCGCAACGTGAAAACAGTCAGCAGTTACCTCACTTACATATTCGTATTCACGTTCGCCTTGTCAAACGGAATCTCGTAAGACAATCTTATTGTTAACCTTCACCAAGGAGAGGTTAACAAACTAACACCTTGCCACCAAAGTGGAAACTTATGGATGTACTCCAACTTAGATCTAAAAGACTCTAACAATTCCATTTCATGCATCATTAACTCTGCTATATGAATGGATTTCCTACTTAGCGCATCGGCTACAATATTAGCCTTCCCCGGATGATACTTCATTTCGAAGTCATAATCCTCCAGAAATTCAACACACTTCTCTGCCTGCTATTCAGTTCTTTCTGATCAAACAGATACCTTAAACTCTTGTGACCACTAAAGACTTCGAAACGAGACCCATACAGGTAATGTCTTCAAACCTTCAGTGCATACACAATAGCTGCCAATTCCAAATCATGAGTCGAGTAATTCTCCTCATGAGTCTTCAATTGCCTGAACGCATAAGCTACCTCTTGTTGATTCTGCACAAGAACACATCCTAAACTCTTTCCAGAAGCATCACTGTAAAATTGGAATTGCAAAGACGGATCTGGAAGAATATGGATTGGAGCAGAAGTCAACCGAACCTTCAAATCTTGAAAACATTCTTCACAATCGGCATCCCGCGTAAAAGGTTGACCCTTACGAGTTAACCGAGTAAGTGGAAGAACCAATTGTGAGAATCCTTCGATAAACTTCCTGTAGTAACCGGCTATACTTAGAAAACTTTTGATTTCAGTGGCTAACGTTGGTCGTTCCCAATTCAACACCGCTTCCACCTTACTAGGATCCACCGAAACTCCCAATTGGGAAGTCACGCGTCCCAAAAACTTCACTTCCGGCATCCAGAAGTCACTCTTCGACGGCTTGGCATACAATTTCCTTTCTCGGAGTACATTCAGAATAATGCGGAGATGTTGGGCATGCTCCCCAATAGTCTTAGAGTACACCAAGATATTATTAGTGAAAACTACAACAAACTGATCCAGGTAAGGGTGGAAAACCCTGTTCATGTAATCCGTGAATACCGCTGGAGCATTAGTCAAACCGAAGGGCATCACTACGAACACGTAATGTCCAGACCAAGTACGGAAGGCTGTCTTCGGAATATCTAAGACTCTAACTAACAATTGATGATAACCTGACCTCAGATCAATTTTTGAAAACACTGCAGCGCCTCAAATTGCTCAAGCAAATCGTCCATCCTTGGCAAGGGATATTTATTCTTGATCGTCACTTTGTTAAGTAGTCGATAATCAATGCACAATCTCATGCTACCATCTTTCCTTTTGACTAACCACACCAGAGCACTCCTTAGAGAAGCACTCGGTCGGACGAATTTCTTTAACATCGACTCTTCAAGTCGAGACTCCATTTCCTTTAATTCTAAAGAAACATTCAATAAGAAACAATAGATATTGATCCCGTGCCAGGAACCAATTCTACAGTAAACTCTACCTCTCGCTCTGGAGGTTCAGAAGACACTTCATCGTGAAAACATCCAGAAAGTCATTGACAACCTGAATGTTCGCCAAATCTAAACTAATTTCGGTGGATGCAGATAACATACTAACATGTGCTTCCGTACCTTGGAATGAAGATTGACCGTCTAAGGTGAACTAGGTAACCGCTTCGGAATTTGTCCTAGAAAATTCAACTGATTATGAAGCGAAGCTGATAGCTGATTAACACAGTCGATTGCAACATGATTTGCAGTCATCCAATTCATAACAAAAATGGCGCCCACACTTCTCATAGGCAAACAATAAATTCTACAACGAAATCTCTGCCTCCTATGACAAGTAGACAATCCTATACAAAGATTATGTCTGGACACGACCCTTAGCAGCAGTTAAAATAGTTATCGGCTCGGATAGCGATGATAAGGCTAATCCCAACCGATTCACACGCGATTGGGATATACAGCAATAGGTTGCACCCGAATCTTATAATATACTGATCGAGTCATTGAATAGGACTCCCATCCTTCTAAGTATACCGTCAGCATTCGTAACTGTCTAAGCATTCAGAGTGTTGACTCGTCCTTGCCTTAGAGCTGCTCGTAACTCCTTGGAACTCTTCCTTACCGGACACCTATTTGTATAGTGACCTTCTTCATTACAATAACAACACCGATTGATCTATGCTGACGATCACCCTGGTGATGTCCTCCATAGTTAGAACATCTTCTGACCTTTGAAGAATCAGAAAATTGCACCTGTTTTTTCCTTTGATGAAATTATCTTAGGACTTTGCATTCGGAGTTGATAATTCAACTACCTTCTTTCCTTTCCCATATTTCCTATGAGATCATCCTCGGCGACATAGGCTGACTGCACTAAGGCAACAAAATTGGTAATAGTATAAGAACTGAGACCCTAAGTCATAAAAGCACTAAGGCCCTTCTTATACATCTGCATTCTCCATTCGTCATTCGAAACATACCTTACCATTCGGTAAAACTGAGACAACTTCTCGAACTTAGCGGTGTATTCTTCCACCGTCATGCCACCTTTCCTGAGGATGCACCGGTTGGAGACTCCGGTCTTGGTCGAGGACTGCGTCTTGATCATCCTACCATAATTCCGCTTATGATGCACTAAGTATTAAGTTGATCAGGCTCAATGTCTCTTAGCATCACAAGTGTAATGACAACCAGGACTAACAAGGAATCGACTCAACCCTAAACTAAGTCCGACTAGGTCGAACTGCTCTGATACCAACTGTAACACCCCGGTATTTCTATTGACTAAAAATACCCAAGTGCACATTAGTAACACATCAGAGATATATTTCCTGCTTAGACACTGAATATCACTATAAATTTTTCGCTGAATATAACCCAAACGGTCTTATTTACAACAAGACAATATGGTTCTCAGACCATATACCATCAGCATCTATAGTATTCAGTATCATACAAGAAAGCGGAAGAAAGACATACACTAAATACATAATGTCTTAGTATACAGACAACAAAAGGGAAATAAGCTTAAACATAAAGTTAGGCTATCAGCAACCAGTCCGAGCTGAACCTACTCGTGCCTCTTGGATTTCCGCTGTCCCTGTGTCTCTGTAAGACAACAACATTTAAACAGTGAGATACAATCTCAGTGAGTTCTACCGAGACCCCTACTAACTCTCTCGGTTCAATTAAAAATCCTTTTTAAAATCATCACGACACCGACTGCAATAAAGTGCTAACCCCGGTGAACGTGAACAAACAAAGTGCGGCACCGACTGCAATAATGTGCTAAACCCCGGTGTATCGCACAGTACGACACCGACTGCAATAAAGTGCTAAACCCCGGTGTACGTACAACAAACTCATGACATAACACCGACTGCAATCCAGTGCTATATACCCGGTGAACCCCCTTACCAATAGTACATTCTCCTATTGGCACGGAGCCTAGGTTGGGGGAGCATGACTGCCCCGCCTAGTATGTCAAAACATGGGTCGTCACCCAACTCGATATATATATTAACATATATATCTACAGTACCATGAACCCACGGTCCATCAAATCAGACAATCAATGAAACACTTTAATCCACATTTTATAAAATCCAAGTTTGTAACATCCGCAAAATAATTAGTAGGAATTATTTGGGTGTTAACCCAATTAAATTAATTTAGTACTTGACTGGTAAATTTATCGAGTGCTAAAATTATTTATTGGTTGTCATCGGATCGTTAACCGGATAATACGGATCAAGGAAGTTTTGGAATCGAAATAGGAGATTTAGATCAATATGGTAATTGGACCACGCTACCACATATATATTAAATAAATAAATAAGTGTGTGTGTGTGTGTATGTGTTAAAAGGAAAGAAAGGAAAGAATTAAGAAAGAATTGCACGCGAGAAACAGAAGAGAGAAACAGAGAAAAGGAGAGAAAAGAAAGGAGAAGAGAAAGAAAGGGGGAGGAAGAAGAAGAGGAAAAAGGGGGCAATTCCGCTCATCAAAACGACTTCCGTCCAACACGAAAAATGTTCAGCGCTACTTCCTCTTCGTTTTGGTACCAAAATCTTCATCATCAACTCACTCTCCTCAAATCCACCATTTTCGATTTGAGAGGAAAAAATAGAGGTTTTGTGGTTCAAGCTCAAGGGAAAGCTAAGGACGATGTTTAGGAGCGAGCACGAGGTGGATTACTCGAGTATTGAATATCGATTGGGTGAGTTAGGTTGAAAAATCAAGATTTGAGGTTTATGTGAATAGTGACTTGAGGTGAAGAAGATGATGAATAGTGCCCATGGAGAATTTCGGGAAATCGGTATTTCGGTCAAAAAGCGGTTTCGTGATCGAGTGGGAAGCTTTGGGAGCGGATTGGGTGTCGCCGGAGCGGGGAATGTTCGTGTGGTTACTCGGTGGATTCGGCCGTACGTGGTTCACGCTTCAAGGGTGAGTTCTACTCACGCTTAGGATTTTATGTTTCGAAATACTTAATTAACTGTTTTACCGCTTTCGCTGGACTGGAATATTATTTGGTAATCGAGTTTGAGAGATTTTGGGTTGAAAACCGATAATTGGAAAATATGTCGCGTTTTGATACAATTCGTTTAAAAATGAGTTTTTGATTGATTGTGTGACTTTGATTGAAACTGTTTTTATAGTTGTCAAAACTGTTTTCAATCGGAACAAGAATCGGAATTGAGCGGAATAGCGAATTTCGCAGGAAAACGGAAAACCTGCACTTTTCTGCAGAGGGTCGCGTCGCGACCCGTCCCCTTCGTGTCGCGACCTAGCCCAGTTTTGTTACGCAAAATGTTTCTGTCGTTTTTCGCGTCGCGACGGTAGCAATTCGCGTCGCGACGTTTTGCAGATTTTCAACAGTTTTTCACTGAGTTTGTTTTCGCGATATCTTTTGATCCGGGAACCCGATTGAGGTGTTCTAAGATGCGTTGGAAAGCTTATTCAGAGGCCTAACTGAATATTCTATTTTTAAGGCAAAATGAATTGTTTTTGATATGGAAAATTGTGTCGAAAATGCGGTCAACTAGAGTGCGAGTGTGAACTTGGATTTTATAAAATGTGGATTAAAGTGTTTCACTGATTGTCTGATTTGATGGACCGTGGGTTCATGGTACTGTAGATATATATATTATATCGAGTTTGGGTGACGACCCATGTTGACATACTAGGCGGGGCAGTCATGATCCCTTACCCTAGGCTCTGTGCCATTAGGAAACACTATTGGTAAGGGGGTTCACCGGGTTTGGAAGCGGTTACGCAGTCGGTGTTATGTCAAATTGTTTGTTGTACGATTCACCGGGTTTGGAAGCGGTAGCGTAGTCGGTGTCGTACTGAGTCATAACAGGTTCACCGGGTTTGGAAGCGGCAACGCAGTCGGTGATCTGTTAAAAGTTAAGTAATGCGGTTCACCGGGTTTGGAAGCGGTAACGCAGTCGGTGCCGTGTCACATTAAATAAAAATTCATAATTGAACCGAGAGTGTTAGTAGGGGTCTCGGTAGAACTCACTGAGATTGTATCTCACTGTTTAAATGTTGTTGTTTTACAGAGACACAGGGACAGCGGAAATCCAAGAGGCACGAGTAGGTTGAGCTCGGACTGGTTGCTGATAGCCTAGCTTTATGTTTAAGCTTATTTTCCCTTTTGTTGTCTGTATACTAAAACATTATGTATTTAAGGTATATCTTTCTTCCGCTTTCTTGTATGATACTGAATACTATAATTGCTGATGATATATGGTCTGAGAACCATATTGTCTTGTTGTAAATAAGACTGCTTGGGTTTTATTCAGCGAAAAATTTATAGTGATATTCAGTGTCTAAGCAGGAAATATATCTCTGATGTGTTACTAATGTGCACTTGGGTATTTTTAGTCAATAGAAATACCGGGGTGTTACAGTTGGTATCAGAGCAGTTCGACCTAGTCGGACTTAGTTTAGGGTTGAGTCGATTCCTTGTTACTAATGTGCACTTTGGTATTTTTAATCGATAAATTATACCGGGGTGTTACAAAGTTCACACTCGCACTCTAGTTGACCACCTTTCGACACAATTTTCAATATCAAAAACAGTTCATTTTTCCTTAAAAATAGAATATTCAGTTAGGCCTCTGAATAAGCTTTCCAACGCATCTTAGAACACCTCAATCGGGTTCCCGGATCAAAAGTTATCGCGAAACGAAAAACAGTGTTTGGTTGCTGAAAATCTGCAAAGTGGCGCGCGAGTGGCGCGCGAGCTTACAGTAGGATCTGTCAAGTGGCGCGCGAGTGGCGCGCGGCGCGCAAGTGGCGCGTGGACTGACAGTAGGGGGGTCTGTCAAGTGCAGAATTTGGCGGTTTCGCGCGAAAACCGCGATTCAGCTTAATTCCGATTCTCGTTCCGATTGAAAACAGTCCAAACAAACAGAAAAACAGATTCAACCAATATCACACAATCATTCAAATCAATCAATGTCTCAATCAAAACGGTTTTTATCAAAAACGACATATTTTCCAAATAGCGGTTTTCAAGTCAAAAGCTCTCGGAATCACATCACATAAAATTCCATTTCAACACGACTCAACCCGAGACTCGCTCCGATCAATTCCTAACTCGAATCAGACAGTATTAAGAAATATTCCAGTCCAGCGAAAGCGGTAAAACATTAAATCAATTAATTCGAAACGACAAAAATCCTAAACGTGAGTAGAACTCACCCTTGAAGCGTGAACCACGGTCGAGCCGAAATCACCGAGTAACCACACGAACATTCCCCGCTCCGGCGACATCCAATCCGCTTCCAAAGCTTTTCACTTGATCACGAAACCTCTTTTTGACCGAGATACCGAATTCCTCGAAATCTTCCACGAACACTATTCATCATCCCTAACCTCCAAAAGCTACTATTCACCAAAAAACCCCAATTTGTGATTTCTCCACCCTAACTCATCCAACTAGCTCCCAATCATCCAATCGATCTTCAATACTCGAGTAATCCACCTTGAGCTCGCTCCTAAACATCATCCTGAGCTTTCCCTTGAGCTACAACCATCAAAACTCAATTTTTCCTCTCAAATTCGAAAATGTCAAAGTGAGAGAGAGAGAGAGTTGATGATGAAGATCTTGATACCAAATCGAAGAGGAAGTAACGCTGAGCATTTTTCGTGTTGGAAGGAAGTCATTTTGACGAACCGAAACCTTCCCTTTTTCCTCTTCTTCCTCCTTACCCCTTTCCTCTTCTTTCTCTTTTCTCTCTTTTCTCTTCTCTGTTTCTCTCGCTGCCTTCTTCTTTCTTTTCTTTCTTTTATTTCATTCTTTCACTCACACACATATATATTTATTTAATATATACGTGGTAACGCGGTCCAATTACCATATTGATCTAAATCTCTTATTTTGATTCCGAAACTTCCTTGATCCGTATTATCCGGTTAACGATCCGATGACAACCAATAAATAATTTTAGCACTCAATAAATTTACCAGTCAAGTACTAAATCAATTCAATTGGGTCAACATCCAAATAACTCTATAAATTATTTTGCGGATGTTACAGTTCCCCCCATGTAGCTCTATTCACTCCCTTACAAGGCCACCAGAGCTACAGTCCCTTTCACAAAACTCCCCACAAATGCAGCAAACTGCTAGGTGTGAGGCATCATGAAAGAGCACAACTCTGGTTGAAACTTTCGCAAGTAGCCAAACGGACAAAGGTCCTGATGGGCTCTCACTACTCGAATCCACTCTCCTAAGTTTTTGCAGACCTGGGTTATGGTCCCACTCAAAACACATAGTCACAGGGTATAAGTGTAGTGTGTGTCAAGGGCGTTTTCCCTAGCACTACCCCACCTGAAATGAAAACCAGAGCAGTCCAGACAACAGCAAGAAATAACAAGTTATCTACCCTAGGGTTCCATACCTGGAATATCTATAAACAAGGATATTGCTTACCTTAGGAAGAGGAGCCAAGAAGAGGGGATCATGGGGATTGGAAGAATGCATGGGCATAAGCGATAAAATAAAGGGAATAAAGGATGAGACAGGGAACAACATAGAAGAAGACAAATGCATACGCCTACAATCAATGATAAGAAAGAAAGGCAAACAATGTTTTAATCAAATCAACAATACATTTAAACCACACATTTAAATTAGTTAGGCTTGACCCTCGTCTTTTAAAAAGTGTCCCCAGCAGAGTCGCCAGCTGTTGCACCCCGAAAAATCCCCCTTTGGGGTTTCTCAATGTACAACGTGGAAAAATTTTGGAGCCGCCACCAATATTTTAATTTTAAGACCAAAACATTGAAAAAAGGTCTTTTGGACAAGGCGGATGGTCTTTTGAAAACTAGAGATATAGGTTCGGGGGTCGATTACGTGCGAGGAAGGTGTTAGCACCGCGCACGTCCTTTCTACCGAAAGGGAACCTCTAATTAAATGTGTGGTTTTAACGTTTGATTTGAAAAATATCTAGATTTGCCTATTTATTTGAAGATTGAATGAGAAAACTTAGCAAAAATTTTATTTTTGATGAGAAAGGGGGAAAAAAGGGTTTTTAGAAAAAGTGCTTGACGGGACATGGCCCGCTCCTACGTATCTCCCGGTGCGATGGAGAATTCAAAGCTACGTAGTTCTTGGGTAGAAAATGTTTGTGTGTTGGTGTTTTTTTAATATAGGGGTCTTAGGATTGTGTGATCTGTGTTGAAGGACCACTGGGGGTCTGAAGGGCCGCTGGGGGCTGAAGGAGCGCTGGGGCTCTGAAGGACCACAGTTCACTTATCCTAAAACGATGATTAACCCGGCCGGACGACCGACTTAATCCCCTACTTTGAAAATAAGATTTTTGATTTTTGTTTTATGAAAGAGATGTGTTTGTATTTTTTAATTTAGAAAATGGTTATTTTTGCGCTTGACAGGGGCGTGGCCCTGCTCCTACGTATCTCCGGGTGGAGAATCAAAGGCGACGTAGTCCTAGGTTGTCTTTTTGAAAAGTTTTGTTTTTTTATCTTTTTTTTTTTGGTGAGTTTTTGAAATAGGACGAGCATTAGTGAATGATTAAACTAGCAGAGGCTATGATGAATCACTACTAAATACTCAAGAAAGAGAGTTGTACCGCTAGTCGAACGAACAAAGGTTCTGATGGACTATTGATAACAACTCGTTTTATTATCTTTTTTTGAAAAATGATTTTCGAAAGAGATTGATTCGCACGATGATCAAACTAACAAAGGTTATGATGGATCATCGTTTATTATTTTTAGGAGAATAGGACATTGTTACTAATAGCTAAACGAACAGAGGCTCTGATGAGCTACTAGCAACAATGGGTTTGAAAATGATTTTTGTTTGTTTTATGAAAATGATTGGTTTAGGGGGGTGAAAAGAATTTTTATTTGTTGCGCTTGACGAGAACGTGACTCGCTCCTACGTATCCCAAACGGGAATCAAAGCGACGTAGTTCTAATGAAAGATATTTTTGAAAGGGTTTGACAGGGGGAGGTTGAATCATCTGAGACCATCCTCACAACTTAGAACATGATGCACTAGGCATAAGTGGGAATCATATGGTTCGTCATCAACAATGGACGATAATGTACAAGAACGAGTAGATAAACGCTATAGCTAAGTTAAATCACATGGATCACAATAACTAAATATTAACAAATGAAAAGACTGAAATACCTCTGATGAAGACAGATATTACAACTCTGAAGAACGCAAACCCTGACTAACCCTTGCAGGAGATCAGCTCAGACGGACCAACGGCGCGAATAGAGCAAAAATGAAGCGTAGAACTGGAAAATGAGATTTGCGAGAGTTGTCTTCCCAGATCTCGTGAAATGTGTCTGTGGAGCAATTCTTCTCTGATCTCGTGAGATGTGTGTATGTGTTTTCTGATTTCGTGAAATCTCCTCCGTGGAGCAATTCTTCTCTGATCATGTGAGATCTCTGTGTGAAAATGAAAATCACACCTACGTATTTATAGGCTTAGGCAACAGTAGAATTTTTGAAAAGTCAATTAATGTAAGTGAAGAATCGATTATTGTATGAAGTATAACAAGTGTATAATCGATTCATTGCCTTTAGAAATTAAAAGAATCGATTGTTTGCTTAGTTGAAATAGGGAGGAATCGATTTATGGCCTTTAGGAGATCCTGGAAATCGATTATGTGGCCTTTGGAAATATGTAGGAATCGATTCTTTATTTTTGGAAATGATAAGAATCGATTATATGGCCTATGGAAAAAGGTAGGAATCGATTTTCAGGACATTTGGAGATCCTGAAAATCGATTTCATAGTCTTTTAAAATTTAAGGAAATCGATTCTTAGCTTTTGCATGAGTATGTGTAGAAATCGATTTCATGCTTTAAACATAGGCAAGGGAAATCGATTATCGGCCTATAGGTGAGATAAAGAATCGATTTTCATGGCTTAGAAAAAAGGTATAAATCGATTCTTGGCCATAAGAACAAACTAGAAATTGATTTTTGCTTTGCCTAAAAATGTTTTTTAGGTTTAGGCCATAGTGTATAAAAAATTTTCCAAAGCTTGCCATGCATGCATAACATATTTTTCAAAACTTGCCATGCATACATGACACATTTTCAAAAACCCTAATTTGATGCATGAGGCTTATTGCAAAAATTGTTTTTAGAGACCCTTTTGTGAGAAATGGCCAAAATGCCCTTTTTGACTCTAACTTCCCAAAACGTGCATTCTAACCCTAAAAATGATGCATAATTTATTTTTGTGTGGAAAATTAGGGTTGGGATCTAAGCCGGACAAAATTGGGGTATGACAGCTGCCCCTCTTTATCTGAATTTTAACGAGGAATATGAATTGGCCGAAACAAATTCCAAGGTAAAATGAAGATAAAGAATTCAGAAATTATACCGATTTTGTCTACTTGGGGAAAACCCGAACTTTCCATTTTTTCTTTTCTCATTTTTTTATTTTTGTTGATGTCAAATGAAAAATGCAATATGCAAGCAAAAAAAAAAAACAGAGGGCTTAGGATGAGCACAGAGGGCTTAGGAGGAGCACAGAGGGCTCAGGTGGAGTACAGAGGGCTCAAGATGAGCGCGGAGGGCTCAGGATGAGCGCGGATGGCTCAGGATGGGCACAGAGGGCTCAGGGGGAGACGGGCTTGATAATAAACGGAAAATGGTCAACACTTGGCGCATTAACCGAGAGAGAAAATGACGGACCACTCGGGATCTGAAGGAGCACTAAGGCTCTGAAGGACCACTCAGGGTCTGAAGGAGCACTAAGGCTCTGAAGGACCACTCAGGGTCTGAAGGAGTACTAAGGCTCTGAAGGACCACTCAGGGTCTGAAGGAGCACTAAGGCTCTGAAGGTCTAATTCGCAGTCGATGCTTGGCGCATTGATTGGAGTTAAACTGAAGGACCGACGGGGTCTGAAGGGCATACCTAAGCCTGATGGACCAATGGGTCTGATGGAACGCAAACTAGCAACGGTACTAGTAAAACGGTCTGCTTGGGGGGTGGCCTTTTCCGAGCGGCCAGGATGGGTCAAGATCAGATCCGGAACTGATATGGACGTCCACTGTGTCTTAGGCTGACACAACTAGTCTGAAGGACCACTTGGGGTCTGAAGGACTTACCCGCAGCTCGAATACGAGGTGAAGTCTGTTTTTGAAGGGACACTTGGGTCCTGAAGGGATTCACGAATCCTGTTGGTTAATTGATTGAAATGTTCAACTAAAGCAGACAGAAAAGTAAAATGGGCACTTGGCGTGCAAACAGAAAAGTAAATGGGCACTTGGCGTGCAGAAAGCGGTAAATGGGCACTAGGCGTGCAAAAGCAGGAAATAAAGCGGTAAAGAACGCGGTAAAGAAGGAGCACTGAGGGCTCAGGATGAGCACAGAGGGCTCGGGAGGAGCACAGAGGGCTCGGGATGAGCACAGAGGGCTCAGGAGGAGCACAGAGGGCTCAGGAGGAGCGCAGAGGGCTCAGGATGAGCACAAAAGGCTCAGGATGAGCGCAGAGGGCTCAGGGGGAGCACAGAGGGCTCAGGAGGAGCACAGAGGGCTCAGGATGAGCGCAGAGGGCTCAGGATGAGCGCAGAGGGCTCAGGGGGAGCGCAGAGGGCTCAGGATGAGCACAGAGGGCTCAGGATGAGCGCGGAGGGCTCAGGGGGAGCACAGAGGGCTCAGGATGAGCGCAGAGGGCTCAGGGGGAGCGCAGAGGGCTCAGGATGAGCACAGAGGGCTCAGGATGAGCGCGGAGGGCTCAGGGGGAGCGCAGAGGGCTCAGGATGAGCACAGAGGGCTCAGGATGAGCGCGGAGGGCTCAGGGGGAGCACAGAGGGCTCAGGATGAGCGCAGAGGGCTCAGGGGGAGCACAGAGGGTTTCAGGATGAGCGCAGAGGGCTCAGGAGGGAGCACAGAGGGCTCAGGATGAGCACAGAGGGCTCGGGGAGGAGCGCAGAGGGCTCACAAATTCTGTTGATTGGTTGATTTGAAATGACCGATGCTGCTGCACTGAATTGATGTACCTGCATATGTCAGTTGATGCAAGGAATAGTGCATGGAGTATGAGTGCATGTTATGCAAGTGTATGCAATGCAATGAGATGCTATTCTCGATTCTTTTACTTTGGTTTTCGTCATGTGATGAATGCACAAGATGCGGTTATGCAAATGTAATGCACATGTATGCTACGTGGATGCATGTGACGCTGATGCATGCAATGCTGGACGCTTTTGATATTCTCTTTTGGCTTTCCTTGATGGTTGCTTTTTTTATTTATGAAGTGCGGGTATGCAAATGCAATGCTTGAGAGTTGTGAAATGCCTTGGCTTATTTGATGGAATGCTAAATTATGGACTTGACAACGAGTCTGGTTTATGGAGCAATATGTGTCTGCATATTGGTCTGATTTATGGACCTTAAAGGTCTGGTTTAAGGACACAAAGGTCTGGTTTATGGATCACAATGATCTGGTTTAAGGACACAAAGGTCTGGTTTATGGATCACAATGATCTGGTTTAAGGACACAAAGGTCTGGTTTGACCGCATGGAATGCCAGTGTATGCAATGAAAGGCTTCGTTTTGTTTTTTCTATGAGATGCATGATGCAAATGCCATGACTGCTATTTTCTTTTTCTTTCTCTTATGATGAATGCAAATGCCTGAATTTCTCCTTTTCTTTACTTTATTATCATTATTTTCCTGCCTGATGAATGCATGATTTTATGCATGACTGTGTTTGTTTATTGCCTCTTTTTTTTTTTTGCTTATTATATTTTTTTTTTGCTTATTTTTTATTTTTGCTGGTTCAGCCAACCTGCGACACTCATGACACGAGACTGAGGAACCTGTTGGACTTGCGGGGCTCATGGGCCGAGTGCATGTTGGTCTTGACTTTGCTGGTTTGAAACAATCGTGGATGTAGTTGCTCTCTTGTATGATTGACTGATTTTGAGGATGTGCTTTCTCTCAGGACTCTTAAGAATCTCGTAATGATATGCAATGCTCTATGATATATGCACATGTTTTACAGTTCAGGACCATCATCATCATAAAACGTTTATTTTGAGCAGAAAAAGCAGAAAATAAAAGAGTGAACATATACGAGAAATTTGAACTTTATTAATGCGGAAACCGGTCGCACAAGAAGTTACGCCGATTGTTTATTGCATTTGAGAGTTTAAACTATAAAAAGACACGAAAAAAAAGGAGAAACTAAATTCTGACTGTCCGTCTCTGTGGAACAGTGCCAAACATCTATGTCCTTGACCTTGACCACCCCCTCATCCAAGCTTGTAGGAGAGTTGTGTGCTTTACTTTTCATGCCTAAGTTTTTAGACCCTAATTTTTGCCTGGATCGCCCTTTGCGGGTTTTCAATCCACCGGGTCGCTCTGATTTTGCCTAGGCCGCCCTTTGTGGGTTTTCAACCTAGCGAGCTAATTCTTACTTGGCTTGTCTTTCTCTCCTTTTTTTTATATTTCTTTCAGGCATAATACTTCTTCACTTAATCTGAATTGACTGGATTCCTGAGATCTTCGCCGTCTATATTTATGAGTATCGGCGCTCCTCTGGAAAAAGCTTTCTTGACTTCATATGGACCGTCATAAGTGGGTATCAACTTCCCACGGAGTCAGCTGGATAGGTAGGATCTTTTTGAGTACAAGGTCTCCTTCGCCGAATTCTCGAAGACGGACTTTCCTGCCGAAAGCTGCCTTCATCTTTTGTTGGTACAACTGGCTATGGCGCGGGGCAGCAATTCCTTTTTCTTTAATGAGATTCAGTTGATCTAAACGAGCGTGGACCCCCTTTTGCTTCTTCTAACTTGGCCTCCATGACTACTCGTGGAGAAGGTATCTCAACCTTGATGAGAAGAACTGCTTCTGACCCATACACTAGAGAAAGAAAAAAAAAGGTTTCCCCTGTGTGATTTCAATGAATGTGAGTGCGACAAGGGACGAGATAGGTGTAGGATCAATTTCCCCAATTGTAGGAGGGATGAAGGGCGACAGGATTGCCCCACTTGGCATATTGTAAACAAATGAATTTACTTGTCCTTGAGCTAAAACTTTGAGAAAACAACAGCAATCAATCATTGATCGGAATGGACCTTTCGGGATTGTGGTGTTTCGTGGAGGAGAGATGAGTAGGCTTAATGAGGTATTTGGGGCTAACGGCAGGATGGTTTTTATTCGGTGTTGGCTGTCGATCGATGATTTATGATGGTTAACTGGCTTGATGAGGTATTAGGAAATTTTATTCCTGTGGAGGGCGGGTCATCGCGGTCAAATGAGAGTGTTTGCGGTTTATGAGAGGAGGGGTGCATGGAAATGAGAAAGTGTTTGAAGGTTTATTGAGACGAGGACCTCTTGGGTTTTGTGGTAACATGTATCAACTCACTATTTACATCTCTTTTGTATTTTTCTTTTGGTTTTGGCATTTTCCTTTTGAATGATTTTTCCTTCTTTGACTTCTTCTTTTTCTTGAGCTTGGGTGAACTGATAAAGAACGATGCACTGTTTTTTTTCGAGGTGGTCCTTGTCTAAGGTGACTTTTGGATTTTTGGCTTTTTCTTGGCTTAAGATGGGTCGGAAAGGATTATGTTTTTCTCTTTGGGATTTTCTTGGCTTACGGTGGGTAGGAGAGGATTTTGTTCTTGGATATGGAATGGTGGTCCAATCTTCATTTCAAATCATGATTGCTTATTTCCTCACAAATTAACTCTGGGACAATAATTCACTTATTTTCATGCACTTGCCCTTCTTCTTTATTTCCCTTTTGAGCTCTAATCTTCCTTTATTGAAACACCCATCTTGACCTCTTTCTTGTTCTCAGCGGTCCCCAAGTTGATCACTTCAGCGGATTCCCCGTGATGCTGAATAACCCTTTTTCCTTGCTTCATTAACTTTCTGGAGGATTTTCCCGGTCTTTCTCAACGCCCCCCTCTTCCTGATTAATAAGGTGATCAAAGTCAAAATATGGACCGTTGGCACTGTTATTTTGAGAGACAATTACTGTGGATTTGCTTTTTGCCGAGGCGAAAAAGCAGAATGGACGGTGAGACAAGCAAGCAAAAATAATAAAGAAAAGACACATGAAATGAAAAGGAATCGATTTTTTATTGATTGGAATTCAAAAACAACATTTTTATTGATGATGATTTAGAAAAAAAAAACATGTGTGCCCCTAACAACTGGTCCTGTGGCCTTGGGCAGAGCCACAGGGTTTCATTACAAATGACTACTTTAAATCAAAGGTCCCAAGAGGATCAACAGCCTTTCAATTCTTTAATTCTTTCACCAGCACTGCAGCGACAAACCAGGTTTGCACCACCCTCTTCTGACTTAGTACCATCATTGATGACAGCAATTTGATCGTGTTGTTCCTCTTCCTCATCCCATCCTGTGGGCTGGATGTCTTCCATTCAGATTTGAGCACTCTCGGGAGCGTCATATCTGACCAAGTAGTCAAACTTTCCACTGGACTCCCCTAGGGTATCCCAACATCTCTCTTTCATAGGCACCGCTATTACTTCCTCATTGATTTCTTTTTCATCTTCAATATCATGGGTCCCTATCTGAACCACGCACCGATCTATCAAGTCTTGCAGGATCACCTTAAAGCTTTCGCAATTCCCCATGCATGCGGGATCAGCACATCCTTTTTCATGGCAACACCCCTTTTTAACCACTCCAGCATGACATAACTCAGAGTAGATAACATCCAACGGGGTCTTAACCTTCTTCACGTCCTTTACCAATTGCCCGACAGAACCTTCTAAAGCATTGATAGCTGGCCTTTGATGATCTGGCACTGGATCATTCGTTGTGCTTGGGCTGTCCTGTTTGAACGAGATCCACCTAGCATCTACTAGGTCTTGCACTACATGCTTGAAGGCTTTACAGTTCTCCACGACATGCCCCACCGCTCCCTCATGGAAGGCACAGGTACTGTTAGGGTTGTATCCTCTGAAATATGGTGGTCGGACGGGTTTCATTGGTCTTGTGGTAATGAGCTTGCTTGTGATGAGGTAGTTAAAGAGATCTGTGTATGGCATGGGGATGGAGTCAAACTAACGCGACTTTCTTCGTTCCCCTATAGCATTGTTGGCGCCAATAGGATTGCAGGGGACTCTTCCTCTTTTTATCTCGACTTCGAGTCTTGCCCCTACTCTGATCACATCTGAGAAGCTTGAAGGTCCCCTTCCGATCAGACGTTTGTAGAAAACAGCTGGGAGGGTATCCATGAACATAGACACTATTTCCTTCTCAGTCAACGGGGGCTTCACTTGTGCAGCTACACTTCTCCACCGCTGGGCATATTCCTCAAAAGACTCACGATCTTTCTTGCTCATAAACTGTAACTGAGACCGGTCTGGAGCTGGGTCCAAGTTATGCTGGTAGTACTTCAGAAATGCTTTAAAGAGATTCTTTCAACTATGAACATCGGAGGATGGCAGCTGCATATACCAGTCTAGAGACGCTCCAGTCAGACTGTTTTGAAAGAAATGGATCAGCACTTTATAATCATGGGCATAAGCTGCCATCTTCCTAACATACATCTTCAGATGGTTAGATGGACACCCAGTGCCGTGATATTGATCAAAGTCAGGTACTTTGAATTTAGGAGGAATGAAAGTAACAACTCCTTCAGGATTTTCAACAGCGATAGCCCCAACAACGGCCTCACCCCTCTGCAGCATACTCATTTCCTCGGTTATCTGTGCTTCTTCAGCTTTAGTCTTCGGAGCTTGACTCTCCCGATCCAGCTGCTCAGGATTAAGAACCTCTGCAGCTAACTCCTCTTGGCTCCGGCGGCCCTTATTCTTAAGATTCCGATTACTAGCCATCAACCTTGATTGCAGACGGGTGGAGTATCGGTGTTGGTGAACCAGCTTACCTTTCATTTCTGTTGGTTTAGATTTTTATTACATAAGAATCAAGATAAATGTATGAATGGATGTATGAATGTATGTACAATGTTTACTTGATGCCGGGAACTACAGGTGCCTTATCTTGTCACAAGCGCATAAACTTTTTGTTTTTGAACGAGGAATCGAAATAGCAACTCAACCTTCTTCATAACTGGGAAGCGAAAAGTAAGTGAAGCCTTGCTATTCGATTCTATTCTGATGCACCTATGACAAGACGGTACACTATTTGGTGATCCCCAGCAAGCAAAATGCAAATGAGATGTAATATGAATGCAAGTAAATGAATGCGGTATGATGCAATTATGATATGAATGATGCGTGTGGAAAAAATAAAGGCGATGCATATGGACGGAAGTTCAAAAATTGAGGAGCCACGCTACGTGCCGCCTCACGCACTGGTTTATTTGATGAAGGGAAATATATTATTATTTTTTTGAAAATGAGGACCGTACGTCATTTCATATGGACCGGTATGAGAAAGGCTACAACGGTAACTCTGTCTTTCTCTTTTTTTTTTTTTTTGGAAATGAAGTGGGCCATATGTCACTTCGTACGGACCGGCAAAAGAGAAGGCTACAATGGCAACCCTTTCCTCTTTTCTCTTTTTTTTTTTTTTTGAAAATTTCTTCTTTTATTCTAATAAAGACATGCCTAAACCACAATGCAACATGCAATTCGTATGCCCTCGTGTCCTACCAAGGTGGGAATCCTAAGTTCTAGGGCAACTTCAAAGGTTCCTCCCATGTAGCTCTATTCACTCCCTTACAAGGCCACCAGAGCTACAGTCCCTTTCACAAAACTCCCCACAAATGCAGCAAACTGCTAGGTGTGAGGCATCATGAAAGAGCACAACTCTGGTTGAAACTTTCGCAAGTAGCCAAACGGACAAAGGTCCTGATGGGCTCTCACTACTCGAATCCACTCTCCTAAGTTTTTGCAGACTTGGGTTATGGTCCCACTCAAAACACATAGTCACAGGGTATAAGTGTAGTGTGTGTCAAGGGCGTTTTCCCTAGCACTACCCCACCTGAAATGAAAACCAGAGCAGTCCAGACAACAGCAAGAAATAACAAGTTATCTACCCTAGGGTTCCATACCTGGAATATCTATAAACAAGGATATTGCTTACCTTAGGAAGAGGAGCCAAGGAGAGGGGATCATGGGGATTGGAAGAATGCATGGGCATAAGCGATAAAATAAAGGGAATAAAGGATGAGACAGGGAACAACATAGAAGAAGACAAATGCATACGCCTACAATCAATGATAAGAAAGAAAGGCAAACAAGGTTTTAATCAAATCAACAATACATTTAAACCACACATTTAAATTAGTTAGGCTTGACCCTCGTCTTTTAAAAAGTGTCCCCAACAGAGTCGCCAGCTGTTGCACCCCGAAAAATCCCCCTTTGGGGTTTCTCAATGTACAACGTGGAAAAATTTTGGAGCCGCCACCAATATTTTAATTTTAAGACCAAAACATTGAAAAAAGGTCTTTTGGACAAGGCGGATGGTCTTTTGAAAACTAGAGATATAGGTTCGGGGGTCGATTACGTGCGAGGAAGGTGTTAGCACCGCGCACGTCCTTTCAACCGAAAGGGAACCTCTAATTAAATGTGTGGTTTTAACGTTTGATTTGAAAAATATCTAGATTTGCCTATTTATTTGAAGAATGAATGAGAAAACTTAGCAAAAATTTTATTTTTGATGAGAAATGGGGAAAAAAGGGTTTTTAGAAAAAGTGCTTGACGGGACATGGCCCGCTCCTACGTATCTCCCGGTGCGATGGAGAATTCAAAGCTACGTAGTTCTTGGGTAGAAAATGTTTGTGTGTTGGTGTTTTTTAATATAGGGGTCTTAGGATTGTGTGATCTGTGTTGAAGGACCACTGGGGGTCTGAAGGGCCGCTGGGGGCTGAAGGAGCGCTGGGGCTCTGAAGGACCACAGTTCACTTATCCTAAAACGATGATTAACCCGGCCGGACGACCGACTTAATCCCCTACTTTGAAAATAAGATTTTTGATTTTTGTTTTATGAAAGAGATGTGTTTGTATTTTTTAATTTAGAAAATGGTTATTTTTGCGCTTGACAGGGGCGTGGCCCTGCTCCTACGTATCTCCGGGCGGAGAATCAAAGGTGACGTAGTCCTAGGTTGTCTTTTTGAAAAGTTTTGTTTTTTTATCTTTTTTTTTGGTGAGTTTTTGAAATAGGACGAGCATTAATGAATGATTAAACTAGCAGAGGCTATGATGAATCACTACTAAATACTCAAGAAAGAGAGTTGTACCGCTAGTCGAACGAACAAAGGTTCTGATGGACTATTGATAACAACTCGTTTTATTATCTTTTTTTGAAAAATGATTTTCGAAAGAGATTGATTCGCACGATGATCAAACTAACAAAGGTTATGATGGATCATCGTTTATTATTTTTAGGAGAATAGGACATTGTTACTAATAGCTAAACGAACAGAGGCTCTGATGAGCTACTAGCAACAATGGGTTTGAAAATGATTTTTGTTTGTTTTATGAAAATGATTGGTTTAGGGGGGTGAAAAGAATTTTTATTTGTTGCGCTTGACGAGAACGTGACTCGCTCCTACGTATCCCAAACGGGAATCAAAGCGACGTAGTTCTAATGAAAGATGTTTTTGAAAGGGTTTGACAGGGGGAGGTTGAATCATCTGAGACCATCCTCACCACTTAGAACATGATGCACTAGGCATAAGTGGGAATCATATGGTTCGTCATCAACAATGGACGATAATGTACAAGAACGAGTAGATAAACGCTATAGCTAAGTTAAATCACATGGATCACAATAACTAAATATTAACAAATGAAAAGACTGAAATACCTCTGATGAAGACAGATATTACAACTCTGAAGAACGCAAACCCTGACTAACCCTTGCAGGAGATCAGCTCAGACGGACCAACGGCGCGAATAGAGCAAAAATGAAGCGTAGAACTGGAAAATGAGATTTGCGAGAGTTGTCTTCCCAGATCTCGTGAAATGTGTCTGTGGAGCAATTCTTCTCTGATCTCGTGAGATGTGTGTATGTGTTTTCTGATTTCGTGAAATCTCCTCCGTGGAGCAATTCTTCTCTGATCATGTGAGATCTCTGTGTGAAAATGAAAATCACACCTACGTATTTATAGGCTTAGGCAACAGTAGAATTTTTGAAAAGTCAATTAATGTAAGTGAAGAATCGATTATTGTATGAAGTGTAACAAGTGTATAATCGATTCATTGCCTTTAGAAATTAAAAGAATCGATTGTTTGCTTAGTTGAAATAGGGAGGAATCGATTTATGGCCTTTAGGAGATCCTGGAAATCGATTATGTGGCCTTTGGAAATATGTAGGAATCGATTCTTTATTTTTGGAAATGATAAGAATCGATTATATGGCCTATGGAAAAAGGTAGGAATCGATTTTCAGGACATTTGGAGATCCTGAAAATCGATTTCATAGTCTTTTAAAATTTAAGGAAATCGATTCTTAGCTTTTGCATGAGTATGTGTAGAAATCGATTTCATGCTTTAAACATAGGCAAGGGAAATCGATTATCGGCCTATAGGTGAGATAAAGAATCGATTTTCATGGCTTAGGAAAAAGGTATAAATCGATTCTTGGCCATAAGAACAAAATAGAAATTGATTTTTGCTTTGCCTAAAAATGTTTTTTAGGTTTAGGCCATAGTGTATAAAAAATTTTCCAAAGCATGCCATGCATGCATAACATATTTTTCAAAACTTGCCATGCATACATAACACATTTTCAAAAACCCTAATTTGATGCATGAGGCTTATTGCAAAAATTGTTTTTAGAGACCCTTTTGTGAGAAATGGCCAAAATGCCCTTTTTGACTCTAACTTCCCAAAACGTGCATTCTAACCCTAAAAATGATGCATAATTTATTTTTGTGTGGAAAATTAGGGTTGGGACCTAAGCCGGACAAAATTGGGGTATGACAATGAGTTCCTTGATAGTATCAGAGAAGCCCAGAAGTTGGATATCAAGTTGGTGGATTTGATGGTCGGGGATGATCAGCCTGAGGGTAGTGACTTTAAGTTAGATGGGCATGGTGTTTTGAGATTCCGTGATAGGATTTGTATTCCTGAAGGCGCAGAGCTAAAGAGAGCAATTTTAGAAGAGGGTCATCGAAATAAGTTAAGTATTCATCCGGGAGCTACGAAGATGTATCAAGATCTGAAGAAGTTGTTTTGGTGGCCTGGTATGAAGCGAGATGTAGCACCATTTGTGTATGCCTGTTTGACTTGCCAGAAGTCAAAGGTGGAGCAACAGAAGCCTGCTGGACTGATGCAACCGTTAGAAATTCCGGAGTGGAAATGGGATAGCATCTCGATGGATTTTGAAACGGGATTGCCTAATACTGCGAAAGGGTATGATGCAATTTGGGTGATTGTTGGCAGGTTAACGAAATCGTCTCATTTTGTTCCTATCAGCATCACGTATCCGGTGTCAAAGTTGGCAGAGATTTATATCAGGGAGATTGTGAAGCTTCATGGAGTTCCTAAGAGTATTGTTTCGGATAGAGATCCGAGGTTCACTTCAGATTTCTAGAAGAGTTTGCAAGAAAAGTTGGGGTCTAAGCTGAGGTTGAGTTCGGCGTATCATCCTCAAACGGATGGTCAGTCAGAGACGACAATTCAGTCATTAGAAGATTTGTTGAGGGCTTGTGTTTTGGAACAAGGAGGTTCGTGGGATTCCTACCTTCCACTGATAGAGTTCACGTATAACAATAGTTACCATTCTAGTATCGGGATGGCACCTTTTGAAGCACTATATGGTCGGAAGTGTAGAACCCCGTTGTGTTGGTATGAGTCTGGAGAATGTGTGGTGCTTGGACCAGAAATTGTTCGGGAGACAACCGAGAAGATAAAGTTGATCCGTGAGAAGATGAAGGCTTCGTAGAGTCGTCAGAAGAGTTATCACGACAAGAGGAGAAAAGATTTAGAGTTCCAGGAAGGTGAGCATGTATTTTTGAGAGTCACTCCAGTGACCGGTGTTGGCCGTGCTTTGAAGTCGAAGAAGCTCACTCCTAGATTCATTGGTCCTTATCAGATTTCCGGAAGAGTTGGGAATGTGGCATATAGAGTGGCTTTACCGCCAAATCTTTCGAATTTGCACGACGTGTTTCATGTGTCGCAATTTCAGAAGTATGTTTCGGATCCATCTCATGTGATCCACATGGATCATGTGGAGGTGCGGGATAATCTCACGGTGGAGACGATGCCTGTGCGGATTGAAGACCATGAGGTGAAGGTGTTAAGAGGCAAGGAAATTGCATTGGTGAAGGTGGTCTGGCTAGGAGCTGCCGGTGAGAGCATGACTTGGGAGTTGGAGAGTAAGATGCGGGAGTCCTATCCAGAGCTGTTTGATTCAGGTGAGTTTTCGAGGACGAAAACATTCTAAGTGGGGGAGAGTTGTAACGCCCAAATATTTAATTAAATTATTTAATTAAATATTTAGGTATTCAATTATTTATTTATTTAATTTAGTTGGTATAAATATATTAGCATTGACTAAGAGGTGTATAATTGAATAATAGGAGATGGTGTTAGTAATCGGGCTTAAGCTGAAGAAAAGCCCGTGATCCATGTCCAAGGCTTAGGCGCATGTAGTGAGGGTTAGTGAGGGTTTGGAACATTTCGCATTTGGAGAGGAAAAGAAAGAAAAGTTGCGAAATAGAGAGAGGAGAAGAGAGAAAGGAATTCGGCGCACAAGGAGAAGAAGAGGAGGGTTCGCAAGTTCAAGGAGGAGAAGGAAGCCGTGTTGCTGAGGTTTTGTTGGTGACTTGATCAAGAGAATTGGTGCTCTCCTACTATAAGGTAAGGGTGAGGTTCTTCCTTATAATGGGGTTTTATGATGGGGTTATGTGGGAATAGAACCTATGATGCCTAGGGTTTGATTTTGATGTGTAGTTTGGTGTTAGTTGAATTGTATATAGGTTGAATTGAAATTTGACATCGTTGGTGATTGTTGTGACTCAAAGAAATTGGTGATTCATTGTTGTTAGTCCTAATTGCATGTTAGGTGTTCGATAAAATGTTTGTTTGGTGTTGTGATTAGCGAATTATGATGATTGGCATTGGTGATTATGAATTGATAAGCTAAATTGGTTATATGATGTGCATATGTGGTGTTTTGGTGAATTTGGTGTGTTGCTGATTTTGGGTCCCTGGTGCTGGGCGCCATGCTGGGCGCTGTGTGTTGCGTTTCGTGTTGCTGTTTTTGGCGCCCTGGGTGTGGGCATCGTGTGCCAGTGTGTGTGTGTTGTGTTGTGCGTTGTTGGCGCAGGGGCGCCATGGGCGCCTGGTCGCGTGTGTTGTGTTGCGCGTTGTTGGCGTAGGGGCGCCTTGGGCGCCTGTGTCTGGGTGTGTTGCGCGCTGTGTCTTGGCGTAGGGGCGCCAAGGGCGCCATGTCCTGCTGTGTTGCCTACTGGGCGCCTCCCTGGGCGCCAGTTTCTGTGTGGTGTTGCCTGGGGGCGCCATGGGTGCCAAATCCTGTGTCTTGTTGCGTTTTGTGTTGCCTGGGCGCCAAGGGCGCCAGTTTCTGTTGCTGGCCAGTTTCCAGCATGTTGCCTGCTAGGCGCCCAGTGCCTGGGCGCCATTTTCAGGATGTTCCTCAATTTCGGGTAGTTTGGTGTTTCAGTGTCGTTGGGCTAGGTGTGAAAGCTCAACTTTGGTGATATTGGTGAATAATTTTGGTGTGTCACATTGTGACTATTTTGGTGATTGTCTGTGTGCATTCATGGTGTCGCATACAGCATATGCATCTATTTTGGTGAAGGCCTTTGGTCTTGGAGCTAGGTGTGAAAGCTCAAATTTTCTAAAACTAGTGAGCCTGGTGTGAAAGCTCAATTTTTGGTGAATTGGTGAGCCTGGTGTGAAAGCTCTCAATTTTGGTGACGCCTCTATTTACAGGCACAATTTTGGTGATTTTGGTACCACATGCATATGCCCGTTGGTGTGGGTTGCATTCATGCATTGTCATGACATTTGGTGACTGATTCTGGTGTTACAATTTGGTTTGTGTTTATGATTATATGTGTGTAGTGGAATGGTAGCTATAGTTGTCGTATTCTAACATATTGCCTATCATTTTACGCTATTATATTGGAGATATCTCACCCATTCTGTTTGAATGTTACCCCTATGCGGTAACATGCAGGTGATTGCGAGTGAAGGCTTAGGTACCTTCGCTATTCTGAGTCGGTGTCGTCGGTGTCCTTGCTTTGATGTGTAACACTCAAGGGGGGGGGGGGGGGATAAACGCTAAACTTTGGTTGTTATATTTTATTTGTTTGGAGTCCACTCAGGACGTTATTACTTTATGTTTTAGAACTTATTTCTTTCCGCTGCGTGGTGATGTATTTTTGACGATGCTGTTATTTAAACTGGTGTTATGGGCTTCGACCCTTCTTGACATGTGTTATATATCGTATGCAGTGTTTTGAACTATCGATGAAATGTGTGACATCTCTTTTCGAAATATGAAATAAATTTTTGTAACTCTGATTTTTATCAAATAATTACCGGGTAGAAAAGGGGTGTTACAATAACGGGTTCTGAAAGCCGTCTTCTGAATATCTTCGTCCTTCACCTTGATCTGATGATAACCTGACCTCAGGTCAATCTTACTGAATACTTGAGCACCCACTAACTGATCCATCAAATCGTCTATCCTCGGAAGTGGACACTTGTTCTTAATTGTCACCTTATTCAACTGCCGATAATCCACAAATAGTCTCATACTACCATAGAGAATTCAACTTCCCTCTCTGGAGGTACACTTGGAATCTCATCAGGGAAAACGTCGGGAAACTCGCGCACCACCTGCAACTCTTCAATGATAGCTTGATTCTCCACAGATAATGATGCCATCAGCGAGAATAACTGAACTCCTTCCTTCATCAACTTCCGCAACTGACTAGCGGATAACAGACCAGACTCCTCTCCTCCAAAACTCACCGACTTGCTACGACAATTTATATGGACATGGTTATGCTCTAACCAGTTCATACCCAAGATTACATCCAATCCGCTCAACGGCAAACAAACAAAGTCCACAACAAAGTCTCTGTCGAAGATCGACAAGGGACACTGAGAACACACCAGAGAAGTAGTTACCGACCCCTTAGCCGGAGTGTCGACAACCATTTCTCCATTCATAGCAGACAATATAAGACCCAATTTCTTACAACAATCAGCAGCAATAAAGCAATGAGTAGCACCAGTATCAATGATAGAGTTTAAAGGAGTACCATTAATGAAGCACGTACCTCTAATAAGTCCATCATCTTCAGTAGGCTCTTCACCTGCTAAAGCGAGCACTTTTCCACTGGACCTTTCTTTCTTCGGCTTCGGACACTGAGTACTAATGTGCCCTCATTCACCACAGTTGTAGCAGACCACCTCCTTACGCTCACACTCAGCCACCACATGACCCTCCTTACCACATCGGTAACACTTCTTCACTTCAGCTTTGCACACGTTACTCTTGTGACCAGCTTTGCCACATCTGTAACACACAATGCTAGCAGGAGCATCTCCCCCACTAGTCTTCTTTCCAACAGCAGCTTTCTGTTTACCGTTACCAGCAGGAACATCATACGGCTTACCACGACTTTGAAATTTGCTCCTCTTCTCATTCATAATCTTGTAGTGAGCATTGTTGTCTTCCTCATAAATTCTGCAGCTATCAATCTAGTCGGAGAAAACGCGGATCTTCTGGTAACCAATAGCCTTCTTAATCTCAGGACGCAGCCCATTCTCGAACTTAATGCACTTGGAAAACTCAGCAGTAGCCTCACTGTAATGCGGATAAAACTTTGCTAACTCCACGAACTTAGCAGCATACTCAGTCACGGACATATTCCCTTGTTTCAGCTTCAGGAACTCAATCTCTTTCTTACCTCGGACATCCTCCGGATAATATTTTCTCATAAACTCTCTGCGGAACACAGCCCAAGTGATATCTTCATTTGCAGTCTCCAACCTCTGCCTAGCCTCTAACCACCAGTCATCGGCCTCCTCTGCCAGCATATGCGTACCATAACGGACCTTCTGTGTGCTGGAGTGCAGTCCATCACACGAAAGATCCTCTCCATCTCTTTCAACCAAGCTAAAGCACCATCGGGATCATACTTTCCCTTGAAGCTAGGCGGATTCTCTCTCTGAAAGGTAGCCAAACTCCGAGACCCAGCATTCTCACCAGCATTCTGCTGACCCTCCACGTCCTGCGCCATAGCAGCCAATACAGCAGCAATAGCAGCATCGTTCCTTCCAGCCATTTCAACTAATCACTACAATCATAAACAACAGTTAGAACTAATTGACAATACTGGATCGTCAATGACACACTAACTTGACAATTTGGCCGGACAGACCGAAACTGCTCTGATACCACTAATGTAACACCCATTTTCTACCCGGAAAATTTTTGACAAGAATCAGAGTTTTCAAAAACACATTATTCGCTACACCCACAAGGGATGCTACACTTACACCGTTAAAACATCACACGTCAATAAATAAAATCCATCATTAAATAGTACAACACATAATAGTAACTCCATCACCATGCAGCGGAATAAAATATAGGGTTCAACAATAATCTTAACGTCACCATAAAACTTCAAAAATTAGAATAATAGAGACACTAATAAAGCCTAGCGTCCATCCCCCCGAGTGCTACGTATCAGAGCGACGACACCGACTCTACTAGCGAAGGTAGACATGCCTTCACTCGCAATCACCTGCACGTTACCAATATAGGGGTAACATTCAAACAGAAGGGGTGAGATATCTAACATTATAATAGCATATATGATAGGCAATATGCTAGAGTTACGACAGCTATATCTACCACTTCACAACAACACCAAATTACAATCACCAAGAATCATCACTAATACCATGAGTAAATGAATGAGATGCAACCCACACCAACGGGTATATGCATGTGGTACCAATCATCACCAATAGAATAGCCAATAAGGGAAACATCACCTATATGAGCATCACCATCATCACCTATAGCTCCAACGGCCGAAGCCATCATCACCAAAATAATGCATATGCAATATATGTGACACCATGAACAATGCACCAAAGGCAATTAACAACAACAGTCATTTATTTGACACATCATCACCAATATCAATAAGTGGTCATAGACCCATCACCTATCACCTTAGCCAACAAAATCGGCACATCACCTGCGATATCATCACCAATAACACCAATCATCACCAATAACACCTACACCTATAGGACAGTCTAACAACTTAACCGACAGTCTCCGACCCCAAAGACACCAATAAATTTCCCACATTAATGGTAACATCAATTTTTCAACACTGGGGACAACGACAATTTACGACACCAGGAATAGTACCAATTTACAACAAACAGCAGCATTTGTTTACAGCAAACAGCATCGATAGCCTTTAAAAACAGCAACTCAAAAATGGAGACAGCAACCATGATTTTCCAGGAAAACAGCAACATAAGAACAGAGACAGCAACAGTGAATTTTCAGAAAACAGCAACATCAAAATGGTGACAGCAACAGTGATTTTTCCATAAAAACAGCAACATGTAAATGGTGACAGCAACAGCAATTTTTCCATAAAAACAGCAACATGTAAATGGTGACAGCAACAGCAATTTTTAGGAAAAACAGCAACATTTGTTCACTGTGACAGCAACATCAATTTTTTGAAAAATAGCAACACTTGTTCATTGTGACAGCAACATCAATTTTTAGAAAGACAGCAACACTTGTACACTGTGACAGCAACATTATTTTTTAGAAAAACAGCAACACTTGTTCACTGTGACAGCAACATTATTTTAGAAAAAAACAGCAACAGCAACAGCAACAAGACAGAAACTGGCGCCCAGCAACAGGGCGCCTAGTGCAACAGCGACACAACCAGACATGGCGCCTAGCACAGCAGCAACAAAATCAGACATGGCGCCCAGGGACAGGGCGCCTAGCGCAACAATGGCAACAGCAGACTTGGCGCCCAGGAGCAGGGCGCCTGGCACAACAGAGGCAACACCAGACTTGGCGCCCAGCAACAGGGCGCCTAGGACATCAGCAACACAGGCAGGCAAACAGCAACAGCAGAACATGGGACATCACTGGGCGCCTAGGGCGCCCTTCACAGCGACACAGAGCCGTACCAGACCACACTGGGCGCCTAGGGCGCCAACTCCAGCAACAAAGACAGCATCACTGGGCGCCTAGGGCGCCACTTCCAGCAACAACAACAACAGGACATCATGACTGGGCGCCAAAATCAGCAACAAAAGCAACACTGGCTCGGCACCCAGCAACAGGGCGCCTCCAGCAGGGACGAAACATGACACAGCCACGGCGCCCAAGAGCAGGGCGCCATTTCCAGCAACCAAAACACAACACCAAATCGCACCAAACACCAAACACCAAATTTTCACCATGATCAATCAACATGAGTACAATCAAACATCACTAAATCAACATGAACAAGATCAAAGAGGCATCATAGGTCATATCTCCCACATAACCCCCATCATACACCCTATTATAAAGTAGAACCCACTCTTACCTTAGGTTTGCCGAGTACGTGATCCTCTTGCACGAAGACTCCAAAAAAAAACACAGCAACAAAGCTCCTCCCTTCTTTCTCCTTGGTTTCGCGCCGTCCCTTTCTTCTCTTGTCTTCGCAATTCTCTCCTTTCTTTTCTCTTTCTCCAACAATGCGCAAAATGATCCCAAAACCCTAGCTAGGCTCTCACTCATGCGCCTATGCCTTTGGGCTCTTGGATCACGGGCCCCCGTCCACTACTCAGCTTAATTACTAAGCACCACTCCTGATTAAATAAAACATCATATTATTATTTTAATATGACTGCGCTAATAAAATACCTAAATAATTTAATTAAATAAATAATTAAATTATTTGGGCGTTACAAATGTGGCCACAGAGGACTCTGACACAGAATACACACATGTTATGTTTAGTATGATTTCTGACTTAAATAATGAAACTGAACCTTGGGCAGAAACTACTGTTATTGATGTTAAAGTAGAAGAAAATTCAGAATATATTGCCTTAGTTGTCACTAATAGTAATGGTGAAACTATTACAGAAATATGGTATTTGGATTCTGCATGTTCTAACCATCTTACAGGGAATAAGGAATGGTTAATTGATTTCAATCCTAATAAGAAGACAACTATTAAACATGCCAGTGACAGATCATTTGAGGCTGCAGGTATGGGAAACATCATATTTACTAAAGAAGATGGCAGGTAGTATTAATTCATGATGTATATTATGTACCTGGTATTAGATGTAATCTAATTAGCCTAGGACAATTGATAGAAAAAGATTTCTCTGTCATAATAAAGGATCTAAAACTGAAAGTGTTTGATAAACAAGATAGGCTGATCCTAACATCACCTTTAGCTAAGAATAGAACTTTCAAAACAAGTATTGGCACTACACGAGCAGAATGCTTGAGTGCCACTACTGATTCTGACAGTATTCCATGGCATAAGAGGATGGGACACCTAAACTATAGGAGTCAAGTCAATCTTAGTACTAAGAACCTAGTAAGTGGCTTAGCTAAGATTGCGGCACCTAATAGTACTTGTTCCACATGTTTGCTTGGCAAACAACCATGGAAGATGTTTAAGACAGAACTGGAAAACAGGTCTAAACATCTTCTTCATGTTATTTACACAGACATTTGTGGTCCCTTTGATGTGATTTCTAAGGGTGGTAACAAATATTTTCTGTCATTTGTAGATGAGCTCTCAAGGAAGATGTGGATCTACCTAATTAAGACTAAGGATGAAGCCTTGTCTAAATTCAAAGAATTCAGAGCAATGGCAGAAAAGCAGAGTGGACAGAACCTAAAGATTCTAAGATCTGATGGAGGAGGTGAATATACCTCAAAAGAACTTGAGGCATATTGCACAACTCAAGGTATTGTTCATGGGGTAACTTCTCCTTATACCCCACAACATAATGGGGTAGCAGAAAGGAGAAACAAATCTGTTTTAGATATGGCAAAGAGCATGGTAAAACTAAACAGCTTCCTAAACATCTATGGGGTGAGGCAGTCACTACAACTGTCTATATACTTAATAGATGTCCTACTAAAAGGCTAGAGGATAAACTACATGTGGAGGTGTGGACTGGGGAGAAGCCTAGTGTGAATCACTTAAGGGTCTTTGGGTCTCTATGCTATGCACATGTACCTGATGCTAAAAGGAAGAAACTGGAAGATAAAAGTAGGCCCTTGGTTCTAGTAGGATATCACCCTACTGGTGCCTATAGGCTATTTGATCCTACAAACAACAAATTAGAAATATCAAGAGACGTTACTATCCTTGAAGATAACAAGTGGGATTGGGATAAAAATGAGCCAGCTAGCTCAGATAGTCCTAACATCCTAGAGGAAGGTACAACAGATGTACCAGAAGGTCATCACCATGAGAGTGATGGTGACAGTGACTTAGAGGATCCTAACTTGCGTGAGGCAAGACCTGCACAGCTTGAAAGTGAACCAGATTCACCAGAATCAGTTCACAATCAACCTGTACAGAACATCCTACCTAGACAGGCAAGACTAAGGCAACCTCCAAGGAGGTTGGCAGATTATGACCTAGCTGGTGATAATGAAGTAAATGATGAATGTGACATCATTCACTTTGCAATTGTTGCTGATTCAGAACCTCTAGACTATCTAGAGGCTCTAAATAAAAAAGAGTGGAAGCAAGCCATGGTGGAAGAGTTGCAATCCATTGAGAAAAATAAGACTTGGACTTTAACTACTTTACCTAAAGGCAAGAAGGCCATTAGTGTAAAGTGGGTGTTTAAAGTAAAGTTGGATCCTAATGGCAAGGTGGTTAAGTATAAAGCCAGGCTTGTTGCTAGGGGTTTCCAACAAAAGGAGGGAATTGATTACAATGAAGTGTTCTCTCCTGTAGCTAGGCATGAGACTATTAGATTAGTCACTGCCTTAGCTGGCAGCAGAAACTGGGAGCTGTTTCACATGGATATGAAATCAGCTTTCTTAAATAATGGGCCTTTGGAGGAAACTGTGTATATAGCACAGCCTCCCGGGTTCATTGAAAAAGGCAAGGACTCCTATGTGTTTCATCTACATAAGGCTCTTTATGGGCTGAAGCAAGGACCCAGGGCCTGAAATAAAAGAATAGACTCATTCTTTATTGAAAATGGGTTTACTAGATGCACTACTGAGTATGGTGTGTATATCAAAGGTGATATACAAACCTATCTCCTAATTGTGTGTCTCTATGTAGATGATTTGTTATTGACCGGAAGCTGCCCTAAGGAATTGAATAAGAATATATTGTCCGTGTTTATTTTTATTATATTAGTTTGTTACTTCATTTCTTGTGGGACTTATTCTTTTCAAATGCTTTTGATGTTTTAGCCCAATGATACAAGACATGCCAATTTAGGGCTTAATCCACATCTTTTTAAGCTTTCCTAACGATTGGTGCACATGTTATATTTGGACCTGTAAGCAAAAGCTTTGTTAGCTTGGGCTTTTGCCCTCTTTTGTGAATCACTTTTTGGACCCAAAAAAAAAACCTTTTGAAAAACATAAAAAAAAAAAACTTTTGAAAAACATAAAAATGACAAACTTTGCAAAAAAAAATATACATTTACAGATATACTGAAATACAATTTTATTTTTTGTATTTCAGCAATTGTCAAAAAAAATTTAGAATTACAAATCTAAAAAAACGTAATTAACCACAAACTAAAAAATAGAAATTACAAAAATACAAAATTAAAAAAAAACCATGAAAAAAAAATCATCCAGTAGCCGCCGTATCTACTCATCCAGCAACAGCCTTCTCCTTGCTTCAAAACCTAAACCTAATTACAAGATAGGAAAAAAAACTAATTAGAAAAATTAGTGTCAATCATAGGAAATCACCATAATGACAAAATTAAATCTTGATTTACTAGTAAACACTATAAATAGATCCTAAAACTAGCAGAAAAGGACAGAGAGAGAAAAGGCAAGGAAAATCAAACGTATCACTAAAAATAGAGATTAGAGGTTCAACATTGAAACCCTAATCACTTGAGTGCAAATACTGTGCGTAGGTTCTTAGTGTAGTTGCAACAACATCAGAGCAGCAAAAGAAGCAGTAGATAAAAACTGGAATCCAGTTTTATTAGCGGAGGCTAAAAGAGAGATTTTTCAGAAACTAACCAGGTTGGTTTCATTCTTTCTTTTGTTTATGTGTATTTGTAGACACATGCTCTAGAATGGATTTTGGGTCATTTATGTTCTAAATCAATATATATATATATATATATATATATATATATATATATATATATATATATATATCATTGTTATGGCTATTCTAAGCATGTCTTTTATATTTTTAGGCTGCCATCAGTATTGTTCAAAATCTAAAATGTGAAGTTTAAAATATGTTTAGTTTTGGTTTTGTTCTACTGTTAGTGATATATTCGAGAATTTGAAATAGGAATAAAATAGGATTGAAATCAAACCAGTAGCAGTAATAAAATTTGAGAGAAGGCAAATCCAACGAAGAAACAGATTGTACAAAAGAGATGGAAACAAGATGGAAAAGAGTTCACACAAAATAATAGAATTAGTAGCATAGGCATAGAAACAAGATGGAAAAGAGATGAAATTAGAGACTAAAAATCAGAAACAGAACGAACCAAAAACAAAGCTAAGAACTAAGATCAACGATAGGTTAGGGAAGGATCAGATACATGCAAAAACAGAATTTACCTCCGGCAACCATACACGGTGTTTCCGTCGCCCACCTCGCCGCCAGCGTATTACCGTCTTGGTCGCAGA
The DNA here is from genome assembly GCA_039519185.1 of Astragalus membranaceus. NCBI lineage: Eukaryota > Viridiplantae > Streptophyta > Magnoliopsida > Fabales > Fabaceae > Astragalus > Astragalus membranaceus. The sequence goes on along the minus strand of CM076850.1, from coordinate 23,459,781 downwards.
GTCAAGTCATCTCTTCTCTCTCTGGTTTTCACGTTCTCTCTCTCTCTCTCCACTGATTTTTCTGACTTTCCCAATTTTCCTCTCTGATATACTCTCTCCTCCCATATTATATATCGTTTAAGGTTGTGGCACAGGAATTAAGGAATGCAATTATTAGTCTAGAATTTGTAAAAATTATTTTCATTATTCCTAATATACCTTTCATTCATTGAATTAAAAATGAATTAAAAAAAATCTGCATTCAAATTTAAGGGTATAATAGGGAAAACATAATTAAAGCTTTATTGGTACTCTAAAACGTATGTATTATGAGACAAAATTTTGGCTAGAAAGTCATATAATTAAATCATTTCTAAAACATTTCTTTTTTAATTCTCGTATAAAACATTTCTAAAACCATTTCTAAAACATTTACATCCTAAATCTTTTTTAAATCCTTTCTAAAACATTTATCTTTTAAATCCTTTAAATCCTTCCGAACCAAAACTTGGTCTCAAAGACCCTTATCCATTCAAAAAAGATTTATCAACGTTTGCTCTTATAATTAAACTTTGTTGGCGGTTATTTTCAAAAATTGAAGAATCTGTTCGGATTTTTCGATCGCTACAATTAGTCCACGTATAAATTTGATACGAATTGAACTTATTTATGAATTGAGACTCCATTCTTTAAAATGGCTTGGAGAATCCACGTTTCCTAATTCTTTCTCCCTTACGTTAAGACTAGTAAATTCAAAATCATTCTTATCAGCACGACCCGTGCATATGCACGAATATAGTGCTAGTTTCCACCAAAGAATAATGCCTTTTGAGTTTTTTTTGGTAAATCAATGTATCCCCTACGCGCAACTACAGAGACCAATCCCCCAAGGTACCGAGATCCATTTAAGGGGTTGACCTATCTCACCAGGTATTTTTTCATACGCAGCAGCCAGGGATCGAACCTGTGGCCAAATGGTGAAGGAGCCCAAGTATCTATCACTTGTGTTATATGATGTTGGTATGCCTTTTGACTATTGAACCAGGTTGCAATCAATTTTTAAACAATTCAATTTTTTTATAATTCTTTTTTTAAGCAAACAGAAGGAAAGAAGCCTCGTTAAAAAAAGCCAACGCACAAACTTTTTCTACCCAGAACTACGTTGTTTTTATTTTCTACCTGGAGATACATAGGACCAGAGGGGCATCTCTGTCAAGTGCAAAAATAAAAAATTATTTTTAAACCATTTTTTTTAATTCTCAAGAAAATCACAAAAATAAATAACTTATATGAAGTTCTTTTTCAATCCATGTCAATAACAAAAAGCATAAAATACATATTTTTAAAATTAACATTATTTTTTCACAATTAATTAAAAGGTAACTAATACCTTTCCTACCCATAATCGACTCCCGATTCTTAAAAATCGTTATCCATTCAAAAGAGATTAATCAATGTTTGCCCGTATAATTAAACTTTGGTGCGGCTCTATTTCAAATCTTGAAGACTCTGTCCGGATTTTTCTGCCGCTACAATGTCCATATAAATTTGATATCCCAAATTTTCCTTATTTATGAATTTATTAATTGAGACTTGATCCCATTCTTTAATATGGTTAGGACAGTCTACTTTTCCTAACTTTTTCCCCTAATCCTTACCATTGGATTCAAATTTTGTTCCTAAAGAATTACTCCTTGCTTCCAAGCCAAAAATGAAGGCAATATTTCTTGCACTGGTCCTACTGATCATTTCAAGTACTCAAGCCATATCAACAAAAAACTTCAATACAAGCTCAACTTCTATCGAGAAAAATGGACTGGCACAAGAGTTTGTTGGTAAGATTTTTTCTTTTCAAACAACCATATGTTATAATGATTTGTATGCATCCTTGTTTTCACTTTGACTTTTATATATATATATATATATATATATATATATATATATATATATATATATATATATATATATGTGTGTGTGTGTGTGTGTTATTATCCCATGATAGGAAAAGTGAATGGAAATGGAAGCACAAAAGACTACACAAGGTTGAACCACAAAGATGTGTTTGTGGCAAGTGAAAATGAACACAAACATGAACCATCTGTTACCATAAGAAAAGGAGGAGGTTGGGGAAGGAACGAAGGCGGCTTCAGAAGAGGAAAAGGAGGAGGAAGTGGATGTGGAAAGGCGGGAACTCGAATGAGAGGAACGGGAAGTACAGGAGTGATTGGAGGTGCAAGCTATCGTAATGCTGCACCATCATTATTTCCCGAGACTCCCCCAAAATTTATTTTATATTTGAGCTTGAGTTTAATCGCCTTATTTCCCATCCACTAAGTACTCAAGTTATGTTATTTGGTTGTTGATTAGTATGTGTGAAGTCTCCTTCTAAAAATATTATTTGAAGATGTATGAACAGATGTAGTAGTATGTGGCATGTGTGCTTGTTGATAATATTAGATATATATTATTTGAAAATGTAGGATGTTTTTTTTTCCTAATAAGTAAATGTTAGGGAAGAGAAATGTTAGTTTCTAACATTTGAATTCTAGATTTTCTTTTTCAAACTTATCTATGTCCCTTTGCTTCTCAATTCAATTCCTTCATGTTAGGGTTGTTTTTATTATCAATTCAATTCATCACCTCAATTGTGTTATCCAGTTTCAATAGAAAAAAAACTGAACAATTTTAGATTGAAATTTAATAAAAAAATTTAGTTCACATGCATGCATGTTATAAATGTTGAACAGTACAAAATACCTATAAAAAAACAACACCTAGGTTTTTTTTAAGAAAAAACTAATTTCAGAGTTATTTTTATAATATTTGACATTATTATTTTTTCTTTATATATATATATATTGAATTTTTATTAACCTTATTACTTAATTTTTTAAGACAAAAAGAGTAAGCTGAGTTCCCTCAATAGTGAATCTAATCAATAGTTCTATTTTAGTAGCAAAGGATACCACAATTATTTCCATAACAACGATCATATTCATAACAAAAACCCCAATGAGTTTTGGCTCACTGAGGTTTTAACGAGGCCCCACACCCGGATGTAAGGGTTGGAGTACCCCTAGTGCTCTTTTCAATAAATTTGCTAATCTAAAAAAAATATTCATAACAAAAACAAAACAACAGTTACAAAAGGGAATATTATAAATTCATATAATTGAAAATGAAAACTAGACATTGTCCTAAACCAACAACAAAGAGTCTCGTCAAAATTACTTTAGAACAGTAAGTAGGGATGTCAGTCAGTCCAAAAGATTCTACCAAGACCTCGGAATATGACTCACTTCTTAGACTTCTTTGGTACTTGGGTTGGCTGTGATGCTGTAGTAGGTTGAGCACCAGGAGTAGCTGCTAGCTTTTCACCAGGAACTTGGCTGAAACGTTCCTCCCTACTAGCAAATTTCCTTTCCGTGATGGCCTTGATCTTGGCACGATTGGTCCTAAACTGGTCGGACAGGGTCTTCTCTCTTGCCTTCTCAGCTTTGGACATGTGAATGCTCTCCATAAGAACTCTCTTCTTCTTAAAGACATTACCCTTAACCTTCATATACATTACCCTTTGGACTTGTGTGTCTCAATTGGATCACACTATGTTGTATTTATAATAGAATTGCAATAAATACAATAAATAATAACTAATTATTCTAATCCTAATTGATATGCACACCTAAGAATGATGTGTACATGATTAGGATTCTAACACTCCTCCTCAAGCTAAAGCTTACTAAGCTTTAAGCTTGTTACGATAAAACAAAATTGTTCCGGATCGGCCAAACACTAGGCCATATTCAGCAAAGCCCACGATCCATATTTAATAAACGGTGCAGATTCGTTCTCTCTATCAAAAAGCATAGGCGCATTCGGCCAAGCACCTGTCATAACGTGCCACGTGTAGACACTGATTCCTATAAAAGCGTAGTCCCATCACCGATTACAGGCACTGCAAGAAAAACTGTTTTTACCGGCAAGGACTTTCCGGCGGATTGACATCCGCCGAAAAATTTCCGGCGAATTTTAGGACTTACCGGCGGATTTTATCCGCCGAAACATTACCGGCGGATTTGTTGGTTTTTCCGGCGGATAAAAAAAATTTATAAAAAACATCCGCCGGTAAGGTATTTTTCAGCGGACTTTTTTGAAAAAACGCAAGGTAAATCCGCCGGAAACCCCCTAAATCCGCCGGAAACCCCCTGATCCGCCGGAAACCCCCAAAATCTGTCGGTAAATGACATTTCCGGTGGATTCTACTTTTTGACCGTTTGACTTCGTTTCTTCTATATAAATCCCTTCTCCGGATGTTGTGTTTGATATGTTCGGTTGCAAGTATGATCCAATTCGTTACCCTCATTAAATGAAATGCTGGGAGGATTTCCATTCCAAATGAGATTTGGAGACTAGAGTTGCATGGGGACTTTTATTTTGTTTTGGAAGTTGGCCCTTGTATTCGTGGTCTCAACAACAGGCGCTTAGGCAACATCCTTACTGATACGCATGCCATCTGCCAAGCATATGGGGGGTGTTGAGAGTGTGGAAGCCTCGTTAACATACTATCAGACCGGGAGCTTCAAGGTCGTCAGGATTATGCCGACGGTAGCCTCTGATGGAAGTGGGAGTGACAGTGATACTGCGAGTGATGCTGGATCCGGCTCTGTTGTTACCCAGTTGTAGTTTTTTACTGTTATTTTGTTTATCAATAATTGTAATTGAACGTCACTGATTTAGTAATGAATAAATATTGGGTTGATTATTTTTTGGTTTACGTCACTGGTGGAGTTAAACAACTAAGGATCTCGGCGACGGTCCGTGTGGTTTCCACGTACAAATGCAGATAACCCTTCCATTTAAACAAGACATAAATGGACATCATTTCTTGGACGTCATCGTCGTTCCAGTGCACACGTCCATCAGACCAATCGGGTTTCCGATAAACTATACGAGTTATCTCTCGCTCGTCGCCCTCCACTTGCACCTTACCCAGTAGTTTATCTTTTAGGGCAGCGAATGTTATGTTGTGTTTAAGCCTACACTGCATTGTGTCTCGCCCCTCAAAACAGACACCATCAACTTTGTTGGTGATGATGCCCTGATGATGAATGATAGTGAGGGAAGAATCCTCTGAGTATTGTGTTAGGGGCATTTTTTTTTGTGTTTATACGATTTCGTGGAGAAGAAGCAGAGAAGGGTTAGGGTTTTTGTGAAGTAGAAGGGAAAGCTGAAGCCCAATTTATTATAGGTGTGGGGAAACATGAGCCGTTGATCAAAATTTTAGATCACAAATTTGAGCCGTTTATTTTTAGGTATTTTCGGCGGATTTTTAGGTATTTTCGGCGGATTTTTAGGTATTTCCGGCTGATTTAGGTCTACGAGGGGGAATTTTTTTAAAAAATCCGCCGGAAATACCTAAAAATCCGCCGGAAATGACGAACCGACTAAAATCCGCCGGAAAAATCATTTCCGGCGGAATTTTTGAAAAGGGCGGGGAATTTGATTTTTGAAAATCCGCCGGAAATCCCCTAAATCTGCCGGTAAATGACATTTCCGGCGGATTCTCCTTTTGACCGTTGGACTTCGGTTCTTCTATATAATCCCTTCTCCATTCTCCACTTCTTCTTCACACCTCTACCAATACTCTCATTCTCTCTACTATAACTCTTCTTGAAATTCCTCTCTTCCTCTCTCTACTAAATCTCTTCCTCTCTTTGGCAAATTTCTTCGATCTAAGGTATGTTTGTAACATGAGTTAATAGTTTTAGTTTTTGAAAAATTTTATAATATGAGTTTGTTACTAATTGTGGTGTTGTTTGTTTAGGTATTGTTTAAGTTTGCGTTCCCCATTTTTCCTCTTTGTTCGAGTTGGGGATACACTTCAAGTCAGAGCCTTCTCTTCACTACGGTTAGTTATCAAAGTAAAGTAATTAATATATCAATTTATATATATATAAGGATTTTTTGTTTTTAGTGTCTAAAAAAATTTTACCAACTTTTGGTCACCGTAAAATTTGGATTTTTTTTAGTACTTGGTGACTTTTAATAACGCTTATTGTCGATGATTTGAATACATGTTCCTGTGTCTCAATGTAGTGTCTTAGAAGTTGGTTTTTTCAAATCACATTTTTCAAATCACATTTTTGGTACAATATTAAAATCAATAAAATATTAAAATCAATAAAATTTTGTTTGCAATAATAATACAAAATAATTTATATTTAAAAAACTTATTTATTAAGTTCACTTATAAATTTTATTAACAGATATTGTCTTATAAAAATTGAAATTTAAAAATAAATTTGCAATTATTATTTATAATGTTTAAATTATTAATATATAACATTATATAAAAATTCATTGTGTTGCTGGTAATTGATAGTTTATTGATATATCAAATTTTGTAGTGTAGTACATAGACCGATCTTGAAATTATGGATCGTAGTTGGATGTATGATCGATTGTTTCCAAGAAGATCCTGTAACACCCCGATAATTTCTAACTTGTAGAAATCACTGAAATGCACCACTGGCATATATCAGAGTACTTCCTGTTTCAAATACTGAACACGAACTAAAACCTCGATGCTAAAAACCATCAAGTGCGCTTGCATAACTCAACATAAAATACATAATGCGTTCCTTACACCACTCATAACTAGTGTTCAGTACAAAAATAGAAAGTATCACTAGTGGAAAAAATGGATTCTGCATCGGCAATTAATATCGGTTCAAAAACTAACTGATGTTAAAAATAAGGCGGTGGCATTTTTGAAATTATCATGAAACTTTTCGCATCGGTTGAGGCTCTAACCGATGTAGAATTGCACACCTAAGGCAAGATTACACATTTAATATCAGGTCCAATGGCAACCGATGCGGAAAACCGAAAATTAACATCATCTCTCTAATTGCAACAGATGCGAAAAATCCCCAATTTTTTTGAGCTCTCGCAACATTTTATTTAGCGCTTCGTTCTCACATTCTGCGTTCTCACAGGAAACCCTCTCACACGTCGTTCTCTCCCTCTCACTCTGCGTCGTTCTCTCTCACCCTCTCACCGTTCTCTCTGCGTCGTCCACGCCGTTCTCTCTGCGGCGTCCACGCCGTTCTCTCTGCGTCGTCCACGCCGCTCTCTCTGCGCTGTCCACGCCGCTGCTACGTCCAGGTCGTTGCTAGTTGCGCCGACGCTGTCTCTTGAAACCCACATCGTCGCTGTCTCGATCTCTTGAATCACCGCCTCTTCATGTAAGTTCCATTCTGTTTTTCTCTTCTGGACTTTCCTATTTCTGTTTTCATTCTCTAACAAGTACCCCCACTTGGTAACCCCTTCATCTCTTCCACTCTCTAGGGTTTATGATTATTATTATTGCTGTTTGTTGAAGAAATTGTATGATGTTGTGTGATTAACCAGGGAAATGTGGGATATGCAGACTGCTGGAGAGATATGTGAAGAATAAAAACAACTCACATCACACGTGGTGGTGGTGGTGGTTTTCATTAATCAAGAGTTATTTTATGATAAAATAAGTATCAGTGAGTCATGTTTAGGGAAAACCTTACTGCACATTTATAAGACTTGTGATAATGATATTTGAGAGTTGAGAGACTGGTTTTATTGCTAGGTTTAAAAATCTGTACACTTTCTAATATTTCCGTGTCATGTAGAAGCAATGTTTTCTTTCTTTAGAATTGTGTTTTTTTCTTACCGATGTTCTTTATATGAATGGAATAAATGTTTGTACAAACTGGCATTGTTTATCAATCTGTTGATACACTTCTTCTCCATGGTTTATCTGCCCTTGTTCAGAGATATCTTGGAGCTGACTGAGGCCGTTAAAGTTAAAGATGCCGAGTCAGAGTCATATATATCTGAAATTGAGGTTTCCTAATGCCTTAACTTTTCTTCATTCGCAGACTAGATGAACAGCAGTTAGTGAGGGGTATGCTCTAACTTTCTTTTCTCATGATATAATTAATTGCTTTCCTGCAGACTATTGGTCAAGCATATGAAGATATGCAGACACAGAACCAACATCTGTTGCAGCAGGTGACTGAGAGGGATGACTATAATATTAAGGTATGTCTCGTTATCTCTAGTAAATACTGCCTTGCTGTGATCTTATTGAGAGAGAAAGAGAGGTTAAGAGAAACAAAATTTCCTGAATATGGGAGTCTCCCGTAGTGCTTGTACTATCATCTGGGCTTTTGCTAACCTGGTTGGTGAGAAAGTAATGATTCATCTTTGTAACTTAACAAAAAAAATCTTTGTAACTAATATCTTAACTTTTGCATTGTTCTCTACATAAATAATTCCACTTGTTTGTATTAATCATATGGCAAACTTTATGCAGCTTGTATCAGAAAGTGTGAAGACAAAACAGGCACATAGCACTTTACTGTCTGAGAAGCAAGCGTTAGCAAAGCAACTTCAACAGATCAATTCTTGTATAGATAATGCAAAGACTAGGATTTTACACAGTGAGGAGCAGGTCCTACTTCGCCTGCTGTCTTCTCCTCAACTTATATAATTTACTCTGATATTTTGCTGAACAACATTGCTGCTGAGTGCTGACCACTGTTGTAACTTGTAAACATTTATTTGAATCCAACAGATGAAACTATGCTATCTGAAGCTGTTAAATGTACTCAAGAGGAAAAACACCTTGCAGTCACCTTAGAATTTGCCAAATGGGAATTGGCTGATGCTGAGAAGGAGTTCAAGTTGCTCAAGTCAGCTGCTTCATCTTTAGAGAAAGAATATGACCAAGTTCAGAAAGATGTAGAAGCTATTGGAATGGAATTGGATAGTGAAAGGTATTTTTTTGTCTAAGTAGTTCCTCAATCAATTTTTGATCTGGGAAAGATTTCTAAACAAAAGCTCTTAGATTGGGATTCAAACTATCCTCCACTTCTTGATCTTTTAATGGATGTTTATTTTGTGGGTGAGGGGAGAAACTTGCGGATGCAGTTTTAATTATAATGATGATCCTAGAGCCTCCAGAAGTTTGTGAAACCGATGAACTAGTGATATTGTTGAGGGGTTGAGTGAACAGGGGATCAAAAAGTAGTCTCAAGCTCAAGATGCTTTGTATATCGATTGATTCTGAAGCTGGCTTACTTCCTGGTAGTTGCTTAGTTTGTACAAAAATCATATTTTGTGGAAAACTCAACTGAGTTAATCATAATTGATTCTTTAAAAACAAATAGTTTGGCTAAACATGTCGAGTATAAGATGCCATATTTTGTTTGGCTAAACATCTTTCTTCCAGGTACATAATCTTGTTAATTTTTCTCATTGAATTTTATTGCAACAGATCTGATGCTTATGTTTATTGATTTTTTATCCTCACTTTAGGTTCTCAACATTCCTACCAAAATTAACAAGGGTACTGTGGAAATCATTACCCTTGTTGAACTCATTAAAAAGGGAGACAAGGTGGGGTCTTCTGAAGCTGCTTTGCTTGCCAAGTTAGGCATAAGGCCATTTTCGTATGGGCTTGTTGTCCTTTCTGTTTATGATAACGGCTCAGTGTTTAGCCCTGAAGTTATTGATCTTACTGAGGATGACCTCATGGGGAAGTTTGCCATTGGTGTCTCAATGGTTACTTCTCTTTCATTGGCCATCTCATACCCAACACTTGCTGCTGCCCCACACATGTTTGTCAATTCCTACAAGAATGTTCTAGCTGTTGCAGTGGCAACTGAATATTCTTTCCCTGAGGCAGACAAGGTTAAGGAATTCCTCAAGGTATATTTCCTTTTCAGAGTTGAATCATTTGACACTAAATTAGTGATTGGATATTTCTATGTTTCTTATTCATTGGTTTTGTTCAATGCAGGACCCAAGTAAGTTTGCTGTGGCTGCAGTTGCTGCACCTGCTGCTGCTTCTGGTGGTGCCCCAGCTGCTGCTGCTGCTAAGGAGGAGGAGAAGAAGGATGAGCCAGCTGAACAAGTTTGGTGTTTGCTTAGGTTATGTTTAAGTAATTTTTTGGTTATGTTTTGTATTATGTTATATGCCTAGTACAAACATTGTATAGTTCTTTCTATTTTCTCTTCTTTTTTGTTGTTGTTGAGTTTAATGGATTGATATAACCAATCTTGCTTTTTCAAATGAATTCAATGATTATTGGTTTATTGAAACCCGGAGGATATTGTGACTGATATTTGCATTGTGATTCTCATTTTTCTTATGTTATCCTCTGTTTGTAGACATAATTGTAGCATGAGTTAGTAAATATATATATATATATATATATATATATATATATATATATATATATATATATATATTCTGTTTATGGTATTTAACAAAGCAAAACTGGTGAGTAATTTATAAATAAATGAATATACGTACAAATTGTGAATTTTTTTTTTTAAAAAAAGTTAGTTTTAACATCGGTTCCCATCAGGACCTGATGCGAAAAGTACTTTTCGCATCAGGTGGTTCTGAAAATCCGATGCCAAAAAGGTGCTAAAATCTAATTAAAAAGGACTTTTGGCATCGGGTGGTAATACAACTGATGCGAAAAATACTTTTCGCATCAGGTCCGTACGTGATGCAAAATGTGCGTACTTTTAACATCACCTGAATCTATAACGGACACGGAACTGATGCGAAAAGTCATTTTTAACCGATGCGAAAAGCCTAAATTGTAGTAGTGTATGCGAAAGCGATTTACAACTTTTACAAGCATAAGTCGTACAATCGAACATGCTATGATAAGAAGGAAAAAAATACAAGACATGACAGAAATAAAATATCTGCGTCTCCTCCAAGCAGCTCCATAACCTTACTTCATTACCTTTAATCTTTCATGCTTCTCTGAAAAACCACAAATCATAAAGGGTGAGATAACATATCTCAGTGAGTTCTATCGAGACCCCTTACTAACTCTCTCGGTTCATTATGCTTAATTCATAAAGCCGTAGATCCTAAAGTTGACTACGTGGAAACCTGAACGTGTAACTCGTAGCCCTCCTAAGCGACATACGAGAAACACACATAACAATGATTCTTAGCATATCACCGGCAACTTTATTTGAAAGCTACCGGCAAACCCATTCCCTGACCATTCTCTATCAGGGACAAACGATGACGTGGCCTAGGTTTTGGGGCCCATGACTTCCCCTCCCACAAGTACGCAAATCTCCACCCGCATTGGGCCGTCTACCCGCATTGGGCCGTCAACAATCAATAACGTGAACATAACATAACATTATTCTTATTACCATTATAACCTTAGTGATCTCACTCGTGACTACTAAGCTTGTTATCCTGACTTATAGACATCTACAGTTAAACCACCTACATTCATGTATCTCAAACACAATCAACACTACCCGCATTGGGCCGTCACATAAACAATATACCCGCATTGGGCCGTCTACCCGCATTGGGCCGTCAACAAACAATGTACCCGTATTGGGACGTCACATAAACAATATATCCGCATTGGGCAGTCTACCCGCATTGGGCCGTCAACAAACAATGTACCCGCATTGGGCCGTCACATAAACAATATACCCGCATTGGGCCGTCTACCCGCAGTGGGCCGTCAACAAACAATGTACCCCCATTGGGCCGTCACATAAACAATCAACAAGGACATAACATTAACTTCAACATGGAACTTAAAATTGTTATCATTAGAACTTAAGCAAACAAGGTTTTGGCCCATCCTCCAGGGGAAACATCACACTTCATCAATCATAATTACTTTCAATCACAGTCAACATAATCATAAACATCAAACAATTCATTGAAAACATAATCCGCTAAAGAAGCAACAATTCAAACATTCTAATCCAGCAACTGTACCTAAACTTTGAGAATTTATTTAACCAATCAAACGGCCACGGAATTTAGCAAACGACCCCTCTACGGAAAGCTAAGGACGTCTAGTTTCTGAATATGTTTTTAGTGTTGTAGAAAGATGGGTCAATAAATACAGTTTTAGTAAATAACACAGTATGTTCAGAAAACGGGACTGCGGCTGTGACCTAAATTGCGATCCATCTAAAATGACCAAAACCCACTGAATTAATCTGGAACCTGAGCCTAACAGTATAAAATTAAGTCTAGTTTTCAAAGAAATAGAAATCATCGGAAAAGGAGTTCAATTGAAACCACCATGCCCAAAACACTGACCCAATGTCTAGATTGTTCCCAGAATTTTACCCTAAATTGTGGAGCCTATAACTGGAGCTATACTACTCCAAATGCGACCAAACCAAATCCAAAATGACATGCATTCAGTCTAGTTTCTAAATGGTAAGCTATATAATTTATCAACCAGGAAAATAGTCCCAGTTAGCGGAAATCCGAACCTACCCAGAAAGTGTCTACACAGTGAGCTTAGCAACAATTTAAGTATCCAAACAGCAACCAATTCAGCCATCAAGCATAATCTCCTAGTGAGTATAGAACTCACATTTGGCGATGAAAATCGTACACAACACCGGAACTCCGTGAACACGAACGAACCGTAACACACGAACTCTCCGAATCCGCTCCAACAAACACGAAATCTATCCCGGGCGAATCCTCAAACTTGACCAGTTACTGAAGCATCCCCGGATGCATCTCGAATCAACCCGAACTACTTCGAACCGCTTTCCAACTTTGAACTCAGCTACCCGAAATGCTCCTGCTGTTTCCAGCAACCATGTGACATTTTGCAACGAACATAACCCAGTCAATTCTCAACCAAACATAGCAAAACAGGTGTCTATTGTGAATGGAATTTTGTCTATTTTCTGATGGAGGAAACTTCAAACACATACAACCAGAATTCTAGGAGTTATCTCGAGAACAAGGGGGCTGGTTCAGTACTGGGTCAGATTTATAACCGAAACTTGTGGACACAATATCTCCCTCATTTACAAATGAAATCCGATGGTTCTTGGGCCTAAACTGGAGGATTTTGTGTCTAGTTTCTAAAGAAACAACAATGATCGTAATAGGAGGTCTGTACAGGGAGTTACGAAGAAAGCACTAAAGGGTGCCAAAACGGGTTTCTGCAGCACTTGTTTCTTCATGATGAACTTGTTGCATCTTCAATGGTGATTTGGCTCGGAGAAGGGTGATGGCTTGCGAAATTGAACAGTGTAGAGGAGGATGAGCTGATTGTAATGGTCTTAAGATCTCTCACATGCATGGAAGGTTGAAGGATTAATCCTCTCTCCTTCTCTCTCTCTCTCCTCACGGTTTCCCTCTTTCTTTTTCCCCTCTCTACTTCTGTATTTTCTACAATTGATGCAAATGAGGTGAGTGTGGGGAGGTACCTAAGCTGGGGGGTGTAAGTGGGGGTGGGAAAAGTCAATTCTGCCCTCACTTATTTAATTAAAATTACTAAGATACCTTTTTTCTCTTAACATACCCAACTTGATAACTATGACTCATTTCCATTCCAAACTTTCAGTTTTGCTAAACAAAGTGAGATTTGGGTGACTTTGACAAGTGTGAGCTGAAGGTGTTCTAAATGTTAGGAACTGACAAAAATACCCCTGATAGCTAATATCATACTTAGACTTCTATTTCACTAATTAATCAAACATAACCTTATGCTAACTTTTATTAACCAACTTAGCTAGAAATTGGGGATGTTACAATCACCCCAACTTGAAAGATTTTGTCCCCAAAATCGTCCAGGTTACTCAATGAACATTATCTTGAAGCTTCATGTACCTTCATTCCACTTAGGAAGTTAAACCCTAACACCTCTTCATGACGCTTAAAGAGATTCACCCCAACTTGGATTGACCATAGTCAATTCTATCTCCGCACATTAACTATCGAAGGAAATCGTGATCGCATCAAAGAGTTTAGGAAAAGAAACAAGATACATTTCCAAAAGCGGTTTTGCTCTATAGTGCAACCAAGTTTTCGTCCATACTTAATGTAACCTGAACTCTCTACATGACCCTATGGTTGAACCGGTTTCAAGAATATAAAACGGTCGCCCATAGCTCCTTCGAATCGTCAGTGATGCCAATCTGTAATTCCGGTACTTCATCGGTAGCCCTCTGCTTCTACTGCGCGCTCTAATGAAACGAGAAGGCTAGAAATCCTATGGTTAAGGGTTCGGACATTTTCGGGGCTGAGGCAACCAATAGTCATCATTCTCAGTAACTCACATGAAACATTGAGCGGATCCTGACTCAATACTTCACATAATATACTGAAAGGTTCTGACAGTCAATTGTCTAAGTCCCTAACTGACTTAATCTAATAACCTCTTGACCGCAAGGTCACTAAGCCCGACTAAGTCGAACTGCTCTGATACCAATTTTAACACCCCGATAATTTCTAACTTGTAGAAATCACCGAAATGCACCACTGGCATATATCAGAGTACTTCCAGTTTCAAATACTGAACACGAACTAAAACCTCGATGCAAAAAACCATCAAGTGCGCTTGCATAACTCAACATAAAATACATAATGCGTTCCTTACACCACTCATAAGTAGTGTTCAACACCAAAATAGAAAGTATGCGGAAGCGATTTACAATTTTTACAAGCATAAGTCGTACAATCATACATGCTATGATAAGAAGGAAAAAAATACAAGACATGACAGAAATAAATTATCAGCGTCTCCTCCAAGCAGCTCCATAACCTTACTTCATTACCTTTAATCTTTCCTGCTTCTCTGAAAAACCACAAATCATAAAGGGTGAGATAACATATCTCAGTAAGTTATATCGAGACCCCTTACTAACTCTCTCGGTTCATTATGCTTAATTCATAAAGCCGTAGTCCCTAAAGTTGACTACGTGGAAACCTGAACGTGTAACTCGTAGCCCTCCTAAGCGACCTACGAGAAACACACATAACAATGATTCTTAGCATATCACCGGCAACTTTATTTGAAAGCTACCGGCAAACCCATCCCTGACCATTCTCTATCAGGGACAAATGATGATGGGGCCTAGGTTTTGGGGCTCATGGCTTCCCCTCCCACTAGTACGCTAATCTCCACCCGCATTGGGCCGTCTACCCGCATTAGGCCGTCAACAATCAATAACATGAACATAACATAACGTTTTTATTACTACCATTATAACCTTAGTGATCTCACTCGTGACTACTAAGCTTGTTTTCCTGACTTATAGACATCTACAGTTAAACAACCTACATTCATGTATCTCAAACACAATCAACACTACCCGCATTGGGCCGTCACATAAACAATATACCCGCATTGGGCCGTCTACCCGCATTGGGTCGTCAACAAACAATGTACCCGCATTGGGCCGTCACATAAACAATATACCCGCATTGGGCCGTCAACAAACAATGTACCCCCATTGGGCCGTACATAAACAATATACCCGCATTGGGCCGTCTACCCGCATTGGGCCGTCAACAAACAATGTAACCGCATTGGGCCGTCACATAAACAATATACCCACATTGGGCTGTCTACCCGCATTGGGCCGTCAACAAACAATGTACCCGCATTGGGCCGTCACATATACAATCAACAAGGACATAACATTAACTTCAACATGGAACATAAAATTGTTATCATTAGAACTTAAGCAAACAAGGTTTTGGCCCATCCTCCAAGGGAAACATCACACTTCATCAATCATAATTAGTTTCAATCACAGTCAACATAATCATAAACATCAAACAATTCATTGAAAACATAATCCGCTAAAGAAGCAACAATTCAAACATTCTAATTCAGCAACTGTACCTAAATTTTGAGAATTTATTTAACCTATCAAACGGCCACGGATTTTAGCAAACGACCCCTCTACGGAAAGCTAAGGACGTCTAGTTTCTGACTATGTTTTTAGAGTTGTAGAACGATGGGTCAATAAATACAGTTTTAGTAAATAACACAGTATGTTCAGAAAACGGGACTGCGGCTGTGACCTAAATTGCGATCTGTTCTGTACTGAGAAGCTTTTTGGTCGGCTGCTATTGGTAGGTCTCTTGCTGTCCTGGCAGAAGGTCAGTGAGCGCCCGGGGGGGTACCTGCAAGCCACTTCGACGCTCAAGTCAGTATATAGAATATATGAGTGAAGGTACTAAAGATTAGAGATTGAACATTTCTTAGGGCAAAGTTTGCCTGTATTTATAGGAAATCGTGCCCTCTCGTGGATCGTTGGATGGGTATAGTCGATCTTGACCGTCCAAGCATGTTGGGCTCGCATGAGGTGGATATGGGCTGAATCGGTCGGGCTGATCCATATGACTTGCTAAGCGCACCTTCTGGTTTTGCTAATGGGACCATTTGGTTGACTCCAGAACACTATCCTTCTAAAATGACCAAAACCCACTCAATTAATCTGGAACCTGGGCCTAATAGTAGAAAATTAAGTCTAGTTTTCAAAGAAATAGAAATCATCCGAAAGGAGTTCAATTGAAACCACCATACCCAAAACACTGACCCTATGTCCAGATTGTTCCCAGAATTTTCCCCTAACTTGTGGAGCCTATAACTGGAGCTATACTACTCCAAATGCGACCAAACCAAATCCAAAATGACATGCACTCAGTCTAGTTTCTAAAATGGTAAGCTATACAATTTATCAACCAGTAAAACAGTCCCAATTAGACGAAATCCGAAGCTACCCAGAAAGTGTCTACACAGTGAGCTTAGCAACAATTTAAGTATCCAAACAGCAACCAATTCAGCCATCAAGCATAATCTCCTAGTGAGTATAGAACTCACATTTGGCGATGAAAATCGTACACAACACCGGAACTCCGTGAACATGAACGAACCGTAACACGAACTCTCTGAATCCGCTCCAACGAACACGAAATCGATCCCGGGCGAATCCTCAAACTTGACCAGTTACTGAAGCATCCCTGAATGCATCTCGAATCAACCCGAACTACTTCGAACCGCTTTCCAACTTTGAACTCAGCTACCTGAAATGCTCCTGCTGTTTCCAGCAACCATGTGACATTTTTCAACAAACATAACCCAGTCAATTCTCAACCAAACTTAGCAAAACAGGTGTCTATTGTGAAGGTAATTTTGTCTATTTTCTGATGGGGAAAACTTCAACGCATGCAACCAAAATTCTAGGAGTTATCGCGAAAACAAGGGGACTGGTTCAGTACTGGGTCAGATTTATAACCGAAACTTGTGCACACAATATCTCCCTCATTTCCATATGAAATCTGATGGTTCTTGTACCTAAATTGGAGGATTTTGTGTATAGTTTCTAAAGAAACAACAATGATCTTAATAGGAGGTCTGTACAGCGAGTTACGAAGAAAACACTGAAGGGTGCCAAAACGGGTTTCTACAGCACTTGTTTCTTCATGATGAACTTGTTGCATCTTCAATGGTGATTTGTCTTGGAGAAGCGTGATGGATTGCGAAATTGGTATCACAGTGTAGAGGAGGATGAGCTGATTGTAATGGTCTTAAGATTTCTCACATGTATGGAAGGTTGAAGGATTAATCCTCTCTCCTTCTCTCTCTCCTCACGGTTTCCCTCTTTCTTTCCCCCCTCTCTACTTCTGTATTTTCTGCAATTGATGCAAATGAGGTGAGTGTGGGGAGGTACCTTAGCTGGGGGGTGTAAGTGGGGGTGGGAAAAAACAATTCTATCCTCACTTATTTACTTAAAATTACTAAGATACGCTTTTTTCTCTTAACATACCCTTAACTTGATAACTATGACTCATTTCCATTCCAAACTTTCAGTTTTTCTAAACAAAGTGAGATTTGGGTGACTTTGACAAGTGTGAGCTGAAGGTGTTCTAAATTTTAGGAAATGACCAAAATACCCCTGATTGCTAAATCACACTTAGACTTCTATTTCGCTAATTAATCAAACATAACCTCATGCTAACTATTATTAACCAACTTAGCTAGAAATTGGGGATGTTACAGATCCGGTTTAAAGCGACGTCGTTTTGTAGAAGGAGATGAAGAGTTAATTTTTTGTGCTAAGGCCCATGAAGAATTTGCACGACAAGGCGGTATTAGATGTCCGTGCTTGAAATGTTCCTTTCAATTTATAAAAAATGAAGAAGAAGTTAGACTTGATTTGTACAATAATGGGTTTAGGCCAAATTATTGGATATGGACTCGTCACGGGGAAGTAGGACCAGGGGTAGCTGCTGCAGTTCCTGCGGTTAATGTTCCGGTTGAAGTAGTAGCTCCCACATCAAGTAGTTATCCAGCGACTACGACATTTGAAAGCCAAACTATACAACTGTTAGATGTTTATCAGGGAATGATATCTGACGCTGTTGGAGTAAATTTGGATTTTGAAGAAACAGAATATGATGCTGAAGAAGTTCCAAATGAGAAAGCTCAAAGGTTTTACATGTATTTGAGTGAGACAAATAAACCATTATTTGAAGGATCTAAAGACTCAAAATTATCAATGTGTGTTCGGTTGTTGGGTCTTAAGTCTCAATTTAATGTTGCTGAGTTGTGCATGGAATATATGACCAAAATGATGTTGGATGCAACCCCCATTAGAGGGATTTTGCCGCAAAGTTATTATGAAGCTAAAAGACTGGTATCGAAGCTTGGCTTAAAATCTAAAAGAATTGATTGTTGTGTGTCTGGTTTCATGCTCTATTATAACAATGAGTTTGGCATAAATGATGGAGAGTTGTCGGAATGCAAGTTGTGTGGAGAGCCACGCTATCGTGTCAGTAGGAAAGGGATGAGCAGAGGCAAACAGGTTCCACGAAAAGCAATGTTCTATCTGCCGCTTATACCAAGGCTACAGAGGATATTTATTTCAATGGAGACCGCGGGTAAAATGACGTGGCACCATCAAAATAGAGATAATTCTGGTGAATTACGTCACCCATCTGATGGTGAAGCTTGGAAACATTTTGATCGTGTTCATCCAAATTTTGCCAGTGATCCACGCAATGTTCGGATTGGTTTATGCTCTGATGGTTTCACACCATATATTCAAACCTCGGCAACACCGTATTCTTGTTGGCTAGTTATTGTTACCCCATACAACCTTTTGCCAGATGATGTATGCATCTAACTCTAATAATTTAGTGCTTTGTGCATTGATAAAGTTATAACATGTGCTAATTTCTCTAGCCCACATTCAATGACGAGTAGCATAAGTGCGGTCTTAGTGATAAGACAATAAAATCGTATAAGGGCATTTCTTTGTGACTTTGCGATGAGAGACGATTAACGCTTGTCAACAATTTCTATCCAAATATATATGAGCATGTTAAGCGACAACTCTACTGCGTATTAGTGTAGTGGTGTGCCACGCAATGAAGATTTGCTGTCAATCCAGTCATGGTATTGTAATCTCAATAATTATTTGATTATGCATATCATGGAAAATTGAACCAGGAGTGTCGCGACGAGGTTGGGTTAGAAATGATGCCGATAGCTCGGTTAGCATGTTGCTAAATTTGAGATCTCCGCACAGTCGTTGGTGTGGTGAGTTGATTTGGATCTTGGCATCGATGCTTTGGTTTCCAGGCTCACCAAGAATAAGCGTATTAGTAATAATTGAAATTTTACCTTTCATGCCTTATTTAATCAGACCCTACTGTAATGAGGTATGCTTCCTTAAGCCAACGGGGTAGCCCTAAGTTTAATTTATATTAGGCCCAACTGCCTAAGCCAGGACTTCCCTAAATTGAAGTTCTTCAGGACTTCCTTCGTAGTTCAGTGCTTGGCCCATCTATGAAGATCACATCGGCCCAGAATTTCAGAGTTGGATATCAGCAAGTTGCAGAATCCAAGTCGAAATTGATCTCGGTGCTCGTACGAAATGAAGGATTACGAGGGCAGCCACTGAACTGAACTCAGTCACCAAAGATTGGACCGATGCGGAAATCAATCGTTGCCGAACGTGTGCAAAATGGTGAACACTTTGACCGAGGTCAGCATGGGTGCACAAGAAGAGATTGGCGTGGGGAGGTCTATTCGTTAAAGCACCGGACACGGCGCTAAAAACGCAGGTGGCGCTGCTCTGATTTTGAAGCTTAAGTTCGAACTATCCTTGACATCGGAAAAGCAGTTGTCGATTTTGGAACTTCCCACAACGAAAGACAACACGGTTTGATGTCGTCATCTCGACTTCTTGTGAGGCGGTTGTTCCATTCAAGGGAGGACAACAACATTCCTGAGACGGGGTCGACACAAAAGTTAGTGAAGCGACGTTGGGCTTACCATGGCGACGGCGACGCTGCCTTGATTAATGAGGATTGATCGATTCGATTGTAACAGATCTGGTCTTTCCATGAAGAACGAATCTGGTTCTTGACGATGCAACCAGGCTCAGATATGAACCAACTACAACCAGGTCTCATGATGATCTTTCTTTTTTGCTTAGGAAGAAGAAATTTGATTCTTTTTGAATTTCGCCGAA
Source organism: Astragalus membranaceus (assembly GCA_039519185.1). Lineage (NCBI taxonomy): Eukaryota > Viridiplantae > Streptophyta > Magnoliopsida > Fabales > Fabaceae > Astragalus > Astragalus membranaceus. The sequence goes on along the minus strand of CM076850.1, from coordinate 23,439,450 downwards.
GTAGAAGTAAAACCAGGAGTGCATTAGTACCCCAAATGTTATTTCCCAAAACTACAGATCTGAAAAATAGAGACCTCAACGTCGCACATATGTGAGGAATCAGATCAGAGTGTGTGTTTAGAAAAATTGAATTCTCTGCCACCGTGAGTGAAAAGGAGAGAGCGATGAAGCGCTCCCACTGTGGTCGCCAATGTTCTGAACGGAACTCATGAGAGAGAGAGAGAGAGAGGGAGAACTACCTCATTGCGGCGGATCCGAGGTGACTCCTAGCTAATCCAAGATGACTTCAAGCTCGGGCGAGAGAAAAAGGGGGCCGCCACCTGCAAGCACTCCGACGCCCAAGTCAATCCATAATCAAGATGGAGTATATGAGAAGAGTGGAGAAAGCATACCATATTTGGGGCGCATAGTGGTTTATATAGTGTCGCAATTGGGCCAGCTTGCAATTGGGCTCATAGGCCCATTATCTAGCCAAAGTTGGATCCGGAACATATAAATGTTCTGAACGGAACTCATGAGAGAGATAGAGAGAGAAATACCTCATTGCGGCGGATCCGAGGTGACTCCCAGCTAATCCAAGATGACTTCAACCTCGGGCGAGAGAAAAAGGGGGCCGCCACCTGCAAGCACTCCGACGCCCAAGTCAATCTATAATCAAGATGGAGTATATGCATGAGAATAGTGGAGAAAGCATACCATATTTGGAGCGCATAGTGGTTTATATAGTGTCACAATTGGGCCAGCTTGCAATTGGGCTCCTAGGCCCATTATCTAGCCAAAGTTGGATCCGGAACACATATATCAAAGTAAACACACATATACTATAGTTAAACACACATGCATAATATAATAAGTTAACTATACTATAGTTAAACACACATGCATAATATAATAAGTTAACTTCTCCCCCAACTTAAAGTTGAGCAGTATCCTCACTGATCTTTAAAAATAAAACCATGGGAGGAGGATTAGTTCACAAAATAACTTAGTGCAACATATAATTATCAAAAGCATAATTAAACATAATATTTAACAACATTCAAATATAATTACTGTTTTGATGCCCTCACTCTTTAGCCTTGAGCTAGACCTCACTGCAGAATGCTTCACCCTCTGTCTTTTCTTTTTGGGCTCCTCAGGTTTGGATGCACTTGCACCAGTTTCTCTTGCATCAGGGACATCAATGGTGGATGTGCACCTCCATCAGGTTGCTCTGCAACATTCTTCTCAGCATTTTAATTTTCACCCAAGTGTGTTATGGAGTTTGATGCAGGAGCACTGAAATTTTGATAGTGCAGGTGCAAGCAGTGCAGCTGCACTGGGAATTCTCTTAACATTTTGGCTCCACTCCTGAGCCTTGAGCTTGATCTTACAGGAATGTATTTGACCTTCTGCTTCTTCTTCTTGGGCTCCTCAATTTTTGGTGCATCTGCATTAGATGCAGTTGCACGATCCACCTCTGTTTTCCTACAAAATACTTCAAAACATAAAACTGAAAAAAGAACATAATTAATAATTCAAAATCATGGGTTGCCTCCCATAAGCGCTTGATTTAAGAGTCTTTCAGCCTGACTATCTCCTTGATTTAGAGATTTTGGAAATGAGTGGTGCATTTGTCCCTCACCACAAGTGCTCCATAATACTGCTTCACCATTTTTCCATTGATTTGGAATGTGGAAATGGTGGCTTCATCAAACAATTCCACTACCCCATTAGGATACACTTTCACCAAATTTTGTGGAGTAGGATTTTTGTGAGATGAGCATTGGGTTGGGAGAGTTCGTTGTTTGTTGAGTGCTTCTTTAGGGTCTGGTTCAGGCGCAATCTCTTTAACACTCCATTCTTCTTCTGATTCATTTCTTCTTCCCACACTCTCCTTTTCCACCATGTCTTCACCTAGCAGTGCAGGAGCATCAGATGCAAGAGCATTGATCAGATGATCCTTTTGTGCTGGTTCTTCTCTTGGCAGAATGTTTTTTTCCAAGATTTCTTCTTCAGGTGGTGCAGCTGCATCTGGTGCAAGTGCACTAGTGAGATGATCATACTGCTTATGGAATTGCTTCTGCACTAAATGGTCAAGATAAATGATTGATGAACATTCTTCACTCTCCTCTGCAGGATATTTCAGAACATTCATCACATTGAATTTCACCTCTTGATCATTCACTCTCATGGTTAGTTCACCTTTTTGTACATCAATGAGTGTCTTTCCAGTTGCCAATAATGGCCTTCCAAGGATAACAGGGACTTCTTTATCTGTAACAAAATCAAGAATAACAAAATCTGCAGGAAACGCAAATTTGTCAACCTTAACTAAAATATCTTCAATAATTCCCTCTGGGTAGGCTATTGATCTATCAGCAAGTTGAAGTGTCACAGTTGTAGGCCTGGCATTTCCAATTTCAAGTTGTGTAAATATTGATTTAGGCATCAAGTTGATACTTGCACCTAAATCACATAATGCACGACCAGTGTAAGATTTTCCAATTGAGAGTGGAATTGTAAAACTGCCAAGATCCTTCAATTTCCTTGGAATTTTGTTTTGCAAAATTAAACTACATTCTTTAGACATAGCAACTGTTTCAAAATCCCCTTATCTTTTTCTTTTTGAAAGCACATCTTTCATGAATTTAGCATAATTAGGCATTTGTTGAAGTGCTTCAACTAAGGGAACATTGATGTGTAATTGTTTTAAAACATCTCAAAACTTACTGAATTGCTTATCCCCATGTGCCTTTTTTAACCTTTGAGGAAAAGGAGGAGGAGGGTATTCAGGGACTAACCTTGGAGTTGGAACTTCATGAGGTGCAGATGCATCAGGTGCTTCTGCATCTTGAGCATTTTTTTCTCCCTTACCTGTACCTTCAATCTCTTGTGGTTCTGAAAGATCTTTTCCATTCCTAAGAGAAATGACCTTCACCTGTTCCTTTCCTGGCCTGTGGGATGTGGTAGCTTCTGTGTTTGAGGGTAGTGTACCTGTTGGTTTTTGATACAGAGCTTTTGCTAATTGTCCCACTTGATTCTCCAAGTTTTTGATGGAGGCATTACGAGTTGGAATTTGAACTTTTGTATCACTCATAAATGCTTCTGTCCTATCCATAAATGCATCTGTTTTACCCATAAATGCTTTCAATAAGGCTTCCATGGAGTTGTCCATTTCTGGTGCAGATGGTCTTTGGACGTATTGAGAAAGGAATCCTGGTGGAGTAGATGGTGCAGCTGCATTGGGTGCAGCAGCATAATTACTCCCCCACCAGAAATCTGGGTGACTGTTCCAATCTGGATTATAGGTATTTGGGTAAGGGTTGTTATTTTGGTTGTACCCAGCATAATTACTCCCCCACAGACACTGTTCCAATCTAGGACTTAACATGGTTTTAACAAAGTTTTCTTTATTACACTAGTTATCAAAGCCTTCGTTAAAACACTTACCCTTATTAGTTTTGATTTCTAATTATAAACCATGTCTGTGAATATAACTCTACTTATTCTAAGCATCACCAGTGACAACTCTGCCATTGAAATCCGTAACTTCCTTGGTGAAAAGAAGGTAAGTAAAGTAGACATGCTTGAAGGTGTTACCACTCTTCGATCCGAAAAGGTCAAGGATGGGTTATTTTTGGATGGAAATGACATCGAGCTTGTTTCGAGATCTTGTGCTCTCATCAACCAGAAATGTCATGTTAAGAACAAAGATATCCGGAAGTTCCTTGATGGTATCTATGTTAGCGAGAGGGGCACTATACAAGAAGAATAGATGGTGGGCAAATAGGATTATTGATATTTAGTGAGTTACTCATCTGCTTGAACTGTTTAGTGGCGAGTCCTTCTGAGAGAGTTTTTATTATCTTGTTGAGATTAATTTACAATTTTGTGTTATGAAAGTTATGTTTTTGGGAGACCTCATTTGTTAAGGAATATTTTCATAAAAAAAAATGGATGTAGTATAACACACGACCCAAAATGCATACAACACTAAAAAGCATAATAACTTACTCAAAAGCTCATTTTAAAGTTAGAACATCTCAACCAAAAAGGTTTAGCTCATAATAGGCATTGCAAGGCAAAGATAGATGAAATAAAACATATTAATATAGTTGAAAGTACAAGAGATATCAATAGGGTAGAGATTACACTGATTGAAGTACTCTTGCATAAATTTTCCCAGCAGTGCAGAAGCACTGGCTTCCTGGTGCAGTTGCACCTAACTAAGTTGATGAAGAAGTGAAGGAAGAAGTTGTCGATTCCTTCCTTACCTTCTTGCCTACTAACTACTACTAAAACTATAAGAAATGAAACTACTAAATTATAAGTAAAGTGTATGATCTACATATTATGATGTGAGATATGCGATGCTCTTCAAGTGAGAAGTTGAAACCTTTTTATAGCCTTGGAGGTTTCCTTCAAGTGAGGGTTTGCTTGAAAACCAAGTTAACCTAAGGAGGCTTAACCATGGTTACTTTTCTGATCTTTAATTCTGGAGATTGAGTCCAGCACTCATCCTCAAGGGGAGGTCCAATTGTGGAAGGCCATGTGTCTTTAGATGAGTAGCCTTTCATGATGAATTCAAATAGTGGGCGCCTCCTTATGCATGTTGGCATGTGCCTCCATGTGATTTGTGACAAAGCATGATGTCATAGAAGTTTTGGTGCAGTGGTACGATTTGAGGTGCTTCCATTGTGGGGTTATAAACCTTCAGCCCAGGATGGTGCAGAAGCACCTAAGTGCAGTTGCACTGCTGTAATTTGTAGTTTAGTGCAGATGCACTGTTATTTCCTTGGTGTATTTGTGCCTAACTGAAAGTGCGCTGAACAAACACATCAAACATACCAATATATATACAAAAATGCTTAAATCATTACTTAATCTTCTTTGAAAGATAAAATGTTGTTATCTTTATTTATACTACTATTTTTAACACATATTCTACTTGATTTCAAGTAATTAGTTATGTTTAGATGCATAAATAACTCTATATAAAATAGAGTTATCATAACCCCCCCCCCCCCCACCACCTCGCCGGATCAACGCGAGTCGGATCACCTCAGATATCATTCAACCACTTACCACAACATCATCTTGGAAGTAACTCGGATTGAGCCGGCTGAACAGATCAAAAGCATTGTCCCACAAAGTTTTAACCCACCAGCTGAGATATTTTGATTCGTAACCAACATAAGTTACCATCGGATAATCGTCGAGGGGAAGAGAAGTCATCATTAGTGTCGTATGTGGGAAAAGAATCACCACCGGAATGATCGTCGGTGGGAAGAGAAGTCACCACAATAAAATCCATTAATGAGAAAAGAAGGCATGGCAAACAAATAATCTGAGACTACATCGGGAACCAGCGGAGCAAATGTCTAAGGACATGCATTCTCCTCATCCAAAGGACTTTGGTTGGAAGCTTTGCCTCCCTTGTTCCCTTACGCTTACCATAACCAGAGTGACGCCCTTTCCTCTTAGCTTCCTTCATTCCGCGGGCACGTGAATGAGAGTGAACCTTGGTGGGTTTTCTGATAATAAACCCATCCTCCACCAGCTTCCTTATGTTCTAGCGAGAATTTCCCACGGAAATTTCATTTCCTTCATTTGGATCAAGCCTTACTTTTCGTCTTCCGCACTTGAGCATGCTAGCGACGAGCCGCTTTCGAAATTTTAGATAAACCATATTTTGTCGAGAGTGACACTACAACAAAATAGGAAAGCGGCGGCGGTTTTATAAGCATTCTGCGGCGGTTTTATAAGCATTCTGCGGCGGTTTTAACCGCTTCCAAATACCCCTCGCGGCGGTTCCAAAACCGCTGCAGTTACCTCCGCTGCGAGGGAACTCTGCGGCGGTTTTGGCAACCGCTGGAATAACCGCCTGGAGTAGTCCTTAGCGGCGGTTTACGCGGCGGTTTGGGTTTAGTGGCGGTTCTAACCCGCCGCTAAACTGTCGTTTGATTTCCCATATTTCTGCAGCGGTTTTGAGGAATTTTGCGGCGGTTTGCATTTAGCGGCGGTTTAGAACCGCCACTAAACTATTTCTAAAGCAAGTTAACTATCTGTGACGGTTTTGAGGATGTTTGCAACGGTTCAGAACCGCCACTAAACCATTTATGTGATGGTATATTCCTTGCTTATATATAGCGATTCCAAGGATGTCTGCGGTGGTTCAAAACCTGAGGACGAAACTGCTTTTAGCTTTAAAGGCTCAAATAAGTTGTTTTGTTATTTATAACAACTTTTTCTCAAATTATTTAAAAACATAAAAATTATAAACCTACATAAATAATTAAAAAAGTTCATTCATTCATACTTAAATAAAACACACAATAATATCAAAAGGTAGTGTTGTCCCAAAATATCAAAAGATATGTGGTTTAGGAGTATAAATTTCCCCAATATAAGAACATGTTTTTCAAGATTACTAGTTAATAACAAATCCTAAATCTAAAGAGTAGATGTTGGTCCATGATGTGTTGGGGCGTGAATAGCAGATGAAGAGCGCATTGCTTCAGCAGGTGAACGTAAATTGGCAGCCTGAAATTAAACAAAAATAAAGTTATGAAGTTACCAATTATCAAATCTACCAAGTCAATAAGACACCATATTTCAAAATCCATATAGTCTGAAGCAATATAAAATCACTATTGAGATTTGAGATTTGAGAATGTCTATGTGAGGCACAAGGCCCAGAACAATTTTATTGGACAGTTTCAGAATGACAACTAGTTAGTCATTCGGTTGTTCTTGTTAGGCTTTCTAACTCCTAGAGGTTGTGGTTAGCTACTGTGAGAGTTATTTTCCTTGTAATTACAGTTTGCAGTTCTGAACTGCTCCTAACCTCTCTGTTGGAAGTTATCTCAGAGTTCTTATCATAATAATACAAGCATATTCCGCTATTCCAATCTGTTATTCACATATTCCGCTATTCCTATCTGTGGAGGCAAATCAGCCAGTTTAGATATTGAACCCATGTTCAAACAGGTCGCAAAGGAACTAGGTGCCATTTGTGCTAATGCTCTTGGGAATTTATTCTACCAATTTACTAAAGTAATTTTGCAAAACTACCAAGTCAATAAGAAAACATATTTCAAAATCCATATAGTCAGTCTGAAGCAATATAAAATCACTGTAGTTTTGAGCCAACTGTCACATAAGAAAAGTTTTAAGAATCAAGTGTTTTTATTAAATTCTCCAAAAATATGCCAACCCACTACTCAAGGTATAATACCACAAAGAAAAATAGTCTCTTGAGAATGACTTGGTAAACATATTGGTAAACATATAGAAATAAAAAATGCTATTGATAAATAGAAGATACCTCCAAGAATCGTTTAAATGGAACCACCTTGGGTATCATACAAATCCAAACAAACACTTTTTTAAGCTTCTAAAAGAGGGATGATACAAAGAGCACAACAGGAACATTTCCCCCTTCAATCACACAAAATACTAAACCAATGTAAACCATTTTCCTCCACGCAAAAGGAAATAAGAACAAGAAAGAAATGATGCAAACACAACCAAATGGTATAAAAGAGAACTTATGATAAAGAAGCTTAAGTATCATTAACAAGAAGCAGTAATATTCTAAGTAGACATAAGTTAACCACCCACAATCGGTTCCTAACAGCACTACAACTTATACTAACACCAAAACAAAAACTAAAAGGGTAAGTAACAAGTAACAACAACCAAGTTATGCAGGACCAGTCAATAAAGGATCACATTAGACTACCAAAACAGTCTATCATCAGAAAAGTTGGACAGGTTATGCAGGTACCTCATCAAATCTAGTCGGACATTGACCATGAGCTTGCTGCATTAGAAAAGCTACTTGTTCCTCTAAAGTTCGAACTTTAGCTACTTCTCCCTCTAAAGCTTCAACTCTTGCATTACTCGCTTGCAATTCCAACTTTAGCCTATCATAGTCAGCCGTTGTGGGACCACCTGATGAAATGGTTGAGCTCCCATTACGAGAATTAGATGAAAGGTATTGAGTAGGGGTTGGGCCAAATCCCATGCCACGCATACGTCCGGGGTGCTCTTTCCCACATACTTGTATATTAATATCTTCGCCAGAAGATGTCTCATCTACTTTGTCCAACAAATCCTACACAAAGTTAACCAACATTCAGTTGAACACATAAATGTTAAATATATAATTATCCTTAACTTTCTATAAAAATAGAAATAAATAACGATTATACTCACACTCTTTTGTCTAGCCTCTTCATTGACAAATGTTCCATCTTTTTTTTGTGTGCGATGGAATACATCTTTGCTCGACCAAAAGGCTTCCCAGTTTTAGTTTCCTAACAAATTAAAAGTGAGAAAACACGATAAGTTCATTATGGTCACAATTGGCTTTTATTACCAATGTTGATAAACTTAAAGAAAGAAATACCAATTCATGTCTTGTCCTAGAAATTGTTTTTGACCCAAGTGTATGAGGAGTTTTTTGCTTAGCCCTATTTGTCGTGTTTATTTCACAAATTTCCCGCATTATTAAATAAAACAATTAGTAAATGATTAATCTTATCACAACATTCTCAACACATCATATATTACCTGAGTTTCAGGCTTCAAGCGATATTCCAAAAAAGCTGCCCATTGATCTACACGGATGCCATCAGGGCGAAACTCAAGATTTTGTACCCAGCTACGAGTTTCATCATAAAAATCAGTAAACAGCCGACAACGAGTGTCTTTCCATTTCTTTCCTATATTCCCCAATATCCATTTCTTGCGACAATCGTCAATTAGGAATACTTTCTACAATAGGCAAATTAAGTTTTAGTAAGCTATATGTATGTATATATATATATATATATATATATATATATATGAATGAATTATGTTATATTTATAGTTCATACCTTTATCATCTTGTTCCACACGTCATCCTTGGGTTTCTGTGGAACCTTTGGCCATTTTACATAATTGATAGCGAAGATATCATAGCTAGCTGCAAGAGCTCCTAAATAACCCCCTAAAAGACCAGCAGCATGTCCAATTGGTTGACCCTATCGATACCAATCTAGGATCACTTTCTTCTCATCAGGAAACGAAAACAAGTCCTGAACTCTTAGACGATCTTCTTTAGGCTCTCCATCCCCAACTGAATATAAAATAAAAAAAATGAAAGTTAAAATTTGTAACTCATTAGAAATTATTAATTAATCCAAACTAATAAAGAAGTAAATTGCATACCAATGACATTAACCGGCCAATATTTAGTGGGCTTTTTCGTGTCAGTGGGGAAAAAACTTTCATCGTCAGTGTCAAAGTCAAGAGATGGGTCAATATCACCAAGAGGATAACTTTGTGGTGATAGGTGAGACCCACTTTGATTCATATTTGGAGCATTCTCTTGAACTTGAACAGGTGCGGACTGAGTTCTGGGAGTAAACCTCTTTCTCTTAGCCATTGCTGCAAAACCATATTTAGATAATGAGAGTATGTTTTAGACAAATTGTGAAGGAAAAAAAAAACGCATAACTAGCAAAAAAAAGGTACATATATTTTATTGAAGATGAACTTCTGTTGAAAGCATATTGCGATTCAGAAACAGAGACATAAATAAAATGTTCAACCATTTGAAGAAAATAATCATAATAATAATAATAATAACAACAACAACACAACATTACAAAACAATGTCTAGAAATTTTACCAGTGCTTGTTACATATCCATGTTGTCATTACAATCATCAACATTTTCATTCAATGTTAATGTTGGAGGATCATCATCTATATCGGCTCTTGCTAATTGTATGTATGGTGTATCATCAGGAAACATTTGTTCTAAGTTTTCTGTTTCATGAAGCCCATTAGACATCATTATCTCTTCGTCATCTTCTCCCATGTCATACAAGTCTCTTGGCTTCAAATGAATAGGTATGCTCCATCCCTTTTCTTTCTCATCATCTACATAGTAAACCATTTGGGCTTCCGATGCTTTGATATATGGCTCATCACTTTCATGGACACCAGTATCTCTTAACCTCAAAAGGTTGATTGATGTAAAACCCAAATTATCTTTTTTCATGCCTCTAGAGGTAGTGGTGTTAGCCCATTGACATTTAAATAAAGTAACTGTAAATACACCATTGTAGCTAACCTCAATGATGTCTATTAAGTTACCATAGTAAGCTACCCCTCCAAACCTCATTTGGGTATCGCGGTTACTTGAATAACTTTTAGTTCCAAATGTGCAAAAAACCCCACTATTTTGAGTTTTTAATCTTTCATCTCGTTCCAAGGTTCGAAATTTATATCCGTTGACATTATATGCAGTGAATCTTCTAGCTTTGTCAATAGGACCTCTAGCAAGCCAAAGAAGAACATCTTTATCTGGTTCAACAAGATTGTCCATCTCTTTAAGCATCAAGTTGTATCCGGGAAAATATTAAGAGCAAAACTGAAAACAAACAGAAGCGCAGAAGCTGAAAATATGAAGGGCAATGATGATATCTTATTTTTGGGTACTCAAAATAGTGGTTCTTCTACCATGTGCAAATGCCAACAAAAAAATAGGTTTTGTAAATAAGAACGCTAATCACCAATTGTATTTAACGAAGACTTTTAAATAAGGGTATAAACTGGATGTGAGAGAAGGTAACTTGTTACCCTAGGTAAAAGCAAACTTGTGTACCATACACAAAAATATAATTTTGTGTAAACTAAAAGCCAAAGTAAGATTCATAAAATGAAAGAAAAAAAAGTGGTTACTCATTGAACTAGAATCAGATATACAAACACAGTAGGTATTAACATAAAGTTGTGTACATAAAAAAAACATAAAGTTGTGACATTCCTTTTAGGAAACACTTGTTTGGGATAATGAGTGAATGCATAATTTAATCTTGTATCCTTGAAATCAACTACAAAATGACTTAACTAAGTGGAACCTACTCATTATATTATCACCTATCTATGCAAGACCTAGATATTGTAATATTTACTCGATGGATTGAACTTAATCAGAGTTTCACTAACTGTCCTTTTTTTAATAATCAGAGAACCAGGGCACACATGAAACAATGCAAAATAAGGAACAAGCAAGTCAGGCCCAATGAGAGCATCATCAAACCAATCAATTACCATCATCAAACCAATCAATTACCATCATCAACAATTTCAGCTTCTGCGCCAATAAAGTTGGCAAGGATCAAGATTCAAAATCAATTCTAAAATTCAAGGTGCCTACTCTACAAGACTAAACAAACAAGAATATAGTCACCTGTTCAGCTTTCTCCTCTGAAGCACAAAGCACAAGGGCTCGAGGATACTTTGAACTCGAACCAAGCAACTCTCTATCCCGTCTTAGCAGCTACACAAGTAAACAGATTTAGTCCATCTTTACACAAGGAAATAATGAACATCGAAAGAACAAAGCTGAAATATAGAAACTAGTTCTCCTATCCTGTTCGGATGTCATGAAAATGAGGATGAATTAAAATGTAGCTAACAGAGTAATTAAAATGAAATATAGAAACTAGTTCTCCTATCCTGTCCTCCTATACTGTTTCAGAGAGAACAACAATAGACTATTCTTCAAATCCCTTGAAACCCTTGAAACGTGTAAGAGAAAGAATAAAATGAACAGTAATAGTTCAAAACCCTTGAAACCCTTCAATCTGTTTCAGAGGGAACAGTAATAGTTAGGGTTTTCGCTCAAATGGGAAAAAGAAAAGGGATTATACTCAAAACCCTAAAGAAAGAGAGAATGAGAGAGAGAGAGAGAGACGCACCTGGTTGGGTGTGGCGGAGGCGAGAGAGTTCGAGAAACTGAGACGCGAGAGAGTTCGAGAGACTGGGAGGCGAAACTACGACTGAGAGAGAGAGAGACTGAGAGAGCGAGATTGCTTCGAGAGAGCGAGACGCACCTCCTGCTGCTGTTGAGAAGCGAAACTACGACTGAGAGAGAGACTGAGAGAAGAAGAACTGCTTCGAGAGAGAAAAGAGAACTGGCTTAGACATCACAATATCTGGAATATTCTTCTCTTTTTCTCCACCTTTGTTTTTTTCTTTTTCCTTGTCTGGCACCTCAGATTCCTTAGGCATAGATGGTTCTGGATACTCAGTGCCACTTCTTAATGAGATAGCATTTACCTGTGCATTCACCACATCTTTACCATTTGACTTTGATGAAGATGGTGTTTCAGTTGTGGATGGAAGAGATCCATTCTGTCTTTGAGTAAGAGCTGAGGCTATCTGTCCAATTTGGTTCTCCAAAGTTTTGATTGAAGATTCATGGGTCTGTAAGGTTGCCCTACAATCACTTATGAAAGTTTTCATCAAGGCTTCCAAATTGCTGTTGTTGTTATTCTGCGTATACTGCTTTTGTTGTTGAGGGGGAAATCCTGGGGGTATTGCAGGAGCAGCATTGCTAGCATTCAAAGAATTGTTGTTCTTCCAACTAAAATTTGGGTGATTTCTCCAATTTGAATTGTACAAGTTGGAGAAGGGACTGTTACCTTTGTTATGTGATACAAAGTTTACAGACTGGGGGTTATGTGGACATTCTTCGTAGACATGCCCTCCTTCACAATATACACACACTACTCCCCCAGATGGTGTTGGCTCAATAGCTGCAGCAGTCTGTGTTTCAGACGTTGCCACGTTTGGAGTGCTCAAGTTCTTAATCATGTTGGTCAGAGAAGCAACCTGAGCAGAAAGGGCAGTTACTTCACTTATCTCATGGACACCAGCCTTCTTTCCAGGAGTGAATCTATCAGAAGGCCAATGGGCATTGTGAGTGGCTATATCTTCAATAAGTCTGCATGCCTCGGAGAAAGACATGTTTAATATGACACCGCCTGATGAAGCATCAAGTATAAGCCTGGTAGGTTGATCTAGACCATTATAAAAAGTCTCCATTTGAATAACTACGGGAATGCCATGGTGTGGGCACATTCTTAGTAATTCCTTCCATCTTTCCCAAGCCTCAAATAATGATTCCCCTTCTCTTTGTTTGAAGGAAGTGATGTCATTTCTTAACTTGGCATTTTTGTTGGGAGGGAAGTATTTTCCAAGAAATTTCTCAGCTAGCTCATCCCAAGTATGAATTGAATTTGGCTCTAAGGAGTTCAACCAATTCTTGGCCTTATCCTTAAGAGAATATGGAAATAGCTTCAGTCGGAAGGCATCTTCTGAGACTCCAGGGATGACAAAGTTGCTACACACATCCAAAAATTGCCTTAGATGTGCATAAGGATCTTCTTGAGGAAAACCCCCAAATTGCCCTGCAGTCTGCAGCATTTGAAACATCATTGGCTTGAATTCAAAGTGACCAGTATGAATAGGTGGTCTTGCAATGCCTGTTTGTAAATGGGCAGGATTGAGCACGGCATAATCACGCATAGGCCTGTCTCTGTCATTGACCATGTCTTGTGGCCCTGCATTGATGAGTTGCTGTCTCTGCCAGTGTTCATCATCAACATAGGTTTCTGTATGAGTTTGTGGTCCACGACCACGTCCTCCAGCATCTGAGTGCCTTCCTCCTCTTGGAGTGCGTCCACCTCTAGAGCTTCTACCACCAGTACCATGTTCAGACATGATTGGTGGCTGAAATTGCTGTTGTTGTTGCTGCCTTCTTAACCTTTGTTGTCTCCTAAGTTGCCTGAAGGTTCTTTCAGGTTCTGGATAGAATTCAGGCTCAGATCCACTCCCTGGTTCTATTGAACTAGAGCTTGAACTGGAACTAAGCATACGCTGTAACGTTTACCTGTTCACTCACAAAAACAACAAACAACACAACAGAATTCTTTCACCTAGTGTTTTAATTCTTGTTGATCAATAAAAGTTAAATACAATCCCCGGCAACGGCGCCAAAAACTTGTTCGCGCTCGTGTGTTCTAGTCGCAATGTCAGTGCAAGTATACACGTCGTACAAGTAATAGAGTGGATAAAAAGTAAGAGATCGTTCCCACGAGGATTGATTAACTTTCAGAGTTCAAGTCTTTAAAACACAAGTGAAACAGGTAATAAATCGGCACTAAAAGTAGGTGTTAAGACTAAGAACGTAAATAAAACAAGTAAAGAGGAAGTGGTTGTGAAAATGGAAAAGTATGAGTTGGATTGCTGCATGCAAGTAAATCTCCTCTAGTCAGACGTTATAACGTTTACACGTTATTACGTACAAATGCCATGTTGTATAGACGTTATCACGTTTGAACGCTGTTGCAAAAGAGCTGTGCTTTTCAGTCACAAAACGTCAGAGCTTCAAGTACTAGAATTCCTATGTCTAGGTTCTAAGTAGGCCTGCTCCTGTATTTTAAGTACCCACAGCAAGGTCCTATGAACTATTATCCATTCTATGTCTAGACTTAGATAAAAATGCCTAAATGTCTTTAGTGCACCTTGTCATTCATATAAATCTTTGAGTTCTTTTCATAGACCATGTCTGTACCTATGAATCTACTTATTTTAAGTGGCCAAGTTCAAAACAAGTTTGGAAATATTAACATGCAAAGATTTAAAACGCATAACATCAATACTTCATAATATTAAACTAGAGATTCATTACATGCAAAACAACAACCCAACTACCAATGTTTAGCTCATGCTGAGCATCCTTACAGAAATAAGAGGAGTTAAAATCCAAATACCGTACATAGAGAAAAGGAGACTAAACACCAATAATACGCCTAAGTGGCCTTCCTTCATGCACGCTGTAAAGACGTTACAACGTCTGAGCCTTACAGTAATGGTTGCAAATGAATATGGAAATTGGGGCCTTGAGAGAGTTTAAAATGAAGAAGTCTGTGTCCAGAACTTCTTTTAGAAAACTATCTCTGAAAAATGGAGGAAGGTGGATGATGGATGGAGTCGTGTCTCTTTCGCACGGTGCACCCTTGCCTTTTTGTAGAGAGAGAATAGCCATGGTCAAAAGAGGGTCACGTGTTGCTGATGTCATTCCCCACCTTCCAAGTTTGCTTGCGAGTTGACTCTGCCCTGAAGTGACACCGCACTGCTACAGTGCGTCAGCCGCGTCAGTGCTGAGGAGAGAGAAGATCTTCTTCATTTCCAGATCTCTGGCCATCATTACATGCGCGCCAAAATGATATATTATTTTCTTGCTCTGCTGTCCTTCTACAGACGTGATGAGAGACGTTGCCACGTTTGGATTACTGCACAAACACAAGAAGCATCAAAACGCTCACAAAGGCGCCAATTGGCACCAAAACGCCTAGAACTTTGTAATTTAGCCCCTTTCTAACTAAAAGCAATAAACTAACAGAAACTTTACTAGAAACAACCTACTATTGCCAGAGAACTTGCATGATTTAACTTTGAATAAGTATAAATAACTCATATAAATATGAGTTATCAGTCATTCCGGCAAGAAGGAATGCTAACGGAAGGAGGTTTGGTTTTGTACGGTTCTTTAATGTCCAAGATCCGGAAAGATTGGCCATTAAGCTTGACAACTTGTTTGTGGAGGCTTTGAAGCCATGTTAGCCTCCCTAGGTTTCAAAGGGGTTTGAAACAAGGCGAATCACGTCCTCACCATTTGATTCCTCACCCTTCGAATCTCAAGCAGGTTTGGAAGAAGAAAGAAGAAGTGATACCTCGCCGGAGTGATAAGGGTTGCGAGAAAGGACGCGAAGGGGATTGGTCTTTCGATATCGCTATTGATTCGAATTTGTCCCGAGCTATGGTGGGCAAGGTTATCTTTCCCGGGAAGTCCTATGCCATCCAAGATGAGTTCATCAGACAGGGTGTCTTTGCAATCAAAGCTACACCGATGGGCTCAAATTTGGTTCTTCTCAAAGGAGCTAAGGATGATGAAGATTTTAAGGGCTTCATTGAGGATGCGAAGGATTGGCTTTTCCGGTGGTTCAAATGGGTTCGTCCATGGGACCCTTCTGATGTTGACCTCGAAAGGGTAACGTGGCTTCGTTGTTATAGGATTACGGTTCACGCGTGAAACGCGGATTTTTTCACTAAAATCTCTGCCTTTGCCGGTGCTTTCATTACGACTGATGATAATACGCATAGGAAGAGGTCCTTCGACGTGGCTCGGATTATGGTTCGCACTCATGAGACGGAATCAATTAATAGGGTGGTTCAGGTGTTTACTAACAATGTTCCATTTACTATAAAAATTGTTGAAGATTGGTGTGGGCCGCTTCAATGGAGCAGAAGCGATAATAAGGTCGCTGAAGATTCAGATTCTTCGTCTTCTGAGGAAGATTCCTTTGGAGACAAGTTCGCCGGCACTGGTGGAATGTTCGGCGATGATGAATTGGAAGAGGGCGAGTTCAATGAGGCATTAATGGCTTTGCGCAATTCAGGGAGAGCTGTTACAGAGGATTTGGAGGCATGCGTTAATGATAATTTTGATGATGGCAGGATTCTCAGGGACTCTTTGTCCTCAGGTGGTATTGATCAACAAGTTATGTTTGGTGGGATCCAATTTCATGATTTGAATTCGGCGCCTAGCCATGTGGAGGAAACACAATTATCTGGTACCAAGGAAGTTGTGGATTTGATTAAATCTATTTCTGGCCCAACTAGAAATGATGCTCAGCTTGCATGCGCCAGCCCAGTTTCTATAGACGTAGAACTCCCTTCAACTACCAAAGAGAGGCCCAACCTGATTAGGTCCAAGAAGCAACGTAAGCTTCTTCGTGTGGGTATAAGACGCAACCAGAAAGATGGCAAGTTGAAGAAAGCAACAAGGGAACTCACAGAGGTGCTGGAAGTTCCTGGTGTTGGAGGATAGGCGTTGTCTAAGTCGAATAACACAAGGCAGAATTCTTCATCTTTGTTCTCGGCGAGTACTATTTTGTGTGATGGTTCTATTTCTAGTTCGGATATAGCAAATTGTAATAACAAGTATTGGATTCTACAAGGAAAAACTGTAGCTCAGCGGGTTTGGGACGAGGCCAAAAAATTGGAAATCCAAGGAAATTTTCCGGACGATACATATGTTGATATGATTGAGGCTGCTGAAAGTATAGATGAGGCTTCGATTTCTAAGAGGGCGCAAACCATGCGTGGCTTTTAGTAATATGATGATACATATTATTAATGTATATGCTCCTTGCTCCACTTCGGCTAGGAGACGTCTTTGGTTGGAGTTGGTGAATCTTAAGCAGAATTTAGCCACAGGCGAATGGTGCATTGTAGGGGACTTTAATGCGGTGTCTTGTTCGGGAGAAAGGGTAGGGAGAGGGGGCAAGAGTTCATCCATTGTTATTTCTGATTTTAACAATTTCATATTTCATATGGAGTTGGTTGATATACTGATTTTTGGAAAGAAGTTTTCATGGTTCAGTTGGAGTGGTGCTTCTATGAGTAGACTAGACAGATTTCTAGTGTCAGATGGGTTGATTGATTTATGCGGAATCTCAGGCCAGTGGATAGGTAACAGAGATATATCGGATCACTGTTGGATTGGGTTACTTCGTTCTTTGAAGGATTGGGGTCCAAAGCCGTTCAGGGTGTTTAATGCGTGGTTTGAGCATGTTGATTTTGTTCCCTTTGTCAATGATTGTTGGGCAACTTTAAATGTTATGGGTACTAAAGCTTTTGTCATCAAGGAAAAGCTGAAATTGCTCAAAGGGAAGTTGAGAGGTTGGAATAGGGAGGTTTTTGGCTATCGTGATTTAAAGATTGAATCTTTGGTTAGTGATCTTAATTCGTGGGATCAAGCTCTTAGTGAGGGGCAGATTGGTGATGCAATTATGAATAGAAGAGAGGTGTCGGTAAATTTTTGGAGAGAAATTCGGGTAAATGAGGCAATTTTATCTCAAAAATCAAGGGCTAAGTGGATTAAAGAAGGGGATATGAATTCCAAATATTTCCATTCCTTAATGAAACATAGAAGAAGGCGTTGCAATCTGGTGATTCTTAGAGATAAAGGGGATTTGATTGAAGATGTTAGTGAGGTGAAGGATTTTGTTAGAAAGCATTTTGAGGATGCTTTCGTGGAGCCAAGTCATATTCGCCCCAGTCTTGATGGGCTTGATTTTTCTCAAGTGCCCCACGCGGATTGTGATTATTTGGTAGAGATTTTCACGGAGGAGGAAATAAGGGAGGCTGTGTGGAATTGTGATGGTGATAAGAGCCCGGGTCCCGACGGTTATAATATGAGGTTCATCAAAGTTTTTTGGGAATTGTTGCAGCAAGAAGTGGTCTATTTTTTTAATGAGTTTCATTCCAAAGCTTTTCTTCCTAAAGCAATCTCCGCATCTTTTATTGCTATCATTCCAAAGAATGACAACCCTCAAGGTTTAGATGAGTTCAGGCCTATTTGTTTGGTTGGTTGTCTTTATAAGATCTTGGCGAAGGTTCTGGCTAGTAGGTTGAAGAGAGAGCTTCCAGGTATTATTTCTAATTGTCAATTGGCTTTTTTGTGCGGTAGATAGATTTTGGATGGTGTGGTGGTTGTTAATGAGGTTGTTGACCATGCAAAGAGAAATAAGGCTGAATGTTTATTTTTTAAGGTGGACTTCGAGAAGGCTTATGATTCAATATCATGGGATTTTTTATTTTATATGAAGTATAGGATGGGATTCCCGAGTAGATGATCAATTGGTTGGAAGCGTGTGTTACTTCTAGTACTATGTCAGTGCTAGTTAATTGTAGCCCTTCTAGTGATTTCAAGGTAAAGAGGGGGTTGAGACAAGGGGATTCATTGTCACCTTTTCTTTTCCTTATCGTGGCCGAAGGTTTGACGGCTCTTGTGAATCAAGCGGTGGCGATTGGTTTTTTCACTGTTATGCCGTTAATGATAATTTGAAGCTTTCTATTATGCAATTTGCGGATGACACAATGTTGATGGGAAAGGCTACAAGGGAGAATCTTTGGAGTATCAAGTCTATTTTGAGAGGTTTTGAACTTGTATCTGGTTTGAAGGTAAATTTCAATAAGAGTAAGCTTATCGGTATTAATGTGGCGGATAAGTTTATTTCAACGGCATCCACTTTAATTTTCTTCATTGCAAAACGGAATCCATTCCGTTTAAGTTTTTGGGGATCCCGGTTGGTGCAAATCCGTGTAGGGCAGCCACTTGGAAGCCGGTGATTGATATGCTTCGGAAGAGACTTGTATCGTGGAAGGGTCGCTAATTATCCATTGGAGGTCGGGTCACTCTTATCAACTTAGTTTTAAATAACATTCCACTTTATTTTTTTTCTTTCTACAAAGCTCCAAAGTTGGTGTTGAATGCCATGGTCAAGATTCAAAGGGATTTCTTATGGGGTATTAATGAAGGTGATAGAGGCATATATTGGATTGCATGGGATAAGGTTTGTCGTCCGAAGAAGGAGGGAGGCCTCGGCATTAAAAACTTAGAGTTGTTCAACATGGCTCTATTATCCAAGTGGAAGTGGAGGATGTTAGTGGAAGAGGATGCGAGTTGGCGGGAGTTGTCATTGTTTAAATACGGCGAATTTTCTTTAGCTTTCATTCATGGTTCAGTGGAGGCTTTTAATAGGGGGTCGGCTGGTTCTATCTGGTGGCGAGATTTGCTTAATTTGGGGAGTTCTCTTCCCAACCGTGACTGGTTTCGTTTGAGTTTGAGAAGGAAGCTTGGAAACGGTGCATCCACTCGTTTTTGGATGGACCATTGGATTGGAAATTCACCCATTTGTGTTGTTTTTTCTAATCTTTATGCAGGTTGTTCCTTCAAAACAGCCATGGTGATGACATTGGTTCGTGGGTTGGTGACTCTTGGCTTTGGGAGGAATCGTGGATGCTTATTGAGGATCCGGTTTGTGCCAAAGAAGCTACTGAATTACACAATATTTTACAAGATGTTTCCCCTTTAAGGGAGGGGCGCGATGCTTGGGGTCTGGTTGCAGGAAGTCTCGAAGGTGTTTTCGGTCAGCTCGTGCTACAGGTTGTTGACCGAAATTGTTGCTGCCCCTGGAAACGAGGTTGTTGTCTCTCAATCCGAAGCAGATGAAATCAATCTAATGCTCATTCTTGTGAAGCTTTGGAAAACAATCACTCCGTCCAAAGTCACTATCTTCGGTTGGCGTTTACTTCGTGATTCTTTGCCCACCAGAGATCTTCTTTTCCGCCGTCAAGTTATACAAACTGAAACAGCAGCTAGTTGTCCGTTTTGCTTGGATCATCGCGAAGACTTTTGTCATTTATTCTTGAGTTGCAGCTTCGCTCACGACATTTGGTCTTGTGTTTGCGATTGGTTGGGGGTTCAACGTTTAGAAGCAACATCTATTCTTGATCACATGCGTGGATTTGGAAAATTGTGCAAAGGGAGGAGGTCAAGAAAAATAAAATACTTGATTTGGGTCACGACTTGTTGGTGTATTTGGCTGACTCGCAACGGGCTTGTCTTTAGAAATGAGGAGTCTTATATTGAATCCTTAGTGATCCGTGTAATAGCCCAGGTCCAACGCATTGGCCACCCCGGCACTATTACCTCACGGTCTTCTCTACCCCTCTTGTAGAATTTTTGCCTTCCGTGGGAATCGAACCTTGCACCTGAGGCATAAGTGCAAGTTAAACACACCTCCCACTACCAATTGAGCGCGCGCTCAATTGGTAGTGGGAGGTGTGTTTAACTTGTACTTATGCCTCAGGTGCAAGGTTCGATTCCCACGGAAGGCAAAAATTCTACAAGAGGGGTAGAGAAGACCGTGAGGTAATAGTGCCGGGGTGGCCAATGCGTTGGACCTGGGCTGTTACAATCCGCATTAAGAGCTTAGCTTGGAGCTGGATTGTGTATAGAGGGGGTCTAGTTCAAGTTTGTCAATTTCCACGTGGGGGATTAATCCTCTAGATTGCCTAAACAATATGTAACTCATCTTGTTGTTTGGGTTTGAGCACCCCTAGTGCTCTTTGAATGAAATCTTTGCTTATCTAAAAAAAATTATTTTAAGTTATGTCAATTTATTATTGATTGTTTTATTTTCTTGATATTTGTTTAAAACACGTTCGGATAAAATGGGGTTGAATTGGTTTTTTTCTTAATTTCAAAAGAGTTTTCCATCAAAACTCAACCAAAAAAATAGGTTTTATAATTTTTGTTTATGTTTTTGTTTCGTCAACCTCTGATCATCAATATATCTGACCACCACCAACTACCACTCTCACCATCGCCGACCACCACCCTGACTACTGCCAACCACCACTACGACCACTATCAATCACCATCAACCACCGTCAACCACAACCAACCACCACCGACCACCACTCCAACCACCCCCCGACCACCACTCCCGCCACCTTTAACCAGCACCAACTACCACTCCGACTACCATCAACGCACTGCTTTGACCACCACCGACCACCACTTCGACCACCGTCATCCACCACTAACCACAACCAACCACTCCGACCACCCCGACCACCAAACGAGCCACAGTCAACCACCACCAACCTCCATTCCGACCACCTTCAACCACCACTTTGACCACCGTCAACCACCACTTTGACCACCATCAAACACAACTCTGACCACCGCTATCCACCCCCGACCACCACTCCGGCCACCGTCAACCACCACTCCGACCAGCATTAACCACCACTTTGACCACCGTCAACCATCACTGTGTCCACCACTCTGACCACCATCAACCACCACCAACCATAATCGACCACCCCCGACCACCACTCCGGCCACCGTCAACCACAGCTTTGACCACCACTTCGACCACTGTCAACCACCACTCTAACCGTCGTCAACCACCACTCCGACCGCCCCCACCCACCACTTTGACCCCCACTCCGACCACCATTCTAACCACCACTAGTCACCACCACGGACCACCAATATGACCACCACTAATCCCCACCATTAATTACCACTACGGCCACAGACCACCAATATCACCACCACTAATCCTCATTTATTATTAAAACTATAAATACATTATATCGTTGTAATATTTTAATTTTTTCAAACCTAATTTTATATATTGTTTTGATTAATATAAGTTTATGATGATTATTTATTATATGTTTATGTTTGGAAGTGATTTTGATTTTTGAAAATTTTCTAACTAAAAACTAAATTTGGTTTTGGTTTCTGAAATTTTTAAAACTCAAAACAGAAACTCGTTTTGGTTTTTGAAAATTTCAAAACAGAAAACCACCTTGAACATGGCCTTAGTTATCCTCTGTTTTGTTTTAGGTTTTGTTTGGCGTGTTCCATCTACTAGCAAATAGCGAATGAGACTATCGTGTTTGACTAGCAGGTGACAAACTTGTGTTTGGTAAGCACTAGCTTTAGCCTTTTTCGGATAGCGTATAACATTTTTTGAAACTCTATGTCTATTAGCATTTGAATAGACAGCGTATAGCTTCTCACTTTTTTTGACATTTTTACCCTATTATTTTTCTTAAATTACTCCCTTATCCTCATTAAATATTTTGTCATCATTAAAGAATTTTTTCATTAATTAAATATCCTTTTGTATAATTTCACATTTATCGACTATTTTAACCGCTAATTTTACCAAACACATAATTTGCTATCGGCTAGCTCTTTCACTATCCGCTAGCTTATCCGCTACTTTTTATCAAATACGACCTTAATAACAATGCTAACGCTTTTTTTTATCAGTAAGAAATTAAAGACACAAAGCAAACCAGTCAGCAACATGATTTCCTTCCCGCAGAGTGTGTACGAAGGAAAGAGACCAATTATAGTTCTTGAACTCGCGGATGAAGTAGACAAGATGAGCATACAGATGAGTATGGGGTACACCCTCATTGATTAAAGACAAAGCTGTCTGGCAATCAGATTCACAAATAATATTCCTATAGCCATTCTCCCAAGTTAAAATGAGACCTTTCATAATAGCTAGAAGCTCGGTATTAATATTGGAGGTAATGCCACAGTTGCCAAAGAAACCCAAAAGCCATACAATGCTAACGCTTTAAATGTATGATTTCATTCTATTGAAATGATTTTATGAGGAATTGCGTACAAGAATCAATTATAGAAATATCAAATGGTAATATTTTATTACTAAAAACTTCTAGAGTTAAAACATCCATATAAATTGGATTTCACGGCAAATATCGTAATACCTTACTCAACTGGCAAATGTCAAAGTTGTTAAGTTGGATATCACCACTCAAGTTCGCATTTGAGACATTGCAGTTGTGAGTGTAAGTTTTAAACGGCACTCTTTCTACAAACCAAAGAAATAAATTTCATGGTCAGAATTAAGCATTCTATTTTTATAAAGATTATGAGTATCTTTTAAAATATGTGCAAGGACTACATAATTTTTTTTACTAATAATTTCTTCAGTTTTTCTTCTCTTTGCTTCTTTTTCGTGGATATACCATATAATATTATTAGAGTACCAAAAAGAACAAAAAAGAATTGAAAAAATGCATCTATTTGATTGAATTGTGAAGAATGAAAATTGTGTTAAAGAAAAGAAGTGGTGGGCTTCTTTTATAGGGTAGAAGCTAACCAATCTTCTAACAGAAATGAAGAAAGACTATGAAATGAGATTGCTTATCAATTACGTAATAAAATGAAGTTCAACAATGGAGAATTCGGTTACAGAGAATTGAGAATAAGAAAACAGTGATAGAGAGGGAAAGAGTATATCAGAGAGAATAGAGAATATCAGAGAAGGAAATGAGACTTATTACAATCCAGATGCCTCACTACAAGTTCTCTCCACTATTTATATCATTTGTCACCCAAGTCAGTTAGGCGCTTGTTTGGTTGGCGGATCCTGCTGCATTTCCTTCTAAGCTCAGGTTGTTGTGCTTCATTGTTTCCTAGCCTTGCTTTAGTATCCTTTGGCACCTTTGTATTCATTACATTGCCTTCCCCTTTAAAATGAACCTTGTCCTCAAGGTGAAAGTGAGGGTAACTTATTTTAATCTCTTCTTCATCTTCCCATGAATCCTCAACTAGTTCTGGTTTATCCCACTGTATAAGCAACTGTGGCACTTCTTTCCCATTCTTCACAATGGTTCATGTTGTCAACACTGCTTTGGGCTTTATCATTGGTCCTAGTTCTGATGTTGTCAAGGGTAAGGGTAAGTATGGCAGAGTTGCATTCCCTTGAACACTTTGAGCTGAGATATATGAAATGTTGTATGCGACTGATCCAACCTTTTCTAGTATCTTGAATGGTCCAAAATATCACATAGAGAGCTTTTGACACTTCCTCAATGCTGCTGAGTGCTGTCTGTCATACCCCACTTTTGTCCGGCTTAAGTCCAAACCCTAATTTTCTACACAAAAAAAAATATATAATAATTTATGCATTGCATTTTGGGTCCTAGAAACCCTTCCAAAGTTTCTGAAATCATTTTTTTGGGAAATTAGGGTTTTTGAAAATGTGTTATGCATGCATGGCAAGCTTTGGAAAATATTTTATGCATGCATGGCAAAGACCTAAAAGCATTTTTTGGAAAGCAAGAATTGATTTCTATTTTGTTCCAAAGGCCAAAAATCGATTTCCCTCTTCTTGCATAGGCCATGAAATCGATTTTTAAGCTCTCCTAAAGGCCAAGAATCGATTCCCACTTGCCTTAACTAAGCATGAAATCGATTCCTACCTTTTAGGATGTCCTGAAAATCGATTTCCCTCTTCTTGCATAGGCCATGAAATCGATTTTTAAGCTCTCCTAAAGGCCAAGAATCGATTCCCACTTGCCTTAACTAAGCATGAAATCGATTCCTACCTTTTAGGATGTCCTGAAAATCGATTTCCCTCTTCTTGCATAGGCCATGAAATCGATTTTTAAGCTCTCCTAAAGGCCAAGAATCGATTCCCACTTACCTTAACTAAACATGAAATCGATTCCTACCTTTTAGGATGTCTCAAGAATCGATTTCCTTCTTTTTTAAAACACAATGAAATCGATTTCTATCATTTCAGGAAGTCCAAGAATCGATTCCCACTAATTTCTAAAGCCCAAGGAAACGATTCCTATGTTTTCTAAAAGCAAAGAATCGATTATACTATATTTTGCCTTCATCAAACAATCGATTCATCCTTGCAATAAATGTTTTTAAAAAAATTCTACGCTTTCCTAAGCCTATAAATAGGCAGCCTCAAATCACATTTGAGGAGGAGATTTAACGAAATCAGAAAACAGACACACACATCTCACAAGATCAGAGAAGAATTGCTCCAGAGACACATTTCACGAGATCTGAGAAGACAACTCTCGCAAATCTCATTTTCCGGTTCTACACTTCATTTTTGCTCTATTCGTGCCGTTGGTCCGTCTGAGCTGATCTCCTGCAAGGGTTAGTCGGGGTTTGCGTTCTTCAGAGTTGTAATATCTGTCTTCATCAAAGGTATTTCAGTCTTTACATTTGTTAAAATTTAATCATTGTGATCCATGCCAAAATTGCCCTATGTGATTTAATTTAGCTGTAGTGTCCTTGTTGATGATGAACCACATGATTCCCACTTATGCCTAGTGCATCATTGTCTAAGTGGTGAAGATGGTCCCAGATGATTCAACCTCCCCCTTTTAACTTCCTAATGAATAAAAGATAGTTAGGTTTATGGTTTAAGGTCCATGGGGTATTGCAAAGGATGGGTTTCCCAAAACCTTGATGCTCCCTCCTCTTTGATTGTGTTACTAACCTTTGGGCACATATTCATGAATGCAAATGATAGGCTTACCTTAGCCTTGATGCAATTTCCCCTTTCCTCATGTTATTGAGAAATCATTGTTCATATGTTCCTTAGTTTAATTAAGATTATTCTACGCCTATGATCAATTGCTTGCTTGTTATTGGATGCATTTTAAATGTCTTGATTCAATGTGCCATTCCATCCATGTGTATGACCTCCTAATGAAGACGTAAGTCTACATGCATGTTGTAGCATAGAGTCATTAGGGTAAATACACTCCCTCCTACACGCACACTTGCTTTGAGAACTTTTACCTTGCATCCCTGATAGGTGGGTCTCTTGATCATGTTGGCATGTTTAGTCTTGATTAAATATTCAACATATGCATGATTTCGTGATAATTGAATGTGTTTAAACTTTGTAATCAATCATTGATAGTGCCTTCACCCTTTCTTCCAAAAATCTTTCAAACCTTTTTTCAACCGTGAACAAATCATTTTCACAAAACAAATAAAAGGAATCATTGTCAAACCCATTGCTACTAGTAGCTCATCAGAGCCTTTGTTCGTTTAGCTATTAGTGGCAATGTCCTTTTTCCCATAAGAATAATAAACGACGATCCATCATAACCTTTGTTAGTTTGATCGTCGTACAAATCAATCTCTTTCGAAAACGACTTTCAAAAAAGATAATAAAAACGAGTTGTTGTCAATAGTCCATCAAACTCAACAACTGATGGTCCAGAAGATCTTGGACCTTTGTTCGTTTGACTAGCGGTACAACTCTCTTTCTCTGAGTATTTAGTGGTGATTCATCATAGCCTCTGCTAGTTTAATCATTCACTAATGCTCGTCCTATTTCAAAAACTCACCAAAAAGGATAAAAAACAAAAACTTTTCAAAAAGACAACCTAGAACTACGTCGCCTTTGATTCTCCACCCGGAGATACGTAGGAGCAGGGCCACGCCCCTGTCAAGCGCAAAAATAAACAATTTCTAAATTAAAAAATACAAACACATCTCTTTCATAAAACAAAAATCAAAAATCTTATTTTCAAAGTAGGGGATTAAGTCGGTCGTACGGCCGGGTTAATCATTGTTTTAGGATAAGTGAACTGTGGTCCTTCAGAGCCCCAGCGCTCCTTCAGCCCCCAGCGGCCCTTCAGACCCCCAGTGGTCCTTCAACACAGTTCACGCAATCCTAAGACCCCTATATTAAAAAAAACACCAACACACAAACATTTTCTACCCAAGAACTACGTTGCTTTGAATTCTCCATCGCACCGGGAGATACGTAGGAGCGGGCCATGTCCCGTCAAGCACCTTTTCTAAAAACCCTTTTTTTCCCCCCTTTCTCACCAAAAATAAAATTTCCAGTAAGTTTTCTCATTCGTCTTCAAACAAGAAATAAATAGGCAAATCTAGGTATTTTTCAAATCAAATGTTAAAACCACACATTTAATTAGAGGTTCCCTTTCGGTAGAAAGGACGTGCGCGGTGCTAACACCTTCCTCGCACGTAATCGACCCCCGAACCTATATCTCTAGTTTTCAAAGACCATCCGCTTTGTCGAAAAGACTTTTTTTCAATGTTTTGGTCTTAAAATTAAAATATTGGTGGCGGCTCCAAAAATTTTCCACGTTGTACATTGAGAAACCCCAAGCCGGGATTTTTCGGGGTGCAACAGCTGGCGACTCCACTGGGGACACTTTTTTTAAAAAAAGACGAGGGTCAAGCCTAACTAATTTAAATGTGTGGTTTAATGTATCGTTGATTTGATTAAAACCCTGTTTGCCTTTCTTTCTTATCTTTTATTCCCTTTCTTTTATCGCTTATGCCCATGCATTTTTTCAATCCCCATGATCCCCTCTTCTTGGTTCCTTTTCCTAAGGTAAGCAATATCCTTGTTTATAGATATTCTAGGTATGGAACCCTAGGGTAGATAACTTGTTATTGCTTGCTTTTGTCTGGACTGCTCTGGTTTTCATTTCAGGTGAGGGTAGTACTAGGGAAAATGCCTTTGACACACACTACACTTATACCCTGTGACTATGTGCTTTGAGTGGGACCATAACCCAGGTCTGCAAAAACTTAGGAAGAGTGGTTCGAGTAGTGAGAGCCCATCAGGACCTTTGTCCGTTTGGCTACTTGCGAAAGTTTCAACCAGAGTTGTGCTCTTTCATGATGCCTCACACCTAGCAGTTTGCTGCATTTGTGGGGAATTTTGTGAAAGGGACTGTAGCTCTGGTGGCCTTGTGAGGGAGTGAATAGAGCTACATGAAAGGATTACCCTTTTAATTGCTCTAGATCATAGGTCTTACCTCTTTTTAGGTCACAAGGGCTTTTCCAAAATTGTGTGTGCATTATTGCATCTAGTTTAGTTCATTTCCGCCAACGTTTTTTTGAAAAACAACGAAATCAAAAAAATAGGTTTTTCCTTCTATTTCATAAATACCTATATGGGGTGGCATATAGGGTATACCGCCCTAATTTTTCAAAACCCCACCTGTAAATATCTGTCTTTATAACAAGCATCCTCATCATCCGCATTTTACATCATAACAGCATGCATTACATAAGCGAAATTCTGAAAAAATTCATACAGCATTCCTCATGCATCTAAATACAAAAATAACATAAAGCCATATGCATTGCATTCATCTACGCATTCATACTTGTACTTATAAAATGTTCTACCAACAGAAACGAAAGGCAAGCTAGTTCGCCAACACCGATACTCCACTCGTCTACAAGCAAGATTAATGGCTAGCAATCAACATCTCGAGAATGAGGACCCCCTGGGTCAAGATGAGTCGGTTGTGGAGATTCTTAATCCTGAGCAGCTGGCTCAAGAGAATCAAGCTTTGAAGACCAAAGTGGAGGCTATGGAAGCACAGATGGTCGAAGTAATGAGTATGCTACAGAATCTGAGGGGTGGGGCCGCCGCTGGGGCCGCCGCTGTTGTAAATTCCGAAGGGGTTGTTACTTTCGTTTCTCCTCCGGTGTCCGCTGAAGTTACAACTACTCACACCTCTTATGGACAGGGGGTCAGTCACTTTGCCCATCCTCCAGGAGCGAGCGGACAGAGTCATCTGAATGCACCGATATATCCTTGGGGGATGCCAATGGGTTATATGCCGCCTACTGCTGAAGCTATTCCTGTGGGGTCGAGTCAACCTGTCACGACTATGTCTGGTGGAGCTGCTATAGAACCACAAATTCATACTCCTAGTCCTGATACTGTGCTGCCAAGAGGTTCACCTAGTCCTACTCTGGGAGTTACTGTGAACCCTCAGAACGCTGTCCATCATATGGGAAACCATGCTCAGCATGGGGGTTATTATCACGGTCCGGGGAACTATCCACAAGGTCATTTGTTTGGGAACACTCAGCATGGGGATCGGTATCACTCGCTTGAAGAGCGCTTAAGAGCTGTGGAAGGATCAGGAACTAGAGCCAGGGATGCCCGAGATTTGTGCCTTGTCCCAGATGTTGTTATACCCCCTAAATTCAAAACACCTGACTTTGATAAATATCGCGGCACCGGGTGTCCATCTAGTCATCTGATGATGTATGTTAGAAAAATGGCCGCTTATGCTCATGATGACAAGGTGCTCATTCATTATTTTCAGGACAGTCTGACTGGGGCATCACTAAATTGGTACATGCAGCTGCAATCCTCCGAAGTTCACAGTTGGAAGGATCTCTCTGAAGCCTTTCTAAAACAATACCAGTATAACATGGACCTTGCTCCAGACCGGTCTCAATTACAGCACATGAGCAAAGGAGATAGAGAGTCATTCAAAGAATACGCTCAAAAATGGAGGAGCATAGCTGCTCAGGTGAAGCCGCCATTGACTGAAAAAGAGATGGTGTACATGTTTATGGAGACCCTTCCAGGGCTATATTATGATAGGTTGGTGGGGAGCGTTTCGTCCAATTTCTCAGATATGGTCGTCATTGGGGAACGATTAGAGCACGGATTGCGTAGCGGAAAGATTGCTGGAGGTTTTGGCAATTCTAGTGGACAAAAGAAACCCTTTCCCAACTTCCCCAAGAAGAAAGAAGGGGAAACCAATGTTATTTCCGCAGGGGGAGGCCCATCTTTCAGCTCTCCACAGCAGGCGGTGCCATTATCTTTCAATTCTCCGCAGCAAACTAATTCAGGCTACAGAGCCCAGAATTATCAAGAGAAGAGGCGTGCTAATTTTGATCCGATCCCGATGACCTATACTGAATTGTTCAATTATCTTGTCTCAAAGAATTTGGTCAATACTCGCCCCATGAAGCCTATACAACCTCCCTTTCCTAGGGGGTACAATGCTGATGCTGCTTGTAGCTTTCATAGTGGAGGAGTCGGCCACACGGTGGAGGACTGCAAGGCTTTCAAATATGTAGTCCAGGATTTGATTGACGCCAACTGGATCTCTTTCAAGCCGAACAGTCCCAGTACAACTACAAACCCCCTACCGGGACATGGGACACCATCCGCTAATGCAGTAGAGGATTCTGTGGGGGAGACAATGATAAAAGATGTTAAGTATATCCAGACTCCTCTGGAAAATATACATGCTGAGTTGTGTCGTTGTGGTGTTATCAAGAAGGGCTGTGTATGCGCCGATCCTTTATGTGTGGGTGCCTGTGAAGTTTTCAAGTCAGTCCTGCAAGACCTGATAGATCGGTGCGTGGTTCAGATAGGGACCCATGATATTGAAGATGAAAAAGAAATCAATGAGGAAGTAATAGCGGTGCCTATGAAAGAGAGATGTTGGGATACCCTAGGGGAGCCCAGTGGAAAGTTTGATTACTTGGTCAGGTATGACGCTCCCAAGAGTGCTCAAATCCGAATAGAAGACATCCAGCCCACAGGATGGGATGAGGAAGAGGAACAATACGACCAAATTGCTGTCATCAATAATGGTCCTAAGTCAGAAGAGGGATGTTGGGGAGCCCAGTGGAAAGTTTGATTACTCGGTCAGGTATGACGCTCCCGAGAGTGCTCAAATCCGAATAGAAGACATCCAGCCCACAGGATGGGATGAGGAAGATTGCTGTCATCAGTAATGGATCCGAAGCTGAAGAAAGTGAGACTGGTCTGGTTCGTCGCTGCCTTGCCAGAGAAAGTTGAAGAATGGGGAATCTGCTGCCTCTCCTGTGACTTTTAAATTCAATATGATCATTGTAATGCAACTCTGTGGCTCTGCCCAAGGTCATAGAGCAAGTTGTTAGGGGCAATCATGTTTTTATTTTTCAGAATCATCATCATTAATAAAAACGTTGTTTTTTAATCCCAATCAATAAAAATCAATTCCTTTTCATTTCGTGTGTCTTTTCCTTGTATTATTATTGCTTGTTTGTTTGTTTCGCCTTTCATTCTGCTTTTTCGCCTCAGTAAAAAGCGGATCCACAGCAATTGTCTCTCAAAATAACAGTGCCAACGGTCCATATTTTGACTTTGATCACCTTATCAATCAAGCAGAGTGGGACGTTGAGAAAGACCGGGAAAATCCTCCAGAAGGTTAATGAAGCAAGGAAAAGGGGTTATTCAGCATCACGGGGAATCCACTGAAGTGATCAACTCGGGAACCGCTGAGAACAAGAAAGAGGTCAGGATGGGTACTTCAATAAAGGAAAATTAGAGCTCAAAAGGGAAATAAAGAAGAAGGGCAAGTGCATGAAAATACGTGAATTATTGTCCCAGAGTTAATTTTTGAGGAAATAAGCAATCATGATTTGAAATGAAGTCGGACTACCATTCCATATCCAAAAACAAAAACCCTCCTACCCACCGTAAGCCAAGAAAATCCCAAGAACATAATCCTTTCCGACCAAGAAAAAGCCAAAAATCCAAAAGTCACCTTAGACAAGGACCACCTCAGAAAGAACAGTGCATCGTTCTTTATCAGTTCACCCAAGCTCAAGAAAAAGAAGAAGTCAAAGAAGGAAAAATCATTCAAAAGGAAAATCCCAAAACCAAAAGAAAAATACAAAAGAGATGTAAATAGTGAGTTGATACATGTTACCACAAAACCCAAGAGGTCCTCGTCTCAATAAACCTTCAAACACTTTCTCATTTCCATGCACCCCTCCTCTCATAAACCGCAAACACTCTCATTTGACCGCGATGACCCGCCCTCCACAGACCTTTAGCCAGGAATAAAATTTCCTAATACCTCATCAAGCCAGTTAACCATCATAAATCATCGATCGACAGCGAACACCAAATAAAAACCATCCTGCCATTAGCCCCAAATACCTCATTAAGCCTACTCATCTCTCCTCCACAAAACACCACAATCCCGAAAGGTCCATCCCGATCAATGATTGCTGTTGTTTTCTCAAAGTTTTAGCTCAAGGACAAGTAAATTCATTTGTTTACAATATGCCAAGTGGGGCAATTCTGTCGCTCTTCACCCCTCCTACAACTGGGGAAATTGACCCTACACCTATCTCATCCCTTGTCGCAATCATACAGGGGCAACCTCCTTTCTTCTCTAGTGTATGGGTCAGAAGCAGTTCTTCT
Organism: Astragalus membranaceus; assembly: GCA_039519185.1. Classification (NCBI taxonomy): domain Eukaryota; kingdom Viridiplantae; phylum Streptophyta; class Magnoliopsida; order Fabales; family Fabaceae; genus Astragalus; species Astragalus membranaceus. The sequence continues at coordinate 23,407,387 of CM076850.1, read as the reverse complement.
CATCAATGTTGAAATACCCTCTCTACGAGTAGTCATGGAGGCCAGGTTAGAAGAAGCAAAATGGATCCAAGCTCGTCTAGATCAACTGAATCTCATTAAAGGGAAAAGAATTGCTGCCCTGCGCCATGGCCAGTTGTACCAACAAAAGATGAAGGCAGCTTTCGGCAGGAAAGTCTGTCTTCGAGAATTCGGCGAAGGGGACCTTGTACTCAAAAAGATCCTACCTATCCAGACTGACTCCGTGGGAAGTTGATACCCACTTATGACGGTCCATGTGAAGTCAAGAAAGCTTTTTCCAGAGAAGCGCCGATACTCATAAACATAGACGGCGAAGATCTCAGGAATCCAGTCAATTCAGATCAAGTGAAGAAGTATTATGCCAAAAAGAAATAGATGAAAAAAGAGAAAGACAAGCCAAGTAAGAATTAGCTCGCTAGGTTGAAAACCCGCAAAGGGCGACCTAGGCAAAATCAGAGCGACCCGGTGGATTGAAAACCCGCAAAGGGCGATTCAGGCAAAAATTAGGGTCTGAAAACTTAGGCATGAAAAGTAAAGAAAGGCATACAACTCTCCTACAAGCTTGGATGAGGGAGTGATCAAGGTCAAGGACATAGATGTTTGGCACTGTTCCACAGAGACGGACAGTCAGAATTCAGCTTCTCTCCTTTTTCGTGTCTTTTTACAGTTTAAACTTTCAAGTGTAATAAATAATCGGCGTAACTTCTTGTGCGACCGGTTTCCACATTAATAAAGTTCAAATTTCTCGTATCTGTTCACTCTTTTATTTTCTGCTTTTTCTGCTCAAAATAAACGTTTTATGATGATGATGGTTCTGAACTGTAAAACATGTGCATACATCATAGAGCATTGCAAATCATTACGAGATTCTTAAGAGTCCCGGGAGAAGGCAATTCCCCAAAGCCAGTCAATCATGCAAGAGAGCAACTACATCCACGATTGCTTCAAACCAGCAAAGTCAAGACCAACATGCACTCGGCCCATGAGCCCCGCAAGTCCAACAGGTTCCTCAGTCTCGTGTCATGAGTGTCGCGGGTTGGCTGAACCAGCCAAAATAAAAAAAATAAGCAAAAAAAAAAAGGCAATAAACAAACACAGTCATGCATTACATTCATCATGCATAAAATCATGCATTTATCAAACATAATAAAGTAAAGAAAAAGAGAAATTCAGGCATTTGCATTCATCATAAGAGAAAGAAAAAGAAAATAGCAATCATGGCATTTGCATCATGCATCTCATAGAAAAAACAAAACGAAGCCTTCCATTGACTACACTGGCATTCCATGCGGTCAAACCAGACCTTTGTGTCCTTAAACCAGATCATTGTGATCCATAAACCAGACCTTTGTGTCCTTAAACCAGATCATTGTGATCCATAAACCAGACCTTTGTGTCCTTAAACCAGACCTTTAGGGTCCATAAATCAGACCAATATGCAGACACATATTGCTCCATAAACCAGGCTTGTCGGCCCATAAACCAGACTCGTTGTCAAGTCCATAATTTAGCATTCCATCAAATAAGCCAAGGCATTTCACAACTCTCAAGCATTGCATTTGCATACCCACACTTCATAAATAAAAAAAAGGCAACCATCAAGGAAAGCCAAAAGAGAATATCAAAAGCGTCCAGCATTGCATGCATCAGCGTCACATGCATCCACGTAGCATACATCTGCATTACATTTGCATAACCGCATCTTGCACATTCATCATTACACCAAAATCATAGCATTGCATGCACATGCATAACATGCCTTCGCATAACATGCACTCATAACATGCACTCATAACATGCACTCATACTCCGTGCACCATTCCTTGCATTAACTGACGTATGCAGGTACCTCAATTCAGTGCGGCAGCATTGAACATTTCAATCAACCAATCAACAGGATTCGTGAATCCCTTCAGGACCCAAGTGTCCCTTCAAAAGCAGACTTCACCTCGCATTCGAGCTGCGGGTAAGTCCTTCAGACCCCGAGTGGTCCTTCAGACTAGTTGTGTCAGCCTAAGACACAGCGGACGTCCTTCATGGTCAACATATCAGTTCCGGATCTGATCTTGACCCATCATGGCCGCTCGGAAAAGGCCCCCCCCAGACTGTTTTACTAGTACCGTTGCTAGTTTGCGCTCCATCAGACCCATTTGGTCCATCAGGCTTAGGCATGCCCTTCAGACCTCGTCGGTCCTTCAGTTTAACTCTAATCAATGCGCCAAGCATCGACTGCGAATTAGACCTTCAGAGCCTTAGTGCTCCTTCAGACCGTGAGCGGTCCTTCAGAGCCTTAGTGCTCCTTCAGACCCTGTCATACCCCACTTTTGTCCGGCTTAGGTCCAAACCCTAATTTTCTACACAAAAAAAAATATATAATAATTTATGCATTGCATTTTGGGTCCTAGAAACCCTTCCAAAGTTTCTGAAATCATTTTTTTGGGAAATTAGGGTTTTTGAAAATGTGTTATGCATGCATGGCAAGCTTTGGAAAATATTTTATGCATGCATGGCAAAGACCTAAAAGCATTTTTTGGAAAGCAAGAATTGATTTCTATTTTGTTCCAAAGGCCAAAAATCGATTTCCCTCTTCTTGCATAGGCCATGAAATCGATTTTTAAGCTCTCCTAAAGGCCAAGAATCGATTCCCACTTGCCTTAACTAAGCATGAAATCGATTCCTACCTTTTAGGATGTCCTGAAAATCGATTTCCCTCTTCTTGCATAGGCCATGAAATCGATTTTTAAGCTCTCCTAAAGGCCAAGAATCGATTCCCACTTGCCTTAACTAAGCATGAAATCGATTCCTACCTTTTAGGATGTCCTGAAAATCGATTTCCCTCTTCTTGCATAGGCCATGAAATCGATTTTTAAGCTCTCCTAAAGGCCAAGAATCGATTCCCACTTACCTTAACTAAACATGAAATCGATTCCTACCTTTTAGGATGTCTCAAGAATCAATTTCCTTCTTTTTTAAAACACAATGAAATCGATTTCTATCATTTCAGGAAGTCCAAGAATCGATTCCCACTAATTTCTAAAGCCCAAGGAATCGATTCCTATGTTTTCTAAAAGCAAAGAATCGATTATACTATATTTTGCCTTCATCAAACAATCGATTCATCCTTGCAATAAATGTTTTTAAAAAAATTCTACGCTTTCCTAAGCCTATAAATAGGCAGCCTCAAATCACATTTGAGGAGGAGATTTAACGAAATCAGAAAACAGACACACACATCTCACAAGATCAGAGAAGAATTGCTCCAGAGACACATTTCACGAGATCTGAGAAGACAACTCTCGCAAATCTCATTTTCCGGTTCTACACTTCATTTTTGCTCTATTCGTGCCGTTGGTCCGTCTGAGCTGATCTCCTGCAAGGGTTAGTCGGGGTTTGCGTTCTTCAGAGTTGTAATATCTGTCTTCATCAAAGGTATTTCAGTCTTTACATTTGTTAAAATTTAATCATTGTGATCCATGCCAAAATTGCCCTATGTGATTTAATTTAGCTGTAGTGTCCTTGTTGATGATGAACCACATGATTCCCACTTATGCCTAGTGCATCATTGTCTAAGTGGTGAAGATGGTCCCAGATGATTCAACCTCCCCCTTTTAACTTCCTAATGAATAAAAGATAGTTAGGTTTATGGTTTAAGGTCCATGGGGTATTGCAAAGGATGGGTTTCCCAAAACCTTGATGCTCCCTCCTCTTTGATTGTGTTACTAACCTTTGGGCACATATTCATGAATGCAAAGGATAGGCTTACCTTAGCCTTGATGCAATTTCCCCTTTCCTCATGTTATTGAGAAATCATTGTTCATATGTTCCTTAGTTTAATTAAGATTATTCTACGCCTATGATCAATTGCTTGCTTGTTATTGGATGCATTTTAAATGTCTTGATTCAATGTGCCATTCCATCCATGTGTATGACCTCCTAATGAAGACGTAAGTCTACATGCATGTTGTAGCATAGAGTCATTAGGGTAAATACACTCCCTCCTACACGCACACTTGCTTTGAGAACTTTTACCTTGCATCCCTGATAGGTGGGTCTCTTGATCATGTATGCATGTTTAGTCTTGATTAAATATTCAACATATGCATGATTTCGTGATAATTGAATGTGTTTAAACTTTGTAATCAATCATTGATAGTGCCTTCACCCTTTCTTCCAAAAATCTTTCAAACCTTTTTTCAACCGTGAACAAATCATTTTCACAAAACAAATAAAAGGAATCATTGTCAAACCCATTGCTACTAGTAGCTCATCAGAGCCTTTGTTCGTTTAGCTATTAGTGGCAATGTCCTTTTTCCCATAAGAATAATAAACGACGATCCATCATAACCTTTGTTAGTTTGATCGTCGTACAAATCAATCTCTTTCGAAAACGACTTTCAAAAAAGATAATAAAAACGAGTTGTTGTCAATAGTCCATCAAACTCAACAACTGATGGTCCAGAAGATCTTGGACCTTTGTTCGTTTGACTAGCGGTACAACTCTCTTTCTCTGAGTATTTAGTGGTGATTCATCATAGCCTCTGCTAGTTTAATCATTCACTAATGCTCGTCCTATTTCAAAAACTCACCAAAAAGGATAAAAAACAAAAACTTTTCAAAAAGACAACCTAGAACTACGTCGCCTTTGATTTTCCACCCGGAGATACGTAGGAGCAGGGCCACGCCCCTGTCAAGCGCAAAAATAAACAATTTCTAAATTAAAAAATACAAACACATCTCTTTCATAAAACAAAAATCAAAAATCTTATTTTCAAAGTAGGGGATTAAGTCGGTCGTACGGCCGGGTTAATCATTGTTTTAGGATAAGTGAACTGTGGTCCTTCAGAGCCCCAGCGCTCCTTCAGCCCCCAGCGGCCCTTCAGACCCCCAGTGGTCCTTCAACACAGTTCACGCAATCCTAAGACCCCTATATTAAAAAAAACACCAACACACAAACATTTTCTACCCAAGAACTACGTTAAAACCACACATTTAATTAGAGGTTCCCTTTCGGTAGAAAGGACGTGCGCGGTGCTAACACCTTCCTCGCACGTAATCGACCCCCGAACCTATATCTCTAGTTTTCAAAGACCATCCGCTTTGTCGAAAAGACTTTTTTTCAATGTTTTGGTCTTAAAATTAAAATATTGGTGGCGGCTCCAAAAATTTTCCACGTTGTACATTGAGAAACCCCAAGCCGGGATTTTTCGGGGTGCAACACTGTCTATATGGTTGCAATTTCACCAAGACTTCATCCCCCACAGCTAGATTGAGATCCCTTCTATTCTTATCTGCCTGATTCTTCTATTCTTTGCTGAGCTTAGCTATGTTGCTCATGAATGCCTCAGCTACTGATTTGCTGGTGTAGTTTTCTTTCATAGCAATGAAATGGCTATATTTGGATAACCTGTCAATCACAACCATAATTACAGTATATCCAAAAGAATTAGGTAGCCCGGTGATAAAATCCATTGCAATATCTTCCCAAACTTGTTTGAGGAATTGGCAATGGTTGAAGTAATCCTGCTGGAAGCTTATTGCCAGTCTTAGCTTGTTGATGGATAACACAGGTCTGAACAAATTCTTTAACATCTTCCTTCAATGTTGGCCAATATAACTGATGAGTTATTCTTGCCATAGTACGAGTTATACCCGCATGCCCTCCAATTGGGGAAGAGTGATATTCTTGTAACACTTGTTTGATTAATATACTCTTTTCTGGAATTACCAACCTGTCTTTCCAGTATAGCAGGTCCTCCTTCACTGTATAATTCTGGTCATTCTATTTCTTCTGCTTGCAGAGTTTGAATAACTGTTGCAATGCATCATTCTGCCGAATCTCCTTTTTTAGATCTTCTAAGAATGTTGATTTTGGCTCTGACCAAGCCATACAAAATACCCTAGATAGGGCATCAGCAGCTAGGTTGTCTTTCCCTGGTTTGTATTCTATTGTGAAGTCATATCCTATGAACTTATGTAGCCATGCTTGCTGTTCTGGTGTCTGTAATGATTGATCCATCAGACTTTTGAGACTCTTCTGATCTGAACGAATAACAAACTTATCTCCCAGCAAATAATGTCTAAATTTTGCAAGTGCCTCAGTAATAGCAAACAATTCCCTAGTATAGGCAGATTGTTTTTGCATTCTAGGCACCATCTTCTTGGAGAAATAAGCAATAGGATGTCCCCTCTGACTCAATACAGCACCAACACCAATTCCAGATGCATCTGTCTCCACAATGAATTGTTCATTAAAATCAGGCAAAGCTAGTGTACTGGTGCTTCAGTTACAGCACTCTTGAGCTTGTCAAAATATCTCTAGACAGTCTTGCAAATAGTGTGTGGTGTTGCAATATTTGTAATACTATCTCTAGATGTTCTAAATGCATTGCCCAAGATGGACTATACACTAAAATATCATCAAAAAATACCCGCACGAACCTTCTCAATTGTTTCTGAAACCCACCCAGATTTCATCACAGAGACTTCCCCAGCGGACCTCACAGCAAGTCTCACAGTTACCATCACAGAGGTCAGCAGCTGAGCGAGCACAACATGACATTCATTTAATAAGTCACTTTCCAGAGCATATGCATAGGTACATTGATGACATTATCAATGTGATTGGGGATGGAAACTGTGGCTTCAGATGCATTTCTACCTCACTTGATTACTCGGAGCATAGCTGGCAAATAGTTCGCAATGATTTGATTGAGGAGATGGACTCAAATTGGTTTCAATACTCAGAGGTGGTGGGTAACAACATTCACACAGTTAGGGGATCATTAGTTGCTCACCCACAAGACTTTCAACCTCCTGAGAAGTGGATGTCGATGCCTGACATGGGACATGTTATAGCGACTAGGTATCAGATAGCCCTTGTTATGTTGTCACTTCATGATGGTGGGTCATGGACATTCTTCCCTTTGAGAGGAGCCTATGTTCCTAGTCAGAGCCGCTTGTTCTGTGTTGGGTTTGTCCATGGGAATCATTGGGTTCGGGCTATGTTGAACGCTACTAGTCCAGTACCTCCTATTCATCCTACTTGGGGTGCATATACTTCAGATGAAGCTAGATCGTGGTTATATCCATACCTTGGACGTGTACAGTTTTGGTGTTCTTTTGTCCCAAATCATGTTGCACCGACCCTCCCAGCTGTTGATTATATTTCCATTATATGATTGTATTATATTATACTATATTATATTGAATTCTATTCCACAAATTTATATTCTATTAAATTTTATTCCACGAATTTTTTATCTACCGGTTTAGAATTTGCCGACACTTTAAACGGTCTAGATTTTGCCGACACTTTAAACAGTCTAGATTTTGCCGACCAATTTTCATCCAACGGTGGAAATTCACTTTAGGGTTTCAGATTTTCCCTATAAATAGACTCATTGGGTTTCACTTCTTTCATACACACATCACTTCTTTCATACACACAACACTTCTTTCATCACTTCTTTCATACAAAATGATGATGGCTATGGCCAACGAAGACTCTTCTCTCACTATCATTTTAACTAATCAGGGCTTCCCTGATCATCAGGGAATCATCATCAACGAACATGATGATATCTGTTTCGAGGGGCGAGACACGTTCCAGTGTAGGTTAAAACACAACATAACATTCGCTGCCCTGAAAAAGAGACTACTGCGTAAATTGCAACCGGAGGGCGACGAGCATGAAATAATTAGTATAATTTATCGAAAACCAGCTTGGGTTAATGGACATGTGCACTGGTCTGCAACGGATGTCAACAACGACGATGACGTCCAAGCCATGATGTCCATTCGTGTTATGTTTAGATGGAAGGGGGGTTATCTGCATTTATACGTCGAAACCAGAAGGACTGTCGCTGAGATCCTTCGTCGTTTGACTCCACCACCATCTCAGTAGTTTCTATTATGTTTTCGTTTTGTTTGTTGTTGCAATCTGTTAGTTTCTATTATGTCTTCGTTTTGTTTGTTGTTACAATCTGTTATTTTAAATCAATGTAGAAGGCGTTTTTAATTAATCAAATGAATGTTTGAGTTTTTATTTTTGCACTCCAGAAACACTATATTATATGATAAATTCGGAAGGCAAATTTGAGGTATTTCCGGAAATACCTCAAATTTAGATAAATTCGGAAGACAATTTTTTTTGATTTCCGGAAATACCTCAAATTTACATAAATTCAGAAGGCAAATTTTAGGGATTTCCGGAAATATCTCATTTTACGGTATTTCCGGAATGTAAAATGTGTTCCGGAAATACCATAAAATGAGATATTTTCGGAAAATAAAAAAAAATATACTTCCGGATTTATCTTGATTTGAGGTATTTTCGGAAATTTTTGAATTTTAAAGGGTATTTTTGTCTGTTTGATCATTTTGGGGGGTATATGGTTTAATGGGGGGTACAAAAAAAAACTGCCCCTACATCTCTCATTCAAAAATAAAAAAAAAAATTTCCCATAAATTTTTTCATAAATATCGATTGTACAACTGGATTAATTTACGTTTTAAGACAAATGAGTTGTACTGCTAAAAAATCCTAAATTATTTCATAAATATCGGTTCTTTTTCAAAAATTGAAGAATTTGTTCGGACTTTTTGGTCGATACAATGAGTCCACAAATATATTTGATACCCACACATTTCCTTATTTATGAATTGAGACTTGTTCCCTTCTTTAAAATGGCTTGGACAATCCACTTCGTAATTCTTTCTCCCTTACCTTACCCAAGACTAGAAAATTCAAATTTTGTTCTTAAAGAATGACCCTTTGCTTTCCAGGCCTAAAATGAAGGCAATATTTCTTGCATTGATCATACTGATCATTTCAACTACTCAAGCCATATCAACAACAGAATTCAATTCAAGTTCAACTAATTCAATCCAAAAAAATGGACTGGCACAAGAGTTTTGTTGGTAAAATTTTTTCTTTTCAAACAATCGTATGTTTTAAAGATTTGTATGCATCCTTGTTTTCACTTATATTTGTGTTATTATTCCATGATAGGGAAAGTGTATGAAAATGGAAGCACAAAAGACTACACAGGGTTGAACCACAAAGATATGTTTGTGGCAAGTGAAAATGAACACAAACATGAACTATCTGTTACTACAAGAATAGGAGGAGCACCGGGAGGAGGTGGGGGACGGTGGCGGACCTGGCTTGTTACTAGGGGGTTCAGAAAAAAAATTTGCACTTATCACCCTATATAAATATTCTAAATCTCCTAAAATTTTGATTTTGAACCCCCTGAAAATTTTAAATTGCACTAGTAGACCAAGTTTTGCACTCATTTGACACTGGTCTTAAAAAATTTGACACCCCTGACCCCAGGGTCCTGGGTCCGCCACGGGTGGGGGAGGACAAAGTGGAAGTGCAGGAACTGGAGTGCGAGAAACGGGAAATAAAGGAGGTGCTGTAGAAAGGGGAGGAGGAGGTGGAGATGGAAACGGAAACAAAGGAACCGGAATAAGAGAAGCGGGAAATACAGGAGTGATTGGAGTTGCAAGGTACCCTTATAATCAGTGGCGGACCCAGGACCCCGAGGTCAGGGGTGTCAAATTTTTTAAGGCCGGTGTCAAATGGGTGCAAAACTTGGTCTACTAGTACAATTTCAAATTTTTAGGGGTGTCAAAATTAAAATTTCACGAGATTTAAACTATTTATATAGGGTGTTTAGTGAAAAAAAAATTTCCAGGGGGTTCAACTGAATCCCTGGAGAGATGCCAGGTCCGCCGCTGCTTATAATGTTGCACCATCATTATTTCCAGGGACTCACTTTTGGGATCCGAATCAAATTTGAATCACCGACAAGTACAATTTGAATCGCCATCCAAGTACAAATAGATGGAAGTCAATCCCCCCCCCCCCCCATCCTTTTCAAGATTTATTATTAATTGAATTTTATTACTTTTTCAAACGACCAATAAAGTTGGTCCAAGTGGTAACTGGGCTTGAATCCCACCCCAAAGTTTCTGGTTCGAATTTTGGGTGTGGCAAAAACTTTGTTGAAAGGGAATAACTACACCGACTGGCAAAGCCTGCCCAGCCAGGTTCCCCGGCGTAGATTAGTCATCAGCAAAGCAGGTGTAAACTGCGCACTAATAACATGGTAACAAAAAAAAATTATTTTTTCAAACATCATTTTAAATTACAGTGACTTTATTTATTAAAAGAATATCAATTATTGTATTATAGTGCTTTTTTTAGTTACCGTGTTATTGGTGTTTAGTATCCACCAGCGTTGCTGGTGAGTAACCTATGTCGAAAAATTTGGTTGACCACGTGTAACCAGCTTTGCTTGCCTTTGTGGTTTCCCCTTCTAATAGTGTTTATGCCACATTCAAAATTCAAACTCAAAACCTCGAGATGGGATTTGAATCCAGTTACCACTCGAACCAATTCTTATCGATAATATATTATAGCGCTTTCAAGTGACGGTTGTGGATTATTTATAAAAAAAATATGTAACGTGTGTGGATTAATTCTTCTAAGTAACGTGCTGATTGTTTTATATTCTAGATTCTTGAGTTTTGATTCAATATCATACACTAATCATTTGTTCCTAAAGAATCACCACTTGCTTTCCAAGCCTAAAATGAAGGCAATATTTCTTGCATTGTTCCTACTAATCATTTCATGTGCTAAAGCCATATCAACAACAAACATCAATACAAGTTCAACTTCAATCCAAAGCACTGGACCAACACAAGAGTTTGTTGGTAAGACTTTTGCTTTTCAAACAATCACATGTTTCAAAGATTTGTATGCATCCTCGTTTTCACTTTGACTTTATATCATTTTATGATAGAAAAAGTGTATGGAAATGAAAGCACAAAAGACTCTACAAAGTTGAGCCACAAAGTTGTGCTTGTTGCAAGTGAGAATAAACACAAACACGAACTATCTGTTACTACAAGACGAGGAGGAGGTGGAGGAAGGGTAGGAGGAGGAGCAGGAGTAGGAAATAGAGGAGTGATTGGAGGTACAGGCCACCCTCATAATGCTGCACCATCATTATTTCGAGGAAATGATTTTTGGGTCCCAAATTTTATTTTATATGTGAGCTTGACTTTAATCACCTTCTTCCACTAAGTACTCAGATTATGTTACTTGTTTAATGCACTTACTTTAATTCATCTTGGTTGTTGATTAGCTTGTGTGAAGTCTCCTCCTAGAATTATCATTTAAAGATGTATGAACAGATGTAGTAGTATGTCGCAGGTGTGTTTGTTGATAATCTTACATATATATATATATATATATATATATATATATATATATATATATATATATATATATATATATATATATATATATATATATATATATATATATATATCAATTGAAAATTTAGTATGAATAGATAGATGTGTGAATTTTTGTATCTTATTGGAAGAAAAAAGCCGAAATTATAATCTTGTTATAATTTAGTTTGCAATTACGTTAAAGAATTCTTAAAAAAGTCCAGTCAGGGGATTAGACACAATTATGAGTATTAATAAAAAAAAATACAAATATGAGAAGGTTGCAGTTTTACTGGCAAATATTTGGTTACAATCGATATTAGAGAAACCTTACTTTACTTTTATCCAGTCTTGGGCATGCAGCAGTGTTAAATCTCTTGAGAAAGAGTTTTGCCGCCCATTATGGTTCTTCTATCCGGCTCGAGAGATTAGTCTCTGCAGTTGCGCGCAAATAATACTCAGTTTATACCAAAAAGAGAAGCCTTATTTTCTCTTGGAAAGATAAATTTTAGTTGGAGATTCTCTCTAACTTTTTTTATAAACAAATGGTAATGGTTAATTACTAATTAAATGAGGGAAAATGTTAATTTCCAGAACTTAAATTCTGGAGATTTCTTTCTTCAAACTCATTTCTGTCTCTTAATTCGTCAATTCAATTCATTTATGTTTGGGATGTTTTTACTACTAGCGCCGTGACCCGTGCGTTGCACGGGGCCAAAGCTTTAGTGTCTACTGAAGTATTATAATATCAAAATTAGATTAATAGTAATTAAATCAAATTTTAACAACTACGTTATGTTTAGCCAATAAGAGAAAACTATAAGGTAGAACATATTTGTTGTGAAATTAATTTTCATTTTCACTAATCTGATTACGGACGAATCAATTTCCGCTATTTGAACAGTTAAAATTTCTAGTGAACCATAAAGTACCCTTAAAATATAAAATTACGAATGTTGTATAGAATGAAAAGAAAGTAGTTAGTGACAAAAATGAAATTGATCCATTAAAATATAGACAACAAATGATAATCAAGTAAGTCATTATCACATTACATAAAAGTTCTTTTTTTCAACAAACAGGTTACTAAGGAACAAACTCTGCATATTTGAACAGTTAATTTTTTTCCGACTGCTTAAGAACCCCAAAACACACTGTTTTGTATTACTATTTCCTTTGAACAACTAATTTTTTTAGACTCTAAATTACCTTAAAACAGAGTGGCTAGCATCACACTTTACAAAATTTATCAGGAAATTAATTTTCATTTTTCACCAATCTGATTATTGAGGAACAAACTTCATCTATTTATAGATCTAATTTTTTTTTCTTAAATTTAAATGTATTCTTAAAAAATGAAAATATAAAAAATAAGAAAAAAAAAGGGGGGGGAGGGGGTGGGGGGGGAGGGGGGTAGGGGGTGGGGGGAGGGGGTGAGGGGGAGTTTGGCGCCAAGGGGGAGGGAAAGTGGGAAGTTTGGAGCCAAAATTAGGTGTAGGGCCCACTTGGAGAGTACCCCTGGATTTATATTTTTAGATTTTCTAATCACAATTCAATTCATCACTTCAATTGTGGATTAAAAGCCATTTTTCTACCAAAGAAAAATGCCTTTTGACTCTTGATAGCCAGTTGCAATCTATTTTTATTCGGTTTACAATTTCACCCCATAAAGTTGTTCTTATTTATAACATTTTCCCATACTAATGTTTTTGTTGTAAATCAATCCTCATGTATGGACAAAGAACACACATAGTTGACTCTCCAAAAAGAGTACTAGTGTGTGTTTGGTTGCACGGTGAGGAGAATTGAGTTTGCCATATTTGAGTTTGCAAAATTGAGTTTAGTTAAAAGTGAGTTGAATGTAACATGATTTTTGTTTGGATACATTTATCGAAAAGTGATTTTCACCAACCATTGTTGTTTGGATATATTAGACCAAAAGTGCTTTTGCATGTAAAATTACTAAAATGGGTATCAACTTAAAGTTAAATTTAAAATTTAAAATTTGATAAAATAGAGAATAAAAATAGTAAATAAGCATATAAAATATCTAGTAAATTAAAATTACAATTAGAGAATATATAAACTAAAGTGCAATACAATACTAAATCTTGATAATGACTAGTTATTTTGCTTATACTCGATAATTTGATCCCGAATCGAGTCACGAACAAGATCCATCTCTCTTGAAGAAGCGGTATTTAAAATTTGAGATTAATCCAAGTTAATTGGTCTTTGATAATCATCACTGTGAAGGTCTATGTTTTCATCCTCATAACGACTAAAATCGATATCCATTTCAGCATTCCTTCGGATAAAGTTGTGTATAGCCCTTGTTGCAATGACTATTTGAACTTGGGTTTCCATTTTGAATTTAGGCATGCGACGTAAAATTGCAAACATGTTTTTCCATACACCAAAAGTCCTTTCTATAGTGCGCCTTAAACTTGAGTGGTAATAATTGAAAACTTCATTATGATTTGCAAATCCGTGAGAATGCCTAAAATCAGGAAGATGGTAACGTTCACATTTGTACGGACCAAGGTACCCCATTGGTGTTGGATATATAGCCAGCATCCACTAAATAAAACTTACTAATAAAAAATATATTAAAATGTAAAGAACAAATTTAATAGTTGAGGAATTTATTTGTAGCCATGCAAAAGAACATACCTGATGATGGACGGGGAAAATTTAAGTTTGCTTTTGTTAGAGCTATGTCAAAAATGCGAGCATCATGGGCACTACCTTCCCACCCAGCTAACACAAAAGTGAAACACATGTTTCAATCACATATAGCCATTATGTTTTGCGTTGGGCGTCCTTTTCTTCCAATAAACCTGGTTTGATCACTAGCACTAATGTACGACACATGGCACATGTGTACCATCGATGGCTCCTATAGCATTCTTAAAAATTGGCCAATACCGTTGATCACTTCTAATTTTTGCATGACTATCACGAAACATAGGATCTTGAGGCTTAATATACTTAACGGACAACTTAAGGCAAGCAACAAGTACTTGATGAAAATGTCTACTTACAGTCTCTCCTGAGTGTTGAAACATTTCTTGAATCATTGTTCCCTACCCCATGACCAACAACAACCAAAAACATTGCAACCATTTCTTCAACCCCCATGCAATTAGTGGACTTCAAACCAAGCTCAACTAGTTCACTACAAAGTATGTGGAAAACATGTTTTCCCATCAGAAACATCTCATAGCAACGAGTGGGAATCCCACGTAATATTTCTTGCACCCATGCATGACCCGTTAGTTCACTCCGATAGAGGAGTGATTGGAGGTACAGGCCACCCTCATAATGCGGCACCATCATTATTTCGAGGAAATGATTTTTGGGTCCCAAAATTTATTTTATATGTGAGCTTGACTTTAATCACCTTCTTCCACTAAGTACTCAGGTTATGTTACTTGTTTAATGCACTTACTTTAATTCATCTTGGTTGTTGATTAGTTTGTGTGAAGTCTCCTCCTAGAATTATCATTTAAATATGTATGAACAGATGTAGTAGTATGTAGCAGGTGTGTTTGTTGATAATCTTACATATATATATATATATATATATATATATATATATATATATATATATATATATATATATATATATATATATATCAATTGAAAATTTAGTATGAATAGATAGATGTGTGCATTTTTGTATCTTATTGGAAGAAAAAAGCCGAAATAATCTTGTTATAATTTAATTTGCAATTACGTTAAAGAATTCTTAAAAAAGTCCAGTCAGGGGATTAGACACAAATATGAGTATTGATAAAAAAAAAATACAAATATGAGAAGGTTGCAGTTTTACTGGCAAATATTTGGTTACAACGATATTAGAGAAACCTTACTTTACTTTTATCCAGTCTTGGGCATGCAGCAGTGTTAAATCTCTTGAGAAAGAGTTTTGCCGCTCATTATGGTTCTTCTATCCGGCTCGAGAGATAAGTGTCTGCAGTTGCGCGCAAATAATACTCAGTTTATACCAAAAAGAGAAGCCTTATTTTCTCTTGGAAAGATAAATTTTAGTTGGAGATTCTCTCTAACTTTTTTTATAAACAAATGGTAATGGTTAATTACTAATTAAATGAGGGAAAATGTTAATTTCCGGAACTTAAATTCTAGAGATTTCTTTCTTCAAACTCATTTCTGTCTCTTAATTCGTCAATTCAATTCATTTATGTTTGGGATGTTTTTACTACTAGCGCCGTGACCCGTGCATTGCACAGGGCCAAAACTTTAGGGTCTACTGAAGTATTATAATATCAAAATTAGATTAATAGTAATTAAATCAAATTTTAACAACTAAGTTATGTTTAGCCAATAAGAGAAAACTATAAGGTAGAACATATTTGTTGTGAAATTAATTTTCATTTTCACTAATCTGATTACGGACGAATCAATTTCCGCTATTTGAACAGTTAAAATTTCTAGTGAACCATAAAGTACCCTTAAAATATAAAATTACGAATGTTGTATAGAATGAAAAGAAAGTAGTTAGTGACAAAAATGAAATTGATCCATTAAAATATAGACAACAAATGATAATCAAGTAAGTCATTATCACATTACATAAAAGTTCTTTTTTTCAACAAACAGGTTACTAAGGAACAAACTCTGCATATTTGAAAAGTTAATTTTTTTCCGACTGCTTAAGAACCCCAAAACACACTGTTTTGTATTACTATTTCCTTTGAACAACTAATTTTTTTAGACTCTAAATTACCTTAAAACAGAGTGGCTAGCATCACACTTTACATAATTTATCAGGAAATTAATTTTCATTTTTCACCAATCTGATTATTGAGGAACAAACTTCATCTATTTATAGATCTAATTTTTTTTCTTAAATTTAAATGTATTCTTAAAAAATGAAAATATAAAAAATAAGAAAAAAAAAGGGGGGGGAGGGGGTAAGGGGAGGGGGTGAGGGGGAGTTTGGCGCCAAGGGGGAGGGAAAGTGGGAAGTTTGGAGCCAAAATTAGGTGTAGGGCCCACTTGGAGAGTACCCCTGGATTTATATTTTTAGATTTTCTAATCACAATTCAATTCATCACTTCAATTGTGGATTAAAAGCCATTTTTCTACCAAAGAAAAAGGCCTTTTGACTCTTGATAGCCAGTTGCAATCTATTTTTATTCGGTTTACAATTTCACCCCATAAAGTTGTTCTTATTTATAACATTTTCCCATACTAATGTTTTTGTTGTAAATCAATCCTCGTGTATGGACAAAGAACACACATAGTTGACTCTCCAAAAAGAGTACTAGTGTGTGTTTGGTTGCACGGTGAGGAGAATTGAGTTTGCCATATTTGAGTTTGTAGAATTGAGTTTAGTTAAAAGTGAGTTGAATGTAACATGATTTTTGTTTGGATACATTTATCGAAAAGTGATTTTCACCAACCATTGTTATTTGGATATATTAGACCAAAAGTGCTTTTGCATGTAAAATTACTAAAATGGGTATCAACTTAAAGTTAAATTTAAAATTTAAAATTTGATAAAATAGAGAATAAAAATAGTAAATAAGCATATAAAATATCTAGTAAATTAAAATTACAATTAGAGAATATATAAACTAAAGTGCAATACAATACTAAATCTTGATAATGACTAGTTATTTTGCTTATACTCGATAATTTGATCCCGAATCGAGTCACGAACAAGATCCACCTCTCTTGAAGAAGCGGTATTTAAAATTTGAGATTAATCCAAGTTAATTGGTCTTTGATAATCATCACTGTGAAGGTCTATGTTTTCATGACTATCACGAAACATAGGATGTTGAGGCTTAATATACTTAACGGACAACTTAAGGCAAGCAACAAGTACCCGATGAAAATGTCTACTTACAGTCTCTCCTGAGTGTTGAAACATTGCTTGAATCATTGTTCCCTACCCCATGACCAACAACAACCAAAAACATTGCAACCATTTCTTCAACCCCCATGCAATTAGTGGACTTCAAACCAAGCTCAACTAGTTCACTACAAAGTATGTGGAAAACATGTTTTCCCATCAGAAACATCTCATAGCAACGAGTGGGAATCCCACGCAATATTTCTTGCACCCATGCATGAACCGTTAGTTCACTAGTTCTACATGGCTCTTTGCATAAATGTTTTGCTGCATAAATACCAATTTGTGCAGCCGCATACGAAGTTTGTTCAAAAAAAGCATCATCTTCATTTGTATTATTCATCCTTCCTTCAATATACCTTTCAATAAATTATACCTTTCAAAAAAGCATTGTCTTCTTTTCCAAATAAATTATACCATACTCGTCATTCCTTTCTAAGACTGTCATACCCATTCTTCAAGTTAGGTCTTATCGTAATTCCTTTGAGTTGATTCATTAAACTCAAATAATACATTGCCATCCTCTTTTCGTAAAACTGGTACCCAAACGTTCTCCCTTAGAAACTTGATCCAAGCATGCTTTGACAAAATGGCTAGTTGTTCTATTATCCCAAACAGCTTTTGATCTCTTATTTCCATCGTTAGTTGAAGGAGGAGGAGTCATTCTATTTAAACCAAACAAGCACATAATAGAAATTATAAAAACACAACTAATTTGTATATAGGCATATGTATCTGTCTTATATTTTTTTCAAACATTAACTAATTTGTTTTTCCATACACCTTAATAATCTGATTTCAACAGATACACCTATTTTTCCATACACCATAATAATCTGATTTCATACGTTAATAATCTGTTTTATATTTTGTCTTATATTTTTATCAAACTCTTTTAGGCATTTTATCAAACACAATAAAGACATGGATAAACAAGCATATATTTTATGCCAAACACAATCAGATTCTTAAACTAGCTAAGAGATGGATAAACAATCATATATTTACGGCCAAACACAATCAGATTCTTAAGAAAATTACTTTTTACAAATTAATTTAACCAAACTTACTTTCAATTGGTGAACGATGGGGATATTCTGGTTGAAAGAAATTTATGAAGGAATCAGATAGTTATGAAGGAAGGAGTTATGAAGGTTGGTGAGCGATGGTGATGATTATGAAGGGCAAATCAGAGAACTCATAAATTGAATCAGGTTGGACGTGAATCCAGTGAACGCAGAAGCTAGGATTTCTCGCTTGACATCTGTCGTGACTTTTTCTCACCAAAAAAAAAAATCTGTCGTGACTTTTGACCGTAAATTACGTTGCTGCTGCCGTGATGGAGAACAACTGAACAAGAGGGAAGCACTTCTATGGCTCTAAACGCACGTTGAGGGGTTGCAAACTCATTTGTGTCCCTTAATTCGACAATTCATCATTTATGTTTGGGATGTTTTTACTATTTTCTAATCACAATCCAATTCATCACTTCAATTGTGGATGAAAACCCATTTTCTACCAAAGAAAAATGCCTTTTGACTCTTGATAGCCGGTTGCAATCTATTTTTATTCGGTTTACAATTTCACCCCATAAAGTTGTTCTTATTTATAACATTTCCCCATACTAGTGTTTTTGCTGTAAATCAATCCCCATGTATGGACAAAGAACACAGATAGTTGACTCTCCAAAAAGAATACTAGTCTCATACTAGTTCTAATCTACAATCAGGAATCATGTGTTATTTAGAGGGGTTGTGTTTAATTCGAACACTACAAGAAAATCGCTCATTTGCGACGGCAATTTCTGTCGCAAATGAACCTTTTTCCGTGGCAAATATGAATTTGCGACGGACAAATTGTCGTCGCAAAACAGCTCATCGCAAAGTGTTTGCGACGAAACTCCCCGTCGCAAATAATCTGTCGCAGACTCATCGCAAGTCCGTCGCAAATATCCGTGGCAAAGTCGTCACAAACTCTGACACATTTTCGTCGCAAATCCATCGGAAATTTTAAAAAAAAAATAATTAAATTATACATCCAAAATACTATTTAATAGTTATATCTATACATACTAATCAGTACTAATACATAGTTACACAATCATAGTTACAAAATCATAGTTACAAAATCATATCATCTAGATGGAGTTATACTGACTACACTATGTCCTTTTAACACAATCTCAAATATCATCATATAACTATCCAACTACTATAATAAAAAGTGAGTAATATATGCTCAGAACATTCTATACCTATATTGATTGGACTATGTCCTTTTAACACAAAATGATGCTTGTGAAAAGAAAGTGAAAACTGCTACAAAGAAAAAAAAAAGTACTACAAAGTTTGCTCCATATGCAGCTGAAGCAAAGTAGACCCTTCCTTGATGCCTGTGGACTAAGATGCTGGTGAATAAGTCTTGAAACCCAGAATTTCAGCTGCAAAAGTAAACATTCCAATAAGAATGAAACTTAAAATAAATGCATAAGTATATGTGCAAGTGCAACACCTACTACTCTATATAGATCTAATCTAAGTTTGATTCATCATCACCTATATGTGGTAATTCAACTTCACTCAGGGTTTCATCTTCTGAATCTTCAGTTACTGTTGCTTGAAGCTTTTCTTTAGCTTATCTTCAATCAACTGGTACCTAGAAAACCTTCTTTAGTTAGGCATAAACCTCTTAAGTTGAGAAAGGTCCCTTAACTTAGATTATCAACCAAGGCAATAAACCTCTTAAGTTGAGAAAGGTCCCTTACATTAGATTGTATATTTTCAAGCTAGACTTCACCCTACTTGATAGTCAATAATATATGTCACGAAACAACTAGAAAATGTACATGGTAACGAAACCAAACTTATTGTTCTAAGCATATCAACTTTCAAGGGGAACAAAATATAACACAGGTTGACCTACCACTTGTTCCTATACTCACGTCCTCATTTAGAGCAAGTCGAATCTCTGGGTTACCAGTAAGATAACTCTTCATTTTAATGGTGCCATCTATCTCACTAGTAAGTATATATCCCTATTTCCAACAATAAAATTCACATTGAAATGCTTCAAAATTTTGCAGCAATAGAAAGGAAAGAAAGACAGGGTAGCAGATAGCATGACAAAAACATGAGAGTTCGACGTAAATACTCACACTAGAAAATGCATAACCCATGTACCATGATTAGATAAAAAAAATATGGATCCCTTAATGACAAAAGCTGTATGTGTCATTGAACAAACTCCAGGCAATGAGACCACACGGTACAATTGTCCTGCTACTATTGATAGTATCTTCAGGCTTACAAGCACTTGTTGAGCTCTCTTTCTTAGGATCCCTTAATTGCTCATTACTTCGGCTTTTTACATACCTAAATTATAGAATATAACTATGACTGTAAGAATTTAAACAAGCATTCATAATGAATATATCATTAAAATCTACTAAGACTGAAACTAGAAGAAAACAATCAGTCAAAAACATTTCATAAGCTACTGAAACTAAAAGATGAATACAGGGAAATGCAGAGAGAAGCAGAGTCTAGAGAGAGGAATAACTACAAGACATGATCTAGAAGAATTAATAAGAAAGGAGGGAGACACATTCTTCACACTCACACGGCCCTCTTCCTCCAATCCTTTTATCCCTCCTCTAATTCCACAACTCCCTCCCCAGAGGAACTTTGGTCTGTGGGACCTAGTGCACTTGCACAGCACCTTAGATATGTTGCTCCATACCATATGTTCATCTGCACTGAATTAGTGGGGTTATATACTGTTGATCCGAGTAGGTTCCCACGAAAGAGAGGTGGGTCACAGTGGACACTCTTAAGTACCAAGTCTTTCCTAGCCAGAACTTTCCCCAAACCATACTGGTTTCAAGAACAAGCCAAAGAGATTACTGGGATGAGTCGCGGACTAGGTCGCTCTCTTTAAAACGTTTCACGGCACTGCTCGAAGGTGCAAGCAGACTATCAACCACGACGTCCCCAGGATAAAACAACCAAGTACGATTACCACTGCACAGTGAATAACCGCTCGAGATATACACCTCAACATCGTTATTTAACCACTCAGAAATATGGCGCTTATGCCATTCAAGAAAAATGGCTTCAGGTATGATTTAACGTCAAGCCTAAGATGAAGAAAAGAAATTTTTTGAGAGAGGAGAGAAGACTGGAGGAAGGATTTATCGTCCAGTTGGTGTGTTTTGCAAATGACGAGAAGCTCTCCTTTTATAGGTTTTTTCCACTATAGAAGTGATTAGCCTATCCGATGTGGGACTTTTTCCAATTCACACACAAAGAGTCTATCCAATGTGGGACTTTTTCCAATTCACACACAAAGAGTTCCAACAATTCCCCACTTGAATTTAAAAAGGAGTTTCAGAAGTAGCGCCAAACGCTTCCATAAGATTGTGCATAAGTAGAGGTGTCGTACGACTTGAACCTTGCATAGCGGTTAAGATTTAGATTCAACAAGAGTGACTCGTAGTCTTGAACTCTATCTCTAATCGTCAAAACCACACACAACCCTCTCCATAGGTGTATTCTCAAATGCCCGTGCGTTTATGGCCCTGCACGTCTATCCCAGTTTAGTGAACGCTCTAGGAATTTCTGCCCAAAATGCCATAGGAAGCGGCCCCACTTCCACATTCACAAAGGTGAGTCTATCAAGTGTACTCATGTAGCTAGGCACTCCACTCCATATGGAGTATAGATCTCATTAAGAGTTTCTATTATCTCAACCTTACATCGCTTCAGGAATCATGCTTCTTTACTTTTAATAGCATGTTCATCTCCTATCACTTCACAACTTGTTATTACCCATTGAACCTAATTCTTGGGATCTCCAGTCTTTTAGGTCGGGTTACCACTGTGAGTGACTCATGGTTCTAAAGGCAGTAGTCCCATCTTTTGAGATGTACTTTGGACTTTCTTTCTGGCTAATCCTTTCGTCAAAGGATCGGCTAAGTTCTGATCAGTGAGTACCTGATCCACTCTCACAGCTCCTTTTGTTAGTAGCTCTCTAACTGTGCTGTGCTTACGACGGATTTTTCGTTTCTTACCGTTGTAGTAACGATTCTCTATTTTTGCAATAGCCGCGGTACTATCGCAGTGGATCAACACAGCTGGCATCGGTTTTTCCCATAAGGGAATCTCTGCTAGTAGGCATCTTAACCAGCTAGCTTCTTCACTGGCTATCGCTAGTGCTATCATTTCGGATTCCATAATGGACTGAGCCAGAATGGTCTGTTTCTTCGATTTCCAGGATATGGCACCACCGGCTATACTAAATATATAGCCACTAGTTGCTTTGGAATCATCTGACAGAGTGTTCCAATCAGCGTCACTGTAGCCTTCAAGTGCAGCTGGAAATCTCTGATAGTGTAATCCTAGATTCATGGTTCTTTTAAGATATCTCATGACTCTTTCAATGGCATGCCAATGCTCGATACTAAGTCGACTAGTAAACCTGCATAGCAATCCCACAACATAGGCAATGTCGGGTCTAGTACAATCAGTAGCATACCTTAGGCTGCCAATGATGCTCGCATATTCCGTTTGTCTAACGCTGTCACCAGTGTTCTTAAAGAGTTTGACACTTGGATCATATGGTGAACATGCCGGTTTACAATCAAAATAACTGTATTTCTTTAAGATCTTCTCAATATAATGAGATTGAAGAAATTCCTTTCTCGGACCTAGTGATCTTGATACCGAGGATTACATTAGCTTCTCCGAGATCTTTCATATCAAATTTGTTGCACAACAATGATTTCATCTTATTTATGGCATGAATGTTTGTTCCAAATATGAGTAGGTCGTCTACATAGAGACATATGATAGTGCAAACGTCATTCTCAGTTTTGTAATAAATGCACTTGTCACTTTCATTCACTTTGAACTCATTCGATATAATCAAATTATCAAACTTCTCATGCCATTGTTTGGGAGCTTGTTTGAGACCATACAGAGACTTGTCCAACTTACAGACCTTGTGTTCTTGCCCATGGACTACGAAACCTTCAGGTTGCTCCATATAGATTTCTTCTTCTAATTCGTCATTTAAAAAGGCGGTCTTTACATCCATTTGGTGTACTTCCAAGTTATAAATAGAAGCCAGAGCAATTAGTACCCTTATGGATGTAATTCTGGTAACGGGCAAATATGTATCGAAGAAATATATGTTCTCTCTTTATCTAAAACCTTTGGCTACAAGGCGAGCCTTGTACTTATCAACAGTGCCATCAGGTTTTAGCTTCTTTTTCAGAATCCATTTACAACCAATGGGTTTGCTACCAGAAGGCAGGTCCACCAAGTGGCATGTCTTGTTAGACTCTAGAGAATCCATCTCATCATTTATGGCTTCTTGCCACAAGTCAGCATCCAATGACGACAGAGCTTCGTGAATGCTAGTAGGATCCTCCTCTAATGTATAGACCGTGTAGCCGGGTCCATAGTCTTTAGCAACACATGCTCTCTTACTTCTTCTAGGTTCTATTTCCCTTTCTACGCTGTTTTCAACGCTCCTAGGCACAGGAAACTTACTAGTTCCAGAGCCCCCACTATTTCTTGATTTAAAGGGAAATTTACTTTCATAGAAGTCAACATCATTTGACTCAATGGTTACTTTTGCATTCAGGTCATAAAATCTGTATGCTTTGTTGTTTACTGCATACCCAATGAATACACATTCATAGGCTCTACTGGCAAGTTTGACTCTTTTTGGGTCTGGGATCCTTACATGGGCCAGACAGCCCCAAGTTCGGAAATAAGACACATTTGGTTGTCTTTTCTTTATCATTTCATAAGGAGAAATTTTATTCCTAGATTTAGGAACTCTATTTAGTACATAGCATACCGTTCTTAAAATTTCTCCCCACCAGTGTGTTGCAACGCCAGAATTAAGCATAATCGCAATTGTCAATTCGGTAAGGGTGCTATTTTTCCTTTCTGCTTTACCATTCATTTCAGGTGAATATGGTGCAGTCGTTTCATGTATGATTCCATTCAACTTATAAAAGTCATTAAACAACTGGGAATTATACTCAGTTCCTCTATCGCTTCGAAAACGCTTTATCTTTTTTCCAAATTGATTTTCAATTTCCTTTACAAGAATTTTGAACATGTCAAGCGTTTCACTTTTATTTTTCATAAGGTATACAAAAGTGTAGTCCGAGCAATCGTCAATAAATGTGATAAAATAGCATTTACCACTTCTGGTCAAAGTTCCGTCTAGTTTGCAAATATTAGAGTGTATTAAGTCTAGTGGCTCTGATTCTCTAATGACGGATTTGTGAGATGATTTTGTAATTTTGGCTTGAGTACAAAATTCGCATTTATGAAAATCGGTTAACGATGGTTTGGGAATTATCCCTAAATTGCTCATATTCGAAATAATGCACTTTTTGACATGACATAAACGAGAGTGCCAAATATTAAAATCACACAACATATAAGTAGAAGGAAAAACTTTATTGATTTCAACATTCAGTTTGAACATGCCATCAGTGGCGTACCATTTCCCTACAAAAGTACCATTTTTAGTCAAGGTATACAAATCTCCCTCAATAGTTTGAGTAAACCCTGCCTTATTCAGAAGGAAACCAGAAACTAGATTCTTCCTTATCTCTGGAGTGTGCATCACGTCCTTTAAGATTAGAGTCTTTCCAGAAGTGAACTTTAGCTCGACATCTCCAATACCTGCAACAATAGTGGTGTGAGCATCGCCCAACAACACTTTCTTATCATCAACTGCCTTGTATGTTTTAAACATAGCACAGTTATTGCATACATGGCGAGAGGAGCCAGTATCATTCCACCAGTCATCAGATCCACCAACCATGTTGATTTCAGAAATCATAGCAGTAAAGTGCTGCTCTTCAGTCAGGTTAGCCTGCGGAGCAGGATTAGGCCTGTTCCTACACTTGCGTGCCATATGACCAGGTCTCCCACAATTGAAACAAATGAACGGGGGAGCAGCATCATTCTTAGGTTGTGGTGGTGGTGGTGGATAGGCATTTGGGGACTTTGGAGTGTTCCCATTCTTGTGGTTGCGGTTCTTTTGAATATGATTACGGTTCTGATTCTTGAAAGGTTTGCCAGTTGACTTCAGAACCGCTCCTGCTCTCGTGTTTGAGACAAACAAGATTTCATCTTTCTGATCTTGCTTCCGGGATTCCTCCTCAATTCGGAGTCGAGTTATCAAACTTTCCAAAGAAAACTCTTTGGTCTTGTGCCTGAGAGAATTTTTGAATTCCTTCCAGGTAGGAGGAAGTTTGTCAATAATAACAGCTACTTGAAATTGTTCATCTAAGGCCGCCTTCAGAGATAATTTCATGAGCTATTTTCTGTATCTCATGTGACTGAGTCTCTACAGATTTGTCATCTGTCATTGTTGACTCTCAATCATATGATGTAAGTTATGCATTTTTAGGACCAATTGTGCAGGTTTTTCATTGTATCACAGTCATTATCTGGGGATTTAGTCTAGTTTTAGATAATTGTAGTAGGAAGTTCATTTGTAAGTAATTCCTTCACTTTTTTGGAGCTAAATTGGACTTGAAGACCTCTCATTGATGGTGGCATCATTCGGCGAACCAGACACTTGCCCGGAAATGCAGCAAAATAGAGGGATTTAATTTCTGTCCAATATCGCGTCGCGACCAGGAGGGTTCGCGACGCGACCAGGAGGAGTTTTGCGAAGCCAAATGTTTCTGCCCTATTTCGCGACGCGACGGGCACGGGCCGCGTCGCGATGGTGCGTGAAAATTAGGGTTTTTAAAGCAGTTTCAGCATTTTTTTGAGGGGACTTCGTCTTGGGATCTGAGCCACATTTTGGAGCAGCTGGAGGGTGCGATTTTGGGGCCTTCTCACCACTTGGGAACAAGGGATTGAAGGTTCTAATGTCTTCCTTTATGTTTGCTTTCTATTTTATGTTGGTTTCTACTCTTAGGATGGATTGTAACTAATTTGCTTAGATTAGGGAGAGATGAATCTCCCAACCCTATCATGTGAACCATTGTTCTAATCAATTCAGTTGTTATTCGATTTACTTTGTCTAAATACCTATGTTCTTAATGCTTTTCAATTACATATGATAATTGTGATGATCCAGGCTAGTGATTGCATAGGAATATGAATTAGTAGCTAGAAATTGGGTAGTTAGATCACATGCTAGTAATCGTCATAGGAATATGTGGTAGCTTATGTTAATTCATTAAAATTCTTAATCTTAATGCGTTACCCTCTGGCATGACTCACCTAAGGAATTAGGGTAACTCTTAGGGTAATAGGGGTCTTGAGGCAAGGAATTGCCCTTGACCTTAATTAGTGAATTGAATCTAGAAATTGAATAATTAACTTGAATTGGCTAAGGTTCATGTGATAGGCGAGGTGAGAGGATTCGATCCCTAGTCGTTTTTCTCGTATTCTTAAATCACGTTTGTGTACTGTTACTGATTACTCAATTACCAAAACCTTTACAATCTAAGAATTTACAACTTTGCTACTGTTTTCAACGCGCAATCCCTGTGGAATCGACCGGTTACTTACCGTATTTTATTACTTGCGACGACATTTGGTACACTTGCCAAAGTCTTAACAGTCATCTTGAAGTTGAGGTAGCGGCTCACAGCATATTTTTTAGTACCTGCTTCCTCAGTGTCATACTTTTTTCTCAGAGCATCCCATACCTCTTTGGCGGATATACAGGTGTTGTAATAATCGTAAAGATCATTACTCAGTCCATTAAGTATGAAATTCTTACATAGGTAGTCATTGTCATTCCATAGTATTATCTCCTTGGCTGTTTTAGTTTGAGCTTCCTCTTCGTCTGTTTCCTCAACTACTGGAATCTCATCGGTCAAGACATTAGCAACCTTTTTCACAGTTTGGAAAAATTCCATCTTTTGTTGCCAACGTTTGAAGTGAGTTCCCTCAAACCAAAACGGCTTATTGAAGTCAGAAACATTTGAACCAGTAATCTCTTCAGTAGTCATGGTTGAAAGATGAAACGTCTTAAAATTATTGATCCGAGTAGGTTCCCAGGAAAGAGAGGTGGGCCACAGTGGACACTCTTAAGTACCAAGTCTTCCCTAGCCAAAACATTCCCCAAACCATACTGGTTTCAAGAACAAGCCAAAGAGATTACTGGGATGAGTCGCAGACTAGGTCGCTCTCTTTAAGATGTTTCGCGGCACTGCTCGAAGGTGCAAGCAGACTATCAACCACAACGTCCCCAGGATAAAACAGCCCAGTACGATTACCACTGCACAGTGAATAACCGCTCGAGATATACACCTCAATATGGTTATTTAACCACTCAGAAATATGGCGCTTATGCCACTCAAGAAAAATGGCTTGAGGTATGATTTAACGTCAAGCCTAAGATGAAGAAAAGAAATTTTTCGAGAGAGGAGAGAAGACTGGAGGAAGGATTTATCGTCCAGTTGGTGTGTTTTGCAAATGAGGAGAAGCTCTCATTTTATAGGTTTTTTCCACTATAGAAGTGATTAGCCTATCCGATGTGGGACTTTTTCCAATTCACACACAAAGAGTCTATCCAATGTGGGACTTTTTCCAATTCACACACAAAGAGTTCCAACATATACTTACTATCTATTCACTCAAATCATTCTCACATTCGTATCACACCACTTCCGCCTATCCTTTTATCATTCATCTAATTCCACAATTAGAACCAAAGGCAATGAGATCTAAGGAAACCCTTGGTACATTGCTCTCCAATGTGTTCATCTCTACTGAACTGGCCTAAATAAATGTCATAAATTGATTTGAATTTAGTAAGTGCCATAAATATTATTCTAAATAAGTAAAAATTGAGCTAGTGTTTTCATCTTCTCAAGATGCTTTAAATAAATAAAAGCAGCAGTTTCTTGGCAATCTTGCCTCCAATAATTGTCAATGCCCATTGAAGCAATAACCAGGGGATCCTTGTTTCTTAAAACAACACCTCTGCCTCACTTTGTAAATGTGAAATTGAAAAGAAAAAAAATGTGTATAGGAGAACAGCTGCAATAAGTATAAAACACTAATAAAGAAATGATATATTAAACTATAGAGAACAGCAAACCAGAATAAATGATTTCTTCAACTTCACCAAACCAGAATGAAGAAATGATATATTAAACTATAGAGAACAGCTGCAATAAGTATAAAACACTAATAAATCACACTGTTAGGAATACATAGATATCACCTTCATACTGAACAACTCGTGCAGGAATCCCCGGATAGGAGTCTTCATCATCCTCCCATCTCATTGTAACCTTGATTCTGTACACACCAACATTGACCATACCAAATCAAAACCTAAATAAAACATCAATATCCAATTAAAATGATAAGTTTGCATAAGTAAAACAACATTACATTGTGAAAGGATCAAGTATGCACGTATCGTATAAGAGTATATATATGAGCTCTAAGTTACCTTGGGAAGTGTAACACCCCGGTATTTTTATAAACAAAGAAACACCTAAATATACAATTTGGTATAAATCAGAGTATAAAAATTCCTGTTCAGATATACATATTTACAAGAAACAGTGGAAACTATAAAAATAACATTTTACAACTTCGAGTCATAAGACCGAATACAGAGACTACATCAGAAGAATCCAAAATATAGATGGAAGATTACATCTCCAACTTCTCCTCGAGCCTGACGACTAACTGTGTCGCCTGCTGTCCTTATAACCTGTTCTCTGTAAAAACAACAAATATGGATTGGGTGAGACAACTTGTCTCAGTGAGTCCTACGGTGCCCCCTCACTAACACTCGGTTCAATTTATTAAACTGTTATCAAATATAGATAATTAGCTATCACAAGCTATAATCGAAATGCCAAGCAAATCGTGTTCACAATTAAGCTTTCTTTAGTTTAGCACAACCCGAGATATAATGCCAGACAACTTGATTGCCCAATATCTACGGTAATCCCCGAGATATAATGCCAGACAATCTAGTTTGCCCAATATCTACGGTAATCCCCAATTCGAAATTCTATACGAGTAATGCCAGGGTTCTAGTTTAACATAAACCGATTGTGCAACCATGTCACGAATACCGGTAACCCGTGAGTTGACCACGCCAAAACACATTCAGGGCCTAGGTAAGGGGTCATGACTACCCTTCCTAGTATGCTACTTGCCGGGTCGTCACCCAACGCGATATATATGACAATACATATCAATTCTCGAGAGTTAGATAATCTATATCTTTTTGATCACCAAAGGATCAATCACATAAACCTTTTTGAAAATATATATCTTTATCGATCTATAACCCGTTTAAATGAATTCAATAGTTAGACATCCGGCGTTATAATCATTATTCAATTTAACATATATGAATGTATATTCAGTCCATCCATTTAATAGGCGTACCCACACGTGTACTAAGTTTCGGTTTTCAAAACCATTTGTCTTCACAAGACTTCTCAAAATCATGAGTTAAACTCTTTCAAAACAGAGCATTTCATAATTCAAATCACACCTTTAAATAGGGTTTTTAATAAGCTTCAAAACGCAACTGAAAACACTTTGATCGGACCACCGGATCAAAAGTTATAGCGAAAACAATTCCAATTAGGTTTGCTGAAAATTTACACTGCGTCGCGACGCGGACAGGGTCCGTCGCGACGCGAAATTACACAGAACCCAAAATTTTTGAAAAATTTTTACATGTTCGCGTCGCGACAGACACGGGTTGTAACATCCCCTAATTAGCTAATTAGATTTAATTAAATTGGCATGAGGTTAAGTTGTTTAGTGAGCATAATTATGTTAGTTATAAAATAGTATCATGGATCAAATAGATAAATAACATCTTTGATTAAACATAATTAATAGTTTATGCTAAGTATGGAGACTTAAGGGTAAGTGTTGGATTAGTGGTGAGTTAGATGAAATGCTAATGAGGGAGGGTAGAAGAGTCTTTTCTCATTCTTAAGTGACTACCCTTCAGCTGACCCAAACCACTACAACACCCTTCATTCCCTCATTTTCTGAAAATGAAAAACAGCAAGTAATAGGGAGGAGGAGAGGACTCGAGAGAGAGAGTGGAGAAGAGAGGGGAGGGATTCTACCTCATTTGTTCATGCATGTTGAATCCAAAACCACCATTGTTCATCATTTTTCTTCCTCTATACATTGATGCCCAGAAATCTCCCATCAACCCTCCTCATCACAAATCACCATTTATGTACCTTTGAAGCTCCAAGCTCAAAAATGGAGTGTTGATGCTCCAAATAGTTGCATGTCCTTGTTAGAACCCATTGTTCAGTACCAAGACTCATCTTCTTGCCACGATTGCTGTTTGAAGTTGTTTGGGTAACTAGGATTCGAAATCAGCCGCTGTCCAAGCGATTTGGAGTAGTTGAGTTCGTTGTGGGAGCGTATTCGAAGAGAGTTCGTGATTGTCGGAGCGGTTGAGTTCTCGGAGTCTCGGTGTTTGCGTGATTTTCATCACGATAGGTGAGTTCTATAACTCACTTAGGGAATGTGTTCGTGTTTTCGAGTCTTTACTTTCGAAAATTATTGTCACACGCTTCTGGTATCGAAAGAATTTTATTGAAAAGCCGTTTTCCCCAAAACTTGTGATTGAACTATGAATTGCTTGATTGATTGTTGGGTGTGCTGGATTGGATTGCTATAATGTTGTGTTTTAATGCGTGTTTGAGTTTGGGCCTCGATCGGAAGGGAAGTGGGAATCGGAATGGAATGGAATAATACATGAAAAACCTGTTTTCTGGAAACTGATAGAGACGCACGGATCGTGTGCCTACGAGCACGGGTCGTGCGCCTCCCTCTGATACGACAGGGACTGGGTTTTAAAACACACACGGATCGTGCGCCTAGTCGCACGGGTCGTGCGTATTTCTCTGAAACTGTCTGTAAATTTTGTGGGTAACGCACGGATCGTGCGCATAGTCGCACGGGTCGTGCGTATCTCTCTGGGAATTTTCTATAACCTGTTCAACCAAGCACGGGTCGTGCGCCTACACGCACGGGCCGTGTGAGATTTTCTGACCTTCAATTTCTAAGTACCTTTTTAACCATTCCAAATGATTCCAATCCTCTTCTAATCCATTTCCCAAGGTTCCACAACAATGTAAAGGTAACAATGGTATGAGATTGAACATGTTCGATAGAAAGTTTGTGTGTTATGAATAAAATGGAAAACCGCTGTTAGAGAACGCGAGAGTGCAAATGTTAAAGAATGATAATAACACACGACACATGACTGATATTGTACACTGAGATTGACTGATATGGTACATGGTACTTGACTGAAATGACTAACAGCCCATTGCGGGTACACAGACTGAAAATGTATAATAAATACAAGAGGAAAAAGGGTGACGACCCTAAGAGGTTAGCATACTAGGGGAGGGGAAGTCATGAGCCCCAAAACCTAGACTCAAGAATGTTTCCCCTGCTAGAAATAGCGGGATGGGTTCACCAAAAGGTCAAGAGATGCCTATAAAATAGGTAGACTGAGGTGTTATGCTAAAAACATGGAACAAAGATTGCATGCTTCATGTGTCGCTTAGGAGGGCCATGAGCATGAAGGTTACAGGAACTGAATGTATTTCCACGTGGTTGCTTTTTAGGACCACGAGTTCAAAACAAGTCATAATGAACCGCTAGAGTAGTAAGGGGTCTCGATAGGACTCACTGAGATAATGTTTATCTCACCCTTTATATTTGTGGTTTTTACAGAGAAACAGGGGAAAGCAAAGGCGGTAAAGCATGGTTAGCTGGTGTGACTCTTGGAGTCACTGAAGACCTAGTTTAATGTTTTAGACCTTTGTTCCGTTTATTGTTTCTATGTTCCGATTGTATAACTTTCATTGTCAAGTTGTAAAATCGTTTCCGCTACTTTATGTTTTGAGTATTGAACACCAGGATATGTACAAGTCTTAAGTTTTGGAACTTGAGCATCTTCAGAAAGTTTATGAGGTTCAGAGAACCAGTTATTACGTATTATCTAAAGATTTAGATGTGTTCAATATTTCAATAACAGCAAGTTACTCTGATGTATGCCATTTAGTGCATTTCGGTGATTCTATATGTTAGAATTTATTGGGGTGTTACACGGGTCGCGACGCGATGGACACCAGAAGGTTAAAAATTCAACTGTTTCGAAATCAGTTTCTCCCCAAAGCGATTCCAATTTATACCGAGACTTCCCATGAGCTTCGAGACTTGAAAACAGAAGTTTATCGATAATATTCAGACCATATTCCAGCACATAACCAGGGTATTGATATATGTATTTTCATATAAATCGTAAAATAGCGTTTTCCGACGAAAACGGTTTTTGACTCGATAAAACGTTTCTCGGTTTCAGAGTTTTCGAAGATCGAACATATACCATAGTACTGAAAACAAAACCATTTCAGAATATCAATTTAACCCTCTCTGTGAGTAGAACTCACCCGGTTAGGCGATCGTGAGATGGCTCCGCGGAATATGCGATGACCGAATCACTTAGGCACACGAACGATTTCAAATAGGCACCGACTAGCGTAAGGACAGCCACAAATATTCAAGTCAGCAATTGAGCAACAGCTTCAAGGGACTGAATCTCTTCTCCAATATGTCGAATCTGGTGAATCTCGAGAATTTAACAAATCGAACCCAAATTCGACGAACGACATGTCCAGTTTCTGTTTCGGTTTTGCAGAATCAAAGTGCAGTTTTGAAACAGAATTATCTCAGTCAATCCGTAACCAAATATACTCAAATCAGTGCCCATTGTGAAGTTACTTTCGTCTACTTTCAGATGGTCAAAGGTTCATACACATGCATCCAGTAGCTTGGGAGGTATACCCGAAACAAGGTGATTGGACCAGGACAGTGGCTGATTCACAACTGGAACTTGTGGATACAATATCTTCTTCATTTCTAAATGGAATCCGATGGTTCTTGTACCCAAAACGAAGAACTTTGTGTGTACTTTCCAGAGGGACAAGAATCACGTTCATAGGGGTAGTGTACAGTGAGATACGATGAAAACAATGAGGGGTACCAAAACTGTTTTTACCCAGAAATTCTGATGAACTTCAATCATCATCTTAAATCACTTGAAACCACGAATTTGATGTTTCCATCCTCTGCACCAGCAGCTACTGAAACCCTAAAACACCCTCTAATTCAGAAATACATGGACAAGGCTTCTTTATGGACAGCAAAACGGAGCATGCAAACAACCAGCCATTCAATACACCACCATCTTCACTATTGAGGCTTCAAGGACAGACTGGAGATGAGAGAAAATATGGAGAATCAGGAATTTAAAATGGTACCAATGGATTGGAAATCAAAATTGGAGTGGAATGAGAGTGAGAGCACTTACATGCATTCAGAAATCGAGAATCCCCCCCCTTCACCCTCCTCCTTCTCCTTCTCGCCCCACTTCTTCTTCTCCTCTCCTATTTTCAGTTTCCCCTTTTTTTTTGTTTTCTGAAATGTTGAGAATTGGTTAAGTGTGAGGTGAGGGTAAGGGTCCAGTATAAGGCTGATACATTAAAGGGGTGAAAAGACAATTTTTCCCCTCAGCTTAATTCCTCCTTTAAATTGTGATTTAATCATAATTCGACGGAGACATTTAAACTCGACCGTTTTCCTCGACTATTCCTCACCGAGACACGACTAATTATTCCCACAAATAATTAAGTCGGTCTTAGGCTTCATAGTACAAGTCTTTAAAATTTAGGGATGTTACAATCACCCCAACTTTTAAAAATTTTGTCCTCAAAATTGACAAGACGCACCTTAAGCGAAAAGATACGGATATCGGGCCATCATGTCCTCTTCCAATTCCAAGGTAGCCTCTTCGGCTGAGAGCCTTCCCAGACTATCTTGACAATCGGAATAGTCCTTGACCGCAATGTCTCCACGCCACGCTCTAGGATATGACTGGGATAAGGTTGGAACGATAAATCCGGTCGAAGACCGATCGTATCAACGCTCAACGACTGAAGTGGATCAGGAATACATTTTCTCAACTGAGACACGTGAAAGACATCATGAAGACACAGACTTCCTTCGGAAATTGACTATTCCAACCTCTTGAAAGCTGCCACTAATTGTTATCGGCAATGGAATGCCTACAATCTGTTGAGGACACGAACTCATAGTTTATGGTATCAACACATCCTGCACTATCGAAGTCAGGAGCTTAGAAGGTTTCGGCTTAGCCGCGGCTTGAATTGGAAGGAGACGACGCCTATGAGAAGATTATTTGGAAATTACACTACGCGGTATCCGGATGAAAAGTTCCCTTCCCTTCCTAAGTTACGCTCACATAAGCGCTCGACTCAATTTTTACTGAAAATCCCGACTGAAGCAAACTGAGTTATTTTATAAAACAATTTGACTCTCAGTCCAATTGAATGTAGAAAAAAAAACTTTTTATTGCAACTTGACTCAAGAAATCTCTAAAATAATAGTGATATGTTCTTTCATTAAATCTTTTCCCAAAACTTGAAAGTACAATAGTTTCATTTGAACAAAAATTCTTTCCAATGGGGTTTCTAATAACGATAGTTTGAAAATACGACTATCCAAAACGATAATTCACCCCAACTTACAAATGACCTTACTTGATGCACGACATTTCAACAAAACAGAATCTCGTCTTTTGATTTTTAAAATTCACGAGTTCGAAAGTGAGAATAAAAGTGTTAATTTGTTGGAATTAGCCGTTTGGGCGATCAAGATCCCACAAACTTCTATTATCGTGCTCGAGCTTGGTTCCATAAAAATATAATTGGGTTCGTTCGAGGAAGGGAATCGGGAAGGACATTGAGCCGAAAGGAAAGCGGGTATTTGCTTTAAAATTCTACTCAAGCCGCTATTCTTCTCGACTCAATTCATTTCCCTTCAATACCTTTCTCGAATCAGTCCAAGATAAAACTTCGAGGTTAAAACAAAGCTTGCATTTCGTGATTAAGAGTAGACACGACTCAATTGTCTCGGGAGACTACACAAAGGTTGTAGGACTCACTATCGAGGACTCATGTGTCACACATTCACTGTCCAATCATTTAGTCTCAGGCCGACTTAGGGTTCATCCTCAGACATTCTACCGTCATACAGGTGTAGTGGGTGAAAAGGGGAAAAACACTATACATACTCAACTCATCGGGTTCTTAGAAAGCCTCGTGTGCTGGACCCCAATTCGAACAATTCAGAATTCAGCATATACTTGATTTATCGACATCTAACCATAGGTTAGTAGAATGGAGAATTAGCCTTGACCCATCCGCGATGGATCAAAGTCACAACAACTTACTGTTGATCTTAACGAATTCAAGATCAATGATTGGAATTTCACTTCAGTAGCGGAAGCTTGAACACTATAACAGTCAAAGGATGATTTCCCAAACCTGGCTTTTTCGGAATTTTCTAAGTCAACGACTTATCCAATTTCAGATGTCTTCCTAGGTCAACTAGGCTTGAACTTTGATACCTATCTTTCATAGATCTTGATCACTCAGATCCTAAGGAGATGCAATTTTCAATATTGGGAATCCTACTAGAACGACATACGCTCTTCTTCCGAAGATGAGGTTTAGAGTCATTCTAGACAATCCTCGGTTTCTTGACTAACTTCAGCGCAGCAGTTATTCTCGGATTAGTTACAGAATTGGAATTGCGGTGGCACTGGGGGATTTTGAAAACAAAAGGTACTTTGGGAATCAAACGAGCACACCATAAGTGTCTTCGTATTGATTCGTTGAAATTGGAGTATTTATCATTTAGAATTTCCCCGGTCCAGCTTCTTTCCGACTTCCGCCACTATCCAGACATAATTATTACATTACATAAATCAATCTAGATTCAAAACGGTTTCTACTCCCATGACAACATCATGTTCGCCACGTAGGTGACCTTAATCTCCTCGTTCTTTCAACCGGTTAGCTGAGGTATTATAGATTAAGATTTCAGAATCACTTCTTATGGTTGAATAGCCGCCACTACTAATGGCAATTACCGGAAGTAGATTTCTTGGAAAAGATACTACAAGAAACGTTATCCTGAATCGGTATCTAGAAGTCTAATCTGACTGATTGGAAATTCTTTTACCAATTTCCCGTACACAGGGACGTTCACGCTCCACGAAGGCTTAAGAGTTCACGGTTCAGATTTTAAAAACAGAGGTACACTTCACAATACAATTGGAGATACGGTTCACAACCCATCCATCGGTGTAGATATTTTCGTTAGCTTTCTGACGCCTCTCGGAACATAAAAATCGGAGTCCCGGAGCGGAAGTTACGAACAAAATGATTCGGAAGACTAACGAGAATTTCTCACAGACCGCAATTGGAGTGCTTCCAGCAGCGGAGTGAAATAAGGTCACTTCTACTGATTCCATATACTAACCTGCTTTGAAGGATTTGATTCACAGTTCCTGATCGGGACTTAACCTGATCGGTACCTTGTGATTCTGCTAAACAATATTGACGATGGATTATCTTCACTCGGTTGGCTCTATCACCTTTCACCGGGTGACTTCGAAGAAGGATTATCGGGATCAGTATTTGAAATTTTCCGAAGGAACTTTCTCAACTACTACCTAAACTAGGATTGACTTACTCCAGGAGGTAAGATTTATGATGAAAACGATATCTCAATAACTGATAAGCTGACTAAATAAGGTCAGGGTTTCGGGTGTTAACTAGTTTGATAGCTTTCAGTACACTGACATTGCCATTGCCCAAAGGCTTCGCTTGATTTTTACTTCTCGATAAGATCTACGACGTTTCATGCCGCGATTCACTAGCCGCATTCGATTCATTTACTGAACAGCCGCCCACAGTTTCCTCGAACCATCGCGGATGCCCATCATTGTTTCCAATTGTCATATGTAGCCCTTTGCTCCTGCCGCGCGCTCTGATGAAACGAGAAGGCTGAGAATCCTATGGTGTAGGGTCTCAGACATTTTCGGGGCTGAGGCAACTATCTGTCATAATTTTCAGTACTTTACATGAAACATTGAGTGGATCCTAACTCAATACGTCACATAATATACTAAAAAGGTCTGACATATAATTGTCTAAGTCCCTAGCTGACTCGATCCTATACTCTCGACCCGAAGGTCACTAAGTCCGACAAGGCCGAACCGCTCTGATACCAAATGTAACACCCCAGTATTTCTTTAAACAAAGAAACACCTAAATATACAATTTGGTATAAATCAGAGTATAAAAATTCCTGTTCAGATATACATCTTTACAAAAAACAGCGGAAACTATAAATATAACATTTTACAACTTCGAGTCATAAGACCGAATTTAGAGACTACATCAGAAGAATCCAAAACATAGATGGAAGATTACATCTTCAACTTCTCCTCGAGCCTGACGACTAACTGTGCCGCCAGCTGTCCTTATAACCTGTTCTCTGTAAAAACAACAAATATGGATTGGGTGAGACAACTTGTCTCAGTGAGTCCTACGGTGCCCCCTCACTAACACTCAGTTCAATTTATTAAACCGTTATCAAATATAGATAATTAGCTATCACAAGCTATAATCGAAATGCCAAGCAAATCGTGTTCACAATTAAGTTTTCTTTAGTTTAACACAACCCGAGATATAATGCCAGACAACTTGATTGCCCAATATCTACGGTAATCCCCGAGATATAATGCCAGACAATCTAGTTTGCCCAATATCTACGGTAATCCGCAATTCGAAATTCTATCCGAATAATGCCAGGGTTCTAGTTTAGCATAAACCGTTTGTGCAACCATGTCACGAATACCGGTAACCCGTGGGTTGACCACGCCAAAGCACATTCAGGGCCTAGGTAAGGGGTCATGACTACCCTCCCTAGTATGCTACTTGCCGGGTCGTCACCCAATGCGATATATATGACAATACATATCAATTCTTGAGAGTTAGATAATCTATATCTTTTTGATCACCAAAGGATCAATCACATAAGCCTTTTTGATAATATATATCTTTATCGATCTATAACCTGTTTAGATGAATTCAATAGTTAGACATCCGGCGTTATAATCATTATTCAATTTAACATATATGAATGTATATTCAGTCCATCCATTTAATAGGCGTACCCACACGTGTACTAAGTTTCGGTTTTCAAAACCATTTGTCTTCACAAGACTTCTCAAAATCATGATTAAACTCTTTCAAAACAGAGAATTTCAGAATTCAAATCACACCTTTAAATAGGGTTTTTAATAAGCTTCAAAACGCAACTGAAAACACTTCGATCGGACCACCGGATCAAAAGTTATAGCGAAAACAATTCCAATTAGGTTTGCTGAAAATTTACACTGCGTCGCGACGCGGACAGGGTCCGTCGCGACGCGAAATTACACAGAACCCAAAATCTTTGAAAAATTTTGACATGGTCGCGTCGCGACAAACACGGGTCGCGACGCGATGGACACCAGAAGGTTAAAAATTCAGCTGTTTCGAAATCAGTTTCTCCCCAAAGCGATTCCAATTTATACCGAGACTTCCCATGAGCCCCGAGACTTGAAAACAGAAGTTTATCGATAATATTCAGACCATATTCCAGCACATAACCAGGGTAAAGATATATGTATTTTCATATAAATCGTAAAACAGCGTTTTCCGACAAAAACGGTTTTTGACTCGATAAAACGTTTCTCGGTTTCGGAGTTTTCGAAGATCGAACATATACCATAGTACTGAAAACAAAACCATTTCAGAATATCAATTTAACCCTATCTGTGAGTAGAACTCACCCGGTTAGACGATCGTGAGATGGCTCCGCGGAATATGTGATGACCGAATCACTTAGGCACACGAACGATTTCAAATAGGCACCGACTAGCGTAAGGACAGCCACAAATATTCAAGTCAGCAACTGAGCAACAGCTTCAAGGGACTGAACCTCTTCTCCAATATGTCGAATCTGGTGAATCTCGAGAATTTAACAAATCGAACACAAATTCGACGAACGACATGTCCAATTTCTGTTTCGGTTTTCCAGAATCAAAGTGCTGTTTTGAAACAGAATTATCTCAGTCAATCCGTAACCAAATCTACTCAAATCAGTGCCCATTGTGAAGTTAATTTCTTCTACTTTCAGATGGTCAAAGGTTCATACGCATGCATCCAGTAGCTTGGGAGGTATACCCGAAACAAGGTGATTGGTCCAGGACAGTGGCTGATTCACAACTGGAACTTGTGGATACAATATCTTCTTCATTTCTAAATGGAGTCCGATGGTTCTTGTGCCCAAAACGAAGAACTTTGTGTCTACTTTTCAGAGGGACAAGAATCACGTTCATAGGGGTAGCTTACAGTGAGATACGATGAAAACAATGAAGGGTACCAAAACTGTTTTTACCCAGAAATTCTGATGAACTTCAATCATCATCTTAAATCACTTGCAACCACGAATTTGATGTTTCCATCCTCTGCACCAGCAGCTACTGAAACCCTAAAACACCCTCTAATTCAGAAATACATGGACAAGGCTTCTTTATGGACAGCAAAATGGAGCATGCAAACAACCAGCCATTCAATACACCACCATCTTCACTATTGAGGCTTCAAGGACAGACTCGAGATGAGAGAAAATATGGAGAATCAGGAATTGAAAATGGTACCAATGGATTGGAAATCAAAATTGGAGTGGAATGAGAGTGAGAGCACTTACATGCATTCAGAAATCGAGAATCCCCCCCTTCACCCTCCTCCTTCTCCTTCTCGCCCCACTTCTTCTTCTCCTCTCCTATTTTCAGTTTTCCCTTTTTTTTTCTTTTCTGAAATGTTGAGAATTGGTTAAGTGTGAGGTGAGGGTAAGGGTCCAGTATAAGGCTGATACATTAAAGGGGTGAAAAGACAATTTTGCCCCTCAGCTTAATTCCTCCTTTAAATCGTGATTTAATCATAATTCGAGGGAGACATTTAAACTCGACCGTTTTCCTCAACTATTCCTCACAGAGACACGACTAATTATTCCAAAAAATAATTAAGTCGGTCTAAGGCTTCATAGTACGAGTCTTTAAAATTTAGGGATGTTACAGGAAGCTTATGAAAATAAGGTAAAAACAACTTATGAAGTAATCATAAATTATTTTTATAAACTCTTTCAAATATTACATAAGTGCTTTCTTCCGAGCACCTCCTTTTTCCAATAAAATAACATTAGGCAGTTGTTATGGTATCGTTAATTAAAGGGCACTATAATTAACTAGTACAGTTGTTTGTACCTTAAATTGCTCGTGCACTGTTTGCTCTCTTCCTGGCTATCAATAATAACAGTCTCTTTGAGCAATTCAAAGTCACTTTCTTCTGTTCCGGAACTCTCTTCAAGGTTCATTAACCTTAAATGCAGTTAAATCAATTTGGCATTGCACATAATATACATCAATGTTGGTGCTCTAGTATGTTCTTATTGGATATGAAAAAGAACATTCAACATCATTTGCAAAATAAAGTTGCAATCAGAAGCATGCAGTTCTGTTTAGCAGTCAGTATCATGATCCAAACAACATTTATGGTTGTTATGTAATTGTTGGTACTCATTTGACACGAAGAAGATCAACAAGCAATTGTAAACCTCCAGAATCACCGCAAACCTCCCATATTGCTGGTTGGACATCTATATCAAATGGTTGTCTCTCCCCTTAGGGTTTCGATTCCAAAATCTGATTCAAAAATCTGTAATCAAATCTAAATCAAACATTAACAACTACTGATTCAAATCTAAATCTAAATCAAACATTAACAGAGAAACCTAAGAGAAGAAAATACACAAGCAAATTATGAGCGGGATTTTTAGCGCCAATGCCCAATCTCACTCTTCGTCGCAAATCCGACGCAAATTAGCGACGGACAGTTCTCCGTGGGAAACGTTGGTGGCAATATAGGCTTATTCTTGTAGTGGAAGGGTATTGTTAATCATACCAAATCTATCTCTTGGAAATGATTTATTTGATCGTTTATCTTCTTTCTTTGTATCA
The DNA here is from genome assembly GCA_039519185.1 of Astragalus membranaceus. NCBI lineage: Eukaryota > Viridiplantae > Streptophyta > Magnoliopsida > Fabales > Fabaceae > Astragalus > Astragalus membranaceus. Next base: position 23,366,220 of record CM076850.1, on the reverse strand, counting down.
GACCGGTGGGGTAATCTCTATATCAGATTGGTGGGAATGTTTAACTCAATTGTAATCGGGTTTACTTTTTTACCTCTTAAGGTCTTTTTTCACTGGGTTTTGGCCTCAGAAGATTTTAACAAGACCTCCTATAGTATTCAGCCCGCGCAAGATCACTCTGTTGGCGGCCTCCGTCTGACCGTTGGTCTGGGGGTGCTCAACTGAGGTGAAGCACTGCTTCACTCCTAGAACGGTCACGTACTCTTGAAAGTTTTTATCCGTAAACTGTGTACCGTTATTCGATACCAGTACTTCACGAATCCAGAAACGGGTGAGGATGTTTTTCTTGAAAAACTTCAGACAGTTCCTGGACGTGATGGTAGCCAGAGGTTCGGCTTCCACCCACTTGGTGAAATAATCCACCGCAACAATCAAGTATTTGAATTGCCCGGGGGCGACTGCAAACGGACCCAAGAGATCGATCCCCCACCATGCAAACGGCCATGGCGCGGTCATGCTGTTGAGTTCGACCGGGGGAGCGACATGAATGTCTGCGTGTCGCTGGCACTTAAATCGTAGAAAGAAAATTAGTCTATCCATAAGAGGAGATGCGATCATATGAAAAATATAACAGATTCTTTTCTTTGCTTGAGTTACTGGCCATCCGCCGGAAGTTTCGGGTTTGATACCGATATTTTAGCAACAAATCTAATAAATCTAAGTGTAGTTCTAGGTGTATTAATTTTTTTTGGAAAAGGGGTGTGTGCGAGTTGTTTATTTCAAAGAATAGATTGGATCCAACCAACTGCACTTTTTCCGTTCTAACTAGGAAAATGTGCATAATCCCGCGAATGACTTCTTAATAAATTAAGAAAAAACTTTTTACTAGCTTTTTTGCGTCGTCCTCCATTGTGGGCCAGTAGTATCCCGCTCTTAATGCATTTTTTGCTAAAGCTTGAACTCCAAGGTGGTTTCCACAAATCCCCTCATGTATCTCCCTTAAGACATAATTAGCCTCTTCTGGGGGGAGACATTTCAAGAGGGGTATGGAGAATCCTCTTCGAAACAGCTTCCCCTCAATCGCCGAGTGCGATGCTGTTCGCCTACGTATCAAGGTAGCTTTTTTACGGTCGCCTGGTTCTTCTCCATCTCTAATGTATCTGATGATGGGGTCGATCCAGCAATCTTCTAGATCGACCATGCAAATATCAGAAGGCAAAGCGGTGTCTAGTCGTACACTGGGTTGAAGTAGGACTTTTTGAATGACGCTTCTATGGTTCTCAGGGTTTTTCGTGCTGGCCACCTTTGATAATATGTCCGCCCTACCGTTTTCTGATCGAGGGACGTGTTTCACTGCTGCGTATTCAAAGTGTCCGAGTAGTTCTCTCAGTCTTGCCAGATACCTTTGCAAGATTACGTGCTTGGCATCGAACACTTCTTTGATTTGGGATATAGCCAGGAGTGAGTCTGGGTGCAGCTCTACTCTCTTTACGTTGAACTCGCGGGCAAGCAAAATTCCAACAATACATGCTTCGTACTCCGCCTGGTTGTTGGACGTTGAAAAAGAGAGAGTTAATTCACTTCGATAGTCGTTCCCTCAGTGTTCTCAAGAATCGAGCCCGCCCCACAGCCTCTGCTGTTTGACGAGCCGTCCACATGTAAGGTCCAAACTGGCATTACCGTTGCAGGGATCGGGGTCATCTCAGCCAGAAAGTCGGCTAATGCTTGGGCTTTGGTGGCCGACATGGGTTCATATTTGAGGCCAAACTCCGATAACTCAATCGCCCACTCTATCATTCTCCCTGCTAAGTCTAGCCTGTGGGGAATTTTCCGTATGGGTTGGTCCGTCCTCAAGATGATCTGATGGGCCATAAAGTATCCCCTTAATCTTCGAGCGGCCACAACCAATGCCAGGGCCAACTTTTCAATTTTCTGGTACCTAAGCTCAGGACCTTGAAGGGCTTTACTGATAAAATAAATAGGATTTTGCTTGGAGTCGCCTTCCCGTATCAACACTGCAGCCAGTGCCTCGTCGGTGATCACTAGGTAAAGGTACAAAGTTTCTCCTGGCTCTGGTGTTGTCAGTGCAGGAAGTTGCAGTAGAGCGGCCTTCAGCTGATCTAGAGCCTGATCGCACGCGGGCGACCATTCAAACTCTGTCTCCTTCTTGAGCAGTTTAAAAAGTGGGAGCGACTTGTTTGCTGCTTGGGCAATGAATCGTGAAAGGGCGGCCACCATCCCGTTTAATTTCTGTATTTCCTTTTTGGTAGTGGGTGGCCTCATTTCAGTCACAGCTCGGCATTTATCTGGGTTGCTCTCAATTCCTCTTTCCGTTAGGTAGAAGCCTAAAAATTTGCCCGCCCTTACTCCAAACGTGCATTTCTCAGGGTTTAGCCTGAGCGAGTTCTTATGGGCTTCCGTAAATACTTCTTCCAAGTCGGCCACATGGTCAGTATCTACTTTACTCTTAAAGATCATGTCATCTAGGTAGACTTCCACTACCCTGCCTATCTGCGCTTGGAAAACTCTATTCATCATTCGTTGATAGGTTGCTTTTGCATTTTTCAGCCCAAAGGGCATAACTTGATAGTAGTAGTTTCCTCTTCCCGTCATAAATGTTGTCTTCTCTTGGTCAGGTGGGTACATGGCGATCTGGTTATATCCCGAGTACGCATCTAAAAATGATAGTAGTCGGAACCCGCTGGCATTGTCTACCAATCGATCCACACTTGGGACTGGGAAGGCATCTTTAGGACATGCGCGATTAAGGTCGGTGTAATCTACACACATGCGCCAATTCCCATTGGCTTTCTTGACTAGAACCACGTTTGATAACCATGTGGTATATTTGATCTCCTTGATGAAGCCTGCCTCGATCAAGTCTTCGACGGCCTTTACGGCAGCTTGTGCCTTTTCCTCTTTCTGAACGTGCCTCCATTGAGCAACCCACCTGACTGACGGGTCGACAGCCAATTGGTGGCAGGCTACCTCAGGCGGGATCCCCGGCATATCGGCCGCGCTCCAGGCGAACAAGTCCGAATGGTTCCTCAGACATTGGACGAGTTGTGTTCGTACTTCTTCTGGGAGATCGTTCCCGATCTTTATTGTTTTCTGGGGATCGTTCCCCAGCTGGATTTGAGTGAATTGTCCATCAGGCTCTGGCCTCTTAATTAGCTTCTTCAGCTCTCTGGTCAGGAGGTCGTCTTCCTCCTTTACCTCGCTATCATGATCGTAACGAGCATCCAGGTCGGTCATGTTGACATCGTTTCCTTCTTCTCTAGGTTTATTCGCTCATTTCGTTTCTCGTTCCCCCTGCTCCTTCAAACTCATACAGAACGTCCTCTTTGCTGAGAGGAGGTCGGCTTGGAGGGTGAACACTTCTCCTTTATCGGAGTAGAACTTCATCTTAAGGTGGACGGTAGAGGGGACTGCTTCAAGTCGTCCCAAGGTTGGTCGACCAATTATACATTGAGAGACCGATCTTATCGGGAGCACTAGGAAGTCGGTTTTTACCGTTCTGCACAATGGTTTTTCTTCACTGTCGTCCCCAAAGGTGACCATTAACTCAATGCGCCCGAGTGGTTTTGTGGACATCCCATTGAAGCCGGTCAAATCTGATCCCCTGTAAGGTCTTAGATCTTCTCTAGAAATTTTCAACACGTCCAGGAGGTCTTCAAAAATGATGCCGGATGAGCTCCCTTGGTCGACCAAGATCCTCCTAACCTCCACATTGGCCATTATAGCAACTATTAGTAGTGGAATCTGTTTGTTTGGCTTTCCATCTAGCAAGTCGTTGTCCTCAAAGGATATGGGGGCTCTCTTTGTGAGAACCCTAGGAATGAATGTATAAGCGACGCTCATAATTTCTTTCCATCATCTTTTCATGGACTTGTTAGTTTCCCTTTCATTACTAGGGCATCCCCCGGTAATCACTGTCATACCCCAATTTTGTCCGGCTTAGGTCAAAACCCTAATTTTCCACACAAAAAGAAAAAACAAAAATTATGCATTGCATTTTGGGTCCTAGAAACCATTCCAAAGTTTTTGAAATCATTTTTAGAGTTAAAAAGGGCGTTTTGGTCATTTATCACTGAAGGTCTATGACTTTTAGTAGCTGAGAGATGAGTGTTTCAAAACATGCATGGTGCATCAAAATAGTTTTGAAAAATATTTCTAAAAATGTTTTGGTTGAGGGCTTGAAATTAAAATCCTATATTTTTACAAAGATAATGGATTATGGTAATAGATTATGTGCCTGAATGTTTTCAGAGCACATAATCGATTACTCTCCTATCTTTACTAAAACAAATAATCGATTGTTTCCTTATTTACAACAATAAATCGATTATCCTAATCAATTAGGAAGCAAATAATCGATTAGCCTTCATTTGCACATCACACATAATCGATTATGAAGCAAATGGAAGTTTCCATATTTATCAAATAAATCGATTACTCCCTTCTTGTAACTAAGCATATAATCGATTACCACCTTTTTAGGAAGGTTGATAATCGATTATACACTTGTTTTTCCTTCACACATAATCGATTATCCACTCAAAAATCAATGAGCCAATAATCGATTACATCTCCCAAGTTATTTCCAACATAATCGATTACTCCGTTTCCTAAAATAGATCAAATCTGATTTCCTATAAATAGGAAGCTCATTTTTCATTTCAAGACACAGATCTTCACAAGGAGAGATTTCACGAGACACACACACCTTTCACGAGATCTGAGAAGAATTGCTCCAGAGACGCATTTTCACGAGATCAGAGAAAAAACTCATTTTTCGAAATCTCTCACATTTTAGAAAAGCTCTTCTAGGCTTTATTTTTTCGCTCTATTCGTTCCGTTGGTCCGTCGGAGTCGATCTTCTGCAAGAGTTAGTCGGGATTTGCGTTCTTCAGATTTGTAATATCTGTCTTCATCAGAGGTATTTCAGTCTTTTCATTTGTTAATATTTAGTTATTGTGATCCATGTGATTTAAACGTAGCTATAGCATTTATCTACTCGTTCTTGTATATTATCGTCCATTGTTGAGGACGAACCATATGATTCCCACTTATGCCTAGTGCATCATGTTCTAAGTGGTGAAGATGGTCTCGGGTGATTCAGCTTGCCCCTTTTAAACCCTTTTAAAAACATTTTTTTAATTAGAACTACGTCGCTTTGATTCCCGTTTGGGATACGTAGGAGCGAGCCACGTTCTCGTCAAGCGCAACAAATAAAAATTATTTTCATCCCCCTAAACCAATCATTTTCATAAAACAAACAAAAATCATTTTTCAAAACCCATTGTTGCTAGTAGCTCATCAGAGCCTCTGTTCGTTTAGCTATTAGTGACAATGTCCTTTTCTCCTAAAAATAATAAACGACGATCCATCATAACTTTTGTTAGTTTGATCATCGTACAAATCAATCTCTTTCGAAAATCATTTTCAAAAACATAATAAAAACAAGTTGTTATCAATAGTCCATCAGAACCTTTGTTCGTTTGACTAGCGGTACAACTCTTTTTGAGCATTTAGCAGTGATTCATCATAGCCTCTGCTAGTTTAATCATTTGCTAATGCTCGTCCTATTTCAAAAAACTCACTAAAAAAGATAAAAAACAAAAACTTTTCAAAAAAAAAGAACCAAGAACTACGTAGCTTTGAATTCTCCATCGCACCAGGAGATACGTAGGAGCGGGCCATGTCCCGTCAAGCACTTTTTTCTAAAAACCCTTTTTCCCCCCTTTCTCACCAAAAATAAAATTTCCAGTAAGTCTTCAAACAAGAAATAAATAGGCAAATCTAGGTATTTTTCAAATCAAATGTTAAAACCACACATTTAATTAGAGGTTCCCTTTCGGTAGAAAGGACGTGCGCGGTGCTAATACCTTCCTCGCACGTAATCGACCCCCGAACCTATATCTCTAGTTTTCAAAAGACCATCCGCCTTGTCCAAAAGACCTTTTTTCAATGTTTTGGTCTTAAAATTAAAATATTGGTGGCGGCTCCAAAATTATTCCACGTTGTACATATGAGAAACCCAAAGCCGGGGATTTTTCGGGGTGCAACAGCTGGCGACTCCGCTGGGGACACTTTTTTTTAAAAAAGACGAGGGTCAAGCCTAACTAATTTAAATGTGTGGTTTAATGTATTGTTGATTTGATTAAAACCCTGTTTGCCTTTCTTTCTTATCTTTTATTCCCTTTCTTTTATCGCTTATGCCCATGCATTTTTTCAATCCCCATGATCCCCTCTTCTTGGCTCCTTTTCCTAAGGTGAGCAATATCCTTGTTTATAGATATTCTAGGTATGGAACCCTAGGGTAGATAACTTGTTATTGCTTGCAATTGTCTGGACTGCTCTGGTTTTCATTTCAGGTGGGGTAGTGCTAGGGAAAATGCCCTTGACACACACTACACTTATACCCTGTGACTATGTGTTTTGAGTGGGACCATAACCCAGGTCTGCAAAAACTTGGGAGAGTGGATTCGAGTAGTGAGAGCCCATCAGGACCTTTGTCCGTTTGGCTACTTGCGAAAGTTTCAACCAGAGTTGTGCTCTTTCATGATGCCTCACACCTAGCAGTTTGCTGCATTTGTGGGGAATTTTGTGAAAGGGACTGTAGCTCTGGTGGCCTTGTGAGGGAGTGAATAGAGCTACATGAGAAGATTACCCCTAAAGTGTCTTAGATCATAGGTCTCACCTCTTTTTTAGGTCACAAGGGCTTTTCCAAAATTGTGTGTTGCATTATTACATCTAGTTCATTTCCACCAACGTTTTTGAAAAAAAACAACAAAATCAAAAAAGAATATGTTTTTCCTTCATGAGGTGGCATATAGGGTATCCTGCCCTAAATTTTCAAAACCCCACCTGTAAATATCTGTCTTTATAAACAAGCATCATCATCACCCGCATTTTACATCATAACAGCATGCATTACATAAGCAAAATTCTGAAAAAATTCATACAGCATTCCTCATGCATCTAAATACAAAAATAACATAAAACCATATGCATTGCATTCATTTACGCATTCATACTTGTACTCATAAAAAAAATGTTCTATCATCAGAGAGAAAAACAAAAGGCAAGCTGGTTCGCCAACACCGATACTCCACCCGTCTACAAGCAAGATTAATGGCTAGCAATCAACATCTCGAGAATAAGGACCCCCTGGGTCAAGATGAGTCGGTTGTGGAGTTTCTTAATCCTGAGCAGCTGGCTCAAGAAAATCAAGCTTTGAAGACCAAAGTGGAGGCTATGGAAGCACAGATGGTCGAAGTAATGAGTATGCTACAGAACTTGAGGGGTGGGGCCACTGCTGGGGCCGCTGCTGTTGTAAATCCCGAAGGGGTTGTTACCTTCGTTTCTCCTCCGGTGTCCGCTGAAGTTACAACTACTCACACTTCTTATGGACAGGGGGTCAGTCACTTTGCCCATCCTCCAGGGGCGAGCAGACAGAGTCATCTGAATGCACCGATATATCCGTGGGGGATGCCAATGGGTTATATGCCGCCTGCTGCTGAAGCTATTCCTGTGGGGCCGAGTCAACCTGTCACGACTATGCCTGGTGGAGCTGCTATGGGACCACAAATTCATACTCCTAGTCCTGATACTGTACTGCCAAGAGGTTCACCTAGTCCTACTCTGGGAGTTACTGTGAACCCTCAGAACGCTGTCCATTATATGGGAAACCCGGCTCAGCATGGGGGTTATTATCACGATCCGAGGAACTATCCACAAGGTCATTTGTTTGGGAACACTCAGCATGGGGATCGGTATCACTCGCTTGAAGAGCGCTTAAGAGCTGTGGAAGGATCAGGAACTAGAGCCAGGGATGCCCGAGATTTGTGCCTTGTCCCAGATGTTGTTATACCCCCTAATTTCAAAGCACCTGACTTTGATAAATATCGCGGCACCGGGTGTCCATCTAACCATCTGACGACGTATGTTAGAAAAATGGCCGCTCATGCTCATGATGACCAGGTGCTCATTCATTATTTCCAGGACAGTCTGGCTGGGGCATCACTAGATTGGTACAGCGGAAAGATTGCTGGAGGTTTTGGCAATTCTAGTGGACAGAAGAAACCCTTTCCCAACTTCCCCAAGAAGAAAGAAGGGGAAACCAATGTTATTTCCGCAGGGGGAGGCTCATCTTTCGGCTCTCCTCAGCGGGCGGTACCATTATCTTTCAACTCTCCGCAGCAAACTAATTCAGGCTACAGAGCCCAGAACTATCAAGAGAAGAGGCGTGCTAATTTTGATCCGATTCCGATGACCTATACTGAATTGTTCAATCATCTTGTCTCAAAGAATTTGGTCAATACTCGCCCCATGAAGCCTATACAACCTCCCTTTCCTAGGGGGTACATTGCTGATGCTACTTGTAGCTTTCATAGTGGAGGAGTCGGCCACACGGTGGAGGACTGCAAGGTTTTCAAATATGTAGTCCAGGATTTGATTGACGCCAACTGGATCTCTTTCAAGCCGAACAGTCCCAGTACAACTACAAACCCCCTACCGGGACATGGGACACCATCCGCTAATGCAGTAGAGGATTCTGTGGGGGAGACAATGATAAAAGATGTTAAGTGTATCCAGACTCCTCTGGAAAATATACATGCTGAGTTGTGTCGTCATGGTGTTATCAAGAAGGGCTGTGTATGCGCCGATCCTTTATGTGTGGGTGCCTGTGAAGTTTTCAAGTCAGTCCTGCAAGACCTGATAGATCGGTGTGTGGTTCAGATAGGGACCCATGATATTGAAAATGAAAAAGAAATCAATGAGGAAGTAATAGCGGTGCCTATGAACGAGGGATGTTGGGATACCCTAGGGGAGTCCAGTGGAAAGTTTGACTACTTGGTCAGGTATGACGTTCCCGAGAGTGCTCAAATCCGAATGGAAGACATCCAGCCCACAGGATGGGATGAGGAAGAGGAACAACACGATCAAATTGCTGTCATCAAGGAGGAGGGTGGTGCAAACCTGGTTTGTCGCTGCAGTGCTGGTGAAAGAATTAAAGAATGGAAAGACAGTTGATCTTCCTGGGACCTTTTAATTTAAAGTAGTCATTTGTAATGCAACCCTGTGGCTCTGCCCAAGGCCACAGGACCAGTTGTTAGGGGCGCACATGTTTTTATTTTCTAAATTATCATCATCAATAAAAACGTTGTTTTTGAATTCCAATCAATAAAAATCAATTCCTTTTCATTTCATGTGTCTTTTCTTTATTATTTTTGCCTGCATGTCTCACCTTCCATTCTGCTTTTTCCCCTCGGCAAAAAGCAAATCCACAGCAATTGTCTCTCAAAATAACAGTGCCAACAGTCCATATTTTGACTTTGATCACCTTATCAATCAAGCAGAGTGGGACGTTGAAGGTTAATGAAGCAAGGAAAAAGGGTTATTCAGCATCACGGGGAATCCACTGAAGTGATCAACTTGGGGACCGCTGAGAACAAGAAAGAGGTCAAGATGGGTGCTTCAATAAAGGAAAATTAGAGCTAAAAAGGGAAATAAAGAAGAAGGGCAAGTGCATGGAAATAAGTGAATTATTGTCCCAGAGTTAATTCGTGAGGAAATAAGCAATCATGATTTGAAATGAAGATTGGACCACCATTCCATATCCAAAAACAAAATCCTCTCCTACCCACCGTAAGCCAAGAAAATCCCAAAGAGAAAAACATAATCCTTTCCGACCCATCTTAAGCCAAGAAAAAGCCAAAAATCCAAAAGTCACCTTAGACAAGGACCACCTCAGAAAAAACAGTGCATCGTACTTTATCAGTTCACCCAAGCTCAAGAAAAAGAAGAAATCAAAGAAGGAAAAATCATTCAAAAGGAAAATCCCAAAACCAAAAGAAAAATACAAAAGAGATGTTACCACAAAACCCAAGAGGTCCTCCTCTCATAAACCGCAAACACTCTCCTTTGACCTCGGCAGCCCGCCCTCCATAGACCCTTAGCCAGGAATAAAACCTCCTAATACCTCATCAAGCCAGTTAACCATCATAAATCATCGATCAACAGCCAACACCAAATAAACACCATCCTGCCATTAGCCCCAAATACTTCATTAAGCCTACTCATCTCTCCTCCACCAAACACCACAATCCCGAAAGGTCCATTCCGATCAATGATTGATTGCTGCTGTTTTCTCAAAGTCTTAGCTCAAGGACAAGTAAATTCATTTGTTTACAATATGCCAAGTGGGGCAATCCTGTCGCTCTTCACCTACAATTGGGGAAATTGATCCTACACCTATCTCATCCCTTATCGCACTCACATTCATTGAAATCATACAGGGGCAACCCCCTTTCTTTTCTAGTGTATGGGTCAGAAGCAGTTGAAACACCCTCTCTACGAGTAGTCAGGGAGGTCAGGTTAGAAGAAGCAAAATGGAGCCAAGCTCGTCTAGATCAACTGAATCTTATCAAAGGGAAAAGAATTGCTGCCCGGCGCCATGGCCAGTTGTACCAACAAAAGATGAAGGCAGCCTTCGGCAGGAAAGTCCGTCTTCGAGAATTCGGCGAAGGGGACTTTGTACTCAAAAAGATCCTACCTATCCAGACTGACTCCGTGGGAAGTTGATACCCACTTATGACGGTCCATATGAAGTCAAGAAAGCTTTTTCCAGAGGAGCGCCGATACTCATAAATATAGACGGCGAAGATCTCGGGAATCCAGTCAATTCAGATTAAGTGAAGAAGTATTATGCCTAAAGAAATAGACGGAAAAAAGAGAAAGACAAGCCAAGTAAGAATTAGCTCGCTAGGTTGAAAACCCGCAAAGGGCGACCTAGGCAAAATCAGAGCGACCCGGTGGATTGAAAACCCGCAAAGGGCGATCCAGGCAAAAATTAGGGTCTGAAAACTTAGGCATGAAAAGTAAAGAAAGGCATACAACTCTCCTACAAGCCTGGATGAGGGAGTGATCAAGGTCAAGGACATAGATGTTTGGCACTGTTCCACAGAGACAGACAGTCAGAATTCAGCTTCTCTCCTTTTTCGTGTCTTTTTACAGTTTAAACTTTCAAGTGTAATAAATAATCGGCGTAACTTCTTGTGCGACCGGTTTCCACATTAATAAAGTTCAAATTTCTCGTATTTGTTCACTCTTTTATTTTCTGCTTTTTCTGCTCAAAATAAACGTTTTATGATGATGATGGTCCTGAACTGTAAAACATGTGCATACATCATAGAGCATTGCAAATCATTACGAGATTCTTAAGAGTCCTGAGAGAAAGCACACCCTCAAAATCAGTCAATCATGCAAGAGAAAGCAACTACATCCACGATTGCTTCAAACCAGCAAAGTCAAGACCAACATGCACTCGGCCCATGAGCCCCGCAAATCCAACAGCTTCCTCAGTCTCATGTCATGAGTGTCGCGGGTTGGCTGAACCAGCAAAAATAAAAAATAAGCAAAAAAAAAGGGGGGGGCAATAAACAAACACAGTCATGCATTACATTCATCATGCATAAAATCATGCATTTATCAGACATGAAAATAATGATAATAAAGTAAAGAAAAGGAGAAATTCAGGCATTTGCATTCATCATAAGAGAAAGAAAAAGAAAATAGCAGTCATGGCATTTGCATCATGCATCGCATAGAGAAAAAACAAAACGAAGCCTTCCATTGCATATGCTGGTATTCCATGCGGTCAAACCAGACCTTTGTGTCCTTAAACCAGATCATTGTGGTCCATAAACCAGACCTTCGTGTCCTTAAACCATACCTTTAGGGTCCATAAATCTGACTAGTATGCAGACACAAATTGCTCCATAAACCAGGCTTGTCGGCCCATAAACCAGACTCGTTGTGATCCTTAAATCAGACTAATGTCAAGTCCATAACTTAGCATTCCATCAAATAAACCAAGGCATTTCACAACTCTCAAGCATTGCATTTGCATACACACACTTCATAAAAAAGGGAAAAGAACAAAATCATCGTATGTCACTCATCATTAGAGCATTATATTTTGCATCAGATATTTCATAGAAAAAGCAAAGAAAGCAAACAAAGATGAGAAACCGCAAAAGCAACACAAAAACATTCCCTGTCGTCCAGCATTCCATATCATTCAGCATTCCTTTGTCATTCAATCATCAAACATTAAAGCATTGCATATGCATCATATTAACAAGAATCATTGCATCAAACATCAAAGCATTGCATCATAGAAGAAGCAAAAAGAAACAAACAGAAGTTAGAACAAGAGCATTTCATTCATCAAAGCATCAATCACCGCATACATTTGCATTCAAACATCAAAGCAATACATCCCATGTCATTCATCATTTCATGTTATTCATCAGCAATATTCACACTTCATAGAAAAAAAAAACAAAAAAAGAAAAGTTTTCCATTACATGTCATCTGTCACTAAAATACATGAGCATTCATCAAACACCAAAGCTTTGCATTCGCATACCCTTGTTTCTTAAAAGAGCAAAAAGAGGAACCAAAGAGGAAAAAAGCAAAAGAACAAATAAAGTCAGGCATTGCATTCATCAAGCATATAAGAACAGTAGAAAATCATGCATTCATAAGCAAAAGAAAAAGAAAATCATGCATTGCGTACAGACAAGAGAAGAGAAGGAAAATCATTGCATTCATCAAGCATATAGGAACAGTAAAAGATCATGCATTCATCCGACATAGACAAAGGAAATAAGAAACTCATCATTCATCATAAAAAAAAAAAAGGGGGAAAACAGAAATCATGGCATTTGCATTGCATGCATTTATTCATTTTCAGCTACAGGTACAAAGAGAGGATGAGCACTTCGGTGTTAGCCCTCGCCCCCAGATTCCAGAAAATGTTCCCCCAAGTTGGGAGTTCAGAAAGAAAAAAAAAAGAAAAAAGAGAAATAGAAAAGAAGGAGAGAAAAGAAAAGAGAGCGCTCAAGCGCGCATTGCGGATTGGAGCACAGAGATCATCGCTCCCTTCTGCCCAGGTCTCACATCGTGTACGAGCAACGCGATGGACCGCAGCCCCATGTGAGGTTCAACGGAATAGTTGTATCAGCCTAAGATACAGTGGACGCCGTGCATTGATCAGTATATCAGTTCCGGAGCTGATAACGATCCCCCCGGTCGCTCGAAAAGGCCAACAGGAAGAGCGTGCTCCTCAAAGCCACGTGCAAACTCGGATTCGTCAAGAGTTCGTTTAAGGATTACAGGTTTTAGGCAGCCTGGGCAATTTACCGTTTTCTGCACGCAAGTGCCCATTTTACTTTTCTGTCTGCACGCAAGTGCCCATTTTACCGTTTCTATTTGCACGCAAGTGCCCATTTTACCGTTTCTATTTGCACGCCAAGTGCCCATTTTACCTTTCAGTCTGCACGCCAAGTGCCCATTTACCGCTTTCTGCACGCCAAGTGCCCATTTACTGCTTTCTGCACGCCAAGTGCCCACTTTACCGTTTTCTGCACGAAAGTGCCCATCTTTTCAAAAAAACATAGAAAAAGAAAAAGAGGAAAATTCGGGTTTCCCCAGATGGACAAAATCGGTATAATTTCTGAATTCTTTATCTTCATTTTGCCTTGGAATATGTTTCGGCCAATTCATATTCCTCGTTAAAATTCAGATAAAGAGGGGCAGCTGTCATACCCCAATTTTGTCCGGCTTAGGTCAAAACCCTAATTTTCCACACAAAAAGAAAAAACAAAAATTATGCATTGCATTTTGGGTCCTAGAAACCATTCCAAAGTTTTTGAAATCATTTTTAGAGTTAAAAAGGGCGTTTTGGTCATTTATCACTGAAGGTCTATGACTTTTAGTAGCTGAGAGATGAGTGTTTCAAAACATGCATGGTGCATCAAAATAGTTTTGAAAAATATTTCTAAAAATGTTTTGGTTGAGGGCTTGAAATTAAAATCCTATATTTTTACAAAGATAATGGATTATGGTAATAGATTATGTGCCTGAATGTTTTCAGAGCACATAATCGATTACTCTCCTATCTTTACTAAAACAAATAATCGATTGTTTCCTTATTTACAACAATAAATCGATTATCCTAATCAATTAGGAAGCAAATAATCGATTAGCCTTCATTTGCACATCACACATAATCGATTATGAAGCAAATGGAAGTTTCCATATTTATCAAATAAATCGATTACTCCCTTCTTGTAACTAAGCATATAATCGATTACCACCTTTTTAGGAAGGTTGATAATCGATTATACACTTGTTTTTCCTTCACACATAATCGATTATCCACTCAAAAATCAATGAGCCAATAATCGATTACATCTCCCAAGTTATTTCCAACATAATCGATTACTCCGTTTCCTAAAATAGATCAAATCTGATTTCCTATAAATAGGAAGCTCATTTTTCATTTCAAGACACAGATCTTCACAAGGAGAGATTTCACGAGACACACACACCTTTCACGAGATCTGAGAAGAATTGCTCCAGAGACGCATTTTCACGAGATCAGAGAAAAAACTCATTTTTCGAAATCTCTCACATTTTAGAAAAGCTCTTCTACGCTTTATTTTTTCGCTCTATTCGTTCCGTTGGTCCGTCGGAGTCGATCTTCTGCAAGAGTTAGTCGGGATTTGCGTTCTTCAGATTTGTAATATCTGTCTTCATCAGAGGTATTTCAGTCTTTTCATTTGTTAATATTTAGTTATTGTGATCCATGTGATTTAAACGTAGCTATAGCATTTATCTACTCGTTCTTGTATATTATCGTCCATTGTTGAGGACGAACCATATGATTCCCACTTATGCCTAGTGCATCATGTTCTAAGTGGTGAAGATGGTCTCGGGTGATTCAGCTTGCCCCTTTTAAACCCTTTTAAAAACATTTTTTTAATTAGAACTACGTCGCTTTGATTCCCGTTTGGGATACGTAGGAGCGAGCCACGTTCTCGTCAAGCGCAACAAATAAAAATTATTTTCATCCCCCTAAACCAATCATTTTCATAAAACAAACAAAAATCATTTTTCAAAACCCATTGTTGCTAGTAGCTCATCAGAGCCTCTGTTCGTTTAGCTATTAGTGACAATGTCCTTTTCTCCTAAAAATAATAAACGACGATCCATCATAACTTTTGTTAGTTTGATCATCGTACAAATCAATCTCTTTCGAAAATCATTTTCAAAAACATAATAAAAACAAGTTGTTATCAATAGTCCATCAGAACCTTTGTTCGTTTGACTAGCGGTACAACTCTTTTTGAGCATTTAGCAGTGATTCATCATAGCCTCTGCTAGTTTAATCATTTGCTAATGCTCGTCCTATTTCAAAAAACTCACTAAAAAAGATAAAAAACAAAAACTTTTCAAAAAAAAAGAACCAAGAACTACGTAGCTTTGAATTCTCCATCGCACCAGGAGATACGTAGGAGCGGGCCATGTCCCGTCAAGCACTTTTTTCTAAAAACCCTTTTTCCCCCCTTTCTCACCAAAAATAAAATTTCCAGTAAGTCTTCAAACAAGAAATAAATAGGCAAATCTAGGTATTTTTCAAATCAAATGTTAAAACCACACATTTAATTAGAGGTTCCCTTTCGGTAGAAAGGACGTGCGCGGTGCTAATACCTTCCTCGCACGTAATCGACCCCCGAACCTATATCTCTAGTTTTCAAAAGACCATCCGCCTTGTCCAAAAGACCTTTTTTCAATGTTTTGGTCTTAAAATTAAAATATTGGTGGCGGCTCCAAAATTATTCCACGTTGTACATATGAGAAACCCAAAGCCGGGGATTTTTCGGGGTGCAACAATCACCATAGAGATTTGGCGCCCTTTAGTTTTTGGTAGTACCTCATCCTCGTCGTCCTCCTTCTCTCTTGTTTTGGACCTATCGTTGAACGCTGTCTTCTCCTTTCGAGGAGACCCGGTTACTGGCTTATCATCTCGTTCATCTGTCTGTCCCTTCTTCACATATTGGGTAAGCTGTCCCTTTCTGATCAGGTCTTCTATATCATCCTTCAAGGCCATACAGTTGTTGGTGTCGTGCCCGTTACTGCGGTGATAGCGACAGTATTTACGAGACGGGCGCTGTCCTTCCTTTACGATCATTGGTTCAAGTCTTCTCATATTTTTAAACTCTGTATTCGCACATTCATTCAGAATCTGGACATAGGACGTGTTCATCTTAGTGCGGTCTGGGAACTTTTTGGGTTTGAAGTCCCTAAGGGGAACTCCCGAATCTCTTCTCGATCTCTGGTCACGCTCCCCTTGGTTTTCTTTACTCGTTCCCCCTGCGAGGGCTTGCGTTGCCATTGCCCTCTCTTCATAGTTCATGAATCTCTAAGATCTGCGAAGGAAAGTTTCCTAACCGGGAGGTTCGTTTACGCCCACTTCAATTTTGAACAAAGTGCCTATACGAAGTCCGTCCCGGAGGAACCACAGTCTCATATCGTCCTCCAGTCCTCTTACGTTGGCAGCCTCTTTGTTAAACCGTTCTACATAGTCGCAGAGTGTTTCACCGGGTTCCTGTCTGATCGCTTTCAGGATTGCGTGTGACTTGGGTTTCACCCTCGAAGATGTAAAACGAACGGAAAAAACCCTGGCGAGCTGTTCCCGGGACGAGATGGTGTTCAGCCTCAGTTCCATGAACCATTCCAAGGCCGGACCCTCCAAGGTTAGGGGAAATATCTTGCACTTTACTGGTTCGTACGCTCCCCGGTATTGCATCATCAAATTAAAGTATCTCAGGTGGGGATCTGGATCTTTGACGCTGTCGTACATTCTTAAGTCCGACGGGGGTTTTTCGAGGGCACGAGGGACGGGATACTCGTCAATATCTTGGGTAAAAGGTCCCATCCACATACCAATCATTTCTCTGCGAGGTGGCCGGTCCTCGAAGCGTCGGCCTCGATGACCACGTCGTTCTGGAGAGCTTCCGTAGCGGTTCCGTCGTTCTGGTGACAGACTCTCGTAATGAGAACGGGCATACCGGTCAGATGACCTGCTTCTCGACCGACCAAGCGAACCAGAGGAGTCGTATGAAGATTCTTGGTAAGAGGACTCTTCTGGCCAATAAGTAGGATCGGTCGAGGAGGGTGTTGTTCTATGTGGAGTCAGAGTCCCTCCTCGATCCCTTCATCGATGTGGGGACCGGTGAATGAGATGCCTTCTTGGAGGTGATCTATGTCGCCTAGATGGATTCCTTCTTTCGGGAGTGACGTTCACCCGCCCTGAAGTCACTTGAGTCAGTGTTTCCAGAATCTGCTGTACGGCGTTGGTCGGTAGTACGATATTTGCCTAAGTGGCCGGTCCAGAGGGTGTGCTTTGAACAGTGTTCTCTGAGGTAATCGGAACACCCTCCGGGGTCGGTTGTGGTTGGTCAGGGGTACTAACCACGCTTTGCAAGAGCGGGTTCCTCTGGCGGGGTGGTCTGCCTCTCGGAGCCATAGGAACGAGGTCGGGATAATGCCTGGAGTGGCTCTCCCTCTGTGGTCGCCAACGAACTGAGGTGCTCGACCTGAAGCGGGTACGAGTAGTAGAGTCCGGAGTCCAACTGTGTGAGTTGATGGGGTGAGCGATATCTGGTCACTCGTAGAGTTCTGCCCGGGTTGTACCTGCAATGACACTCCGACTCCCAAGTCAGTGGAGTAAGAGTTTAAGCAGAGTAACAGCATGGGTTGAGATTATCTCTACCTGTTTAGTGTGAGCAATCACTCTTTATATAGTACAAGAGGGGCAGTGCTGGCCATCGGATCAGTATGGTCGATCTCGACCGTTCGATCAAGTGAGTCTCCATGAGGGTAGATCTCAGTGAATTCGGGTCATGATTCCTCCATCTTGATAATGGGCCGGTCTTTGGCCTGCCCCGGATTGGTTTGGGCTCAAGGTCTAGTCCAGAATAGTGTGGTAGTCAAAAGGACAAAACAGACAACCAACTTGTACTTAAAGGAAGATTATGAGATGTCGTCTCAATGACAAAATAAAACTCATAAGCATGTCACGTAACAGTGAAGCACATATTAGTGTTATAAAAATGAAAAATCATAGTAAACCCAATGTGTCCTTTTTAATTAAGAAAAATGACTTACTTAACCCAAACAAAAAATAATGCACAAAAATAAAATTTTAATATATATATATCATAATCATAACTATACACATTCAAGAATGTGTACAGATAAGCAGTACACCTCACCAGTCAAACTTCCACATCAGCAAACGAAAAAAGCCACGCAATAGTCCAAAAAAATATGTGGCGTCCACATCAGCAATTTTTCTGATCTTAACGTCTATAAATCGAAGTTGAAGCTGAGTCACAATCTAGACGGCCATGAAGCCACAAAATTGCGGCTCCACTGATTGAGGAGAAATAACCGAAGTCAACACACATCAAATATAATCTCAACGGCTAAGAATGATTGTTAAGTCTTCTGATTAATCTCGACGGTCCAGGATCAATAAAATTGCGGCTATATATATATAAGGAAAAAACGGAAGTAAATGACAGTAATAATGAGGGATTGAATAGGAATCAACATTCAAATCAAAATTGAATCAAAATGCTAATATTGTGGAAACTTCCTTATTTCTTACGAAAAACGATTTCAGCAACTCATATGCTCTTTTTCCTAAGTTTTGATAGGTGCGAAAATGAAATTCAATGGGTCCCTCATTTTCCTCTCTTCTTCATTTCCTTTTTTCTTTTGTTTTTCGTTCTTCATTTATTTATGATAAACCATAGCACCTATATATTTTGATTTAGGTGCATATTCATGGTATTGTTCCTTTCCTTATTTTGTTCAGGTGCTTCTTTAAAGCTCTTTGTAAGCAATATAGAAATCATTCTCTCACCCAATGCACGGGGAAACACGGGTATGCAACGAACACCAATTTCAGATCCATTCTTAAGGTTAAATTGTTTTAATGTGTATTATATGATCATAGTGATCCAAAATTTGCAAGTTCAAAAGCTACATAGATATCTGCTCAAAATGGTATACATATATAGTTTTCAAAAAAAAAGATAATCAATTGATATTGTCCTTATGATAAGTCATATATATATATATATATATATATATATATATATATATATATATATAGTTTTCAAGGTGTACTTCAATGTACAAATAGATTAGTCTTGCATTCAAGAAGTTCAAATGGTGCAAATAATAAACGTTAAAAAATGCTTGATGCGCTCAAGGAGTTCCAACATTTTATGAAAAGATTTTCTAATTTCACCATTGTGCTATGTAACTGCAGCCACCAAGGCTAGAGGCGCCGATCTTAGAGTTCATTTCAAGGTACTTGCTTATGTTACTTTTTGGTCATTTATCGTTGTGATTAACTTTGGCATGAGATTGCTATGTTTTAGAATTGAATTGGATTTTCGTATGCATTTGTTAAACAAAAATGTTTCACGTCTTTATACTTAAAGTAGGTGTCTGTGTGAACCAACCGCTGGTAATCTTTCTTTAATTTTATATAAATATAATAGTCAAAATTATAGCAATAACAGATACAAATTGGATAACAATGTCTATTTTAATAGTTATTTGAAAATTTAAACTTTAGCATATTTAAATGCCACAAGATAATATATAGATGCATCTAAGTTAGTAAAATTACGAACTCATACATAAAAAACGTAGTGTTAGTTAAGTTGTTCGGGATAAGGAGAGTCACTTCTCAGGCGACAATTCCTACCTGTGTGTGGGGATCTCGACGGGGACTGCCCTACAGTCGCCCGTGAGTGAGTAGTTTTTCCACGTGGAGACAGAGACGAGAGAGATAATTCCCCCACTGTCAACTTGGGGACGAATATGGGAAGGGGGACCATTTCGCTGTCCGAGTACATTATATGTCTTTTTTAATTAAAAATATTAATAAAAAATAAAAATGTGCTAACTGTTATCTTTTATTCTTAATTTTATTTTTTTGCAATTCAAAAAATAAAAGGACTACATTTTATATTAAACTATTAACCTATGATTTTTTAGTTTAGCAATTATATTTTTTTTCAGTGGTTTCTGGATACTCTTGCTCTGGTCAATGCTTGACTGGAGAGTCGATACGCCTTCCTCTTTCTTTTGAAGACCTATTTGTATTATGTGTCGATCTAATAAGTCTTGCAGGACTGGCTTAAATGCTTCACAGGCCCCGACACAAAGGGGATCAACACACGAACCCTTTCCGGTACATCCCTTCATAATGATTCCGAAGTGACACAAATCAGCATGGATGAGGTCCAAGGGTGTGACAATGTCCTCCACCTTTCTGACCAATAATTGCCCCTCAACATCCTCAATGGCATTGACAGAGGGTTTCCCGTGCCCCGGCAGAGGGTTAGTGGCAACATTCGGACCATCTTGTGCGAAGCTTAACCATTTAGATTCAATTAAGTCTTGTACTACATATTTCAATGCCTTGCAATTTTCTGTTGAATGGCCAACTGCCCCAGCGTGGAATCCACAGCTAGCCTCTGGGTCATAGCTCCTAGGGAAAGGAGGTTGAAGGGGTCTCATTGGACGGGGAGTGATCAAGTTGTGACTGATGAGGTGATTGAATAGGTCTGTGTATGACATGGGTATTGGGTCGAAATTGGCGGGCTTTCTTTCTTGGTAGTTTTGTGGTCTATAGCCTGGGTTGACTTGGTGAGGTGGGGCTTGTGGTGTTTGAGTAGGTATTTGTAAAGTCTGTCGGGGGTTGTTGTAGGGAGGCTTTCCTGATCCAGAGATGGCATTGGTTTCTCCGTCTTTCTTTTTAGGGAAACCTGGGAAGGGCCTTTTCTGATTGCTGGTTCCAGCGGAGCTATATGCAATCTTCCCGTTTCTCCATCCATTCTCTAATCTTTCTCCGATGACGATCATATCTGAAAAGTTAGAAGACACGCTCCCAATCAACCTGTCGTAGAAAGGTGATTGAAGAGTATCCATGAACATTGATACCATCTCTTTTTCTAACAAAGGTGGTACCACCTGTGCAGCCAAACCTCTCCAGCGTTGGGCATATTCTTTGAAGGACTCATTATCTCTCTTCGTCATGCTCTGCAGCTGTGTTCTATCGGGAGCCATGTCAATGTTATATTTGTATTGCCTCAAAAATGCATCGGCTAGGTCTTTCCAGCATCTGATATGGGCACGTTCTAATTGCATGTACAAGCTCGAAGCTGCCCCAGACAGACTATCTTGGAAGTAGTGGATGAGCAATTTGTCGTCGTGAGCAAACGCCGCCATCCTCCTGCAGTACATGGTTAAGTGGCTTACAGGGCAAGTCGACCCTCTATATTTGTCGAAGTCTGGCACCTTAAATTTTGGAGGGATGACTACGTTAGGGACGAGGCACAAGTCATAAGCATCTCTCGCACCAACATTGGATCCCTCGACTGCTCTCAACCTTTCCTCAAGCATTTGTAGTTTGTCTTTGGCTTGAGGGTTCTCCATAGAGTAATTGTGAGGGAGCCCACTCATACCATAGTAAGGATGAATCATCGGAACTATGGCTGGGTTCACATTTGGGGTATGTGAATGAGTGGGATTCCTGAGGTTGGAACCCTGAGCTTGAGCGTCAACTATCGGCGGTGGAGGGCAGCCAAGTGGGAGTCTTTGTGGTATGACGACAGGGGGCGGTTTTGAACTTGTGGTGCCCCCGGATTACCATCGTGACCCGTTGGTGTAAGCTGTTGTTGGCCCGCGACTCCTGAGGGACCGTCTTCTGGACTAGCATCGACTGTCGGAGGTGTATAACCTTGTGGAAGTCCGAAAGGAGGCCATATGTAACCCTGGTTATTAGTCCCATTGGGGGGCACTGTATGCGGGATCCCGAGTCCATTGGGAGGAGGAGGGTTGGTAACTTGATTTTCCGTGTTCCCAGCGGAGACATCTTCACTTGTGTCTTTGTCCCTCAAAGCTTGTAGAACCTTCAAGATTTCAGTCATCTGTTCTTTCATCCCATCTATTTCTGCCCTAAGCTCTTGATTGCCTAGGTCTTGAGGTGGATTGCCTTGATCCGGGATATCTTGAGGCGGATTGTCCTGGTTTTCTTCCATGTTTCTGGCCTGAGAACGAGTCCAATAGCGATGTTGACGCACTAGCTTGTCTTTTACTCTCTGTTGGTGGGACACATGGTATGAGTATATGTATGAATATATGAATGGATGAAAATGCGAATGATGCATGTGTGCATGAGTCTTATTGTTTTAGGTCGGGAATTGCAAGCGCATCCTGATTTGTCATAAGTACACAGATTAAAGTTCCACAATATTTTCAAGATAAAGGATCAGCATGTGAGACAAACAAACTTCATTGATGGAGGAAAGTACAACATTTTGGAAATAAAACTTCGAAAAAGAAAAGTACAGTGTTCTTTAAATTTCACTCAAATACATATGGCTTTCATTTTTCCACTCCTCCCTCTTTTTCTACTAGTAGTGCTGCCAGCCTTCTCCCGGAGTTCGGCAATCAGAACCTCGCAAAACTCCATGAATTTGGAAACTTGGACCGGGGTGTTAAACGGGTGCATTGCCGCGTTAGCCTCCTTTAGACGTTTGGGGATTCCGGTGATAGATCGATTGGCCAGCCATGCCAACTTTGAGAATCTGTCTTTCCAGTATAAGCTTTCATTCTTCAACTCTATGAAGGCTTCATGGTTTTCTATCCTGCTGACCAACTCCACAAAGCGGTTCTCCCAATAGATGCTTTCTGTCTTCAACTGGTGGTAAACCTCCTCTTGATATCTGATATGGTCGTTCAGCTCATCAGATTTTTCATGCTCCCTTCTCAAGGCTTGTTGGTATTCTCGGAGTATCTCTTCAATGGTATCTTTATCCTGCTTGATACTTTTCACTTGCTCTTCAAACTCGGCTGCCATCATCCGGGACTCTCTTTTTGATACCTTTAGCAGGCTCTGTGCGGTCTTTTCAGCAATCATTGATTCTTCCCATAACTTTTTCCATTTGTATGCATCATCGATGGCTTGGTTCATTTTCAGGTTGCGACGTTTTATTTCCTCTTTCGCCCCTCTTAGGTACTTTTGAACCTCTAGTTTGTTCTTTTGTTCAATCTTGAGCTGCTTGCGGCTGTCTTCAATGGCCACTGATTTACTTGCGTTCTCCTCCTCCAATTTCTGGTTTTTTAGGAGCACTTTCTCTAACTCTGCCTGCAAGCCCTTCTTTTCTTCCTCGGCTTTTGACAATGCCATTTTAAGCTTATCTAAATCTTCGACAGTGGGAAGGGTAGGTTCAAGTATTTCTTCCTCCACCCGTAGTGCACTTTGGTAAGGCAATCGGGTGTCTTGGATCCTCTTTTGGAGCCATTGACGAAAGGTGGTTTCCTTATCGCCGTCCTCTTAGTAAGCTCTTGTCCCTTGCGGACGACCATATCCCACGCTTGAGAAATCTTCCGGAGCATGTCAACCTCTTTTGGGCTTCCTTCATGGAGGTAAAAAGGGATTAACATGTCTTCGGTGGGCGGATGTCGCATGGGGTACCCCAGCTGTCTTAGAGTTAGAGAAGGATTGTAATTTATGCATCCTCTTGTCCCCATGAGCGGGACGTTTTGAAAGTTTCCACATTGAAAAACTACTGCGGGCCTATCTTTCCACCATGATGGGTGCCAACGAACCTTGTATTCATGAAGGCCCCCTAGCACTTGCAACCATTCACTAGTGTTCATTGTCTTCACATCACACCCTCTGGCGTCTTCAATTGGGCCTTCTACTCTGACTTTGTTAACGAAAGCATGGGTGAGAAGCCAAACATACAAGGCGTGCAGGCAACAAGATATCCTCTTTCCTCTTAGCTCACTATAATGAGTGAAAGTACAGTAAGTGTCTGCAAGCATGGCCGGAATCGGATTGAGTGGGTTTTCTCCATCCTTGAAGGATAAGAAGACACCAATAGCTGTTGTGTCTACATATCTTTCAAGGCGTGGAAATAGGACAATGCTAAAGATGGTCAAAGCTAACACCTGCTTAAAAGGACCCCAATTTCTAGCGTCGGCGAAGGATTTCATTTGGCCTTCCAGATACTCTTGTGGGAATCCTGCAATGCCATTTCGATTTTTCTTCCGGAGCTTCAAGTTCTCTTTGCTGGTTTGTAACATTGAGGCGAGTTTCTCATCTGTGTAGTATTGTCCCTGATACTGGTAGGGCCTGTTGTCTTGTTGAGGAAAGCCGAAGATCTGTGTATATTCTTCCAGAGTAGGTGCCATCTGGAAATTTTTGAAGGTGAAGCATCTTAATGAAGAGCCGTAGAACTGGCTCAAAGCAGCAATGGCCTCCGTTTGCACGTCCAATTGTAGTAACATAATAATCTTCCCATACGTTCTATCAAAAGACCTGCGCTCGATGGGCGGCAATCGACCCGCACATTCCCTTAGACTCATCAGATTAGGCTGTTTTACTATAGGGTAGTTCCAAGTTCGGATTGTTTCACCGTTTGATCCCATATCGCCTTGCTTATGACAAAACTTTCAAACCTCTTACAATTCCCGGCAAACCTAAATGAGATGAATAGCATGCAATGTGAGGATTTTTGTATTTTTTGTAAAATAACGATGATGTATGATGAATTAAAGAAAGACGTTACATGCGTTAATAAAAGCATATTTTGGTGATTCAAATTTTGAGAAACATTAACCATGTCACATAAAATATACGTAAAAAAGGAGTAAATGGTTTTCATTATTTGATTTTTTTTTGAAAAAAAAAAAGTTTTTGTGATGATGCAACGGGTAGGTGAATTGCCCTTGTGTCCTAAACAGGTTAGGTCTTATATATAGGTCACGGTCTAGGGCTACTTGTGTGATCAATCTCTCAGGTGGCTCTAATCACTTCCTCACAAGGGTCTCCAGAGCTGAAATCTCCTTCGTGATATGACCCACAACGATAGCGAGCTACCTGGTGGGGGATACCATGAAAGAGCGTACTCTGGTTGAGGCTTTCATGAGAGTCAGACAGATAAAATCCAGAATGACTGACACTAATCGTCTCCACTCGTCCTAGGTTTTTTTTAGACCCGGGTATAGGGCCCCGCTCAAGAGTGTGTGCAATATGCGTAGGTGATGTGTGTGATATAAGCAACCTAAACTACCCATGCTGCAAAAGAAATACAGATAATAGTGCAAAGGTTTTCTACCCTAAGGTTCAATAAAGCAAATAAATAGATAAATAAAAAAGACATGCGAATATGGTGATGTGTGTGCAATATGTGTAGGTGATGTGTGTGATATAAGCAACCTAAACTACCCATGCTGCAAAAGAAATACAGATAATAGTACAAAGGTCTTCTACCCTAAGGTTCAATAAAGCGAATAAACAGATAAATGAAATAGACGTGCTAATAGAAAGACTAAGGGTAAACAAAGGTACTAAACTAACAAATATCCACACATTTAACTAAATTAGGCTTGACCCTCTTAAAATAGGTCCCCAGTGAAGTCGCCAGCTGTAGCGACCGAAAAATCCGAATGAGGGATTCTTCGTTGTTTTTGAACAATGGAGTCGCCATCAATATTTATTTTTAGGAAAACATTGAAAAAACCTTTGTTTTTGGGTTCGGGAGTCGATTAAGTGCGGGGAAGGTACTAGCACCCCGCAACATCCTAAAAAAGGTTACCTTTTAATTTAATGTGTAGAAAAAAGAATTAGTTTAAAGAAAACATTTTAATTTACCCTTTTTATTAATTACAGAAAAAAAACGGAAAGGAAGACTTAATAAAAATTTAGTTTTTTTTGCGCTTGACAGGAGTGGGCCCCCGCTCCTACGTATCTCCGGGTGCGATGGAGAAATCAAAGCTACGTAGTTCTTGGGTAGAAAATATTTGCGTGTTGGTATTTTCTAATTATTGAAAAGCTTGCGAAAACTAGAGGCCGTTCTTGGTGACCAAACAGATAAATCCAGAGTGGTCACCGCTAATGGCTTATTCGAAAAAAAAGGATGTTTACCGCGTTCAAACGAGCGGGGCCCAGAGTGACCGCTATAAATACTCGGTTTGCGATCGAGCGCTTTGTTTGAAAAAGACTTACTGGGAAGCGTGACTTCTTTTTTTTTAGAAAGGGAGTTGAGATTACGTTTGTATTCTATTAACTGAAAATTTCTTGAAGTTTAGGCGGGTGTTTGCGATGATCAAACGAATAAATTCAGAGTGATCACCGCTACTAATCCGTTTTAAAAAAAAAGAAGGTTAGCCCTATCGGTCAAACAAGCTAAGCTCAGAGTGACCATTAGTAACAACCTATTTTTTTTTACGTGAGTTGGATTGTTTGAAAGAAAGAAAAGACGGTTTGGAAACATTATGGTGTAAATAAAAGCGGAATGGGTAATAGTAAAAAGGGGGTGCGAGCAACAGGGATGTTGTATCAAAAATGGGGGGTGTGCTTAGTATCAGCCCAAAACAACATTGTTTGGGTTTCTGGGCCTTTGCGCGAAAGTTGGGCTGAAAGCGGGGGGTGCCGTATTACTAAAATGTGGGGGGTGCGAATAGCGGTTTGACGCTAAAAATGATTGCTTGATTTTTTCCTACTTTATTACCTTACCCTAGAATACATGATTCTGAAGCGCTTTTTTCCTTTTTTTTTTTAAAAAAAACCTAGACTAAACACGCATTGCATTTGGATAGATTTAGTTTATAAAGGAATGTTCTCTTTTTTTTTGAAAATGGTTGTCATAGTTATTATTTTGAAAAAAAGGTGCTTTTGCTGTTTTTTTTTAAAGATGATTATTGTTATTATTATTTTTTTTTAGAGAGGACAGTGGTATTAGTAACCAGTTATTTTTAAAAAAATATATATTTTTTTTAATATTTTATTTTAATCTGAAAATTACATTAATATTTAAATAAAAAAGAAACAATTTAAATAATAAAAAACAGCAACATTTTAATATGTATAAAAACAGCAACCAAATTAAATAATAAAAACAGAAACTAAATAAAAAAACAGCAATAATAAAAAGCAACAATTTTAATAAGGAAAATAGTAACAATAAAATAAGAAAAAAAACAGCAACAATAATATCTAAAAAAAACATGACAGCAACAATTTTTAAAAAAATAAAAAAAACAAACAAAAGAACAGTAAAATAAAAGGCAACAAATAAATAGAAAAACATTATATTTTTTTTTAAGTATTTTAAAAGGGACTTTATTTTAATTTCGAAAATACAGCAACTTTTTTTTAAAAAAAAACAGCAATATTTTTTACAGCAACAAGTAAATAGAAAACAGCAACATAAGAAAAACAGCAACTCTTTTTTACAGCAACATTTTTTTTACAGCAACATTTTTTTGTAGAAGAATAGCACCAAATAACTAAAAAAACAGCAATACTTATATACAAAAAAAAAAACAGCAATAATTTAAATTAACAATTACAGTTCATGCTACAAAAATAACAGTACCTTGAAATCCCGAAATGTTAGGGACCCGAGTTCCTCCTAGGATCTCCTTAATACAATGGAATTTAAACTAAAAAAAATAAATTTGGAAGGAGAAGGAAAAAACGAAAAGAAATGAAAATTAGAAACAGTGAACAAATCTCACTGTTTCTTTTTTCTCTAAAAATCTACCCTCCCCTTTTTTGCTATGAAGCTTCTTCTTCTTTGATGAACACCCCTTTTTTTTTTTAGATCTTCTCCTTCAAAAAAAATTCGTCCCTTGCTTCATGGTCTTGGCCCCCTATTTATACCACCAGGGGTGTTTTCTTCTTGGTTTTCTTCTGACTGCACCTTACCTTGCACAGTGTTTTGACTGAGATTGAGACAGAGAGGGGTAGAGATTTCGTGATTTAGGGTTTTAGGGAGTAATTGGTGAAGGGGTATGGGCATGGTAGAGGAGATGGGTTTTTTTGTGTGTGAGAAATGAGAGTGAATCCGTGAGTGAGAGAGAGATGTGAAGGAAAAAAAATGATGGAGAGTGTGAGAGAGATGGGGTCGTAGGGATGGGGAGAGAATGAGAGGTTGAGTGTGAGTTGTGTGTGATGGAGAAAGAAAGAGAAAATGAAGGTTGAGTGTGAGTTGTGTGTGATGGAGAAAGAAAGAGAAAGTGAAGTGTGTGGGTGTGAGAAAGAGAGAGTGAGCCGTAGGATGGGGGAGAGAGGGAAAGGTTGAGTGTATGGGGAAGTGGGGTTTGAGAGAAAAGAGGAAAGGTGGAGTGTGGGAAAGGAAAAAAGCGATTTCCAAGGAGGGAAAATGGGGAGTGGGTCGAAAATCAAGGAGGGGAAAGGTGAGTGAATGTGGATGAATTTTTGGGTTAAGGGGGGGATTGAATGTGGATGATTTTTAGGGTAAAGGGGGGGTGGCCGAATTTGACTAGGGTTTGGTGGGGAGAATTAGGGTTTTGGTGGAGGAGTGAGTTGGGTCGTGGGTTATGGGTTGGATAGAAATTAGGGTTAGGAGGAGTTGGGTTATGGGTTGGGCGAATTGGGCTAGTTTTGTTTTTGTTGGGTTGGGTTTCTGATGGCCCAATCCTGATTGCACCTCCATTCCTTTTTTAACAGACCCCCCCTATTTCCTCCTTTGCTTATATTTTTTCTTCACTTCTAATAAAAATATTTTTGTTAAAAACTTGTGGCAACTAAAAATAGAATAATACACGACATGAAAAAGAAAATAATTATTTTTATTAAAAATAAATAAAATTTCTTATTTTTGGATAGGACAAAATTAGGGTATTACAAGAATGTTGTAAAAGAATATTTTCTATACATATAAATCACATACTCAGTAGGCAAGATTATCATTTTATCAAAAACCGCTTTTCTTTTCCTCGAAAACTGAGCACGCTCTCTTGCAGATGGTGTAGAAAGAGAGACAGAGTCTGGTGTAGCACCACCTGCCAAAGAGAAATTGAAGTAGGAAAAACAAATAAGTAGGAGAATTAACTAACTACATGCCTAAAATGAAAAAACATTAAGAAGTAGAATTTTCAAGGATTCTACAAAATAATGATTTTATAAACCTGGTTTTGGTTTTCCAATTGAAGTTGAACCACCTTTAAACCTAGACTGAGGAGTTACATCAACAACTTCCTGATGGATTTGGTATGATGAACTTGTTTCCTTAGCCATATTATCCTCGTTCTGAACTTGTTGAGATTCATTTAATGATTCAACGGATAAAGTAGATTCCTTCTCTCTACAAGGCAACCATGTTAATACCAAAAGCTTTTGCATAAGGTGATCAGCAGGGCCAGGCATTCCACCATAATCAAAATCCTCAAACTGCAAATAAGAAAAACAAACACTATAATACGTACCAAGGATGCATAGAATAAAAGGAAAAGCAAACATAGTTGTTTGCATAGTATCTTAGTCACTAAATCTATTTTTTATGTAAATTTAAAACAATGAAGAATATGGAATCAATGAGCTAAGAACATCTGAAGACTGCAATTAGACAAAATTCAAATTAACTAGATCAGCCAATCACTCATTAATTATTCTGATTCACACCATACACCATACAGATTATTTCAAAAATCTGTTCAATTAGTTAGCATCATAATACATAATCTATTGCATTAGGGATGAAATTTCCAACTCTACTTAGTACAAATCTATACCTAATAACATTCTATAGCTGGCAGCCCAAGCATAATAGTATCTTGTATGTATGTGATATTTGCTTGAATGGTTAACTGACAAAAATTCTCCCCACATAACTCCATAAATGGTAATTAAATTTAAATCAGCACGTGAGAAGCAATCAACAAAAGATTCAGAGAGATATAAACATCGAAAAGAAAGAGCATTCGCCAAACAGATGTTGATTGGGAATATATTTTCCAAAAGCCAAAGATAAACAAAAACACTAACACTTGAGTAAACAAAATGGAAGAGACATTAGTCAGGTAAGGCTCAAGGATTGAAAAACTGTACTGCGGCACCTAGTAATTAGAATTGCAGAATGCATACCTTCTCTTTAGAAAACCGCATCGGCTCTTCAGTTTCATACAAAACATCTGTTTGTTTGAAACAAGTACCTTTCAGTCGTCAAATTTAGCAATAAACCAAAAGCGAAATTAGGGTTTTAAGAGAAACGGACCAGATCTGTGAAAAATAAACCAAAAGCGAAATTAGGGTTTTAAGAGAGAGAAACGAGTGAGGAAAGGGAGAGGGAAAGAATTTCACCGTTATCCTTGTCCGCGAGCACAAGTTGTGGCTGCTGAGATCCATCTTCTCCGTCCATGTATTTCCTTCGCTACTTCTTTTTCCTCTCCTTTCGTGTTTTTCCTTCTCTTCACCCCTTCTTTTTCGGTGAGCACAAGCTGTGATGATGTTGTGAGGCAGAGGAAGAGGGATAGAAGCTTAGGGCAACAACGTGAGGAAGATGGAGAGAGTTCAGAGAAAGAGGGTTGAGAACAAGAGTTGAGAGCCAGAGAGAGAGAGTTCAGAGAACGATAGTTGAGAGTGAGCGAGAGTTGAGAACGCGAGAGAATGTATGCCACGGAAGAAAATGGAAAAAACAAAAGAGGACTTTTAGCATCGGGTGTGTAATATACCCGACGCTAAATGTATTTGCTTTAGACATTTAGCATCGGGTGTTTTAAACACCCGATGCTAAATGTCTAAAGCAAATACATTTAGCATCGGTTGTTTAAACACCCGACGCTAAAAGTAGGCGTGAAATATGAAATCTTCTATTTAATTACAAAAATGCCACCGGTTCAACATTTAGCATCGGCTGTTCAAACAACCGACGCTAAATGATGCTTAATAATGTCGTTTTTCCACTAGTGTTTACTACATTCCTTGATTCGAATGTTATAAGTTTGTTTAATGGTTGCATTTAGTTCTCTCATTTATACAAATTCTGAATGCTTGAATCAAATATTCAAGATGTATATGATTTTGTCTAACAATTTTATAAAAAGATGGGAGTTAGTACTTATACTATTGTATCTTATTTGGAGGTTATAGTTTATTGCAATTTTTAGTAGTTAAATGATAAGGATATAGTGTTTCTTCTGTTTGTAGGTTTGGTTGTCGTTCGGTACAATATCATTTACAATAAAAACTCTGGTGAATTCAACTTTCAAATGTCAACGCAAATTCCCATGTCTATTTGATTATATCTTACTTGTTCCTTTACCAATTATTTAACCCTCTATAGCAATGAAAATGGGAATACTAATAAGATATTCTGTCTTGCACCGCAAATGAGTTTTTGCCACTGCATTGCTTTTTGTTGATATATAATCTTCTCAAATGATTTTTCTAGAATTGTGCTAGCTATTGTAAAATTTGCCCTATCATTGATGAGATATGGTTGCAGATATATATACTCATGAGTCATGACTTTTAGATGTTTTTTTTTGTTTTAGTTTGTTTTGGGGTTTTGCCTTCTCAAATCTCAATCAACTATTCAATGCTTATGTACCAAAAAAAACTATTCAATGCTTATTTTCTGATAACATGGGGTTTTAACTTTTAGATTCTTTTTTTTGAAAGATTCCTTGGGCCATTGGAAGGTCTATTGACCCTACCAAAGTGGTATTTCTTTTTATATGAAAACTCCATAAGAGTTTTTTACTCATGCTTTTATTATTATTATCATTATGTAATGTTCATTTTTTAACAAAATAAACATCCCAATATCCGGTAATAAAGTATTTTTTTAATCTACTTTTTTCCAACTCTATGACTCTCTTTCTCTGTGATGAAGGTTTAGAGATAGCAAAGCTTGGTGTTATTGAAGGTGGAAGTTTGGTGAAGATCATGAAGAAGATCCTAGAGTGATCAAAGGATCTTTGTTATGTATACTTATGGATGTATTGTTTCATCCTTTCCCCACACTCGACTAAACAAGTGCTTTCTTACTCTGAGACGATGTTGGAACCCTAGACCAAGATATGAAGCCTTCACTAGTGCAAAAATGGGATTAGAATTAGACATTTAAAGTCAGGCGCTCAGATGCCTGACTACATAAGTGACGCGGTGGCACACTTGTAATTAAAAGGCAAAACTCGCGAGTTTTAAAGTCAAGCGGATACACGCCTGACTTCTAAAGTGAACAAATAGGGAAAAAAGTAGACTTTAGAAGTCAGGCGTGTATTCGCCTGACTACATAAGTGACGCGATGGCAAACTTTTAATTAAGGGTGAAATTATTTGTTTCTATTTTAATACTTTAGAAGTCAGGCGTGTGTATTCGCTTGACTTCTAAAGTACCAAAATAAAAAAAATGAGATTCTAGAGAAGTCAAGCGAATACACGCCTGACTTCTAAACTACTAAAATAATAAAAA
The DNA here is from genome assembly GCA_039519185.1 of Astragalus membranaceus. Classification (NCBI taxonomy): domain Eukaryota; kingdom Viridiplantae; phylum Streptophyta; class Magnoliopsida; order Fabales; family Fabaceae; genus Astragalus; species Astragalus membranaceus. The sequence goes on along the minus strand of CM076850.1, from coordinate 23,334,062 downwards.
AGAATTTCACTGCCTCACTCTCAGAACACTCCTCTCGATTCTCACTCTCACGTACTAGCATTCTCAGTCTGAAACCCTAAATGTTTTTCTTCCTCACAGACTCAGCCTTCGCTCTCCTCTCGTCACTGAGCCTCAGCACCCTACTCATCCTCTCCTCTTTCACGGCACTGTGGTCTTTCTCTCTCCCTCCAGCGTGACTTCGTTTTCTCCTTCTCCTCCACCGCGTCTCACACCACTCTCTTTTCACTATCAACACGACGCTCTTCGGAATAGAAAAGGGAGAGAGGGGAAACGAGAGATCTGAGTAGAGAGAAGAGGGCGGTGGGTGCGATTCGCAAAGGGAGAAGGACGATCTACGATGGTTCGACTCTGTTGGTGGTGAGGCGTGATAGTTGACGGTGGTGTAGAGGGTTTAGTCATAAGGATGGTTACTGTGGTGCGGTGTAGATGGTCATGGGTGGTGGTTACTGTGTTCGTGTTGAAGGTGATTGGGCGAAGGATGATGGCCGTTGACGGTTTGGTTCGTGGCTTTGGGGTTGCACGGTGGTGATTGATGGTGCGACGGCGACGAGGTGAAACGCGGAGGTGGGGGGTTCACTACGTTTCTGCGATCTTGGGACAAACGGCCACCGTAAGCGGTGGCCGGAATTAATGGTATGACTCTGGCCCCTTTTTTATTTCGTTTTTTCATTCATGCTCCCAGATGTTCCTCTATTGTTTTTTTTGTGCCTTTGTTGATTTTGTGCCTTTGTTGATTTCTGATCTCCTCCCCTCAATCGTTTCTCCATCATCCTCGCTGGTTGTTTGGCTCTTTTTTCTTCTCCTCCCCGCTTTCTCTTTCTCTTCTTCATTTTATTTAATATTTGTGAATCTGTTACTGTAAGTGTTAGTTTTAGTTATATGAGATTGTAAATCTGTTTTAGTTAGTGTGAATCTGTTTGAATCTGTTTTAGTTATATATGTTTGAAATCGTATGTTTTTATGGCATTGTTCTTATGGTATTTTTCCAGAAAAGTGTTGCTTTGGCTTTGTAAGTTCTAAACCTATATTGCAAAACAATTGCCCATGGGATTACTCATGTGATTTAGTGCGATTGTTTTGCAATATAGGTTCAGCATCCTGTTACAGAACTTCATTACCCCTATTGTAGTGTATTTCTATTATAAGGCTTGCTCAACTTATGATTTTGAAACTTTTTCACAGGTGGAAATTCCTCCAGAAAGTTCCTTGATTACTATTCCTGATGAAATTTATCATGAAGCATGTGTTTATACTACAGAAGAAGCAATTGCAAGTTGCCAAGTTATTGGATGCCCTGCAATGATCAGGGCATCTTGGGGTGGTGGTGGTAAAGGCATAAGAAAGGTTTGCTTCTGGTGTAGTCAATATTGTAGCATTCGTAAAATCTTATAGTATCCACATTGATAATCCTCTAAATTAATTTTGTCATCCAGGTGTAAGTAAACATTTTCCATATGAAAAATGCATAAGTAACCATAAGTATCCACATTGCTTCTGTAGATTAATTAAAGATTTATTGTTCTTTCCACTTCTTTCTTTGTTTGTGTAGTATTGATGTTGTTAGTAGCTATTAAATGCTCACGTGTAGACAGTTAGGAGTTAGTTAAATTCTGTTCTTACTGTTATTAGTCATTTTTAGTACTAGTAGCATATATAAGAACCTATCTATGCTTTGATAAGAGTAATGAGTTCATTTAAGTTCATTCCGTAAGTCCTTACTTTCCTTATATGCAGTGATAATAATGGAGGTGGAGGTGGGGATCTTCTCGCTGGCTTTCTCTTGGGAGGTGCTATAATCAAAGAGAATATTATTAAAAGGAATACAAGGTGATTTCTTCTCTCTAATTTACAGTTTATTAAGTCTAGTTGAACAGGGATCGATGAGATTGATATATACTATTTAAATGTAAGATAAAGGGAAACTAATTTGATATGTTGTAAATGACTGCTTTTGGATTTGAGAGTATTTGATGCTGGTGCATCATATTTCGAATTGGATAAATACATGTCTAAATTAGTGCGCGCCTAAACTTTTTATTCCATGTTTGGTAGCCATTTACCTTTCTACTAATGAGTAGGGGTCATCTTTGTATCATTCTTTATGTTGCTGTGTTTCCGTTTCTTCACCTTTGTAACATTTTTTGTATGTGATGCAGATCAGAAGATCTCTGCTTAATGAAGATGAATATGGGTTTTGCAAGGCCAAAAGGCCAATTTATTATGATGATGGTTTAGAGGTAAATTGGTTTCTCTTTGCTTTACATCTTATTGTCGCTTAAATTTTCACTCTGCCACTGGAATGTGTTATAATACTCTCATGCTGTTCTTGAAAACAGAGGACCAGGCAGACACTGAACAGAAGTGGAATGTAAGGAGGATCATAGGAAGATATTTTTGTGTCCTGATGTTATGCTACTTTCCTTCCCTTTCATTAATTCATTTTTTCTTTCCATTTTGATGACTATGACTACCCCTTCCCTATACAAAGCGCAAGAAACTGATAATTTCGTCAAGTGCCTCCAAACTAAGTTTGTTCTGACCATCCTGAAGTATTTGCTGTAATATGCAGTCCATTTTTTACATATACATACATTCTTTATGTCGTTGCCAACAATGTTAAAGGACCTCTTAGCGTGTTTTATATGTTTAACTTCACATTTTATGTTGTTCAGTATTGATGATGATAGATTAAATCTGTATATGGCCCTTGCTGCTGCTTTGCTATTGCTAACTAGGAAAACTTGTAGAATTACTTATGCATTTTTCATATGGAAAGGACTAGTTCCTTTTTAGATTGCAAAAACATCTTCAATTCTAGAAGACAAGTCTCATTTTTAGGTGTCTGTTCTTAATGAGAAAATTCTAGAAGATTTAGAGTCAGTTGCTTAACAAGCGCTTATAGGAAAACTAGAAGAATCTTGTAGTAGTTATAAATTTTTATGGTGTGTTCCATGTAACTTTTTACTTATTTTCACTTTTAACTCAATGGAACGCTTTATTTGTGTTTTTAGGTTCGTAGAAGGCTTCCCGGTTTCTCCCCTGCTAGGGTGCTAGATTTTGGAGCTGGGACTGGTTCAGCTTTTTGGTAAGCGACTCTAGAACTTTGTTCTGGTGAATGGTTAACTTTGATATTATAAGTTTATTGATGTTCCACTAGTACAAAATCTAGAAAAGAATTGGACTTTTTAAGTCGGTTACCCACATATCCGACTTAAAAGGTAGGTGCGGTGGCAAACTTGTAATTTAGATGAAAATAAAATTCTAGCGTCTAACCTTTTAAGTCGGACGATAATTTATCTGATTTTAAATCTTATTTCTAAACTAAAACATATGTATCATTTGCGTTGAAACCCGTACACCCAAAAAAAATTGCGTTGAAACCCTATCGCTTCCCTACAAACCTTCGTTGCCTTCTTCCTCTTGCCATTGCCTTCTTCCAAACCTCCCTCATTCGTTCTGCAACTCATTCCTTGTGCGCCCTCTTCTCTCAAGCTCTCTTCTCTCTATTTTCTTCAATCTTTTATGATTCCGAGTTGGAACCAAGACTTCTTCGATTGCAATTTCGGCTTCTGCAACGGCTTCGATTTTGACCCTAACAACTTGGAGAATTTCAGGATGGTAGGAGGAGTAATGATAGAGACAAATCGCAATGGTTGAAGCTCAAATGTAGCGAAGCTTCTCTTAGACCTCTGTTTTCCCTTTTTACTTTCAATTTTTGCATCTTAATTTGTAATCTTCTCGAAATTAAGGTTTTGATTTGTTGATTTGTTTGCAGCTAGTGGTTTTCAGTTTCGTTAGGGTTTATTTCAAGACACCAGGTACTTGTTTCTATTGCTTAACTCTTTTAGATATTCTTCTCTTTCTAGGTTTTAGCGATCTGCTTACAAACTCTATGTTGAGTGTTTTTGTGTTGTTCATAATGACATTGTTACTTCATTATTGAACAAAGGAGGATTTACTTCTGTTTTTGTGTTGTTCATAAAAGATGATAGTTATATATGTAGTATTAATTTAAGCTCCAGCCTTGATTGTGAACCAGTTGCGGTGATAGGTTTATTTTAAGAGTGCACAAAATTAAGAACCACTGCATTAGTTGGAGTGTAAAGTTGAAAAATTATTTAAGTCCATAGTGTGAAATCGGGTCTGGTTTCATGTAATTGTTTCTTATAATGAATTGTGGGTTGAAGGTTTATGGAATTTTGAATACTTCTCTTATTTCAGGAATGAAGCTACTGGTCTTGGTCTTTGCATTGTTGGGAACATGGTGGGTAAGGCCTCAATGTGTAAAATTTCTTATAAGTACAGCACAATATCATTCGTAATAAAGGTGTTTGCTGAAAGAAAAGGGATATGTTTTCCCAACACATGTAAATTCATGCAGATAGGTGAAGTTGATATCAACCACTTATATGAAAATAACTGTTAAAAGAACATTGTTTTTAACTTTTGAAGAGTATGGTTCCATGTTAAGGTTTACCTGCTTCCTTTGTGTGTCTTCTAAAATAAGTTCCTTTGATCTCATTACCACTGTTGGGTGGCAAGGTTGGTGAGTATCTCTAATAAGTTTAATTTCTGTTTAGTCTGAATATTTATATTAAATTAAATCAAATCACATAATAAGAAATCAGTGTGCCAAGATGTGAACCATTTTTGCTTAATCCTGCAGAACCTTGGCTGCACGCAAACAATTCATCATCTCTGCTCTTGTTCATCATCGCATCACACCCAATCAGTTCTTTCCCTCTTTTTGTTTAGGTGATTTTTGTCTCTTTCACTGTTATTGATTTTTGTTACTTTCTCCATGATTAGGTTTTCGTTGATTCAATTGATTTTTGTTATGTTCTCCATGATTATGTTTTCATTGATTCCATTGATATTTGTTTCTTTCTCCGTGATTTGGTTTTCATTGATTCAATTGAATCTGTTAAGGAAGTTGCTTCTCGGTTTGGAGGAACTGTTGAGGTATATCAATCTTACTTTTATTTCTGTTTTACTGAAACTTTACTTATCATTGATTGTCATTGATTGTTTAGGCGGATATATGGATTGTTTGAAGACCCATGGAATGGAGACCTTCAATTGGTGGCTGTAAGGGCATCAAATAGACGAATAGGTACTTTTTTTTTGCTTAACCAAATCATTTTTTCCTTGATAAATTAGCGCCAAAGTCTCATAGGAATAGCTATACTCTATAATTAATTGTAGTGATCTAATTTCTGGAAAATACTTGGAACAGACCAATTTGGATTAATTTCTGGCTTACTTGGTCTTCTCAATTAAAATAAGTTTATGAAATTTTGATTTTGTTTATAAAGAAGCCCTTTATTAAATTATGAGTATTCACGAAAATGCGTCAACTAATTTCAACAAATATAGGAAACTAAGGAATTCTGAATTTTGCCATTTCAGTGATCTTGGAACTTGGAAGTGCAACTAAGGAATTACGAATTTTGCCATTTGGAATGGATTGGAACATGTTGGTAGGTCTCTCGGACGAGCGTTGCTGATTCACTTTTTAATTTCTGAATCAACCTTAATTGGCTTTCATTGCAGACAATTGCTTTCCTTTTTTATACTTGAAATGGTGCAGCTCTATCATTAGAAACCAATGGATATATCAGAGTGAATTACTAACAAGGCCTCAATCAAATGCGAAGAGATGTGAGTGCTTAAGAAAACTCTTGAATTTCAACTCTAGATTCAATACTTGTTTGCTTCTTTCTTGAACTGGTGTGGTTTTCAATGTTTGTTCCAGTTTTCATATGAATTACTGATTTTCAATGTGTTATTCAATACTTGTTTGCTTCTTTCTTGAACTGGTGAGGTAATTGTGTTCCCATTTTAAGTTTGTTCCGGTTGCCTTTTGTCATTATGTCATGTACAGCTTTAGTGAGGGGATACAAAGCACACAAACAAACACAGGCAGTTGAGGGGCCACAAGTCTTTTTCTAATTTTTAGATGTGATATTTCTTTCCTTTTCCTAAATGATTATGTCATGTAGCAGTTGAGGTGCTTGGCTGTGGTATCAACCCTTCTATATGTATCAGTTACAGTTTTAGAAACATTTTGTATATTTAGTCATCTATTGCTTATAACTCACTTTTCCTTGGAGCTTGTTGTATTTGAAGAAGTCATTGGTATTTAGAATAGAAGCTTGTTGTATGAAGCATTATTACATGATTTACAATGTTAATAGGCTTGATTTCAAGTTGCAACAGTTTGATTAGTTTCTATTAAAATATTTTTGATATTTGGATAAGGATATTGAGTATAATTTGAGATCTTTGTTGAGAGTAACTCAAGGTCATATTGGTCATTTACATGTTTTACAGTTACTGTTTTACTGATACAGCTTTACTGTTTTACCATTAGTGTGATTTCATTTTGCATTTGAGATGTATTTGAGTTTCATATTCATTTGGATAGCTAATTACTTAGCTGATGTAGTTAGCACTTTAATACTAGTATTTCTGTTACAAGAACAGTTACACAGTTAATCAATCTAATTCACTCTCAGTTACGCATGTCTCTCTTAGTTTGTTTTCAACTCTCTCTGGTTCTGTGTATGTGTGTATCAATGGAGTTTGTGAAAGTCATAAAGGTTCATTGTGGAGTAGGAATCCTTTCTACCCCTGATGCTGCTAAAGAAGGTGGGTGGATAGGGCTTTCCATCTTGTTCATTTTTGGAATAACTTTGGCTTGAGACATACCCTGACATTGGCCAAGCTTCTTTTGGTACTACTAGACATATTGCCATATCAGTAAGTCTTCATACCAAACTCTACTTTTACTTCAATTCTTTTCCAATTTTCTTGCAAGTGTTTGGAGGAGGGGGTTGCTATGTTCATTAAAAATCAGTTGTCTCCTTTTTTTTGTCCAATTCTGTTAGCCTTTTTTATGTGTATGGAAGCTTCCTAATTGGTATGTCTGCATGTCTTTCGTGTTGCGTGTTCAAGTTTGTTCGAGTAATTATGCATGATATATCAGTCCTGCAATTAAACATGTTTTGATAAATAAGTCGTCTTTATTTCACCAAAATGCTTTATTGCTGGCACAGACTGATGTGGTAGACTGCCATATTCAAGTGGGAGATGGATAGTGATCCATGATACCTTTGCCTCTGTTTCAATCTTAAATGTTGAGCTTGTAAAATTGGAATTGACTAATAATGTTCAGATGCATTTTACTATTTGTTTGTGTTCATTCAGTAAAACTAAGTAGTTATGCTGATATTACAGTGAGTTCTTTCAGATTTTTTATGTTATACTTACAGTAATTGGTTCAAATAACAATTAACAATTGTTGTTGGTTGATTGCTAGTAATTCTTTTGGCATGTTAGTGAATTTATAGGCAATGAGAAGAATTCATGCTAGTCTATCAATTTATTTTGTTTGTTTCTAGATACAGTTTAATGATTGTTTGTTTCCCTTATAGGCAATGGGAAGAATTCATGCTAGTCTATCAGATGAAATTGTGGTTATTGATGTTGAAGTATGGCTTCTTTCCTTATCTACATTACTATACTAGGATAACTGTTGCCACTTTTCTGACTCTTGCTTCAGTAATATAATGATCTGAATACTTGAAAATTATATGCCTAGCCTGCTTCTAGGATTGACCTTTTATTAACTCTGTTTTCAGTGAGAGAGCTTTGTTAAATCGTCTGATGCTAGAATTGCACAAGTTGGATAGTGATGTTCTTGTTGGACATATTATTTCTGGATTCGACCTGGATGTTCTTCTCCACAAATTGCAGGTAGGAATTCAGCTTCTTATAAACATTTTCTTGTCAATTGCATGACATTTTCACTGAGTAGAAATTAATGATTTTTTTTTCAGTCCAGTCTTTCTTATTATTCTTTGTTTTCAAAGGATGATACGTGGATGATAAATAATTGGTTTAGATACTTTTGAACTAGGAAAATTATTACAGAAGTTACATAGGACCAAAACCATCTTGTTAGAGTTTATTGTGATGGATATGCTGGGAAGATGCTAGTTGAAAATGCAACCTCAAACAAATATTAACTGGAGAATTACAATTGAGTATTGACATGAATTTGCACCTAAAACACCCCAAAAAAAATTGTGCATGCTTGTAGAGTTTCCTTGTTTTCTTTTCATCATATATTCAACTTGTAGTTTACACTTTGAAAGAGATGTTGCACCTAAAAAAAATTGTGCAGGCTCTTAGGTTTCTCTGTTAATGTTTGATTTAGATTTAGATTTGAATCAGTAGTTGTTATGTTCAGCTCTCCCCCCTGATATTAGAGCAGAAATTCTTGCTCAACAGCAGGCACGTAGGCTACATCAATCTCAAGAGTTGGAAGGGCAACCTGTTGAAATGGATACAGTCTCAATAATTGCGACATTTCCTTCTGAATTACGAGAAGAGGCAAGTTTGACAGTTGAATCCAGCTTTACAAAAGTGAGTTTGTCTCTGATGTTTTCTAGACATGCTGGGCATGGTGAAGGTACTGGTTCTGGCCTGAATGGTGCCGGGCGAAGCATTATTTCGCATCGTTCAGGTAGTACTCAATGACAGGAACTAGGAAATTCTTCAAAAGGAGCACAAATTTATTGCTGATGATTTGTATTTAAATTTTGCAGCCATTATATAAAGGTCAATTGCAGAGGCTACTTTTGAATCTTTGTGCCCATAGTGAAACTAGAACTTCTCTTGTGGAAATTTTGAGGAATTTACTAATCCTTGATGTAAGAAAGCCTGTCAGTTATTGTAGTGCATTTGAGCCTCCATACAGGCTATATGGTTGTCAGAGCAATGTAATGTACTCACGTCCTCAATCTTTTGATGGTAAGCAGACTTGATTAGTTTTTATGTACACCATGGACTTGTCCTGATTTTAATTTTCTGAAGTAACGTTAAGTGTCTTCTAGTAAAAGTTTGTAGATTAGTTAGTTAGGCTGGGATAGTTATAGAATAAATGAGGTAGGTTATAAAAAAGAAGAGAGGTTGAAGTATCCAGGCATTTGCGAGAGAAACGAACCTTTGGGAAAGGGAGGTTTGCAGACCCTCAAATTATATTCCCTATTCTTTCTAATAAGATACTGAGTTCCTAACAAGTAATGTCTTTGTTTAGTCAGTGATGCACATAGTTTGAAATTTACCTTCTTGAACAAGCCATTTCTGAAAGGGCTTCTGTTTTCTTATCCCTCTTGCTTGTTTTCACTAGTGGCCATTTGTTATTTGAAAATGTTTTTCTTAAATCTTAATGGCAAATGAGTTTATGTAACTGCAGGCAGTGCTGACCTGATATGCTGTGTATGTATCTGTTTTTCATTTGCTAAATTTATTGGATGTTATCATCGATAGTGCCGGAAGCAAGTGTAATTCATCTGACAAATCCTGTATATCCACAGAGCCTGTGTTGGGCCCACAAATTTCTGCGATGGAGGCAGATGGAAATATAGATTCCATTATTTCTTCTGGACTTGATGCATGTCCTAAAGTTGATGATTCCTCCAAACCCACAACCTCTGGTAGCAAAGAATGTGAGAGTCAGCAAGTTTTGGGTAATCTGCCACAAGCAGAACTTCAGCTCCTGTGCTCATTGCTTGCACTAGAAGGGTATGTTTATGGGCCTATGCTTATAGATTGTGTTAATTCTGCTCTAGGTTGTCAATTTTCCTTGTTTTTGTGAGTTAAGATGACTAAGAACTTCTGATTGTGTTAATGTTTCTTTTATTCCTTTCAGTTTATAAGATAATGCATATGGTCTTACAGCAAATACTCCCCTCCCAATAATATGCAAAAGTACAGTGAGCTAAACTTTTCAATTCTATATCCAATTGTTTGGATGTGATTTTTTCTAAAAATTCTTGCCCTGCCATGTTGGAAAATTGCAAAATCTCCAAGTACATTTTCTAAAGATTTGGGAATTATTTGTGGATGGAGATTTGGATTGTGATTGCAACTTCAAGTGTAAGAAGGGGTTTTAGTAACTAATGCATCCATGTTGTAGGAAAATAATATATTCTACAATTTAGGGGAAGCACCAACTAAAGTTTTTTTTTTTTAAAAAAAGGAACATTTAAAGTCGGGCGCAACTAACGCCCGACTTTAAAAGGTTTTCCACAGGCCATAATTAAAGTCGGACGCACTAATAATCCGACTTTAAAAGGTTTTCCACAGGCCACAATTAAAGTCGGACGCACTAATAATCCGACTTAAAAACGTACTTTTTAAGTCGGACCTTAATCCGACTTTAAAAAAACATATAAGTCGCTTTGATAGAAGTCGGGTGAATGTCCGACTTTAAATGTCCGAAAGGTCCGACTTTGAATCTCATTTTTCCACTAGTGTTCTTAAGGTTTTGTTGATAGGAGATTCTGGAGTTGGCAAGAGTAGTCTTCTTCTCACCTTCATCTCCAACTCCAAATCAAACCATGATCTCTCCCCTACTATTGGTATTTCTCACCTTCATGCTTACTTTTTATTGGGTCCTAAAAATGACTTGGGTCCTTGGTATGATATGCTGATTGTTTTTCTTCCGGAAAATAGACAAGCCATTGGAGCACTAGCTTGTGATCAATTGTTTGCTCCCAAATTTATTTGCTATGGGGAGCAGGTAAATGGGGAATTGAAGATAGCTTATTTTGGGAAGTCTCATATCATATCTACTTATTTAGTGGCTGCTATTGTTGCCTTATATTCTACACATGCTACAAGATAAAGAACAAATGTTGTCACGACATGCTATTCTTTTCAATAAGATATTATTTGTGTCTGATCTATGTAACAAACATTACTTAGTTGAAAAAGGTGTTTGTTTATATTCATACTACTATTTTACTGAAATTATGTGTTTTTACATTTCTTGTACCAACCAGGCTGAGTGTGAAGAGATACAAAAGAGGGTGGAGGCACTTGGAGGTGAGAATCGAAGTCTCCGAGAAGAGCTTCAGAAGCTTTCTGAAGAGTGCCAGAAGCTTGCATCTGAAAACAATTCTATCAAGGTATATTTCTCTTACAATTCTTCACAAGCATTGCCATTTTAATAATTCACTGCAATGCAAATGTTGGCATATTACAACTCAAAAAACAATTGTGCTTTAAACAGGAGGACTGCTGTAGGCTACTGAAGCACTGCTGTTTAGAATTTAGTTTTGTTCATATTATCAACATGCTGCCCCTTGTATCCCTTCAATTTGTAAATGTGCATCAGCTTGATTTAACCACATGTTCTTGATTTACCTTCTTAAATAATGTTGGGGTTATTTTTCAGCTTATGTTCTTATCCTCTACTCTCTCATATACAGATGAATCCATATGGGAAGAGAGAGTTATCATCAGCTAAGTCAAAGATTCAATCTTCCAGTACTAAAATGCCCGTGGACAAGTCTGCAGAAATTTCTGTCAGTGTAAACAACGCAATAGCGTTTTAGAGGTCGGTCGCTACGCTACGCTATCTGCTATTGACTATTTCAGGCTTTAATCATGAAGTAAACATAAAACTTTTATGTTTACTTCATGCTTAAAGCCTGAAATCATATTTCTCTTTTTTTTTTTCATATTATTTATGTTGTAATATACCCCAGATTTCTTAGTTAAGTATATAAATTTAAGATGTGATAATTAAAATCTGCTTCAGTTGATTAATGCTGGTCTACCTTTAAGGTGATATAAGTGCTAGTTTTGCAGCATAGACTCATCTTTCTGCAACTACATGTTTCCATATTTTAAATATCAGTTTGTTTTTTAAGCTCTGCTAATTTTTTTTCTGAAAACTTCTGTTTTTGATTTTCTTTTCCATCATACACAAGATAACTCTTGTTTCGAACTATTTGTTGCAGGGCCTGCTATGGTGTTTTGAGGTTTGTTATGGAAAGTGGGGCCAATGGATGTGAGGTTTGTTCTGCACCAAGAACTCTGAATTTCCATTTTATTATTTTGTTTTCTGTAATGATTCGGTGGTAATTGTTGTTTGATTTTGGTAGGTCATTGTCAGTGGAAAATTGAGAGCCCAGAGAGCCAAATCCATGAAGTTCAAGGATGGATACATGATTTCTTCTGGGCAACCATATATCGACTCTGCAGTGAGACACGTGCTCCTCAGACAGGTTTGCTTATGCCGTTGATAGAATTTCATTGGTCTCATGCATTCTCAAGTTAATTCAAGGTGAAGATCATGCTTGATTGGGATCCTAAAGGGAAGCAAGGCCCTAAGTCCCAAGTCCCCAACCTATAGAACATCCTAAAGTAAGCATTTATCATTCAATAATAGTAGAAGTACTAGCTAGTTAGCCCCAAGTCCCCAACCTATAGAACATCACATTAGTTTCATTACACACCCATTATATTCACCCATGAATCATGATGACACAAAAGTATACAGTAGAAATTAAAGAACTAGCTAGTCAACCAAAAAAGCGTAGTAGAAGAGAAATACCCAAAATGAGGTTTCTTAGCATAGTATTTGTTTTTGTTTTGTTTGTATATTTTATGCTTATAATATACTGTAATGCCTGCATACGTGGTTGAGATATAAAGGAGGAGAAAATAACAAGTGATTGATAATTGATTGTACCCATCATAGGACCCGTGAAGCCCATGCCCTCTCCCACCACTTCACTTCACTGCATTGCATATGTAGCTGATTCTGTTCATATGGAGCTGTAAGGTGAGCAGCTATTCTAAGGAGCTGAGGTGGTGGCAATGGGATGCGAGGAGATGGATCCGAAGGAGCTGAGGCGGAGGACGGTGGCGAGGTTCTTGGAAGATTTCAGATCTGAGTTTTGAGGACGGTGGCAAGGTTCTTGGAGATGTCAAAAGCATACTTGACAAAAAAATGTAGGCTTATTATCATTAGCAAGTTTTATTTATCAGTAGGCTTTGTATATGTTGGTAGTTCTACTAATTTTTGTTAAAGAATTTGTATATTATCATTAACAAGGATTATACAAAGGATATGGAGTTTTGTTCATGTATATATTGCTAGTTGTACTAATTTTTGTTAAAGAATTTGAATTCTGTATTTTTTGATTTATGGCAGCATGGGGATACATTAAGGCTACCAAATAATTCTTTTTAAAAAAAATGAACTTTTAAAGTCAGGCGGAACTAAAGCATGACTTTAAATCATACTTACGAAGTCAGACAATAATAAATGTTTGACTTTAAATCATACATACGAAGTCAGGCAAGAATAATTGCTTGACTTTAAATCATACTTACGAAGTCAGGCAAGAATAAATGCTTGACTTTAAATCATACTTACGAAGTCAGGCAATAATAAATGCTTGACTTTAAAACAGACTTACGAAGTCAGGCGAAATAAATGCTTGACTTTAAAACTGACTTACGAAGTCAGGCGAAATAAATGCTTGACTTTAAATCAGACATACGAAGTTAGGCTATCGCTTGACTTTAAAACTCCTGACATACAAAGTCGACTTAATAAAAGTCAAGCGGGCACCTGACTTTAAATCCCCTTTTTGTAACACCCCGATATTTCTATTGACCAAAAATACCCAGGTGCACATTAGTAACACATCAGAGATATATTTCCTGCTTAGACACTGAATATCACTATAAATTTTTCGTTGAATATAACCCAAACAGTCTTACTTACAACAAGACAATATGGTTCTCAGACCATATACCATCAGCAATTATAGTATTCAGTATCATACAAGAAAGCGGAAGAAAGATATACATTAAATACATAATGTTTTAGTATACAGACAACAAAAGGGAAATAAGCTTAAACATAAAGCTAGGCTATCAGCATCCAGTCTGAGCTCAACCAACTCGTGCCTCTTGGATATCCGCTGTCCCTGTGTCTCTGTAAAACAACAACATTTAAACAATGAGATACAATCTCAGTGAGTTCTACCGAGACCCCTACTAACACTCTCGGTTCAGTTATTAGATCTTTTATAACTTAACACGACACCGACTGCAAAACATTGCTACTCTCGGTATGTCGTAACATAAACAAAGTGCGGCACCGACTGCGGAACATCGCTAACCCCGGTGTATCGCACAAGAAACAAAGTACGGCACCGACTGCGGAACATCGCTAACCCCGGTGTATCGTACAATAATCTTAACGTAACACCGACTGCGGAACATCGCTAACCCCGGTGAACGTGTTAACACAAGTACGACACCGACTGCAAAACACTGCTAACCCCGGTGTATCGTACAACAAACAAAATACGGCCCCGACTGCGAAACACCGCTAACCCCGGAGTACCGTATAACAATCTTTAACATAACACCGACTGCGGAACATCGCTAACCCCGGTGAACCCCCCTACCAATAGTACATTCTCCCATTGGCATGGAGCCTAGGGAAGGGGATCATGACTGCCCCGCCTAGTATGTTACACATGGGTCGTCACCCAACTCGATATAATAAATATAACTACAGACACATGAACATTTAGTTCGTTTACATTAGACCGATAACTGAACGTAATACCCGCATTGGGCCGTTTCCTATAGTCGATATAATCTATATATCGTGAATCGTAGACCGGTTTAGACAATAAATAATAATCGTCCCGCGTCAGTTATACCGTATTACGTAGGACTCATAGTCCACTTTATTATTAATAAAACATATTCGCACACGTATACTATTGTTCGGCTTTTCGAAAGAATTTCAACTTCGAAAGTATTTTATAAAACCCTTTTGAAACATACCCAAAATCATGGCATTAGAAGCCCAATATCATTATAGAAGGGTTAGGAAAGGATTGGGAGATGATTGGAATCGAAACGGAATCATTTTGGGCACTTTGAAAATTTTGGACAGAACAGGGCGCACGGGTCGTGCCCCTGGACGCACGGGTCGTGCTCATTTGACAGCATTGCAAAAATGGCCTGTTTTATGAAAAATTGCTTTCCGATTGATCCCGATACTCGTTCCGCTCAATTCCGATTCTTGTTCCGATCGAAAACAGACCAAACAACCAACAAAATAGACCCAACTAAAACCACACAATCAATCAACCCAATCAAAAACTCAATCAAAACGGATTTTATCAAAAACGACATATTTTCCGATTAACGGTTTTAAATCAAAATTTCTCGAATCAAATCACCCAAAAATTCCATTTTAACGCGACGCAACCCGAGACTCGCTCCGAACGATTCCTAATCCGAAACAGACAATATCCAGAAATATTCCAGTCCAGCGAAAGCGGTAAAACAGTTAAATTAATTAATTCGAAACAGAAAATCCTAAACGTGAGTAGAACTCACCCTTGAAGCGTGTGCCGACACCGAGACTTCGCCAAATCACCGAGACTTTCCGCGACACCGCTTTTCTGACCAAACCGCACGAACGTTCCCCGAATCAACTACACGCTCCGGCGACGTCCGCAACCGCTCCCAAAGTTTCCCACTCGACTTCGAGGCATCCTTTTGACCGAATTACCGAATTCCCCGAAATTCTCCACGGATACTATTCATCATCCCTAACCTCCAAAAGTTACTATTCACCAAAAACCCAAATTTGAACCCTAACCTTCAATTCTTCAAAAACTCCAAATCGGACTTCAATATTCGCGTATTCGACCTTGAGCTCGCTCCTCACCACCATTCTAGGCTTTCCTTTGAGCTTGAACCATAAAACCTCCATTTTTCCTCTCAAATTCGAAAATGGCAAAGTGAGAGAGAGTGAGTTGATGATGAAAATCTTGGTACCAAAACGAAGAGGAAGTAGCGCTGAACATTTTTCGTGTTGGACGGAAGTCGTTTTGATGAGCGCAAATCCTCCCCTCTTCCCCTTCTTCTTCCTCACCCTTTCTTCTTTCTTCTCTTTTCTTCTTTCTTTTTCTCTCTGTCTCTCGCTGTTCTTTCCTTCTCTTTCTTTTAATTCCTTTTCTTTTTTTTTCTTTTTAACACACACACACACGTACACATATATATATTTATTTAATATATAATTTGTAACGCGGTCAAATTACCATATTGATCGAAATCTCCTATTTCGATTCCAAAACTTCCTTGGTCCGTATTATCCGGTTAACGATCCGATGACCACCAATAAATAATTTTAGCACTCAATAAATTTACCAGTTAAGTACTAAATTAATTCAATTGGGTTCACATCCAAATAATTCGGTTAATTATTTTGCGGATGTTACATTCTCCCCAACTTAAAAGAATTTTGTCCCCAAAATTTCGTTAAGTCTTTCATCTGACTAATCGAGAATCGACGTTCTCAGAAAGGTCTTAAGTTGCTGAAAAACAATGTCGAACTATCGAAACGAGCGTAGGAATTCTTCCCAAGTGGGCACATCAATCTCCAAGTATGATCCACTACTACCCTGATACGAACTCTCTGGTTACGAATCAACACGAGAAACTCCTCTTTCGCCTATATAGGCTCGGCACCGCATTCGAAAACACTTCCGAAGCTTCATTCCTCACTTGCTCCCCAACTTGATTAATCCAAATCAAAGTACTCCTCGGTAGATGTAAAAACAAACACGATTTCCTCGAAAGGTGTAAACACTTTCTCAACAAATCTTCTAATATCCTTAACGGTTCTCGTACATACCGACAATGTGACGAAAAAGTCACTTGTCAAACTTCTTCACGAGGTTTTCACCAACGACGTACCCGATTCCTTTCCGAATTAGTCAATAGCATTGAGAGCTTCCCCTCAACCTAAGTAATCCTTCTAGGATCTTCCTAAATCAGATTTCATTAGCCTCTAGATTCGTTCCCAAAATTAACTTTAGCATGCGGGTTTTCACAAAAATGATTTTTCAAAACTACCATACCGCACGCCAAACTTCACTTGGAAAGTTCAGTCCCTTGCAGCAGATCCATCAATTAGTCCTTTGGTGTTTATTCGCAATGTGAAAACAGTCAGCAGTTACCTCACCTACATATTCGTGTTCACGTTCGACTTGTCAAACAGAATCTCATAATACTATCTCATCATCGGCCGCACAGATTCTACCGTTGAAACAATTGACTCCATCTCTATCCATGGTAAAAATCTGGAAATACCTTTCTTTTTGATTGTAGCTTCACATCAACTTCCTATGCTAAGCGTATAGAATCCCTTAGGGAACTAGAGATCCTCATATGGCTCAACACTAACCGGATTCTCCTTGATCTTGAATTCAGATTTAAGTCTCTATCAGACTCTAATAATTCCATCTAATGCATCATAATACTGCCGTGTGTAGCGATTTCCTACCATACAAGGCTTCAAAAGGTGCCATCCCGATACTGGAATGATAACTGTTGTTGTAAGAGAATTCTACCAATGGAAGATGATCCTCCCATTTCTTTCCGTTATCAAGTACCGAAGCCCGAAGCATATCCTCTAATGTCTGGATAGTCCTCTCGGTCTGCCCATCAGTCTGCGGGTGATATGCGGTACTAAGAAGTACTTTAGTTCCCAATGCTTCATTCAGAGCTTTCCAAAATCGAGAAGTGAATGTCGGATCTCGATCCGACACTATACTGGTAGGAACCCCATGCAACCTTACTATGTTCTTCAAATACACCTCAGCTAACTTGGATACTTTACTGTTAGAACGAACTGGAATAAAATGGGCTGATTTGGTTAACCGATCCACAACTACCCAAATGGAGTCGTTACCGACTTGAGACCTTGGCAATGCCATTACAAAATCCATAGAAATGTCTTCCCATTTCCACACTGGCACGTCTAGTGACCGTAGCAGACCAGCAGGCTTCTGATGTTCTATCTTAACTTTTTGACAAGTTAAGCATTGTGATACGAATTCAGCAATTTCTAACTTCATTCCCGGCCACCAATACATTTGTTTTAAATCTCTATACATCTTGGTGGATCCAGGATGTACAGAAAATAAACTTCGGTGTGCTTCTTCAAGCACTTGCTTTTTAATATCTTCATTATCAGGCACACAGATCCTAATAAGAATGAAAAACTCGGTTCCTGAAATCCACGAATACCGCTGGAGCATTAGTCAAACCGAAGGGCATCACTACGAACTCGTAATGTCCATACCTAGTACGGAAAGCTGTCTTCGGAATATCTAAGGCTCTAACTTTTAATTGATGATAACCTGACCTCAGATCAATTTTTGAAACACTGCAGCACCTCAAATTGTTCAAGCAATTCTTCTATCCTTGGTAAGGGATATTTATTCTTGGTCGTCACTTTATTGAGTTGTCGATAACCGATGTACAATCTCTTGCTACTAACCTTTCTTTTGACTAACCACACCAGAGCACTCTTTAGAGAAGCACTCTCGGTTGACGGAATTTCTTTAACATCAACTCTTCCAGTTGAGACTCCATTTCCTTTAACTCTAAAGAAACCTTCAATAAGAAACAATAGATATTGATCCCGTGCCAGGAATCAATTCTACTGTAAACTCTACTTCTCGTTCTGGAGGTTCAGAAGAAACTTCATCGTGAAAACATCCAGAAAGTCATTCACAACTTGTACAGATGATAAATCTAATACTAGTTCCGGTGGATGCAGATAACCTACTAACATGTGCTTCCTCACCTTGGAATGAAGATTGACCGTCTAAGGTGAACTAGGTAACCGCTTCGGAATTTGTCTTAGACAATTCAACTGATTCTGCAGCGAAGCTGTTAGTTGATTAACAGAGTCGATTGCAACATGATTTACAGTCATCCAATTCATACTCAAAATGGTTTCCACACTTTTCGTAGGCAAACAATAAATTCTACCACGAAATTTCTGCCTCCTATGACAAGTAGACAATTCTATACCAAGATTATGTCTGGACACGACCCTTAGCAGCAGTTAAAATAGTCATCGGCTCGGATAGCGATGATAAGGCTAATCCCAACCGATTCACACGCGATCGGGATATACAGCAATAGGTTGCACCCGAACCATATAATATACTGATCGAGTTATTGAAAACTGATCCCATAGCCCTCAGTAGATTGTCTGCAGTCGTAACTGGCTAAACATCCAGAATGTTGACTTGTCCTTGCCTTAGAGCTGCTTGTGACTCCTTGGAACTTTTCCTTACGGGGCACTCTTTACCATAGTGACCCTCTACATTTCTATAATAGCACCGATTAGATCTTCGCTTGCAATCACCGCTGTGTGGCTCTCCACAGTTAGAACATCTTCTGACCTTTGAAGAATCAAAGAATTGCATCTGCTTTTCCTTTGATGATATTATCTTAGGACTTTGCATTCGGAGTTGATATTTCAACTACCTCCTTTCCTTTCCCATATTCCTCATGAGATCATCCTTGGCGACATAGGCTGGTTGCACTAAGGCAACAAAATTGGTAGCAGTATAAGAACTGAGACCATAACTCATAAAAACACTTATGCCCGTCTTATACTTCTGCATTCTCCGTTCGTCATCCGAAGCTTACCTTACCACTTGGTAAAACTGAGACAACTTCTCGAACTTAGCGGTGTATTCTCCCACCGTCATGTCACCTTTCCTGAGGATGCACCGGTTGAATATTCCGATTGCGGTCGAGGATTGCATCTTGATCATCCAGTCATAATTCCGCTTATGATGCACTAAGTATTAAGTTGATCAGGCTCAATGTCTCTTAGCATCACAAGTGTAATTACAAAAAGGACTAGCAAGAAATCGACTCAACCCTAAACTAAGTCCGACTAGGTCGAACTGCTCTGATACCAACTGTAACACCCCGATATTTCTATTGACCAAAAATACCCAGGTGCACATTAGTAACACATCAGAGATATATTTCCTGCTTAGACACTGAATATCACTATAAATTTTTCGCTGAATATAACCCAAACAGTCTTACTTACAACAAGACAATATGGTTCTCAGACCATATACCATCAGCAATTATAGTATTCAGTATCATACAAGAAAGCGGAAGAAAGATATACATTAAATACATAATGTTTTAGTATACAGACAACAAAAGGGAAATAAGTTTAAACATAAAGCTAGGCTATCAGCATCCAGTCTGAGCTCAACCAACTCGTGCCTCTTGGATATCCGCTGTCCCTGTGTCTCTGTAAAACAACAACATTTAAACAATGAGATACAATCTCAGTGAGTTCTACCGAGACCCCTACTAACACTCTCGGTTCAGTTATTAGATCTTTTATAACTTAACACGACACCGACTGCAAAACATTGCTACTCTCGGTATGTCGTAACATAAACAAAGTGCGGCACCGACTGCGGAACATCGCTAACCCCGGTGTATCGCACAAGAAACAAAGTACGGCACCGACTGCGGAACATCGCTAACCCCGGTGTATCGTACAATAATCTTTAACGTAACACCGACTGCGGAACATCGCTAACCCCGGTGAACGTGTTAACACAAGTACGACACCGACTGCAAAACACTGCTAACCCCGGTGTATCGTACAACAAACAAAATACGGCCCCGACTGCGAAACACCGCTAACCCCGGAGTACCGTATAACAATCTTTAACATAACACCGACTGCGGAACATCGCTAACCCCGGTGAACCCCCCTACCAATAGTACATTCTCCCATTGGCATGGAGCCTAGGGAAGGGGATCATGACTGCCCCGCCTAGTATGTTACACATGGGTCGTCACCCAACTCGATATAATAAATATAACTACAGACACATGAACATTTAGTTCGTTTACATTAGACCGATAACTGAACGTAATACCCGCATTGGGCCGTTTCCTATAGTCGATATAATCTATATATCGTGAATCGTAGACCGGTTTAGACAATAAATAATAATCGTCCCGCGTCAGTTATACCGTATTACGTAGGACTCATAGTCCACTTTATTATTAATAAAACATATTCGCACACGTATACTATTGTTCGGCTTTTCGAAAGAATTTCAACTTCGAAAGTATTTTATAAAACCCTTTTGAAACATACCCAAAATCATGGCATTAGAAGCCCAATATCATTATAGAAGGGTTAGGAAAGGATTGGGAGATGATTGGAATCGAAACGGAATCATTTTGGGCACTTTGAAAATTTTGGACAGAACAGGGCGCACGGGTCGTGCCCCTGGACGCACGGGTCGTGCTCATTTGACAGCATTTCAAAAATGGCCTGTTTTATGAAAAATTGCTTTCCGATTGATCCCGATACTCGTTCCGCTCAATTCCGATTCTTGTTCCGATCGAAAACAGACCAAACAACCAACAAAATAGACCCAACTAAAACCACACAATCAATCAACCCAATCAAAAACTCAATCAAAACGGATTTTATCAAAAACGACATATTTTCCGATTAACGGTTTTAAATCAAAATTTCTCGAATCAAATCACCCAAAAATTCCATTTTAACGCGACGCAACCCGAGACTCGCTCCGAACGATTCCTAATCCGAAACAGACAATATCCAGAAATATTCCAGTCCAGCGAAAGCGGTAAAACAGTTAAATTAATTAATTCGAAACAGAAAATCCTAAACGTGAGTAGAACTCACCCTTGAAGCGTGTGCCGACACCGAGACTTCGCCAAATCACCGAGACTTTCCGCGACACCGCTTTTCTGACCAAACCGCACGAACGTTCCCCGAATCAACTACACGCTCCGGCGACGTCCGCAACCGCTCCCAAAGTTTCCCACTCGACTTCGAGGCATCCTTTTGACCGAATTACCGAATTCCCCGAAATTCTCCACGGATACTATTCATCATCCCTAACCTCCAAAAGTTACTATTCACCAAAAACCCAAATTTGAACCCTAACCTTCAATTCTTCAAAAACTCCAAATCGGACTTCAATATTCGCGTATTCGACCTTGAGCTCGCTCCTCACCACCATTCTAGGCTTTCCTTTGAGCTTGAACCATAAAACCTCCATTTTTCCTCTCAAATTCGAAAATGGCAAAGTGAGAGAGAGTGAGTTGATGATGAAAATCTTGGTACCAAAACGAAGAGGAAGTAGCGCTGAACATTTTTCGTGTTGGACGGAAGTCGTTTTGATGAGCGCAAATCCTCCCCTCTTCCCCTTCTTCTTCCTCACCCTTTCTTCTTTCTTCTCTTTTCTTCTTTCTTTTTCTCTCTGTCTCTCGCTGTTCTTTCCTTCTCTTTCTTTTAATTCCTTTTCTTTTTTTTTCTTTTTAACACACACACACACGTACACATATATATATTTATTTAATATATAATTTGTAACGCGGTCAAATTACCATATTGATCGAAATCTCCTATTTCGATTCCAAAACTTCCTTGGTCCGTATTATCCGGTTAACGATCCGATGACCACCAATAAATAATTTTAGCACTCAATAAATTTACCAGTTAAGTACTAAATTAATTCAATTGGGTTCACATCCAAATAATTCGGTTAATTATTTTGCGGATGTTACACTTTTCGTCTGACTTTAAATCCCTTTTTTGCACTAGTGCTTCCATTCCTGTTAGAGCCTTCTTATTCTCCACCAAGTACATATCTTATCATTGAATTATTTATGGATCAGTGTTCTTTGTTCTGGAAGGACGGATGCTGGTGTTGGGTATATAATGAACAAATTTGTAATGAGAATAGACATTTTTCTTCCATCATAGTTTCTTTATAGCAGTACTCATTGGTGTGAGTCTGCATATGTTTCTATTTGTTTTGTTTTGTTTATTTCATTATAATATGAAAACATATATTAAGGAATGTAATCAATTAACGGTGGCATAACTTATTTAATATGCTCTATACTCTAAAGAGAAATGTTAAGTGTGATAGTTGGCCCTTATCATGTTAACTTTAATATAAACTAATATTATTTTCATGCATATTAAAATTATTAAACACATAAATTGAATTCACTAAAACATACTAATATCATGTAAGCTATTAAAATATTAATTCAGAAAAATATAAATATAATTTGTATAGCAAATATATTTGATTACTACTTATATTACTAACAAGAGAATGTATACCTGTGCAGTGCACGGGTCATACATACTAGTTAGTGTTACAAAGATGAAAAATCATATTAAACCAAACGTGTCCTTTAAATAAAGATAAATGACTTACTTAACCCAAACAAATAATAAAGCACAAAAATAAAGTTTTAAATTAAGAAGAAAGATCAAATATACAATTTTGCAAAATTAAAATTAGTTTATATATGACCATTAATTGTATATTTTTTTCCCTTTTATACTTATACTAGCCTTAGCACCCGTGTGATAGTATTGACGAATGTAAATAATCATTAAGAATAATTCAAGTATAATTAGGAATTCAATTGTGTAATAAACGACAAATTAATTCCAATAAAGATACTGAGTACGATAAACATCAAGCACATTTAGTTACCTGATTTTACCTTGCCAAATATATCTTCATTTCTAATGTCTTTGATCAGTTGATTAAGTTTTATTTTGAAAAGCATGGAAACCATATCTAACCTATAATAAAAGTGGGGTGAATATGAAAATACATAAAATATATAGTAGAAAATTTAATATGAGCTCATTTATATGTTAATGTTAGTAGAATACACATGTCATACTTTAAACTTTCAGTGGATACATGTGGATGGGTAAATTACCCACATTTTTCCGAGGCAACCAAGGTCCCACCGACTTTGATATATTGCTATCAAAATTTCTTATATAAAGAGAATTGCAAATGTAGCAGTTCACACCTTAGCTAAATTTGCATTGAACACTATTAATTTTTCCATCCAAAAAGTCAATATAATAGAAAAAGAAATTCATTGAATTTGACTATGTTTGGATAAATAACTTAATTAAGCGTTATAACATAAGTGTTTATGATACTAGCGTCTTGACCCGTGCGCTGCACGAGGTAAAAACTCTATAGTTAATATTGAATTGTCGTTGGGTACTTTTTTTCATAAATTGCATCCATGAGAAAACATTATTTTAATTGAAGGTGTGTGTATGAATTAAAAAAAAGCTTAATAAAAAAGGCAATTGCAAACTTAAAAACTAAAACAGAGTGTGTACATATTTGTCACGAAATTATTATTTTTTTCACCAAATCGATTATTGAGGAATGAACTCTGACTATTTGAACAGTTAAATTTTTTTCCGAACACTAAAGTACCCCAAAATATGCTGCTTACGTATTTTGTCATGAAATTATATATTTTTTTTCACCAAATCGGTTATTGAGGCACAAACTTTGCATATTTGAATTTTTTTACGAACACTAAAGCATCAAAAAACACACTATTTAGCATCGCACTTTACATATTTTGTTTTGAAATTATTTTTTTCACCAAACCGACCATTGAGTAACAAACTTTGTGTATTCGAACAGTTAAAAAAATTGATATTGAGGAATGAACTTTGAGTATTTGAACGGTTAAATTTTTTTCGAACACTAAGGTATCTCTAAACACGCTGCTTAGCATCACACACTTTACGTATTGTCACAATTTTTTTATCACCAAACTGGGTATTGGGGCACAAATTTTTCATATTTGAATAGTTGGATTTTTTTGCGAACACAAAAGCATCCAAAAAAAACCACTACTCAACATCGTACTTTACATAAATATGTTATGAATTTTTTTCACCAAACAGGTTACTGAGGAACAAATTCTGCGTATTTAAACAGTTAAATTTTTTCCGACCACTTAAGTACCCCAAACTACACTGTTTTGCATTGCACTCTACAAATTTTATTTCAAAATCACTATTTCCTTTCAACAAACCTGTTATTGAGGAACAAACTTTGCGTATATGAACAATTATTTTTTTCAGACTGTAAAGTACCTCAAAAACACACTGACTTGAATCACACTTTTCATTTTTCACCAATCCGATTATCGAGGAACCAACTTCATATATTTATAGATCCAATTTTTTTTCCAAAATTATAATGTACTCTTAAAAATGAAAATAAAAAAGAAATGGGGGGTGGGGGGTAGCGGGTGGGAGTGGGGTGGGTGGGGTGGGAAGAGGGGGGAGTGGCATTTTGGCTCAAAGGGGGAGTTGGTGACTCCCCAAGATTTATATTCTTTAGATAAATGTTTATGTATAAACTATATCTAAAACAAAATATAAAAGAAAGTCAAATGTTTTCGTATAAGCTATAAATTATTTTCATAAGTTATCCTGAATAGCTTATGGAAACAAGCTCAAAATAATTTATGAACATGTCATAAATTTTTTCTATAAGTTCTTCCAAATAGTTTCACAAGTATTAGGTCAATAGATAAACTCAAATAAATTGTGTCAGAAAAAAAAAAGTAAAAAAAATCGTGTCAGGAAAAAAAAACTCAAATAAACCAATCTAAACATGTCCTTTATTTTTAAATTCATTCAATTTTTTTGACAAAAGTTTCATTGATTTTTTTTTTGTCAAGAGTGGATTGATTTCATTCATAAGTGGGCAAGGCCCAACCAATTTAAGAATAATAATTAGGATTTTTTTCCCACTCCCCTCCTACTCGCTAAACACCCCCTAACCTTGTGAAAAGACAAAAATACCATTAAAATATAAAAAGCTTTTCGCGCCTCCCTTGTGTTTTGGCTTTCAACGAGTACGATACTAAAACACTGAACCAAGTTTGGTACCTTAATACTGTGGCATCTAATTTCCCACACACTCCAAGTACGGTACTGAGATACCAAACTATTCGGTACCAACGTACCGTGTGTGCTAATTTTGAAACAGCACATACATGATACCTTGGTATCGTACCTGGTAAATTTTCTACACCATGATTTGTGATAGATATTTTCTATGGAGTTATGGAGCTGTATGTCAATACCACACAGACGCCCAACGAGATAATTTTCCTTTTGCAACAACATCCTTAAAATAATTTTCCTTGTGATCGTGTGTTTGTCATTTGTATTTTTGTTACGTTTGTTTTGTGATGTATAGTTTCGATTTTTATGAATAAAATTCTAGCTTAAAATAAACATAAACGGATATATAAATAAACCATAATTAAGTAATGCACATCATCCATACCAAATATAAAAATAAACAACATAAAAAAATACAAGTCCTTAATCAATTACTGGGTCTGTCGTGTCCCTCACCAGCCTCTCTCCTCTCTCTCCGTTGATACACGCACCTCTAAAACAAATGAATGGCATGGAAATCCAGTCCAGCAACTATCTCCATTATTTCAACTCCCTGTGTGTGCCAGAAAAAACAATAAAAATAACATCATATTTTTTTAGAAAAAAACCATAAAAATTCACATACCTATGCTGCCTGTGACTCATCTGGTGCGAGGTAATTTGCTGGAAAGATGTATGGGTGCGAGACCCTCCTGTACCAGTCCATGTACCCATCAATGGTGTCTGACTGACCCTCCATTGTTGTAGGTATTTATGAAGAATGGAAATCCACTATCTCGCCCGATGCGATATAGCGTATTAACAAGGAGGACATAGCAAATGATTGAGACAAGCCATATGTTGGTCACATGCAAAAATGGATATCGTTGGCTGCAGAGAGACGTAATTTGACTGAAAATTAAGAGGATTAATTTTAAGAGGACAAACGATACATTTGCCACGTCATTAATGTTAATTGAATATTTTCTACGTGATTAGTGTTACTTGAATATTGTGTTTGATATTTTATAAGATAATATTTTTAATTTAATATTTAGGAAAACTACATTATCAATAGAAATCTGGATCTACAAGGTCAATTAGGTACGGTACCTTAGTACCAGACTGATTCGATATTTTCATACCGCACCTATGCAAACAAGTAGGCAAAACAAGTACTTTGATACTATATCGTATATTTATATACCTAGTATCAAAGTACCATACCAGTTTGGTTCTAAGGTACCAGATTGGTCCAAAGCGCAAAGTGGGGTGGTTTGAGAGCATGTAAGCGTGAATGATATTTTTTAAAATTAGAGGGTGTTTGTTAGTAGGAGGGTAGTGGGGGAAAAATCCTAATAATTAAATAAGTAATGATTTGGGCTGATATGATTTAGCAGCGGCCCAAGTATAACAAGAGAAAAGAAGGAAGGAGAGAGAAGAAAAAGTGAGTGAAGGAAAAATGAGCAACGAAACAAAAGCGAATAGCGGTGGTAAAGTGGGAGGAGGGGGATTCAGGGCAAGGTTGGATCACTATCTTTATAGCGGTGACAAGAAGCATGTTTTCGGTGGCATAGTTCTCATCACTGCTCTTTTCTCAATCCCATGGTTCCTTATGAATAGAGGTTGGTTTCTTCCTTTTTCTTTATTATTATTATTGGTTTTTTTTTTAATTCTGTTAATTGAAAATTGAAGGCTGATTTCTTTTTAGAAGTAGTATTATGAATTTCCCTTTAAGTTTAAATTTGAGATTTGTTTATTTTGCTCTGAACACCTTGCTCTTGATGAGCACTCTCACGCACAGAAACGGTTTGATGAATGATCTGAGTGTATATAAATGCACTGGTAAAATAATGGAGTACTCTCTCTACTATCTAGCACATTGTCTGGGTTCTTGATTAAATGAAATTATGGCAATGCCTGTTTGGCTCTTCATTTCCCTGAATACCTTTAACCAGTTTTCAAGTTGAAGTTGGGGTAGTATTGTTCAACTTCTTTCTCTATTGCCGTGCATTCGGTAGGAAGTCTTAGTCAGTTGAATCACTCCAAAATAACCTTTTATCCAAGAAAACGTAATTTAAAGAAACAGAGTTATCTCTAGTTATTCCTACTTCCAAGTCAATTCTTTTTGCTCCAAAAAATGTGGCTTATGAGTTGGGTTGAGAACAACAATTGCCAAACCATTTCCAATTGCCTGGATCTACTGTATGATCAAATGACGCTACTAAGTTCAGATATGAGCTACTTATCTGATATCTCTTGATCATTTTCCTGTAATTTTACTTGGTTTTTTCTACCTCTAACCATTGGATTGTCCTTCATCTGGTCAATCCTCTTTACTGGTGCTTCAACATGTCTTCTCTTTGAGTAGAAACATTGGCATTTCCTATCATTAGCTCTTCTCTCTCTCTCTCTCTCTCTCTCTCTCTCTCTCTCTCTCTCACACACACACACACACACACACACACACACCTTTTCTTGGTAGCAATAAACTTTTGTCTATCAAAAGCAAGCCACGGTCTTTGGGGGTGAACCAAAGTTCAATTGCTTGGGGAAGCAATTTTTAGGAGGGTATCCTAATTGCATAAATGCATAAAAGAAAAAGTAAACTAATAAAAAATTAACTTGTGGTGATACCCCTGGTCAAAGACCCAAAACATAAGTGTAACATATCTGCATTCTATGGCATGACTGTAAAACTGTCCTGGCCAAAATGCATTTTACCCATTCTGTTATATGTTTTTATTATTTGAAATCTAGAAGAAGCAAGGTTAGACTTCTCAAATAATCATTGTCGTGCTCAAAGTTGTCAAACTCGTGCATTAACTCACAGAAACGTCCGATTCCACGATTCCAGGATTTCATTCTTGGTTATCTCGCTGGTGGAACCGTTTTTGCGGTGACTTTGTGTGACTCGCGATTCGGGGAGCAAGTCAGAATGTGGACTCGGGTGAAATCGAGCAGAATCATTTGTTTTTGCAAGTTATGGATTTCAAATATTTTAAAAAATCAGACCTGAATTTTGAACCCAACTGGCGAGAGATGTTTTCTTCTTTGCTGTTAAAGGGAGCGAGAGAGAGTTATCGGCAAACACAAATGCAGAAGCTTCACAAATAGCAGTTATAGGCTTACAGACCTTGTGAACAAAAATTATTGCTCCGGCGACAACCTCCAGTGTCTTGTGTCAATGGCTCAGTGATGCTTTCTTTTGAGCCTTCTGTGTGTGTTTGAACAAGCGCTTGGTAAACGTGGTTTTGAATGAACTTGGCTTTGTAAAATTGATTTGGCTAAACCTGAGTTTGAAATGAAGTTCTTTATGATTGGATATTTTATTCTACAAGCAAGTAAAACTGGGTGTAAATTTCTGTGAAAATATGTTTTATTTTCCTCTCAATCTTTGAATGATACATGGAAGGTATATATAGTATACATTGGACAGAAATAAGAGCAATAATCTAGCCTAGAAATCAGGGGAATTAATTCCCTATCAATGCTAATTCAAAGTCAACATATGACAGCTAATAGTTAATTACACAAAATCCTAATGAGCTGTACTAGACAGAATCTTTGCTGATTCTGTGCTAATCTTCAACACTCCCCCTCAATCGGGATGGTAGATATCTATCATACCCAGATTGGATCTGATATTCTCGTATGCATTCCTTGGTAGGGCTTTTGTTAGAATGTCTGCTGTTTGCTGGTATGATGGAACATGATTGACACTTATAATTTTATGATCAATTTTCTCCTTAATGAATTGTCTATCAATCTCCACATGCTTTGTTCTATCATGATGAATTGGATTCTTCGCAATGCTTATAGCAGCCTTGTTATCACACAATATCCTCATGGTGTAGGTTGTAGGAATTCTGATTTCATCCAGCATTCACTTAAGCCATATTCCTTCACAAATACCTTGAGCCATAGCTCTGAATTCTGCTTCTGCACTACTCCTAGCCACAACAGATTGTTTCTTGCTTCTCCAAGTTACCATATTACCCCATACGAATGTGCAATATCCTGTAGTTGATTTTCTGTCAGATAGGCATCCTGCCCAATCTGAATCAGTATAGACTTCAATACCTCTGTTGGTGTTCTTTTGGAAATAAAGCCCTCGGCCTGGTGTACCTTTAAGGTATTGAAGGATTCTAGTCACATTTCTCATGTCGTTTTCTGTTGGGTTTGACATATAACGACTAACCATGCTCACAGCAAAGCCGATATCTGGCCTAGTATGAGTTAGATAGATTAGCTTTCCAACTAGACTTTGATATCTATCTTTGTCAGCTGGTACACTCTCCTCTTCACTCCTTTTTACTGGTTCTATGGGAGTATTGGCTGCTTTGCATCCAAGCATCCCTGTTTCTTGAAGTAAATCCAAAGTGTACTTCCTTTGAGAAACAGAGATACCGTTCTTTGTCCGAGCAATTTCCATCCCTAGAAAATACTTGAGCTGGCCTAGATCCTTGACTTCAAATTCCTTGGCTAGAAGACTCTTTAGATGATTGATTTGATCATAATCGTCACCTGTAATAACGATATCATCAACATAGACAATAAATAAAGCTACCTTTCCACCCAACGAATGCTTGGCAAACATAGTATGGTCAGTTTGGCATTGAACAAAACCATCTTGCTTGACAACTTTTGTTAGCCTATCAAACCACGCCCTTGGTGATTGTTTGAGGCCATATAGAGATTTACGGAGCCTGCACACCTTGTTTGTGGTGCTGGATGATTCAAGTCTTGGAGGTATTTGCATATATACCTCCTCTTCTAACTCTCCATTAAGAAAAGCATTCTTTATATCTAGTTGGTGTAGAGGCCAATCAAGATTTACTGCTAGAGATAATATGACCCGGACAGAATTGAGCTTGGCTACAGGTGTGAATGTCTCTTCATAATCTACCCCGTATGATTGTGTAAATCCCTTAGCAACCAACCGAGCCTTGTACCTATTTATACTGCCGTCAGCGTTGTATTTAACTGAGAATATCCACTTGCATCCCACTGTTCTCTTCCCTTCTGGAATAGTGGTAATTTCCCATGTGCCATTTTTTACAAGTGCTTGAACTTCTTCTGTTACAGCTGCTGCCCATTCAGGTTTCTGCATTGCTTCTTGAATATTTCTTGGAATCTCCATGTTGTCAACAGCTGCTACAAAAGACCTGTAACTTTGTGACAATTTTCCGTAGGAAACATATCTCTCAATAGGGTGCTTAGTACAAGTTCTCACCCCTTTTCTCTTAGCAATAGGAATATCAATATCTGTTGTATTTATATCATCAGGTTCAGGGTTAGGAAGAATATTACCCGTGGGAACTTCATTTTCTAGAGCCTGGTTGGATTCATGGTTTTGCATTGGAGTTGTGCTTGACTCTACATCCTTCCTCCTTTTCCTCTTATAAACCTTCAAGTTATCTTCTTGTGTTTCTGGGCCTTGGTTCTGTTGAGATGTAGTTGAAACTTTACCTCCACCTTGTTCAGTTTCTGCTCCACTTACTGTAACACCTTTTGTTGTCCTTTCAGTTGGTTTAGGTACATGTTCAGCTGTTTGAGTGTCAAGATCCTGGTCTGGTACGACTTGTGCAGGTTCGGTTAGCTCAAGAACCAAAGGTTGGCATTCTGTATTTTCAGTAAGATATGGTTGCTCCCCCTGAATGCCAACTTTGGGGTAATAGGGCTGATTTTCAAAGAAGGTTACATCCATAGCGTGATAAAAGTTTTTAGTATTGGGAGAGTAACACTTGTATCCTTTTTGGTGAGGAGAGTAACCAAGAAATATGCATTTGATGGATTTTGGGTCCAATTTGCTACGGTGAGGGTTGAGGTTGTGGACAAAAGCTGAACATCCAAAAACTTTGAATGGAATGGAAGAAAACATTTTGCTTGTAGGGAAGAGGGTTTGAAGTGTAGAGCATGGGGTCTTAAAGTCAAGGATACGGGAAGGCATTCTATTTATGAGGTAAGTTGCTGAAAGGACAGCTTCTCCCCAAAACTGTGTTGGAGCATTTGAGGCTAACATGATTGATCTAGTTACTTCTAGGAGGTGTCTATTCTTTCGTTCCGCAACTCCATTCTGTTGGGGGGTGTCCACACAAGAACTCTGGTGGACAATGCCAACCTTTTGAAGATAGGAATTTAGAGCAAGGTTGTAATACTCACGACCATTGTCGGTTCTAAGTATTTGAATCTTGCTTTGAAATTGTGTTTGTACCATGTTGTGAAAGATTTCAAATATCCTCCCCACTTCGGATTTTTCTTTCATTAGAAACACCCAAGTGACGCGTGTGCGATCATCAATAAAGGTGACAAACCATCTCGAGCCAGTAATGTTCTGAACTCGTGATGGTCCCCATACATCACTATGAATTAGTGAGAAAGGTTTGGATGGTTGATAAGGTTGGGGTGGGTAATGGCTTCGGGTATGTTTAGACAATTGGCAAATTTCACACTGAAAATGTTCCTTGTTTTTATTGAATAATGAGGGAACCATCTTTTCCAAGTACATAAAATTTGGGTGGCCTAATCTATGGTGCCACAACATGATAGAATTATCACTAATTGGAGCTGTTGCTGCTACATAGGAATGTATCTTGATTTCTTCTTCTGGTTTTTCAACTTTAAGGAGGTAGAGTCCAGCACACTCTTCAGCATTGCCAATCGTCTTCCCCGACTCCAAAATCTGAAATTCACACAGGTTAGGGAAGAATTTAGTAACACATTTCAAATCTCTTGTAATCTTGCTAATGGACAGCAAGTTACAATCAAGTTTTGGCACATATAGAACTGAGTCAAGTGTAATATTTTGTGAAATAATAATTGATCCTGTACCCATGACCTTAGAATGTGTACCATCAGCTATCCGAACAGTATGGTTATATGGACAAGGAGAATAACTACTAAACAAAGTAAAATCTCCAGTCATGTGATCTGAAGCTCCTGAGTCAATAATCCATGACTTTGTTCTTTCTCTACTAGTGTTTAGGGCATGTAAAAAATTACCTCTTTGAGCCACTACAGCAGTACTACTTTTTCCTGTAGTTAACATAGACTGTTGAAGTAGTTTTTGAAGAGCCTCCATTTGTTCTTTGCTGAATGGATTAGAGTTAGCATTTACCTCAGCTTCTTGATGATTGAAAGCTGCGTTGCCTCTGCCTTCCTTGTTTTTAAAATGCTTGGCTTCTGAAGGTTTTCCATGTATGATCCAACATGTTTC
Organism: Astragalus membranaceus; assembly: GCA_039519185.1. Classification (NCBI taxonomy): domain Eukaryota; kingdom Viridiplantae; phylum Streptophyta; class Magnoliopsida; order Fabales; family Fabaceae; genus Astragalus; species Astragalus membranaceus. Next base: position 23,301,345 of record CM076850.1, on the reverse strand, counting down.
CTTTGTGTGGCCTGGCCTCTTGCAATGATCACACCAGGGGCGGTTTTTCTTTTGTGGCGGCCGAGGCTGGTTTCCTCTTGCTGCCATTGCAGAGCTCTCAGTTGATGGAACTGAGGTTGGTGTCCCTAGCATGAGTTTCCTCCTGCTTTCTTCCCTTCTTACTTCTGAGAAGACTTCCCGAATTTTGGGAAGTGGTTTGGTTCCAAGGATCCTTCCACGAACTTCATCAAGATCCTTGTTTAGTCCCAATAGGAACTTGTAAATCCTATCTTTTTCCACCAGCTCCTTATACTTCTTCTTATCCTCTGTACAGCACCATGTAACTTCTTCATATATGTCCAACTGCTGCCAATGTCTATAGAGTATGTTAAAATACTCAGTAACAGGGGACTCTCCCTGTCGTAGGTCATGGAGTATGCTTTTTATCTCAAAAACAGCAGATGTGTTGTCCACGTTTGAGTACATTTCCTTCACTGCATCCCATATATCTTTTGCAGTGTCATAGAACATGAAATTTTCGCCAATTTCATTTGTCATGGTGTTGAGTAGCCATGACATTACTTGACTGTTCTCAAGTTGCCATTTTTGAAGTTTTGCATCCCCTTTCTCAGGACACTTAGAGTCTCCTGTGATGTAGCCCTCTCTCCCTTTTCCTTGGAGGAAGATCTTGACTGACCTTACCCATTGAGTATAATTTTGACCATTCAATTTATGGCCAGTGATGAGGTGAGTAAGGCCATCGTGTGAGCTGGTCGGAAATGATCCAGTCTCCACTATGAGCGATTCATTAGACATGTGGTCTCCCATGGCTTGGCGGCGCTAGGTTAGGGATGGTTCAGATCGTGCTCTGATACCATGTGAAAATATGTTTTATTTTCCTCTCAATCTTTGAATGATACATGGAAGGTATATATATAGTATACATTGGACAGAAATAAGAGCAATAATCTAGCCTAGAAATCAGGGGAATTAATTCCCTATCAATGCTAATTCAAAGTCAACATATGACAGCTAATAGTTAATTACACAAAATCCTAATGAGCTGTACTAGACAGAATCTTTGCTGATTCTGTGCTAATCTTCAACAATTTCACTTGCTGTTGTCTCCCCGGCACGCACCCAGTGAGGATTCCTTGCGGGGCTTTTAGTTACAAGGTTTCCCTTTAGGGGAACTGCAATTAGTGCACCATTCTATCTAAATATAAAAAATCAGGATTGGAATGAAGTGAAATGTTTTTGAGTTTCCAAACAAGTATCCAAATATACATTTCATTTAGTTGCCTAAGCTGCTGAGCCTCTGTTTCCTTGCAGGATCAAAACACCAGTCTCATCAAGATTACTTGGAAAAAGCTGATAAAGCAAGGAGCCAAAGACTCTCATCCAGTTCTGCTTCTGCCAAATCATCTTGAAAAGTATTCCGTTAAAGACCATAGTTGTCCAGTAACTAGATTAAAAGGCATTAGATATGTTTGTTGCATGTTGTTTTCTTTCTACTTTTTTTTCTGTTGGATGAAGGTCGATTTTTCCATTTTCCTCTAGTCATTGTACTCTTCTGCTAAATCAGTCTTTGTTAATAAAAAAAAACACTGATGCTCGATAATTTGATATGATAAAATTTCCCTATTTAATAAGTTTGGTAAGAGAAGAAGACTTTGTGTTATAAAATAGGTAATATAAATTTGATCAAATCTTTATGTAGAGACTTGAGGAAGGCTCTAATCTAGTGGCAGAACTTGAAAGTGACCAGTGTTGCAGCTGCCCTACTCCTGAGAGTCATTTCATGTTGAAATTCTATATGATATTTTAAAATTGAAATTTTGTGCCTCCCTCTTTTTTGATTGATTGATTGATATTATGAAGTTATGAAAACAAAGATAAGCAAAAAAAAATATTCAAAATGACAAGATCATGTGAAATTTCAACATGAGAAAATATGTATGTCTCTTGGATTTTATTGGACCATGGTCGATAATTTGTTAGGTAACTTTCGGGAAACTGTGGTGGACAATGGATGGTAACACAAATTCAGCATGACTCGAGCATCGTTGTTTATGCATTGTTTTTACTGTTTTTCAATCACAATTCAATGCATGGATTGTATCTTTTTAATATAAATGAGCGATGCTATTTGTCCCGAATAAAATATCGCAAAGTCTTCTCAAATTATACGCTTATCACTTAGGAAGCATTGAACCATGGCAACTCCACTGCCAACACCCACGACAACCGGTCGAGATCCTTCTCAACTTTGATGAAGCATCCTCACTCCCTTAGTCCCACTACCCTTGCTTCCTTCTTCAACTTGCAGCTATCACTCACCTGGAAGTTTTCATTGAAGCAACAGACAACAATTGTTATGCTTGTAACAAAGCACCTATCCACCGAACACGCAAAACAATTCAATCATTAGGGAAATAACATTATTTCTTAAGGAAATTGTATTGTTTGTGATATTTCCCGAATTCCCTTTCGGGATGATTAGCATTTTCCAATATATATAGCATTATTTTAAATTTTAATTTAATAATCATATGGCATGTTATAATTGGTGAATCGTGCAGCCATGATTTATAGAGTTTTATCGTATTATTATTATTATTATTATTATTATTATTATTATTATTATTATTATTATTATTGTTATTATGTCCGTTGCAATAATTGAGTTTTGTCGTGTATGTTCAAGCAATACAACTGATAGAAAAAAAAAACTCCATTATTTCAGTAAACTGGGCCATCTCCCATCACTTTAATTATCTCGAATTCAATATATTATTTTTTGATATATCAGTAAAAGAACGTATTTTATAATTTTATTCTCTTTATTACATTTGTTTTTATTTAAAAATATTTATACTATATTGTAAAATATTATTCTTGTGTCTCACTTTCTAGATAATCAAATAATAAACAAAATTTAACATTCTTACCTGCTATTTTCTCTTCTACCAAATTATTAAATAACCATATCTCTTTTTCACTCATTTATTTTTACTTTTCCTGTCATTATTCTTCAAATAATTAAATAATCACATCCCTTCTACCAAATACTGAATTTACTTAATTGACCCTTGTTATTATGCTTTTATAATTGATGACGACTTACACTGAAAGATTCCTAGTATAACTTACAAAAGAATTAAACAAAATTTTGAAACTGAGTAGTTTAATGAATTTTGTCAAGCGAAAACTTCACAATTAATGTCCGGTATGTACACCCGGTTATAGCGGATTTGACTACCAAATAGTGGATGAAAAAGGTTAGACATGTTTGACATTATAGTAGTAGCGGTTGGTGTTTTTTGGGTAGCTTATAGCATTTTTTAAAACCCTACTTCAAGTAGCATTTGAACCTATGAAGCCCCAATTAGGGGTGTTCAGTGGTTCGGGCAAATCCAAACCAACCCACGATCCAATCCAAACCGATATGTTCGGTTCGGATATTTTTCGTGTTCGAGTCAAAATCGAACAAATCCAAACCAACCCGTAGTTGTTTGGATCGGGCAACGGGTTTTAAAAATCAAATCCGCGAACCCGAACCAACCCATATTACGTCATAACAATTTTGTAATTTTAGATGCACACGATTTTATTTGCTTAGAGTTTTTAGCTTAATAATTTATGATTAAGTTGTAAAATTTTAATACTATGAATGTGAAGACTATTAGTGGATTTGAGTTTGATTTCGTGTGATTTTCAGTTTTTTTAGCTATTTAAAGTGTTGGAATATCATAAAAAAAAATGTTGTTTTTTAAATTTTAGAAAATTAATATTTTAGTGAATGACCCGTGAGCCCAATCCAAACCAACCCGTTCAATATCGGTTCGGTTTGGTTCGGATTTTGGAGGAAAAAATGTAAAATCCGAACCAACCCAAACCGAATAATTATCATTGGTTCGGGCAACGAATTTGGTCAAATCCGATCCAAACCGACCCACGAACACCCCTAGCCCCAATACTCCAAAATAAGCCACGTACCCGTATCGGATACGTATCCGAAACCGATACGTGTCGGATACGTTCGGATACGTATCCTAGGAGTATCCTAGAATTTATTTTTATTTTTAAATAAGAAAAGGCCAGATACTTATCGAAAACGTATCCCGGGAGTATCCTGAAATTTATATTTATATTTGTTTGATATTTTTTGTATTACTATTTGTCTTTGAATTAGAATAGTCGTACTTTGAATTTTAATGCAATGTTTTTTATTTTAAGTATTATAGTAGTGTGTGGCTTATTTTAGGAAGAATATATTTTAAAATGGATGGGGAAAGACATTTAACTATGCTTACTTATTTTGATCACAAATATCTTTTTTGTAAATGTGATTATATCTATTGAATCTATTGAATATTACGAGCAATTGTCAATTAGTAAAATGAAGTATCTTTAGTTATGATTTATATTTTTAAATTTTAATTTAGTTTTTTATTGAAGTATCCCTGCCCTATCGTATCTTGATTTTCAAAATTTTCTTGTATCTACGTATCGTGTCGGTATCGTATCCCGTATCGTATCTCGTATCCGGGCTTCATAAATTTGAACTTATAGCATATCCGCTATCAACTATCCTCTAGCTTATCCGCGCTCTCCGTTATAAACCCATCCTACCTGCTAGCTTATATGCTATTGGCTATTTGACTATTTGTTTTCCAAACAGAGCTCAAGATAATAATTTTTAGTTGTAGGAATAACAGCGACACATCAGGAAACATGATATAAAATTTAGGCAACTACATTACAAATTTACAATCATTGATTTGATATTAGCCTCTTTCCTCTTCACTTTCGGAATGGATAAAGATAAACATGTGAAGAATCTCAAATATAAACAAGTGAAGACATTGGATACTATTTGTATACAAATTCCTCGAAGGAGAGAGACTTGACATTTACTTGGACTATATACAAAGAAACACCAACCACTTTTTGGTGTTGACTAGTAGATGATCTAAACCCAATTTATCTAAATAAATTACATAAACTTAAAAAGAAATTACGTGAATAAATTCTTCAAATGTAAGGATTAATATGAGATGAGTAGTCACGAATTCCTGCTCCTTCCCAACCCATCCATTCTTCCCAATAATCCCAATCTGGATCATTCATTCCCCTAAATGACTCATCATTCCCTTCATCATATGCTTCATATGTTTCTGTCACATTTGTTTCTCCTCTCAAATTAGCCATCACAATCTGCAATAATGAAATCCCAATTAGCAATAATAATCAAAACATATGCTAATATTGAAGGATGATTATATTCATATCACTTCAATAGTTATATTATTAAATCCACTATGCAATTGAAATTTAGAAAAACTCACATCATAAGCATCATTGATTTGGTGAAATTGAACTCCACAATCTCTTCCTCTACACACATCTGGATGATACTGAAACACAAATGAACACCAAATAATTAACAGACATCCTTAATTCTGTCAAAAAAAACAGACATCCTTAATTTCTTCAAAATCAAAATGTCAAAACCAAAACCAAATACAGGAATCTAATTATATATTTCAAAGAAGCCCTAAACTTTGGCAAAACATCCTTAATTTCTTCAAAATCAAAATGGCAAAACAAAATATATGAATCTAATCAAATATTTAAAACAAAGCCCTAAACTTTGACATAAAAACAGAAGATTGATGATCTAACCTGCAAAGCAAGGCGTCTGAAAGCCTTTCTAACTTCAGATTCAGAAGCACCAGGTTGAATTCTCAAGGTTTTATAAGGATCGATCACAGAAGAAGAAGAAGAAGAAATGGAACAAAAAATCCTAGCCTTGTTATTCATCTTATTCAATTTCTTTTCCTTTCTTTTGAATTGCATCCAAGAAACGGAAGATCCATTACTACCAATAACACCAAAAGCAGCAGCAGCCATTTTTGCAAAACCTTCAAAATCTCATAAACTAGAAATACCCAACACAAATTAACAACGACCCACAAAACCTTTGGCTATAAATAAAGAAACTTTGATATTTTTTTTAGAATGGATCAAAGGGCACGGCAAGTTTGATTGATTTCGATGGGGAATCTGTTTGAACTCTAAAATAAAATGGTGGGTAGGTTTTCTTTAATTTAAATTTGTTAAGCGTAGAATTGAATAGATCAAAAAAGGAAACGCTGTAGAAGTAGAATAGATCAAAGGGTTATGGTAGAAAGAGATTTATATAAATTGTTATGTTAATGGTGAAAGATAGAATCTGAGGTTGTTGTGTTGTATTGTATTGATGATGGTTCTTATCCATTGATGCAACCGTGACGTGGAATGTCGCGTGAGTGGAAAAGAAACGTTAAAAATAGAATAAATAAATAAATAAATAAAAAATATAGCTGCTGAAGATAGATATAGAGAGATTATTGGGATTGGGTTTTATCTTATTTGTTTTCTATATTTTAGCTTTTACTTAGTTTGTTTGTGAGACTGTTCTTTTGGATTTTTTATAAGAAAAAGAAAATTGTATTATAAGGGTGTTGCTGGAGTGAGGGATCAATTAACTCCCTCACCGGTGAACCACTAAAATTAATCGTATGATATTGTCTAAAATATTATGTATGGTTAAGATTTACTCAACTAGTATTAAATCTCCACCATCAATGAGGTTTTAGACTACTGGTTCACCGGTAAGGGAATTAGTTGATCTTAGACCCTAGAAGCACCCGTAATACAAATCCACAAATAGCAAAAAAATCTTATTAAATAAGTAACTCTTAGAAAACAGGAAAAAAAAAGCGCAAAGTACTACTTCATTATGCTGATCCAGGATCCGAAGTCAAGAGTTCAAAATTTTTAAAAACATGATTCGCAATAATATAATTGAAAACAACTTTTAATGTATTTAAATAAATAAGTTATACAACTCATAATTAGACTAGTGATGTATTTGTGTGAGGTATTTGAGTGTAATTGTGTGTAAAATTAGGAGTCGTAATGCAAAATTATAATTTTCACTAGTGCAAAAAAGGGATTTAAAGTCAGGCGAAAAGGGGATTTAAAGTCAGGCGGGCGCTTGACTTTTATTAAGTCGACTTTGTATGTCTGGAGTTTTAAAGTCAAGCGATAGCCTGACTTCGTAAGTCAGATTTAAAGTCAAGCATTTATTGCGCCTGACTTCGTAAGTCTATTTTAAAGTCAAGCATTTATTCTTGCCTGACTTCGTAAGTATGATTTAAAGTCAAGCATTTTTTGCCTGACTTCGTAAGTATGATTTAAAGTCAAGCAAGAATAAATGCTTGACTTTAAATCATACTTACGAAGTCAAGCATTAATTCTTGCCTGACTTCGTAAGTATGATTTAAAGTCAAGCAAGAATAAATGCTTGACTTTAAATCATACTTATGAAGTCAAGCATTAATTCTTGCCTGACTTCGTAAGTATGATTTAAAGTCAAGCAAGAATAAATGCTTGACTTTAAATCATACTTACGAAGTCAAGCATTAATTCTTGCCTGACTTCGTAAGTATGATTTAAAGTCAAGCTTTATTGCGCCTGACCTTAAAAGTTTTTTTTTTTTTAAAAATTTTGATTACACCCTGGTTATACGAAATTCATCACTCTAATCATCTGTAACTTGGAATATGGCCAATCCAAATTACAGACACCACTAATTGATTGCCAACAAATCAACAAAACAAACATTTCAAAATTAGTAGAACAAAACAATTATAAAAAAAACATTCAGTGGTAGCTGAAATAAATCATCATATCAGAAAATCAAATCCTCCTATAATGTGTGTCTTCAGACAAGCATGAAGAGGTGAATATGCAATTCCCTAGTATATAAACAAATAAATGACACAAGCAGTCACACACAATAAAAGCAGTACAGAAGGAGGACAGAAGCATATAAACAAAAGAATATCATAAATTTGTTTAAAAAAATCTGATAAGTGACATCTGATATATCATAAAACTAAACAAACTGTTAGACAGTACAGAAGGAAGCTAATCTAACACAACTAGTGATTACTTGGTAATCAGTCTCCCAAGGGTTCATAGAGGCTTCGTCAAACTACATGCAACTGAATACAAACACCCTCTTAATCATCTGATCCGCCTTTAGATTCCCATTGACAGCCACCTCCAATATGCGATCAAGCCTTTAGATTCCCATTGACAGCCACCTCCAATATGCGATCAAAAACCACAGCTGGAGAACAGCTACAGGGAGAATATAAAAGTAAGCATTATATTCAAACTAAGCATTATATTCAAAGCTGGAGAACAGCTACAGGGCGAATATAAAAGTAAATGTAAATATATACCTTGTTTAGCAAAAATACGGCATAAGCTGCTCTTGTTGTGTCTTGACCTTCTAAAAACGGGGAACTCTACATGCTTGGCATTTGTGAAAGACATTGCACTTGATGATGCTTCAGAAGATGTTAGCTCTATTGAAGGTGCATTGTCAATAATGTATGAATGAGAGGCACCCAACCGTATAGGATACCGCAAAGTAACTTGCAAGTACGAGGCTATAAGTGAAACAGCCTGCAAAAACACCAGTCTAGTATAAGAACATCTCTTATTCACTGCATATATAAGAGAGCTGTAAGCCTGTAATGCATATACATTATTAACTATAGTAAAGAACATCTACTAGAAAAAGAAACTTAACAAGAAAAATAAATCAAATTGACATATGTCAAGGTTATCCAATCAACATTCAAATAATGAATCAAAATATCTATTTCCGAATCGTGATTTCCAAATTGACATAATGCAATGAATCAGAACATCCAAATTGACATAATGCAAGGGATTCTATCACATTGAGCTTGTTTAGTTAGTAAACCACCCATCTCTAAAATACAAAACCAATAATATTGTATTGAAAAGGGATCAAGCAAGGATCAAAAACAGTATTGGGACATGTAAAAGAAAAAGTGATTAAGTCAAAAGACTAGATAGTCTTCAATGGTCCACCATCATACAAGATTATTGTCATTATAGAACTACATATATGATGTTCATACTTCACTCCCACTCAGCTAAAGAGAGAAAAAAATGAACTACAATGTCTAAACTGAAAGTTCACATATATGATGTTCATACTTCACTCCCATATGACAAAGTAGTGATAATAAAATGTTAAGTTACAAAAAAAAACTAGTTCTTTGCACACTGTTCTTGCATTTAAGAGAGTAGTCAAAATATTGGATACCTTTGCAACTTCCTTCTCGAGGTTTTCACACCGCTTCAAGACAGCTTGCATATCTGAGGGAACTGTTGGTGTCAAGTTTCTTTCCTTTGCCTCGGCCATTCTGCACCAGAAGCTTATTAAATTAGAAACATGCATCTAATACAGCATTAGATAGGAAGAACAGCATTTCCATAAAAGAACATGCATCCATTATCTGATCTCTGAAACCTGCATTTCCATAAAAGTAACATTTGTCTTGTGTTTGATGCAATCTACATTCTACAGCATCAAACATAAGTAGTAAAGAGGGTTCTTGCTTCTTATCATCTTGCTTTCCAACTGGAAAAACAGCAGTTTTTAAATCATTTGTATAAATTTTATTTTCTCTAATGGATGCATTTGAGTTATGAATTGAGTTATATGGCTAAGGCTCATTTGCCATGTCCCTTATATTTTGTTTAGCAGTACTGTGATGTTAATGTATGTTAATATAATAAGGTAAAGAAAGAACAAATTTTATAGATTGCTCTTAAAAGACAAAGTTACTTAAAATTTTCAAGACACAATAGAAACACTTACAGTAGTAGGTTCCAACAAGCAGCCAAAAATGTTAAACAGATCTCTGCAAATTATAATAAAATGAATCAAAATGTTAGATGTATGCAGTCAGAACTTCATGCAGATACAAATAAATCAAAAATGTAGTGGCTGTGGAGTTAGGATCACACAAAATCATTAAACTCTGAAACAGAACATAGATGAAACACAAATACATGAATTGATAGCTAAATGGCTCAGGTTGGCTATATGGACCAATCAATGCTCATCCGGCTCTTCAAAATCAAATTTTAAGGGCTTCTTTTGGTACAATTTTGTAGCTCAAGTTATACAAATATTTTGGTACAATTTTGTAGCTCTTGTCTCTCTTGCTATATTAACAAGAAGAACATCCATATCTACAATGTACCTTTTGACACTGCAAATGTTTCATTTTCTTCAACCTTTTTCCAAGCAGTTTTATCAGCAGCAGGGACAAAATCCTCGTAGTTAAGAGCTTTGTTAGCAGCAGCAGCCTATTATGTTTTTCCAAAATTTAGTACTTAGAAGAAGCTAAGAAAACACAAAAGGAAGAAATACACTCGCATACCTCAAAGACAGAAGACAATTGTGCTGTGAGATTTGCCTTTGAAATCTCATGTGCCTAAAAATGTTTATTGATTAGTTAGGAATTTAATGAATAATACAAGGAACTAGGTGTTATTATAAATAAAAGATCAGTAAATGATTTTGAAAAGTAAAAAATATCTAAAATGCCAAATGAAACCAAATGAGTTTCATGTCTCACCTCAGAAGCTGTCTTCTCTTCCACTACAACAATAGGCTCACATTTCCTTGCGCATTTGTGCTCACCATTCTGAACCATCTGCAAGTCCATATATAAAAGACATAAGCTTTGGAATCCATCAACTCAACACAATAAAACATTCGGTGATTTTTCGGTCGGTGTCTTTCTGTCTATTTTTCTCCTCTTATCTCATTTTTCTCTCTAAATTTTCTTTCTCCAAAAAAAAGCCTTAAGTTCCTAAAGACATATTCTCAAAGTCACTGAAACCATATCCCACAATTTATCGGATTTAGATCCTCTGATGCGCACAGAATGGTGATTCAGATCCCAAAAGAAGCCTTAAGTTACTAAAGAGATGGATTCTAGATCTGACGGTCCTTGCTGGCGCAGCACCATTTTGCGCGCAGCAGAAGATCTGCTCTCCAATTTATCAGCTGAAATTATAAAAGGAACAAAAGGAAAACAAAGGAAAAAGGGATGGAAGCGCACCCTGTGAATATCTGCATCTTTCCATGGACCCTTATCAGAACGCATGCATCCTCCTTCATCAGCACAAGTGCAAGTACCTCCTAAAAACTCTGGCAATTCACTGCCAAACCAAAACCAATGAATATGAAAACTGTCAAAAACCTTAACTCACTGTTAATTAAATAAAACCTTTTGAAAAAACCTTATAACACAAAGGAAATCAGGTACTAAGATGTTACAAAAGTTGTCACACTCACCTTGCATCAATGACTTCAAGCAATTTGCTTTGATACTTGTTGCCAAGAACCTAATAAATTATAAGCTCAATTAAATAAAATTACACTATCTTGACAATAAGCAGATTTATTATTTATGATACAATCAAAGTTCTTACATGGATTTTGGATGTGGTCTTTGGGTCAAGGAAGGATTTGACAGTGTTCCACAACATTCTGAAACCAGAACCTGCATTGAATCTTAACCAAAATCTTAACCAAATATTTCCAAATCTTAACCAAAATAGAAAACATAAACTTTTATTTTTTTAATCCAAATCTTAACCAACAAAAACTTCTGAAGACATAAACTTTTATTTTTTTAATCCAAATCTTAACCAAAATAGAAAACATAAACTTACTTCTGGATAATTGTCACCATCAATCTTCTGAAGGCGCATGATAAGCTCTCTGGCTTGTTTGTTGAAGTTCTTAAGCCCCTGTCACATTAAAAAAAATGTACGTTTTAAACAAATGAAATTCATCTCTAATTTTGTCACTAACAGTTAAGACACCAAAAGTGGATACAAGTTTCATGTAATTCAACTTTTCCTAATAGGTTTGACTCGGCTTATATAATTAATCATTGTGATGCTTACCACTCCTTGCACATCCAAAATGGTTGTGCTTTGATCAATGTGTTTCTTAGCAGCAATGGAACAAGCTGCAAATTTGAGATCAAAAGTCCTCTCAATATATATTGGTCTTCCATCTTTATCTACTCCATGATGTCCATGGGGATAATATTGTAACACTTCCTCTAGTTCCTTGAATTCAAAATCCTGCATTAAAAAACACAAAGTTACATTGAAGCATAGTTACCTTAAAAAACACAAAATCCTCTTAAGTTACATTGAAAATACTGTTTAGTTAAGAATAGTTACCTCAACAATATTGTCAGCACCAAATTCCTTCCTCCATTGAAGCATGTCAGACCACATTTACCTCAACAATAGTAAGAGTCTCCTTAGTTTGAGAATCAAAAGCAGGGTTGTCAATAAGAGCATTGACAAAAACCCACAAATGAGCATCCTTTTTCTTCTTGTTTACTTTATTCATCACAGAGGTAGTAATCTGATTCGTGATATAATCAACATGAGTCCCACCCTTGATTGTAGCTATGGAATTAACAAAGCTGACCTGGTAATAAAAGAACAAAACAAAGGTTTATAAGACAACAAAACTAACAGCAACAATGAGCCACCAAGTTACTTCACTTAAAAAGTTCACTAGTCACCTGCTGAAACTGGCCATCACTTAGACTCACGCAAATCTCCCACCTATCACCAACTTTGGCATGGATCCTACAAACAAAACCAAGTCAAGTTAACAAATTAACAATTAATAAAGGGAAATAACCATAACCATAAAAAAACAGTCACTGACTCCCCAAACTAACTATCTATGGAGGCAAACCTTGGTAAGGGCACTGGTCTGGACTTCTCAGCAGATTTCATGTAGAGATCAGCATAATCTTTAAAGGACTTAATACGGAGCAACTGGCCATTAAGTTCAACCTTGACAGTCTTTCCAAGACACCCAGCCATGTCCAACACACGCTTTTTCATCAAAGCGACAACATCTTCTTCAAGATAGGCCATTTTGAACTTCTCCAAGTCAGGCTTGAATGTCACCTTGGTCCAGTTCTCGTTCGCTTTACATTTTGTAATCGCCGGCTCTGATTTCTTCCCCATGTTGTTTGTGAATACCTTCATTAAAGCACAACCAATCAATCCAATCAGCAATACTCAAAGTTCAGTTCATCAACCAAAAAAAAAAAACAAGCTTCAAGATTCAGAAATTGAAGCAACGAAAACCATTCAAATAAAAGCCTAAATTGAACAATCTAATGATTCTAAGTTGTTAGCACCAAAATGAAACCATGCACTAACATTAATTTATCTCCATTGAAGTCAAAATTATAAGCGCCAATAGGATCTGAAAGTCAGAATTAAAAATCCTAACAGAATCATTTAAAGCACAAAAATTAAAAACCAAATGAGACACTGCAATGTTAGCAGAGAAATGAAACCAGCCACAAACAAACACCGCAACAAAATCAAAATTGAAAACCCTAGCATGATCCTAAATCAAAATTGAAAACCCCAGCATGATCCTAAATCAACAAAATACCTATTAAAAGCAAAATTGGAAACCCTAAAAAAACCCTAAATCAACAAAATTCCAATTCGAAACACAAATTTGGGGAAAATATTTCAAGAATCAAAGAAACCCTACCTGTTTATACTTCTTCAAGCGGCGACCATCAGCTGTCTCGATAACAAACTCAGTAGAGAAGATGTTCGTAAGCTTCGCACCGTAACCGTTCCGACCACCAGTAGTCTTCTTAACATTATCATCATAGTTACTACTAGTAAGAAGATGACCAAAGATCAGTTCAGGAACATAAACCTTCTCTTCTTGATGAATCTCCACAGGAACGCCATCTCCATTATTGTAAACGGAAACAGTGTTCGCTTCAGGATCAATGGTAACCTTAAGAGAGTCCATCGAAGGATCTCTCTGTTTGTTATCAGCAGCGTTAACGAGAATCTCATCGAAGATCTTGTAGAGTCCAGGAACGTAAGATATGGATCGGTAAACCATTTCGTCGTTTTGATAAACCCAGAGATTTTGAGTGTGTTTTTCAATCGAACCGACGTAGGTATCAGGACGGAGAAGAATGTGTTCGAGTTGTGTTTTCTTTTGGTACATTTGTTCAATAGTTTTTGAAGGAACGTTTGTTGCGTTGCTGGTTTGGAGTGGACGTTTCTCCATTGTGGTGGTTAGCGGAGGAAGACACGGAGGTTGTGTCGTCGGAGTTTGGGGGAAGGAAAAGAAAGAAAGCTCCAACCTTCAGATCCAGTTGTAGATCTACTGTTCCCCACACCTCTCATCTCATGCATTCAAGATCTGCTCAAGAGAGAGAAGAAACGGCAACGGTGAGGAGAGGAAAGGGCGACGATGAGGAAGAGGAACGGAGGAAAGGGCGAATGAAGAGAGCATGAAGGGTGCGAATGAAAACTGAGAAGATAGGGTTCGTGTTTTTTTGCCAATGAAAGGGTCAAATAATTTGTTCTATTTTAGTACTTTAGAAGTCAGGCGTGTATGCGCTTGACTTTAAAACTTTACCTCTTAATTACAAGTTTGCCACCGTGTCTACTTATGTAGTCAGACGTCTGATAGCATGACTTTAAAAGTCTAATTTTTTTCCTATTTTTCACTTTAGAAGTCAGGCGTGTACTCGCCTGACTTTAAAACTCGCGAGTTTTACCTCTTAATTACAAGTTTGCCACCGCCTCAACATATAAAGTCAGGCATCTGAGCGCCTGACTTTAAATGTCTAATTCTTTTCCAGATTTTGCACTAGTGTTTCGTGGTACAAAATATTTTTTTATAAGGGATAAATTGATAAAAATATTTTTATAAAATGAATAAATGGATTATTTTTTCAGGGGGCTCAAGTGAACCCCCTCACTAAGCCATAGGTCCGCCACAATTCACTATGTAAATTTTTAGTAAACCCACAACTCCCTCCGTTTCAAATTAATCGTCGCTTTTGAGATTTCACACATATTAAGAAAAAGGTGAAAAAGGAAGAAAGAGGAGAAGAATTTTACCCAATTAACCTTATTAGTAATTGGTATATTCACCATTGACATAAATGCAGAGTGTATAGATGATAATGTTTTGGGATTATGCTCATAGTTTTAAGGTTTGAATATATGTTTGGTCCTTGTAAATATGGTCATAATCCAATTAGGCTCCTGTAAAAAAAAATTAAAATGGCCCTTGCAAATATTAAGCGCTTACAGTTAAGCCCCTCTGTTAGCTTTCCATCCAAAAAACTGACGTGACTAACGGAGATGATGTCAGCATGACATCATCAATGATTAACAGAGAAAGATTGAAATGATTTTGTTCCGCTTCAGACTATTCCAAAAAAAGGGAATAATTAACAGAGAAAGATTGACACGATTCAAAAACGATAATCTTTCTCTGTTAATCATTGATTATGTCATGTTGTCTCTGTTAGCCACGACAGTTTTTTTGGATTAAAAGTTAACAGAGGAGCTTAACTGTAAACGAATAATATTTGCAATGGTCATTTTAAAACTTTTTTTACAGGACCTAAATGGATTATGGTCATAGTTGCAGAGACGAAACATATATTTAAGCCTAATATTAATTAGAGCGTAATATCGGTAAAAATTTAGTTTAAATTAGAAAGCAACGAATTTTTTTTTTGATAAGCAAAGCAACGATTATTTTGAAACAACATTCTTAATATTTAATAACGACCTACGGGAGAATATTATTTTTTAATAAGGAGGTCATAAAGTATTTTTCATATTTCTAATATGTGACTTACATTGTCAAAAAAAATATGTGACTTACAAAATTAGGTTCAATGAAGAAGATGAAGATGAAAAACAAGTGCACAATTTTCTTTTATTTTTAATTAAAATTAATTAAAAAACATGAATCAGCAATTATATTGTGCCACATAAACATAGATAACCGACACTTGGACACCTAACTGCCACATACACATTTTTTTAACGGAGCTACACTGAAAGTCAAAAAAAGGTTAACGTTGCTAACATTATGAAACTTAAAGGACCAAGTTGAGAAAAAAAACTAAATCGAAATTTGAAATTAAATTAAGGCATATCAGAGTCACATTTTGCATTTCAACATAAAGATAAAGTTGCGGTTAGTTTTTTGGATGGCAACAATGTGGTTGATTTGGAAGTAAAGAAACAATGTCATTTTTTTAAGGGGTGGCAGCCAAAATCCCCAATGTTGTTAACAAGGTCAAATATATATCTTGGGGTTGGTGTCTGGGTAAAGAAGGTGTCGTAGGTGGTGCCTTAATTTTGGATTGGTGGACGTCTTCACTATCTTGTATTAATACTATAAACAGCAGTAGCTGAACTTTTGTAATTAGGATGGAGTACCTCTAATACTCCTCCTGTCTTTTATAATCTTCCTAGAGTGAGCATTCTATATTTTAAGTCACTTTGGAGTGTAGAACTATCGCTCCTTCTATATCTTTTCTTGTTTGGAGACTATTGCACAATAAAGTTCCAACACATTATAATTTTATGCATAGAGGATGCATTCATTTCTCTAAGTATGATCTTTGTCATGGGGAGTTGGAAACCTATTTACACACATTCTGCAATTGTAGTAATTTGCTGCTAGTCTTTGGAGTTGGCTCTCTGATATCCTCCTATCTCGCAATGATTCCTCCACTCCTTTCGCTATATTGAAGATTTGTGACAACAGTACAGTTCACAGCTTCAAGATATTGTCGGTTTGTGTTGTTAGTACCTTTAGCACATTTGGTCTTGTCGAAATAGCACCTAGTTTAATGATAAAAAACATCCTTACAGACATCTAAAAATAGGATCATTGCAAGTGTTAAGTCTTTTAGGGATGCTTTGCTGTGGTTGTAAGTCTTATTCCATATAGGAATTTGTGATTCTCGAGGCTTTCTCTGTCTCGGGTATGATTGGTAAATCTCCAAAATTTAAAGAGGTCATTTGGGTCCCCGCCGTTCTCTAGGATGAATTTTGGAGATTTACCAATCATACCCGAGACAAAGAATTCTTGTGGCTTGAGAGTGGTTCCCAATTGTTGGTCCTAGCTTCCAAAGATCTTTTTATTTTCTCCCGGAGGCTAATTAGAAACATATGGAAGAAATGTTTACTTAAAGTTTCAATTATGAACTTTCGAGTTTCTCATAAAGAAGACAATTCTTGTGCAGATAAACTTGCTACTTGCTTTGGTGGGACAATATTCCAAATTTGCATCAACTTCAACATTAATTTTTCCAAAAGTTATCCATTCCATTATTTATAAATAATAAAGTTATTAGATTTATTTAAACCTCATCCTTGTCAAATAATTTATAAAGAGAAATAAAGCTGTTTTTTTTGGAAGAGTGAAATAAAGCTGTTGTGAAAAGTTGATAGTGATTAATAATTTTTACCCGTCAATTTACACTGCCACCCTTTGGAGTTAGATTAGGAAGACGAGGGGTCAAGTGAATGTGGAGGCTTGTATGGGTAGTTTAAGTGTGATATATTAGTATAAATAGATATTAAATTTTTACCCGTCAATTTACACTGCTACCTTTTGGAGTTAGATTAGGAAGACCAGATGTCAAGTGAATGTAGAGGCTTGTTTGGGTAGTTTAAATGTGATATATTAGTATAAACAGATATTAGATCGATAGTAAGTAGTAGATCTCTTGTTGTCTCCCCCACCGCGACTCCTGTTGTCAGTCGCTCATTGTCGCTCCTGTTGCCACTTGTTTACTTTTTTTATTCTAGAACATTTAATATTAATTTAATCTTCTTAATTAGTTAAATCATTAAATTGATTAGTTTTAGTAGTTTCAATTGATCATAATAAATAGTAATAGTATATTTTAGATCATCTAATATTAATTTAATCATTTTAATTAAAGTTTTAAATTATAATATAAAAATGCTTGCGACAAACAGCATTTCCAAGTTTTTTTTTGATAAACAATGTTAGTGGGGGTGGTAGGATGTTAGTTTCCGGGAGTTAAACCCAGGACCTCCTTCTTACACACATTTAGTGCATTCATTCGGTATTTCTTAGTTCGGCTACTGAGCTATTAATTGAGATGCATTTCCAGGTTAAAAATGCTCAACACGTGAACTTGCTTCCGGTTAAAAACAGCTCGTGAACTGTGCGCGAATTAAAAAAGCCCATAGTGTACTGAAAATTGTGAGTTTGTGACAAATCGTAAACGGTAGGAATCGGATAAGAACAGTCCTTTTCAAAAAAAAGCTCGTGAACTGTGCGCGAACTAAAAAAGCCCTGATGATCCGACACATGGTCCTTCTGCGACCCCTTAGATTTATTTAAATTGAGGTTTTGTAATAAAAAGATTAGATGGTCCACCTCCTTGCTTATATTTTCATTGTTTGATCTTATCATTTGTCAGTTATTTTTGTCGTCTTTTTAAGTTTTTCATCACATTTCTTTTACTTGAAACTCTCATATTCTTATTCTTATATTTCTACTAAGATTATTAACTAGTTTTTATTTTGGTCAAGTGATTATTAACTAGTTAAATGGATTAAGTCATTTAACCCTCCTTCTACTTGAAACTTTTAGAATTAAAATATCAAACTTCACTAGTAAAATACCTGTGCCTCGGCACGAGTCAATCGTGTTACGTGGTATAATTATTCACTACAAAAAAAGGGGGATTAGCGACAGAGTATTCCCTCGCTAATAGCCTAATTTTTGTCGCTAACAAAGATTTGCGAGGGAATTAGCGAGGGACAGATTCCCTCGCTAAAAACCTCCTCACTGAGTGTTTAGTGAGGGAAATTTGAATCCCTCGCTAATTTATGTGGGAATGTTCCCTCGCTAATTAGTGAGAGATTCAAATTTCCCTCGCTATTTTTGACAGGCATGCGTAACAATTCTGACAGCCATGCGTCCCCATTCCCTCGCTAATTAGCGAGGGATTGAAATTTCCGTCGCTAATTATGACTACCACGCGTCCCAGTTCCTCGCTAATTCGCGTCCCAGTTCCCCTGCTAATTAGCAAGGGATTTAAATTTCCGTTGCTAATTATGACTGCCACGCGTCCCAGTTCCCTCGCTAATTTGCGAGGGATTTAAATTTTCGTCGCTAATGATGACTGCCACGCGTCCCAGTTCCCTCGCTAATGCCCACCTGATTAATTTTTTTTTATTTTATAAACCTGCTTATTTTATTAAGGCTTAAATATATGATAAGCCCCTGCAAATATGGCCAAAATCCACTGCAATTTTTTTTAAATGACCCTTGCAAATATTAAGCGTTTGTGGTTAAGCCCCTCGGTCAATTTTCTATCAAAAAAGGCATAAAAAATACTGACGTGGCAACGTGTCTTCATCCCATTGGACCATTGTGCCACGTGTCACTAACATGCCACGTGTCACTAAACCTAATTTCTAACTCTAATTTCTAACTCTCCCTCTCTCAGCGCCGCAACCCTCTCCCCTAACCCTAAACTTCTCTTTCACCTCAGCACCGCTCCTCAATCTCTCTGCCCACCGCCTTACTCCCTCGATCTCTCTTCTCTTCAGCGCCGTTCACCCCCTCCTCTCCTCCTCACCAAACCAGATTTCGCTTCTCTTCTCCCACCAACCCGATCCTCTCTTCCTCTCACCACCGACAGTAACTCTAAACTTACTCTCTCTTCTCGCCGCCAATCCTAACCTCCTATTTTGACAACAGCGCCGATTTAACAAAAGGGAGGGGGAGAAACGCGAACGGGATGCAGAACGGAGTGAGAAGAGATTTAGGGAGAGAAAACGAAAGGGAGAGGGAGCGGGAATGGAGGGGTTAAGACGCGACGACGGTGGGGTTTCGGTGGTGTTGTGTTTGGTTGTCGAGTGGGGGTTGTTGGGTGAAGAGAGAGGGTCGGTGTAGAAACGGCGATGGGGTGATATGGGTTTTCACGGTGGGGGAATAGAGACGTTGGTGAGAGAGAAAGGGGGTTACAGTTGAGAGAGAGAGAGAGAGAGAGAGAGAGAGCTGCGATAGACGATTTGTCACTGTGGTCGGTTGGTGGTTTTGCTGGGTTATTCACGGTGGTTCACGGCGGTGGAAGGTGGTGGCTGGCCGTTTGGGGTGGTTTGGGGTAGTTTACGAAGAGAGGGAAGATGGTGGGTGGAGGAAAGGAGGATGGCGGCGAGGGGAGAGAGGGTGACGGAGATGTGGTGTGGAGGGCGTACGGCTTGGTGGTTTTGACGAGGGTGGTGAGGAGAGCTACGGTGGTGGTCACGGTGAGGAGAGCTACGGCGGTGGTGAGGAGCAGTGGTGGCTGACGTGGCAGTGATGACATGGGGTGCTTACGTGGCATGTTAGTGACACGTGGCACAATGGTCCAATGGGATGAACACGTGGCCACGTCAGTATTTTTTTATGCCTTTTTTGATAGAAAATTGACCGAGGGGCTTAACCGCAAACGCTTAATATTTGCAAGGGTCATTTTAAAAAAAAAATTGCAGGGACTTAAATGGATTTTGGCCATATTTGCAGGGGCTTATCATATATTTAAGCCTTCTATTAATAAATAATAAAATTTAAAATATGCTAAAACAGTTTAAAATAAACATTCATAGAATATTTGAATAAAATAAAATCCGAATCAACATAACTTAGTTTGAAATGTTAGGACAAAATACGGAAATGTCAAACTAATAATACAGCAAGTCCTATTTGGTGCTATCGGACTCCTCAGACTTCTCACCTTGCTCCCTAACTTACTCCTCAGCTTGCTACATATTCTTTAAATACTTAAACATCAGATCCTGCTTACGGGTCACACTGGTGAAGTCATTCTGCATCTTTCTCATAGCCTCATTAGAGGTGCTGACCTCCTGCCGAGTAGTCTACAACTCCTGCAGCAGCCGCTTAAGTCTGCACCAGCGACCTGAGCTACTTTGTCTCCGCAGCTGAAGGAGTAGGAGCTGTTTGTCTGCTAGAACGTCCTCTACTCCTCTCGACCCCAAACTGGGCCATACATGGAGCCAAGGGCCCCGTACCATAGAGGCAACCCTTATTCCAACCTACTGTCTTCTCCCAGTTGTTGTTCGCCAGAGCCATCATCTCAGGAGTAAGTGGACCAAGTGATTCAGGGTTCCAGGTCCCCTGAGTCGCCAGAGTCATCAGGTCAGTAACTGTCTCTGTTTTGCATAACCACAAAACATAGCATAATTAGCGCTCCATTTAAACAAAGCAACACTATATAAGTCAAATCAAGTTGTATATTTACCTGACTCATCCTCAAGCGCTCATCAATATACTCCTTAGTGCCCTTCCTCACATGGGTGGCCCTGTGCAGCTCAGGAGCAGTGATAGGGTGTCCCGCCTTCTTACTCCGTAAAATGAAACACATTTTCAACGATTGCTAACTAATTAACTAATGTAAAAAACACACAGATTTTTAAAAAAACACACAGGTGGTGGGCCCATATAATGCCCATGTGAGGGAAAATGATACCAATTGGGGCCCGATGGAGACTGAGGTGGTGGGGCAATCAGAGCGGTAGTGGTAGTTTGGGGCAAGCCGGCAAACCTATGACCCTCATATTCCAAATATTAAGTACCATTTCACTATTTCTACTACGACGACGCATCTTCTTGGGATCATTGACTGCTTTATGCTTCCCTGTATCACGTCTCGGTGGGTCAGAACCTCCTCCTGGATCCATATCTATGAAAAAAGAGAAACGAAATGTGATACTAACAACATTAATGATATATATTTATAAATAAATTAAAGAAAGTAAATTAACAAGAACAACAATGATATATTAATAAATAAATTTATAGACAACACAAGAACAATAATGATTCTAACTCCCAAAACCCTTTTCCATCCAAGTAGTGAAGGAAGTTATTTCTAACTCCCAACCTTACCGTTGTTAGTATCGTCTCGCAATTATCTCAATAGAGATTATTTCGGGCAAAATATGGGGGTGAGGGACAACACCCCACCATTTTTCATCAACAACACACAATAACAACTACATCAAACATAGTCATCTAACCTAGGGTTCATAACACATTTTTAAATTCAATTAACATCTCTAACAAAAATTTAATATACACTTTTAAAAAATATCCAATTCCAATTAGACACTTTTCAATTAACAACTCTAAAAACATACAATTTTCAATTAACATCTCTAAGTCTCTAACAACATACACTTCTCAATTCAATTCAATTTCAATTAGACTTTTCAATTTCAATTTCAACAATTTAACACAAATTCAATTAATATGTCTAACAATTTTCAATCTAACTCATCAATCTAACTTATCAACAATTTTCAATCTAACTCTTCTCAACAATTTCAATCTAACCTATCAACAATTTTCAATTTAACCTATCAATACCTAAAAATGAAAATAAATAAAAAACTAACCGTTATGAGCAAAGAGAAAACGATTCCAACGATCTCGTGGCGGTCCAGTCACTTCAGTGCGGTAGTGAGACTTCAAACACCAACAATTTCAATCCTAAATCATTTCAATATCAAGCAAAAAACATAAATAAATTCACTATTAATTTCAATTTCAACTTCAATTTCAACAAACAGCTTCAATTTCAATATATAACTTCAATTTTAACTTCAATTTTCAATAAACAACTTGAATTTCAATAAACAACTTCAATTTCAACAAACAACTTCAGTTTCAATATACAACTTCAATTTCAACTTCAATTTTCTATCCTACACAATTTCTACAAATCCTAATTCTATTTTGTTGTTCTAAAACCCTACCCAATTCTAAAACCTACCCAAACCACATTCAGTCAAAAATAAGATCATAAATCTATTTTGTTCTTCTAAAACCCTACCCAAATCATATAGCTTCTAACAAAACAAGTTCATAAAAAAATTAAAATAAAAACAATATAATAAAAAATAAGAATCAAAACCTTCAAAAGGAAGAGCTCCGGTGGTGCTGGTGGTGGTGGAAGTTATGGGAAGATGGGAGAGAAGAGGAATTCGTAGGAGAGAGAGAGAGGAGAGAGGGCGACGATTCAGGTGGTGGTGGTGTGGTGGTGGTGGAAGTTATGGGAAGGTGGGAGAGAAGAAAAGAGAAGAGGAATTCGTAGGAGAGAGAGAGGAGAGAGGGCGACGGTTCTGGTGGTGGTGTGGTGGAAGGGGGAGAGAAGAAAAGTGAAGAGAGAAATTCGTAGTAGGTGAGAGAAGAGAGGAAATGAGAGTATGTGTTGAGACAACCCTCGTCCTCATCATAGTAGCCCTTACACTTAATTTCTAAATCTCAAAGCGGATAAATTTAAGACTTTACTTAATTATATAACGGAGCATGCATCCAATAGATAAAAACATAATTTTTAAAGTTTTACAAAATATGTGGCAATACTAAAGCCACTCAAATATATCAGAGTAATATAAAACGGCAGAACATAAAAACATAAAACAAAACCAGCTAAATAACTAATATGACGAGACTCAAAAGACTGACACACTGGCTAAACAAAACTCAGGTTCTCTCAATGAGACACCTGACTGCTCCATCATATCGCACTGACATCCTCAGTTCCTTCAACGTCCAACGTGGAAGGAAGAGTATCTCCTTTTGCTACAAGTGGCTCCTCGGTTGGATCTAAGCGATACAATAAATATACAAAAGAAAAACACGCAGGGCTAAGATACATGTACAAGCCAGAAAAAATGGGAAGATAAGGTAAAGTTCAATTTAAACATGTCAGAAGCACATTAAATTAATTTTGATCTTCTATCCATTATTAGTATCTTATTTTCCAGACTCTATCTATAAATATTTATCAATACTATATGCTGACTCTGGCCATATCCTGTTGCCACTAACGTCCCTAATATACTTCGCAGACGCCACTCGACTGTCACAATGGAGTCCGAGTGTTATAAACCTAACATTATCCCATCCAGCCGATATAGATATGTCCTACTAAGGACCAGGCCCGTACTTGATCTCGTGTGTCCCATACCACACGAATGTGGACTTACAACACATATGCAATCTATTTGATTTTATTTAATTACATCTTAATCCGTATGTCTTACTTATCTTGTTGATCAGCACCTCGTACTATCTCTTGCACTACGGTTAAGTACTATTGATTTCACTTTATATCTTTATGACTCTTAGTTCACTTTCCAGACTTAAGTTCATTATGAAATTTTAACTTTGTTTATCTTATTACTATTATGAAATAAAATCATGCTTCTCAAACTTAACTATATCAATAAGATATTTCAGCAATTTAACAAATAATGACAAATAGCACATAAGAATTTCATAGCATATAAACAATCAAAGCAATCAATCAATCACTCAATCAATCAAATAATAATATAGAACTTTCCTATGAGTTAACCGGTCCTCGAGAGCCAAAACTTCATTTAACATTAACTCCGTAGAGTAGTCAAATGATCTTTAGGTATCGCTGACTATTAAACTCTAGTAGAGCTTGGGTCACTCTACACATATTTAAATTAAAACTTTATGCTAATTGTCCCAACGAATACGGTATCTTGCCCCCACCTGAAACACAACACGAACGTAACCGCTGCACTGTGTACTTAACCACTACCGCAGCTACGTACACAAAATATGGTGAAATGCCAAAAAGAAAATGGTGGAATAATTTTTTGTAGTGGCCGAGAGTTTCAAGAATAATGGAAGGATAGATTGATTTTTGAGTGATGTTGTTGGAATTTAATGAAAAATTCCTAAAACACCCTCAAAATGAATATAACGGCTATTTACCTATATATAGCCGTTATGAGGCAGTTACAAAAGTCTGTTTTATAGTTAAACAATTTGTTACTAGTTTGTTATTTCAACAAACTGAGTTTGTAACTAACACAAACCCCTCTAACAGCTAAAACCCCGTGAAAGCTGTATAAATACATGTACATATCATATTCTAATATACAGTTTACAAATCAATAAAAATTTACATTGAGTTTTTTGTTTTTACAAGTCTTCAATCCCCTGCTTCTTCTCTGTCTTGCTTTTTCTTAAGTTCGGTGCGTGAGAGTCTTTGAGAGCTTGTTCAAAGTGTGAGCACCTCGCAAAGCAAGAGAACAAACACAGTTAGGTTTTGTTCTAAGTATCACAAATCAGAAAAGTGAGAAAAACACAAATAGAGTGAAAGAGAGAAGAGTTTACCTTCATGTGTGACTGCTTGGAAACTTCAAGAGGTGAAGATTTGCATGTTCCTCAGCAACCAGAAAAACACATACAAAAGAAGGGAAAAATCACAAACAGTTAGGTTTTGTGATTCAACTTTGTAAAAATAAAGTAAACGTCAAATAGGAGTAGTATTTTACCTGTTTGATGTTCGTTGAGTGATCGTGTGAGCTGTTCTTGGTGATAGAACACCTGCGGACGAGATACGAAGAAATTAGGATTTGTAAACTCTGAAATTGATAGATCAAAACATAGGGGTTTTGATCTTTACCTGTTACTGTGTCTTCGTGTGGAAGAATTTAAGCATAAACGTGCTTCAATCTGGGTTTGTGAGAAACCCTAGCAGAGAAGCTTTGAGAAGAAGAAGAGACGGAGAAGAGAAGAGAGAGAAAGAAGAATCAGAAACCCTAAATTTGGGTTTTTATTCTCTTGATCCGATCAACCCGTATCCATTATTGCAACCCGCGTGTTTAAACAGTAAAGGGTAGCTGGGTTCCGCATTTTTTTGTTTGTACCCAGTTTCCTGTTAAGTGTACTAGGCTTTAACTCTGGGCTTGAAAATCTGTTGTTCTCACCACCCATTCTGTTTTTGGCAACCCCTGCAGAAATACAATTGAAATTTTCATCTTTTCCCTGATAAGCTTAACCTGCTCTGTTGTTTGTTGCACAAAATCTGATCCAAGAATTTGAGTGTCCCCTACCTCAAACCAACATAATGATGTTCTACACTTTCTTCCATACAACGCCTCATAGGGTGCCATCCCTATGCTAGAGTGGAAACTGTTATTATAGGTAAACTCAATCAAAGGAAGGAAATCATCCCAACTACCTGTGTGTTCCAACACACTAGCTCTTATGAGATCCTTTAAAGATTGAATCATCCTTTCAGACTAACCATCTATCGATGAATGATAAGCTGAACTCATTCTTAACTTAGTTCCCATTTCTTTGTGTAACTGCTGCCAAAACTTTGAAGTGAATCTAGGGTCTCTATCACTGATAATACTAGCTGGCACTCCATGTAACCTCACTATATCCCTAACATAGATCTGTGCTAATCTCTCCAAACTGAAATTCTGATTAATTGGAATAAAATGAGCACTCTTAGTTAACCTATGAATGATAACCCAAATAGCATCAAACTTTTTGTGTTCTAGGTAAACCTACAACAAAATCCATAGCAATGCTATCCCACTTCCATTCTGGAATATCCAATGACTGTGGCATCCCTGCTGGTTTCTGATGTTTTGCGCATTTTTACTTAAAATTCCGCTCTCAATTAGCGAGGGATGGTCCTTCACTAATTCTCTCGCTAATCCTATGATTTGCGACTGAATATTAGTCCCTCGCTAATATCTGTCACTTATAAGGCTTTTTTTGTAGTGATTGCTAAAACCAAAATTCTAATTTTAAAAACTCAATATTATAAAAACAGAGGTAAATGAATTTAATTTAAATGGAGAATAATGAATATATGTAATATTTAGAGTCATTCTATTCAATTAGTTTAATTATAATCAATTATCGTTTTATCACAAATATCCAAAAAAAAAAGAAATTTAATTATTGGGCTTGTGAATAAATAGATGTAATATATTAGTCATTTATGACAATCACCATCTAATAACTTAAAAAAATTGATCGTCTAATCTAAAAGAATTCAGTTGTGGCTCTTATATGTATAGCAGGTTCATGTATAGCACCTCAGGATGATTTTGCATAAGCAAAAATTATTAGTATCTTCTAAAACATCTTGAGGTGCCATAATAAACTTCAATAGTGGATATATATATATATATATATATATAGAGAGAGAGAGAGAGAGAGAGAGAGAGAGAGAGAGAGAGAGAGAGAGAGAGAGAGAGAGAGAGAGAGAGAGAGAGAGAGAGAGAGAGAGAGAGAGAGAGAGAGAGAGAGAGAGAGAGAGAGAGAGAGAGAGAGAGAGAGAGAGAGAGAGAGAGAGAGAGAGAATAGGTGTATGGGCTTTTACAACCACTACCAATCACAATTCATGGAGTGGTTGGTTACTAATTGACTAATTGGTGGTTACCAATTGAATAAATTCTCTTTAATGATGTGTCACCAGGTGATTAGTAGATAGTGTACAATATGCATACACCTATTGTGTATATAAATTAAATATATATATATATATATCCCGATCTGTGGTGCAGCACCACGAGACAATTAATCTATTAAATGAAGAAATGATAGAAGAAGAGTCTGGTACTTTAGTACTTTTACTAAAGAACAAGTTACGGATTTCCTTCAAGTATTCTATGCGTATATTAAAAAGATTAGGATTAACATTTACTTCTTTGAGTGGTTCGAAGAGTACTGCCTAGAACAGGAAGTAATAAATCCTTTTATTCAAGAGAGTTACCTTAAGGTAAACACAAGAATTAATAAAAAATGGATAACAGTAAACAATAGCGCTATAGAGACAGTACACCCCCCATTAGAAACTATCAGGTTAGGGAAGGGTGAGCTATTCTTTGAAGCCTCGCCATTTAAGGTTCCCAGAAGCCAAAAACCTAAAGATAGAGAGATTGGAAGAGTACAGTCTCAATTAAACTATTCAAACCAGCTATTATACTACTCAAACCAGCTATTATATACGATAGCAGAACAACTGGATAGAATAGAATTAAAAACCCAAATAGAACCCAGTAAATTAGATCCCGGTCCTTCAAGAGAAATAACTTCTCATAAAGACTTTATATTAGATCCAAAAAGACCAATATACAAGCTAATAAATGTCCTTGAAAAGGAATTAAAAGAAGCCAGTTTGGGTTATAAAACCAGTGATCTAGTAGACCAATTAAAGAAGCTGACCATTAAAGATAAGCTCCCCCAAATTAATGTTTTGTCTCAGGAACTAGAAATTAATAAATTAGGCAGAAACCAAATGGGATATGGAAAGCAAGATGCCTAGAAATGCATTCAATCAGCAGCTGCCAACAAGGCCTAAGAAGAAACTTCAGGTGATATTTTCTGATGTTTGTGGTCCTATACAACATGAAACCCTAGGAGGAAATAAATACTTTGTGACATTTATTGATGATTATACTAGGAAACTTTGGATTTATTTGATTAGGAGGAAGAGTGATGTGTTTGAAGTATTCAAAAAATTCAAAGTGATGGTAGAAAAACAGAGTGGTGAGTCAATTGGGACACTTAGAACTGATGGAGGTGGAGAGTATGTGTCTGGTGAATTCAATAAATTTTGTGAAAATGAAGGAATAGTTCATGAAGTGACTCCACCTTATACACCACAACATAATGACACTGCTGAGAGGAAAAATAGGACATTATTGAACATGGTGAGGAGCATGTTAAAGACTAAAAAGTTGCCTAAATTTCTCTGGGGAGAAGCAGCTTCAACTGCTGCATATGTACTGAACAGAAGTCCTTCCAAGAGACTAGAAGGCATAACTCCAGAAGAAGCATGGTGTGGGAAGAAACCAGATGTATCTCACTTGAGAGTATTCGGTTCTGTGTGCTTTAGACATATCCCAGATCAGATCAGAAGCAAGCTAGATGATAAGAGTGAACAAGTGATACTGCTGGGCTATCATTCTACAGGTGGTTATAAACTGTTAAACCCAATAACCAAACAAGTAGTCGTGAGTAGGGATGTGGTTGTTGATGAACACAAGAGTTGGAATTGGGAAACATCAGTGTGTGAGGAGGTGCAGAGACCTGTGGAATTGATAGTTGAAGATGAAAGTGGTGAAATTGAGCTGCAGAATAACACTGACAGAACTGAGAATTTGAGAAGATCACAGAGAATGAGGCAACCCTCGCATAGATTGAATGAATATGAAGTTGTCCCTGACAGTACTGTGAATGCATAAGGTGATTTGGTGCACTTTGCACTACTTGCAGAGGCTGGGCCAGTAATTGTAGAAGAGCCTTTCAAAAATCCAAAATGGATAGAAGCTATGGAGGAAGAGCTGAAATCCATAGAAAAGAACAATACTTGGGATTTGGTGTCTCACCCAAGTGGAAAGAAGCCCATTGGAGTGAAATGGGTGTACAAAGTGAAAGTGAGTCCTATTGGTGAAGTGATGAAATATAAGGTTAGATTAGTGGCAAGGGGGTTCTTGCAAAGACATGGTGTGGATTTTGATGAAGTCCTTGCACCAGTGGCAAGACTGGAAACTGTGAGAACTGTTGTGGTTTATGCTAGCATCAAGAATTGGCTTATGTATCAGCTGGATGTTAAATAAGCCTTTTTATATGGTGACTTAGAAGAGGAAGTCTATGTTGAACAGGCACCAGGTTTTGTAAAGAGTGGCAGTGAAGAGAAAGTTCTTAAGCTGAGAAAGGCTTTGTATGGCCTCAAACAAGCTCCACGAGCTTGGAATAAGAAGATTGATGGTTCATTGCTCAAAATGGGGATTACTAAATGCATCTCAGAACATGGAGTCTATGTGAAAGCTGAGAACAGTGACAACATTGTGATTGTGTGTCTCTATGTGGACAATTTTTTAGTGACAGGGAACAAGGACAGTGAAATTGGAAATTTCAAGAAAATGATGATGAAAGAATTTGATATGATTGATCTGGGTGACCTTTCATACTTCCTAGGTATTGAATTTAGAAAAACCAAGGAAAGAATGATAATGTGTCAAGAGAAGTATGCAAGAGACTTTCCGGACAGATTTGGCCTGCTGCAGTGCAACTCTGCTGATACACCAGCAGAAGCAGGAATCTGTTTGATGAGAGAAGGAAGTGAAGAACCTGTTGATCCCACTTACTTTATACAAATTGTTGGTGGATTGAGATTTTTGTGCAACACTAGGCCTGATTTAGCCTATAGTGTTGGATTGATTAGTAGATTTATAGATAAATCTAGAGTACCTCATCTAATGGCAGCCAAGAGGATCTTGAGGTATGTGAAAGGAACAATTGGGTTTGGAATAATGTATCAAAAGAAAATCAGTGATTCAAAGGAATTATTGTATGGCTATACAGATTCAGATTGGTGTGGTGACAAGAATGACAGAAAGAGCACAGCTGGGTTCGTATTCATGTGTGGTGTGATGAATCCCCATCACATGATGTTTTTCATTGCAAAAAAGGGGAATTTTACTTGATAATTTGATGAATGAATGGAAATTGTTAGGAGAAAATTAATGAGTTGTTCTATTTGAGATTTAATTGCTTTGAAGTGTTTATGCGGGGTTTTGTGGTGTTTTTGTGCCCAGGGACTAGGTGAAGAGAGGAACGAAGAAATGCAACCAAGCAGACTCAAAAATAAAAGGAAGTGAGCATTGCGCTGCAGTTGCGCACGGAGCGCAAACGGAGCGCAGAATCACAGGAGTTCCTGCCAAATTGCGCTGCAGTTGCGCGTGAGGCGCAACTGAGGCGCAAAAACTGCACTGTAGCGTCCTCCATCTGCGCGTAAGTGGCGCTGGGAGCGCGAGTGAAGCGCAAAATACTGGAAACATGTTAAAACAAGGGACAGACGCATTTTTTGGGGACATTCTGGACGTTTGGGAAACCCTAGCACGCGAGAGAGCTCCTTCCAGCTGACGGCAAGCGAAGAATCAAGACTTGGGAACAAGAATTGAGGATTCTAATGCATTCATCTTCACCTTCAACTTGTAATTCTCCATTTTTCTCTCCTTTTCTCATGTGTAACTAAACCCCAATGTTAGGGATGGATAAATTTTAATGTAGAGCTATTGTTGCTGATTTAAATTGATGTTCTTCATGTTCTTTCATCATTTGTGAATTGATTTTCTGGGCTTAAACATTTCTATGATTGGAAAATTGTAGAACTTATCTTTATTCAATGATCAAATGGGAATTTATTCGTTAGAATGTTTGAATTTCAATTCCGTCAATTTGTAGCTTAGGAATAATCTATGAATTGATGTATGTTGCGAATCCTCGTTGTTATTGCTTGTTGTTAGTAAATGTGCTTAAGGAATTAAGACGTTTATTAATTAACAAAAGACTATTCACCTAAGGGATTAGGGCTTGGTTAGGATTGTGGATTCAATAGCAAATGAGAGTGAGATTATCTTTTGGAATTAAATCAGTGACAATAGCATGAAATTGAAAGGCATTCATCCCTAGCATATTCTCATCATATTCTCCCCCAAACGTTCCGTCTCTCGTAATAAAAACCCAAAAATATTTAATTGCTTTACCTTCGAGCTTCATAGCTCAACAATTATCAAACAAACCCATTTTAATTTGGTTTCTATTAGCTGTTGTTAACGTCTTAGTAAATTAACTTCGATCCTTGAGAACGATATCCGGTTCTTACCGATTTTATTACTTGAACGATTTGGTACACTTGCCAATATCTTAACAAGTTTTTGGCGCCGTTGCCGGGGATCGAAATTACATTTACTAGTAATTCGAAGGCAACTGCTAATTCGAACCCGTACATATTTACATTCACTTTAGTTTTATTTCTGTTATTTTTGTTATTGTATATATATTACACAGTTTGCTTTGACACTTGTCCGAGTTTCTTGTGTTCTCAGTGAACTGTGTAGCAGGGGCAAGGTTCGAAAGAATTGCTGTTTGTCCCGGAAAAAAAAAATATAATATCATGGAATCCACTTCTCGGTTGGAAGATGCTTTGGCCCAGTTTAGGCAAATGACTGAGACTATCTTCCAGCCTAAAGAGCAAGCTTCTCGGTTGGAAGATGCTTTGTCCGAGTTTATGCGAATGTCTGAGACCCTCTTCCAACCCCAAGAGCAAGTGATGATAGAGTCCTCGCCACCCTCACTTCGATGTACCTATTGTGGTGGACCACACTTGAATGGCAATTGTGTGACAAACACTTATTGCGATTTTTGTGGGGAGAACCGTGTGTGTTGTATTTGTGAGGCAGAATGGACAACTGGGGAGCAACCATATCACATAGAGGCCCCTTCAAGCTTGGAAGATACTTTGGCCGAGTTGATGCATATGTCCAAGACTCTCTTCCAACCCCAAGAACAAGAAATGATAAACATGGGGAAGCCACATGAGTCGCAAATTGACCAACCTCAGCACATAGAGTCCACGCCATCCTCACTTAGCGGTAATTTTTGTGAAGAACCCCACTTGAATGGAAAATGTGTGACACGCACCTTTTGCGATTCTTATGGGGAGTATCTTGTGGAATGCAACTGTGAGGATGAGTGGGTGACTATATCAGAAAACTACCCATGGTTATGCACTACCAATGAGGAACAAGAAGAACAAGCCCCAACAAAAGAAGAATCTGGGGAGGATAAGGAAGATGAGGAAGAAGAAAAGATTGAAATGGAGGAGCATGTAGTTTGGAGGGAAGATCAAAGCTCCCAATGTGGGGAAGGGGTGAAAACCCAACAAGAAAAAACCCAACAAATCATGGTTCCTATTATTCTTCCAAGTAGCAAGGAGGATAGAAGTGAGGAGATTGACATATACTTAGACTCCTTCTATGCCTTATTCATCACCCTTCACCTTAAAAGGGTATGGAAGCATCTACAACTATGTTTCAAATTCATGATGTTCCTGCCCCAGAAGCGAAAGAAGAAGGATGATGTGTTCTTTGTGTCATATCAGCCACCTTGATAGTGGAATGACAAATGTCCAGCTGGTGACGTTAAACAAGCGCTTGGTGGGAGGCAACCCATTGGTTCACTATTTACTGTTTTGAGTCTTTATTTTTCATTCCCCCTTTTCAGTTTGTTTTGCATTTTGGTTGTACTGCTGTCTAACTTTTACATTGATGATGATGCACCACAATTTTGAACTAGTTCACTGTGGTGGTTGTTCAGTCTAACATTTTTGCAGCTACCAGGTAATTGCTTCCATTTCAGATTTTTTTTTTCATCAGATAATGTCAGTGGCAAAGTCAAAAGTTGAGGAAGACCTGGATCATCTTTGGGCAAGCTCTCCAAAGTTCATCTCTTATCCCAGCTGTGAGGCACATTCTCAGTGGTCCGATCCTAATGGACAGAGGCAGTAGTACCCCAGACGCAGGTTTTGCGGTTGAGTAAGCTACTCACCGCTATGGTTTTTCCTCTTTTCCCTGTCTTGTCTTTACAGTTGTTATTGTTTGGTTGATCTATTATTACATTGGAGCTTGTTTTGTTTCTGAAACAATTTTTGTTCATGTCATGTGATGTTAAAATTGCATTCCTACATATGTTTTGATCATGTTTCTATTTGATGGAGGAATGTAGTTTTCATGGATAACGTTTATTGGATTGTGATTTTCAGTGTCCTTTTGATGCTATGCTCTTAAATTTTATGAACCAGTTTAAATGGGACTGATCATGCATCTTGTTGTTCTAAATCCCTTGGATGAAAACCCTTAGAGGAATCTTCTGTGACATTTGATTACTTGATTCATTGTGCTTAATACCCTATTATGAATAACCTGTGAGCATCTGAGCCAAACAGTTAATTTTATTCTTGAGTGCTTCCATTGCTTGTGACACTCTTCAGAACTTGAATTAGTTCTTGACTGCTTTTGCATTGCTTATATGCACACACACGTGATTGAGGACTTTCTGTTTTTTGGCAGCCAGAGCTTTAAAAAGCCTACCCTTTATTATTGACCTTTTTGAATAGCCCATCTGAGCCTTAGACCTTTTTTTTTGGATTGATTACCCTCATTACAAGCCATAAACTGAAAAACCAAGTGTCCCACTTGTTTGGAATTGAGGGGTCTATAGTCACTATTGAACTTGAAGCTCAAAATTAAGTTTGGGGTGGCAAATTAAGTTTGGGGTTGCTTGAGGACAAGCAATTGTTCAAGTTTGGGGTGGTATACCAAAAGTAGTATATTACATTCAAAATATATATATATATATATATATATATATATATATATATATATATATATATATTACATTCAAAAGAAGTAGTATATCACTTTCAAAAAGAAAGAGAAAGAAAAAAAAGAAAGAAAGAAAGAAAAAAGAAAGAGAGAAATCAAAATCAAGTCAAACCAAACCATATAGAAGAAATAACAAAGCTCAATTTTGTATGGTGGAGAATTATTTGGTGAAGTTGGTAAGCGTAGGAAAGGTTCATAAGTGAAAATGGCATCTCTCAATTCCAATCAAGAAAGCCTAGATTCCAAAATTTATCCTTCCTTACCCAAGCCCCATTACAACCCTTAATAAGTCCTCATGATGTGTGTGGTATTTGCGTGTGATTGCTTGTTGTAGAATTATGTCAAGCCTATGGTAGTGTGTTGCTTGTGATGTCATTGAGTGAATTACCCTGAAAATACTTGTGTGTGAGAGAGAGAAACACTTGTGTGAGAGAGAAATACTTATAGGTGAGGAACTTGAGTGAAATTGAGCACAATTGATGATTGTATGATGTGTTGCTTGAGATTCTAATTTGGGGAGCTTGAATTGTTGTTTTTAGGATACAAGAATGCATGTTAGGTCACTCATTGACAACTGTGAAAAGCTAATTGATTTTGAGCTAGATATGATTGTGGACATTGGAGTCACATCTAGTAATCTTATTCTAACCCTTGTCTTGTCTTGTCTTTGCTTGAGGACAAGCAAATGTTTAAGTTTGCCGGGGATTGTTGATTTCATTGTCAATAAGGCAATTGAGTTAATTCTTAGTTGTTTTATTTTGTTTTATTTTATTTTAGTATTTATTTTTTGTTTTATTTATTTAGATACTTAGTTAGTGTGTTGGACTTGTTAACGGTTTGTTGAAGTGTTTCAGTGAACTGTGTGGTATACCAAAAGTAGTATATTACATTCAATATATATATATATATATTACATTCAAAAGAAGTAGTATATCACTTTCAAAAAGAAAGAGAAAGAAAAAAAAGAAAGAAAGAAAGAAAAAAGAAAGAGAGAAATCAAAATCAAGTCAAACCAAACCATATAGAAGAAATAACAAAGCTCAATTTTGTATGGTGGAGAATTATTTGGTGAAGTTGGTAAGCGTAGGAAAGGTTCATAAGTGAAAATGGCATCTCTCAATTCCAATCAAGAAAGCCTAGATTCCAAAATTTATCCTTCCTTACCCAAGCCCCATTACAACCCTTAATAAGTCCTCGTGATGTGTGTGGTATTTGCGTGTGATTGCTTGTTGTAGAATTATGTCAAGCCTATGGTAGTGTGTTGCTTGTGATGTGATTGAGTGAATTACCCTAAAAATACTTGTGTGTGAGAGAGAAACACTTGTGTGAGAGAGAAACACTTATAGGTGAGGAACTTGAGTGAAATTGAGCACAATTGATGATTGTATGATGTGTTGCTTGAGATTCTAATTTGGGGAGCTTGATTTGTTGTTTTTAGGATACAAGAATGCATATTAGGTCACTCATTGACAACTGTGAAAAGCTAATTGATTTTGAGCTACATATGATTGTGGACATTGGAGTCACATCTAGTAATCTTATTCTAACCCTTGTCTTGTCTTGTCTTTGCTTGAGGACAAGCAAATGTTTAAGTTTGGGGTTGTGATGAATCCCCATCACATGATGTTTTTCACTGCAAAAAAGGGGAATTTTACTTGATAATTTGATGAATGAATGGAAATTGTTAGGAGAAAATTAATGAGTTGTTCTATTTGAGATTTAATTGCTTTGCAGTGTTTATGCTGGGTTTTGTGGTGCTTTTGTGCCCAGGGACTAGGTGAAGAGAGGAACGAAGAAATGCAAGCAAGCAGACTCAAAAATACAAGGAAGTGAGCAATGTGCTGCAATTGCGCTGCAGTTGCGCACGGAGCGCAAACGGAGAGCAAACGGAGCGCAGAATCACAGGAGTTCCTGCCAAATTGCGCTGCAGTTGCGCGTGAGGCGCAACTGAGGCGCAAAAACTGCACTGTAGCGTCCTCCATCTGCACGTAAGTGGCGCTGGGAGCGCGAGTGAAGCGCAAAATACTGGAAACACGTTAAAACAAGGGACAGACGCGTTTTTGGGGACATTCTGGACGTTTGGGAAACCGTAGCACGCGAGAGAGCTCCTTCCAGCTGACGGCAAGCGAATAATCAAGACTTGGAAACAAGAATTGAGGATTCTAATGCATTCATCTTCACCTTCAACTTGTAATTCTCCATTTTTCTCTCCTTTTCTCATGTGTAACTAAACCCCAATGTTAGGGATGGATAAATTTTAATGTAGTGCTATTGTTGCTGATTTAAATTGATGTTCTTCATGTTCTTTCATCATTTGTGAATTGATTTTCTGGGCTTAAACATTTCTATGATTGGAAAATTGTAGAACTTATCTTTATTCAATGATCAAATGGGAATTTATTCGTTAGAATGTTTGAATTTCAATTCCTTCAATTTGTAGCTTAGGAATAATCTATGAATTGATGTATGTTGCGAATCCTCGTTGTTATTGCTTGTTGTTAGTAAATGTGCTTAAGGAATTAGGACTTTTATTAATTAACAAAGGACTATTCACCTAAGGGATTAGGGCTTGGTTAGGATTGTGGATTCAATAGCAAATGAGAGTGAGATTATCTTTTGGAATTAAATCAGTGACAATAGCATGAAATTGAAAGGCATTCATCCCTAGCATCTTCTCATCATATTCTCCCCCAAACGTTCCGTCTCTCGTAATAAAAACCCAAAAATATTTAATTGCTTTACCTTCGAGCTTCATAGCTCAACAATTATCAAACAAACCCATTTTAATTTGGTTTTTATTAGCTGTTGTTAACGTCTTAGTAAATTAACTTCGATCCTTGAGGACGATATCCGGTTCTTACCGATTTTATTACTTGAACGATTTGGTACACTTGCCAATATCTTAACAAGTTTTTGGCGCCGTTGCCGGGGATCGAAATTACATTTACTAGTAATTCGAAGGCAACTGCTAATTCGAACCCGTACATATTTACATTCACTTTAGTTTTATTTCTGTTATTTTTGTTATTGTATATATATTACACAGTTTGCTTTGACACTTGTCCGAGTTTCTTGTGTTCTCAGTGAACTGTGTAGCAGGGGCAAGGTTCGAAAGAATTGTTGTTTGTCCCGGAAAAAAAATATATAATATCATGGAATCCACTTCTCGGTTGGAAGATGCTTTGGCCCAGTTTAGGCAAATGACTGAGACTATCTTCCAGTCTAAAGAGCAAGCTTCTCGGTTGGAAGATGCTTTGTCCGAGTTTATGCGAATGTCTGAGACCCTCTTCCAACCCCAAGAGCAAGTGATGATAGAGTCCTCGCCACCCTCACTTCGATGTACCTATTGTGGTGGACCACACTTGAACGGCAATTGTGTGACAAACACTTATTGCGATTTTTGTGGGGAGAACCGTGTGTGTTGTATTTGTGAGGCAGAATGGACAACTGGGGAGCACCCATATCACATAGAGGCCCCTTCAAGCTTGGAAGATACTTTGGCCGAGTTGATGCATATGTCCAAGACTCTCTTCCAACCCCAAGAACAAGAAATGATAAACATGGGGAAGCCACATGAGTCGCAAATTGACCAACCTCAGCACATAGAGTCTATGCCATCCTCACTTAGCGGTAATTTTTGTGAAGAATCCCACTTGAATGGAAAATGTGTGACACGCACCTTTTGCGATTCTTGTGGGGAGTATCTTGTGGAATGCAACTGTGAGGATGAGTGGGTGACTATATCAGAAAACTACCCATGGTTATGCACTACCAATGAGGAACAAGAAGAACAAGCCCCAACAAAAGAAGAATCTGGGGAGGATAAGGAAGATGAGGAAGAAGAAAAGATTGAAATGGAGGAGCATGTAGTTTGGAGGGAAGATCAAAGCTCCCAATGTGGGGAAGGGGTGAAAACCCAACAAGAAAAAACCCAACAAATCATGGTTCCTATTATTCTTCCAAGTAGCAAGGAGGATAGAAGTGAGGAGATTGACATATACTTAGACTCCTTCTATGCCTTATTCATCACCCTTCACCTTAAAAGGGTATGGAAGCATCTACAACTATGTTTCAAATTCATGATGTTCCTGCCCCAGAAGCGAAAGAAGAAGGATGATGTGTTCTTTTTGTCATATCAGCCACCTTGATAGTGGAATGACAAATGTCCAGCTGGTGACGTTAAACAAGCGCTTGGTGGGAGGCAACCCATTGGTTCACTATTTACTGTTTTGAGTCTTTATTTTTCATTCCCCCTTTTCAGTTTGTTTTGCATTTTGGTTGTTCTGCTGTCTAACTTTTACATTGATGATGATGCACCACAATTTTGAACTAGTTCACTGTGGTGGTTGTTCAGTCTAACATTTTTGCAGCTACCAGGTAATTGCTTCCATTTCAGATTTTTTTTTTCATCAGATAATGTCAGTGGCAAAGTCAAAAGTTGAGGAAGACCTGGATCATCTTTGGGCAAGCTCTCCAAAGTTCATTTCTTATCCCAGCTGTGAGGCACATTCTCAGTGGTCCGATCCTAATGGACAGAGGCAGTAGTACCCCAGACGCAGGTTTTGCGGTTGAGTAAGCTACTCACCGCTATGGTTTTTCCTCTTTTCCCTGTCTTGTCTTTACAGTTGTTATTGTTTGGTTGATCTATTATTACATTGGAGCTTGTTTTGTTTCTGAAACAATTTTTGTTCATGTCATGTGATGTTAAAATTGCATTCCTACATATGTTTTGATCATGTTTCTATTTGATGGAGGAATGTAGTTTTCATGGATAACGTTTATTGGATTGTGATTTTCAGTGTCCTTTTGATGCTATGCTCTTAAATTTTATGAACCAGTTTAAATGGGACTGATCATGCATCTTGTTGTTCTAAATCCCTTGGATGAAAACCCTTAGAGGAATCTTCTGTGACATTTGATTACTTGATTCATTGTGCTTAATACCCTATTATGAATAACCTGTGAGCATCTGAGCCAAACAGTTAATTTTATTCTTGAGTGCTTCCATTGCTTGTGACACTCTTCAGAACTTGAATTAGTTCTTGACTGCTTTTGCATTGCTTATATGTACACACACGTGATTGAGGACTTTCTGTTTTTTGGCAGCCAGAGCTTTAAAAAGCCTACCCTTTATTATTGACCTTTTTGAATAGCCCATCTGAGCCTTAGACCTTTTTTTTTGGATTGATTACCCTCATTACAAGCCATAAACTGAAGTTTGGGGTGGCAAATTAAGTTTGGGGTTGCTTGAGGACAAGCAATTGTTCAAGTTTGGGGTGGTATACCAAAAGTAGTATATTACATTCAAAATATATATATATATATATATATATTACATTCAAAAGAAGTAGTATATCACTTTCAAAAAGAAAGAGAAAGAAAAAAAAGAAAGAAAGAAAGAAAGAAAAAAGAAAGAGAGAAATCAAAATCAAGTCAAACCAAACCATATAGAAGAAATAACAAAGCTCAATTTTGTATGGTGGAGAATTATTTGGTGAAGTTGGTAAGCGTAGGAAAGGTTCATAAGTGAAAATGGCATCTCTCAATTCCAATCAAGAAAGCCTAGATTCCAAAATTTATCCTTCCTTACCCAAGCCCCATTACAACCCTTAATAAGTCCTCATGATGTGTGTGGTATTTGCGTGTGATTGCTTGTTGTAGAATTATGTCAAGCCTATGGTAGTGTGTTGCTTGTGATGTGATTGAGTGAATTACCCTAAAAATACTTGTGTGTGAGAGAGAAACACTTGTGTGAGAGAGAAACACTTATAGGTGAGGAACTTGAGTGAAATTGAGCACAATTGATGATTGTATGATGTGTTGCTTGAGATTCTAATTTGGGGAGCTTGATTTGTTGTTTTTAGGATACAAGAATTCATATTAGGTCACTCATTGACAACTGTGAAAAGCTAATTGATTTTGAGCTACATATGATTGTGGACATTGGAGTCACATCTAGTAATCTTATTCTAACCCTTGTCTTGTCTTGTCTTTGCTTGAGGACAAGCAAATGTTTAAGTTTGGGGTTGTGATGAATCCCCATCACATGATGTTTTTCACTGCAAAAAAGGGGAATTTTGCTTGATAATTTGATGAATGAATGGAAATTGTTAGGAGAAAATTAATGAGTTGTTCTATTTGAGATTTAATTGCTTTGCAGTGTTTATGCTGGGTTTTGTGGTGCTTTTGTGCCCAGGGACTAGGTGAAGAGAGGAACGAAGAAATGCAAGCAAGAAGACTCAAAAATACAAGGAAGTGAGCATTGCGCTGCAGTTGCGCACGGAGCGCAAACGGAGCGCAGAATCACAGGAGTTCCTGCCAAATTGCGCTGCAGTTGCGCGTGAGGCGCAACTGAGGCGCAAAAACTGCACTGTAGCGTCCTCCATCTGCGCGTAAGTGGCGCTGGGAGCGCGAGTGAAGCGCAAAATACTGGAAACACGTTAAAACAAGGGACAGACGCATTTTTTGGGGACATTCTGGACGTTTGGGAAACCCTAGCACGCGAGAGAGCTCCTTCCAGCTGACGGCAAGCGAGGAATCAAGACTTGGGAACAAGAATTGAGGATTCTAATGCATTCATCTTCACCTTCAACTTGTAATTCTCCATTTTTCTCTCCTTTTCTCATGTGTAACTAAACCCCAATGTTAGGGATGGATAAATTTTAACGTAGTGCTATTGTTGCTGATTTAAATTGATGTTCTTCATGTTCTTTCATCATTTGTGAATTGATTTTCTGGGCTTAAACATTTCTATGATTGGAAAATTGTAGAACTTATCTTTATTCAATGATCAAATGGGAATTTATTCGTTAGAATGTTTGAATTTCAATTCCTTCAATTTGTAGCTTAGGAATAATCTATGAATTGATGTATGTTGCGAATCCTCGTTGTTATTGCTTGTTGTTAGTAAATGTGCTTAAGGAATTAGGACTTTTATTAATTAACAAAGGACTATTCACCTAAGGGATTAGGGCTTGGTTAGGATTGTGGATTCAATAGCAAATGAGAGTGAGATTATCTTTTGGAATTAAATCAGTGACAATAGCATGAAATTGAAAGGCATTCATCCCTAGCATCTTCTCATCATATTCTCCCCCAAACGTTCCATCTCTCGTAATAAAAACCCAAAAATATTTAATTGCTTTACCTTCGAGCTTCATAGCTCAACAATTATCAAACAAACCCCTTTTAATTTGGTTTCTATTAGCTGTTGTTAACGTCTTAGTAAATTAACTTTGATCCTTGAGGACGATATCCGGTTCTTACCGATTTTATTACTTGAACGATTTGGTACACTTGCCAATATCTTAACATGGTGACAGCCCTGTTTGATGGTCATCTAAAAAGGAATCTGTTGTAGCCTTATCCTCATGTGAAGCAGAGTACATAACTGCCTCCATGAGTGCTTGTCAAGTAGTGTGTCTTGGCACTCTTATGCCGAAAACTGAAGATGAAGCTAACTGGTCCGATTGAGGTATTTGTAGATAATAAGTCAGCAATAAATCTGGCCAAGCATCCCGTGGCTCATGGCAGATGTAAACATATTGAGACACGTTTTCATTAATTGAGGGATCAGACTAGCAAAGGCAAATTGAAGCTCAGCTACTACAAAACTGAAGCTCAAGCAGCTGATGTATTCACTAAAGGACTGAAGAGTGAAAGGTTCAAGGTGCTGAGAAAGATGTTGAATGTGATTGATACAAAGGAACTAGCTTAAGGAGGTGTGTTAGTGTATGTGTAATCTAGTTCTATTATGTGTAAAGTGCTGTCATAGCAACAAGTGATTGAGTCTGTATTAAGTACTGATACTTTAGTATCGGGTGTGCTAGTGTATGCTGAGTGTTAGTGCTCTAGCATAAGTGAGTCAAGTAATGACTTAGTGAATAATAGCAATGAATAAGTAGTGTAGTGTCATTGGAGATTTGTAACAGAATTGTACATGCGTCAAATAGTATATAAACCCATCTGTAACTGGTTTTCAACACATAATAACAGAATTACATTTATACCATTCTCCACTCTGAATATCTCTGTTCCAACACTTTCATGCTTCAATTTGGCTAATATTTGAACTGTGCGTTCATTCTGCGCCTAATGGTTCGAATCATGTTAAGATCATGCAAATCTGATATGTCATTGTTGGACTATATGATAACCTTAGAGGGGGGTGAATAAGGTTATATGCTAAAATTGAAATCTTTTTTATTTTCGAAAAGTTAACGATGCAAGTTTAAATCGAATGCGGAAAAGAGGATTTAAACTATATGCAATACCTAAGCAAGCTATAACAATGGTAGAAACAATTACAGTGATATTGAAGGCTACACGAAGTAATATCAAATGCAATGATAATTAACAAGTATACAATAAATGCAAAGTAAAGATAAGGGAAAGAAGTACACCGTGATTTTTACGAGGTTCGGGATAAAAGCCCTACGTCCTCGGCTTTTGGCTTTGTAACCTTCAGACTTGATAATAACCACTATATGAGAAGAACTTCTTCAACGTCTTACAAGCAAGCAACTTCCCTATAGCTACCACACCAATCTCAACTTTTCCAAATTGAGAATCCGAGCTCCCCGCTAAGGATTTCGCTACAATTCAATCTCCCTGATTGAATTGCCCAAGAAAACTTCTCAGGATTTCACAACAACCAAGAATAGATGATTACAAATGAAAACTAGGATCCAATCACATAAGCAATATAACAATGATGTAGTTGAGAGAGATGAGAGATTTGGATTCAACGATGAAGAACGTGAAGAATGAATATGACTGTGAGAGTTCTAGTTCTTTTCTTTTTTTGATTTGTAGGTTGTTCTCCTTCTATCGTGAAAACCCTAAGTCCTATTTATATGGATTGTGAAAATATGACCGTTGAAGCAATTTTTAACACTATTTTGATAAGTAAGAAATCGATTGATTGCTTAAAAGAAGTAGGATGAAAATCGATTTTGTTCTTTAAAATATAAGAGAAAAATCGATTTTATGCCTAGGGAATTAAGAAGGAAATCGGTTTGCTTGCTCCCAAAAGCAAGAGGACAATCGATTTTGGTCTTTAAAAATAACAAGTCGTCAATCGATTGTTTTATTTCCAAAACAAATTCTTTTCTAAAACCAATCTAATATAAAAATCGATTTTTGGCTTTAAAAGAATAGAAGGGAAATCGATTTTTGGCTTCCTAAACAAGCTAGAAATCGATTTAGCACTTAAAATACACAAAGTTATCAATCGATTGTTTTCTTTCCAAAAACAATTTAGCAAATCGATTTTCCTCTCTAAATTGAAGCACAAAATCGATTTCCCTCTTTAAAGAAGGAATCAACAAATCTATTTTACACTTTTAAAAACAAGTCATGATTCAACTTCTTTCTTTAAAACAACTAGTCATTATTTGTTCCTAACCTATTAGGCTTTTATATAAAATATTTTTCCATACTTTTAACAAAA
Source organism: Astragalus membranaceus (assembly GCA_039519185.1). Lineage (NCBI taxonomy): Eukaryota > Viridiplantae > Streptophyta > Magnoliopsida > Fabales > Fabaceae > Astragalus > Astragalus membranaceus. The sequence continues at coordinate 23,258,048 of CM076850.1, read as the reverse complement.
CAGTTATATTTTAAAAGATCATCTCTCAACTACAAAAGTCATAGAGATGAAGTGACGGGATCTTACACGCGTCCTATGGAAAGCAAAATAACACATAAGTCTTGAACGCTTGAGTAGCTTCTCCTCTGAGCTGATACACTTTAAGATATCCTGTGCTTTGATTCATGCCCTGTGCTTTGGTTCAACTATAACCATTAGTAAACAGATTGTAATTTATCATACAAAACAAAGAGTGTTTGACCTTGGTTCAACAAACTCCTCCTTTTTGATGATAACAAATTACCTTATGCATAGGGAGGCGATAAACAAGAAACAACGACATAAGCTCCCCCTAAGCATAAAAAATAAACTAATCCAATAACATAGTGAGTGAAACAAACGAGTAAGCAATGCAATAAGCAGCAATTCTTTCTCCCCATTTGTTTTCATCAAAAAGGAGGTAAGACACACAAGACACATAGCATATGATATAACAAGCACATAGCACCTCAAAAATACATCACATAATCACATTACAGGCTGGAAAAATCAAGCATACCGAGCTCTCTCCGGATCTTACAAAATTGAGCTTTGGCTAGTGGTTTCGTGAAGATGTCCGCTAGTTGGTCATCGGTGCCTACAAAATTTAATGCTATGCTCCCCCTAGAAACATGGTCTCTAATAAAATGATGTCTTATTTCTATATGCTTAGTTCTAGAGTGTTGGATGGGGTTCTTAGCAACGTTAATGGCACTAGTGTTATCACATAGGACTGGCACATTGTCATATAACAAACCAAAATCTTCCAAAGTCTGTTTCATCCACAGAACTTGTGCAACGCAATTTCCAACCGCCGCATATTCGGCTTCAGCGGTGGACAAAGCAACACTGTTCTATTTTTTACTAGACCAGGAGGTCAAACAAGGCACTAAGAAATGACAGGTTCCACTAGTACTCTTCCTATCTAATGTACATCCAGCAAAATCAGCATCACAGAAACCGACCAAAGCAAACTGACTCGATTTCGGGTACCACAGTCCAAAATCTGTGGTTCCCTTAACATATCTAAGAATCCGTTTTACTGCTTTTAAATGTGATTCTTTGGGACATGCTTGAAATCGAGCACACAAGCACACAGCAAACATAAGAAGCAATTAAATACAAGAGACTACGGATCATACCTCGATACATCGTTTCATTGACTGGTTTACCTTGCTCGTCCTTATCCAACTTTGTTGCAGTCGCCATGGGAGTACCAATTTCCTTTGCATCACTGATGTCAAACTTCTTTAGTAGCTCCTTTGAGAACTTGTTTTGACAGATGGAGATTCCTTCCTTCATTTTCTTCATTTGAAGTCCCAAAAGAAGTTCACCTCGCCCATCATGCTCATCTCAAACTCGCTAGTCATCATTTCAGAAAACTCCTTGCACAGATCATCATTAGTAGACCCAAAAATAATATCATCGACATAAATTTGAACTACTATGATATGTTTGCCCTTGGTTTTAAGGAATAAGGTAGAATCAATCTTACCCTTTTTGAAACCATTTGCAATTAAATGTTTGCTCAGTCTCTCATACCAAGCTCTAGGAGTTTGTTTTAATCCATAAAGTGCTTTGTCAAGTTTGAAAACATGGTTTGGTGTTTTAAAATCTTCAAAACCAGGTGGTTGTTTTACATATACTTCCTCTTCTAAAAAACCATTTAGGAAGGCACTCTTGACATCAATTTGGTGTAGTTTGAAGTCCATGTAACTAGCAAAGGCTAGTATTATACGAATGGACTCCAACCTAGCCACCGGAGCAAAAATTTCTTCAAAATCCACCCCTTCTATTTGGTTAAAACCTTGAACAACTAAACGGCTTTTATTTAATAAAATAACACCAGTTTCATCAAGTTTGTTGCGAAAAACTCATTTAGTACCAATGATGGTTCTATCAACAAGTTTTTTCAACTAAATGCCAAACTTCGTTCCATTCAAATTGTTCAAGTTCCTTTTGCATTGACACAACCCATTCTGGATCACATAAATCTTCCTTAATATTATTAGGAACTATCTGAGAGACAAAAGCACTATAAAAGCGTAAATGATTAAGAGAAGAACAAGTGGTTACCCCCTTTGATGGACTACCAATAATTTGCTCCATAGGATGATCTCGAACTAATTTCCAAGTCTTGGGCAAATCATCATGTGTTCTTCCATGGAGATAGTCATCGATGTCTTGGGGCTCTCGTTCCACTTCATGTTCTTCTTGAGGTTCCACTTTCACCTCGGCTTCTTCCATACTTTCACTGGTTGATTCAGGCATTCTGTCTTTGATCATTTCAATCACTTCATCCTCATCATCAACTTTCTTAGCAAATGGGTTAGTCTCATCAAAAGAAACATGTATTGATTCTTGCATACATTTATCAATTTTATTGTAAACAATATATGCTCTACTATGACTTGAATAACACATAAAAATACCTTCAGTTGATTTTGCATCAAACTTACCCACCTTGTCCTTTGTGTTGAGAATGTAGCACTTACTTCCAAAAACCTTGAAGTGTGAAATATTTGGAGCTCTACCATTCCACAACTCGTATGGTGTCTTGTTTAGAGATGGCCTCAGGTACACCCTGTTTAACACATGACATGTTGTATCTACTGCATGTCCCCAAAAATACTTTGGGAGGTTGTGCTCATTCAACATTGTTCTGCTCATCTCTTTTATGGTTCTATTCTTCCTTTCCACCACACTGTTTTGTTGAGGAGTCCTTGGAGCTGAAAAGTTGTGAACACCATACTTTTCACATCAAGTCCTGAATGATGACTTTTCGTACTCTCCTCCATGATCACTTCTAATTTCCTTGATGGCCAAGCTTTTCTCATTCTGTAACTTTCTGCACAGCTTAGCGAACTCATTAAAAGCATCACTTTTATTTGTAAGTAGAATGACCCAAGCATACCTAGAATAATCATCTACAATCACGAAGACATACTTGGACCCTCCTAGACTTACAACATCCTCTCACCAAATAAATCAAGATGTAGCAATTCAAGCACATTGTTAGTGGAAATAACAGGTTTTGGATTGAAGGAAGATCTATCCAACTTACCCAGCTGACATGCATCACATAATGTACCCTTTTCATACTTCACCTTGGGTAGACCTCTAACATGCTCATTCTTACACAACTAAGATAAAAGTTCTATACTAGCATGTCCTAGACGTCTATGCCACAGATTCACATCATCAAGCAAGGAAGGCATGCATACAATATCATTACTCACATTGTCAAAATCAACATAATACACATTATTTTCTCGAAAGCCAGTAATATAAAGTTTAGAAGTCCTATGAGTAATAACACATTTATCAACAGAAAAATACACATCAAAATCACTATCACATAATTGACTGACACTTAGCAAGTTAAATTTCACACCATCAACTAGTAAAGCATTTTTAATCTTGATTGTATTTTCCTTACCAAGACAACCTTTACCTATTACTTGAGCAGATTCATTGTTGGCAAACTTCACAAATCCACTAGCTTTGTTGCCCAACTTCAAGAATAGTGAGGCATCACCAGTCATATGCCTCGAGCACCCACTGTCAACCATCCACACATTTTTCTTCTTGGATGACTGACCAACCTGCAAAAGGACCATTAACAACTAGTACGAGGTACCCAAATTTTATTGGGTCCTTGGGGGTTAGTCTTCAAGGGGTTTGTTTTCACACTCCACATTGGTTTCTTACAAGCAGGTATAAGGGAACCAAGCTCACACAATTTACGAATAGGGCATCTATGAGAGCTATGATTCCCTTTCTGATAATAAGTGCAAGAGAAAACAGCAGGTGTCTCACTTGAAGTAGTAGCTACAAAAATCACTTTCTTTTTCAAATCAGAGGTGGTGGAATTACCTTCATACCCAATACCTCTCCTATCAACATATTCATGTTGGGAGTGAAGTAACTTGGTCAAGGTCTTTTCACCAACCTCAAACTTTTTTAAGGATTCTTTCAAATTTTCATTTTCAACCTTGACTTTTTCAAAATTTTGTTTTAAGTTCAAGAAGCTCAAGGTTGAAAGGTTTAGTTTTATGTAGCTCATTCTTCAACCTAGATACCTCCTTCTCAAGAGTCTCTATTTGAGTATGCATGCTTTTGTTTATCTTTGTCAAATCCTTAGATTAAACCAAAAGAGTTTCATGTTCATTATAAAGATCTTCAAAAGCCTCACTCAAGTCTTGACTACTATACACATCATCAAATAGGTCATCATGCTCAAGTGAATCAGAAAGACTATGGTTAGCAAGGATTACCTTAGGGGTGTCATTTGCCAGGAGACAAACAACATTGGCAGTCTTCTCTTCTTCATCTATTTCACTATCAGTGTCAAGATTGCTCCATGTAGCCTCAGGGGTGTCATTTGCCATAAGACAAACAACATTTGCAACCTCCTCTCTTCATCTGTTTCACCATCAGTATCAGTATTGTCCCATGTAACCTTCATGGCTTTCTTCTGTGGGTACTTGGATTTTAGCTTTGGACAATTCACTTTATGATGACCCGGTTTGTTGCATTCAAAACATTTTGGTTGATCATCTTTTCTCTCATAACTATCTCCTTTGTTATACCCGGATTTCTTTGAATAGTCACCCTTCCCAAGCTTGTTAAGTCTCATGAATTTTTTGAATTTCTTGGCAAAACATAGCCATGTCTTCATCATCGAATTCTTCATCAGACTCAACCTCTTTCCTTTCCATCTTAGAAGTCTTGGCAGCAGCAAGAGCAAGAGACTTCCTTTCTTTGACCACTTCTTTTTCTTGAGTCTTCTTAGCGGCCAACACCATCTCAAATGCAAAAAGTGACCCAATCAAGTCTTCTTGAGGTAAAGTGCCAATATCTTTGGCTTAGTGATAGCACAAGTCTTGGGAAAGAACTCACTAGTCAAGGATGCAAGAATCTTCCCATTCAAATCCTTCGTTGAATACTTCTTCCCAAGTGCTCTCAAGTTATTCACTATCAGGTTCAATCTTTGGTGCATAGCTGCAAGAGATTCACCATCCTTCATCTTGAAGGCTTCATACTCAGAAGTGAGAACTCTAATCTTTGTGTCCTTCACTTGACTCGTACCAACATGTGTCGCTTCCAGACAGTCCTAAATTTCCTTGGCTGTCTGACATCCTTTCACCCTTCCATATTCTTCTTCACAAAGAGATAGGTGAAGAATATTCATTGCTTTGGCATTGAGAGATATTTTTTCTAGATCAGGCTTTCTCAGCTCACTCAAGTCAATGGCATAAATATTTTCAATAGGTACTTCCTCAGCTGCACCAGTAGCTTGAGATTTGGTAGTATCTCCCTCAGCAGTAACCCCAAGTTTAGTAATCTTGATTCTGATAGGAGTGAGTGGTCCATCAACAATTATCCTCCATAAAGTGAAATCTATAGCCTCCACATGACATTTCATTCGACTACTCCAATAGTCATAGTTAGTCCCATCGAACAGGGGTGGCCTTCAGGACATCCCCTCTTTCATAAATAAACCCATAATAAAAGATTGCGAGATGTTAAGCTCTATATGCAATTTCTAGCTACTGATACCAATTGTTCGACTATATGATAACCTTGGAGCGGGGTGTGAATAAGGTTATATGCTAAAATTGAAATTTTTTTGATTTTTGAAAATTTAACGATGCAAGTTTAAATCGAATGCAGAAAAAAGGATTTAAACTATATGCAATACCTAAGCAAGCTATAACAATGGTAGAAACAATTACAGTGATATTGAAGGCTACGCGAAGTAATATCAAATGCAATGATAATTAACAAGTATACCGTTAAAGCAAAGTAAAGATAAGGGAAAGAAGTACACCGTGATTTTTACGAGGTTCAGGATAAAAGCCCTACGTCCTCGGTCTCCAGCTTTGCAACCTTCGGACTTGATAATAACCACTATATGAGAAGAACTTCTTCAACGTCTTACAAGTAAGCAACTTCCCTATAGCTACCACACCAATCTCAATTTTCCCAAATTGAGAACCCAAGCTCCCCGCTAAGGATTTCGCTACATTTCAATCTCCCCGATTGAATTACCCAAGAAAACTTCTCAGGATTTCACAACAACCAAGTATAGATGATTACAAATGAAAACTAGGATCCAATCACTCAAGCAATATAACAATGATGTAGTTGAGAGAGATGAGAGATTTGGATTCAACGATGAAGAACGTGAAGAATGAATATGACTGTGAGAGTTCTAGTTCTTTTCTTTTTTTGATTTGTAGGTTGTTCTCCTTCTATCGTGAAAACCCTAAGTCCTATTTATATGGATTGTGAAAATATGACCGTTGAAGCAATTTTTAACACTATTTTGATAAGTAAGAAATCAATTGATTGCTTAAAAGAAGTAGGATGAAATTCGATTTTGTTCTTTAAAATATAAGAGAAAAATCGATTTTATGCCTAGGGAATTAAGAAGGAAATCAATTTGATTGCTCCCAAAAGCAAGAGGACAATTGATTTTGGTCTTTAAAAATAACAAGTCGTCAATCGATTGTTTTATTTCCAAAACAAATTCTTTTCTAAAACCAATCTAATATAGAAATCGATTTTTGGCTTTAAAAGAATAGAAGGGAAATCGATTTTTGGCTTCCTAAACAAGCTAGAAATCGATTTAGCACTTAAAATACACAAAGTCATCAATCGATTGTTTTCTTTCCAAAAACAATTTAGCAAATCGATTTTTCTCTCTAAATTGAAGCACAAAATCGATTTCCTTCTTTAAAGAAGGAATCAACAAATCAACTTTACACTTTTAAAAACAACAAGTCATGATTCAACTTCTTTCTTTAAAACAACTAGTCTTTATATAAAAGATTTTTCCATGCTTTTAACAAAATAGTTATATTTTAAAAGATCATCTCTCAACTACAAAAGTCATAGAGCTGAAGTGACGCGATCTTACACGCGTCCTATGGAAAGCAAAATAACACATAAGTCTTGACCGCTTGAGTAGCTTCTCCTCCGAGCTGGTACACTTTAAGATATCCTGTGCTCTGGTTCATGCCCTGTGCTTTGGTTCAACTATAACCATTAGTAAACAAATTGTAATTTGTTATCATATAAAACAAAGAGTGTTAGACCTTGGTTCAATAGTCATGCCCATTCAAATTTATGTTGTTGCTTATGCAAATTTAACATGATTCTGATATATATGTTGTGACTTATGTGTTGGTTTGGAAAGGGAATAGTGTGCCTTATGGTTTTAATCATGTTATGTTCATGCAAATTCGATATATTATACTCATTAAAATTTATGTTGTTGGTCATATATTATACTCATTAACATGTTATGGTTTTACATTATATATATATATATATATATATATATATATATATATATATATATATATATATATAGAGGACTACTTGTGTGAGAACACTTGATTATTGTGAGAACATAAGGGCATTAAATAATAACCGTCAGATTAAAATTAATGGCTCAGATTACGTCATTAATTATAAAATCTTGTACATTGTTTCTTTTTTAATTAAATATCACATAAGATATTGTAATTAATGACGTAATCTATACCGTTAATTTTAATCCGACGGTTATTATTTAATGCTCTGCCTTCTATGAGTTAGGATATATACATCAGGTGTCAAACTTAACGACTTACACCAGCTAATGATTTCACATATAAAATCAAATTTGTTATGAAAATAACCAAAACTTGAGTAAGAACAAATATGAGACATCATATAAGAGAATAGAGATGAAGAAAAGAGAAGGAGAAAATGAGAGTCTTTCCGTTATGTTCATCACAAGTGTCCCTTTACACTAAGATATGAGTCCTATTTATAGGACACAAAAGGTAAGTGAATGATCAACATTAAGAGCCACTAATAATCCACTCAATAATGGGTTAGTGGAAAATGGAAGACTAGGAATATGGACATCCACTAAACTAATTATTCATAACACTCCCCCTTGGATGTCCATTGAGGATATGTCTCATTAAAACCTTACTAAGAAAAAAACCCGGTGGGAAAAAAATCGTAGTGAAGGAAAAAGAGTACAATATCCTTTCTACAGGAACTGTCTCGTTAAAAACCTTGCCAAGAAAACCCAATGGGACAAAACCATAGCAAAAGGAAAAAGAGTGCAGTTTTTCTCCCCATGTTTGAAGCGTCACTTAAGAATATGAATTCCAACATTTGAAGTTTATCCATGAGTGCATGCATGTGGAGCAATCTACATCGCTTTGTCACTTGTGATATATCCTCTTTTAATGGAGCTTTACGGTCATTATTATCTTCATTACATCTTCCTTGAATTGTTGGTATATGAGCTTGAAATGAAGAAGCAAATACTTTGTATTTGCATGGTTATTTTGTGTAACATACATAAAATGATTTATTCATTACAATTGTCAAACATAAAATATGCATCTCACCCCCTTTTTCTGATGCATTTTGGTTTGTGATGAAATACATTCCCACTAATTATCACATAATACTATCATATCAGGCAATGTAGCATTTAGTAATATGTATGTACCCTTCTATAGTCTTCAGGACCGAGATATTTGTTATTTGCTTGCTACCCAAATTATGTACTCAATATAAATAATTTCTGCAGATCAATATGAGACTTTGTTTTTCAAAAGAATTTATTTGAAGATATTTATTTTTATCTTGAATCCTTCTGGGATTTTCCATGTAGAGGTCACCTACAGGTTCAACCTCAAAATCCATCAGATATAATTTGAGGTCATTCATCTAAAGCTCTTTCTTTGAACAGACCATAATTTGAGGTCATTCCTCACTTGGACCATCTTTCTTTTTAGCTACTTTTCTTGTTTGAAGATTTTTATCTTTGGAACTGGTTGGTCTACCACGCTTCAGGCGCGATTTAGACTCATTTGCAATATTAGATTGTCCAATAGGGACATCCATTTTATTGGAGCATTAGCAGATGATATATATGATTTGGTCAGACCTTTTGGATCAGCGAATGCATTTGGATTAGTGAACTTCTAGTTCACATTGTTTAGTTCGAGTATCGAGATGATGCAATGATAATTCATTCCAACTGATCTCTTTTTCAAGCTGCTTATTCTCTCCCCCTAATGTTGGGAAATTTAATTCATCAAATGATAATTATCAAACTGGACTATAAACAAGTCTCCAATTGTTGGCTCAAGATACTTTATTATACATGGAGATTTATATTCAATATATATTGCCAAAATTCTTTAAGGACTCATCATAGTGCATTGTGAATAGATAAATTTGAACATAAACTACACATCCAAAAATTCTAAGATGGGAAATATTAGATTCGTGACCAAAAACCAAATGTAAAGGGGAAACGTTGTGATAGCGTGTTGGCTTGATGCAAATCAATGATACAGCAGGCAAAATTGCATGTTCCCAAGTAGAAATTGGAAGTTCTTATCTCATAAGTATTGGTCATATAATTAACTTTAGACGTCTAAAGAATAGTTCAAGACCATTTTATGAATTCTAATCGACATACAATACTTATCAGATGCTTTCAGGGTAATTCACATAATAACCTCTTACTCAAATTAGTTGAGTAAACAGTCTCACAAACTTCTGGTTGTGGGTTGACGACAAATATATATTATATATGTGGTCATCTAGTTGATGCATCAATTAAAATCACAAATATCTAAATGGTCCTCGTCATTAGTGTACTCGTTTACAAATATCACCTTATATAAGTTCTAGAAATATGAGACACTTATTCTCAAATTGCCAATTTCCTTTGAGAACTAGTGAACACAAAAATTAGTAGATTGAAGAAACTATTGGCTCTTCAATACAAGTTCACATAGAAATTTTAACCATTTTTCGCATCATAATATACTCGGGATGGCCCAACCGATCTTGCCATCAACAAAATTACTCTGATATGTAAACTTATGATTTACAACACGTGCTTCAATTGCACATATATAAGTGTAGTACAAATTAGAGGAAAAAACAGATAACTTTTCCACTACACTTATTTTATCCAAAGTATGTCTCATTATATAAGGATATTTAACATCTCCTTCATTTCTTGTTTCAATATGATGTCCATTTGGACGGATATCCTTAAACTTAATAAATTTTTATGAGACTTGAGAGATTATAATATGATACAATGTTTAAAAAAAATTGTTCTCTAGGTAGTTAGCAATACACTAGCTCTTCTAGAGCCTTCAATTATATTTTGCAAACTTCTAGTTGCAAGTTGATAACATGTACACATGCTAGTATATGATTTCTGGCCATAACTAGATAATGTACGGAATTTAATATAAAATACACGTATATAATCTTAGTTATATTCTAAACACATAGAATAGCTATCAAACTTAACTCTATTTTAGCTAGCTAGCCAATAGCATTATAGTTAAAAGGCATTGAGAGAAAATGACAGATAAAACTTCAATTATATTGAAGAATATTTTAATCCTTCAAAATCTCAATATGGGATGTAGTTGCTACTTCATGATAATCTTGCTAAACATATACTAAATACTAAAACTATATCGACTACAAAACTTTGCGTTTGATTTACTATAGCATAATTTTGGTCGCGCTCATATCTATTTAAACAAAAATAATGTATTAAATTTTGACTATTCAAATAAAAAAATATAAAACTATTAAGAATGCGTATAACAAAGATTACCGTCTATATACAAAAAAATTGGAGACACACAATTTTCTTCAACAAACAAAACTGTATAAACCACACATACTAGTTTAATATAAAAAAATACTAGTTATACCTAAATAATTTGAGACACAATTCTAATAGGTATGATCCATGTCATTTCAAATGCACTATAATATTATGGTTATATATGAAATTACAATAAGATAATAAAAAGTTAGGATGGAAAATAAGAACATAAGACTGTCTAGTTCTTTAGGATCTAGTCATACATTCAATTGTTCTTATTCAACTTTCTTAATGCAACATTTTTATTTGAAATTCTAAGCATAAGAAAGGAGAAAATTACATTTTTCCATAATCCATGAGTTACAGCACCAATATTAGAAATAATAAAGGTCATAATCACAAATCATATGCTAATGATATTTAAATAGGATAATCATCACATTTACCACATCAACGGTCATCACCCCAAACTTTGTTGTCCCATACTTATAATGTGAATCATTCACTTCTGGGAATGAAATTCAATTCATTAAGTGGTTTCTGAGTATTCTTTTAAAACACCATATCACATAATCTTGATTCATAATATTTTTGGAAATATTTTCTCATTTTGCTAATTTCTGAGAATATTTGAGACATAAACTATATGTCATTTCTTTTGATTTCTTTTGCTTCAAAACATACGAAGATCAACTAGATCTTATAGAGTACAATCATTGTGTAAAAATCGAGTTCTTCAGGAACTCTATCACAAATCTTTCATTTTTGAATGATCAAATAAAAATATACTTTCTAATCAATTGTTCTTCAAGAATTATAACCCAAAATCTAAATATTGATGGAGAAAATCATGCTTCGAACAATCCTACAGGGATGCTTGAATATTAAGTTCTTCTTTCTTTGAGTTCTTCAAGAACTATCACAAAGATTCACAAACAGTTATAAAAAAAATAATTCTTTGTGCAATCCTAGTTCTTCAGTAACTATACCACAATACTTCTTCAATGATGATCAAGAAAAATCATATTATGAGCAATACTTCAGGGATGCTTTGATATTAAATTTTTATGTTCTTCAGGAACGGTATCACAAACGCAGATAGAAACAGTTATTTGTGCAATCCTTCAGGGATGTTTGGATAATGGATTTATTGTTCTTCGGGAATTATATAACAAATTTTCATCAACAATGATAAATAAATACAAAATGAGATAAAATATAAACAATATCACAAAAAAAATAATAAGTAGAAGAAGAAAACTTATTCTTGCAATATATAGATCCTCAATATGATTATGTCGTGCCTTCAATAGAGAAGGAGAACGAGAAGATTAGGCCACCAATCATATGATAGAGCTTCGTGCTGATAACGTGTTATGAAAATAACCAAAACTTGAGTAAGAACAAATATGAGACTTCATATAAGAAAATAGAGATGAAGAAAAGAGAAGGAGAGAATGAGTGACTGTTTCCATTATGCTCATCACAAGTGTCCTTTTACACTAAGAAATGAGTCCTATTTATAGGACACAAAAGGTAAGTGAATGATCAACATTAGGAGCCACTAATAATCCACTCAATAATGGGTTAGTGGAAAATGGAAAACTAGGAATATGGACATCCACTAAACTAATTATTCATAACAAAATTTATCAATCCGACTGTTGAATAACGTGATATTGTCTTTGAGATCATTGTTGTGGTTGATATATATACACAAAGGTATGTGCAAGTGTACACAATCGTAACAAGTAATAAAGAAGTAAGTTGAGATCGTACTCACGGGGATTGGATTAATTTCAAATTCTAAATTGATAGTTTTAGTGAGGAGTAACAAACAATCACACAAATGAGGAATGAAAGAATATAAAAGACAGAAAGTAAACAATCAAGTAAAGTTGTGTTGGAAAGTATATGATGAGAAAGTAGTTGGAATGCATTTTCACTAGTAACTTACTTTTAACAGCATTGTGTTACATACGATGTTGGAGCATTGGATGTTTTCCTTTCGGTCACCATCGTCAGAGTTTCATTACAAGGGACAACATGTCTGCGCCCTTAAATAGTTTCACTCTTGTATATGAAGCACCCACGGTATCACCTTATGGACTATGATGCCTATGTCTAGGTTGAGCACGGAATTACAAAGTTTCCTTTGTTAAAACACTTACCCACATTAGTTCTTGAGTTCCAATTATAAACCATGTCTGAATTTATAATTTGCATTCACTTTTAGTTGATCAATTCTAAAGAATGAATGTGAAAGAATTAAGAATGCAAGAACTAAAATGCCAACATCAATATATAACACAAATCTAATTAAAGGTTCATTACAAAGTGTATAGCATCCTAACTACAAATGGAATTAGCTCATGCTTGACATGACTGAAATCATAACCATGTTCATATAACTAACAAATACAAATGACAATAAATAGAGTAGAGAGTACATAATTAATTGCCCTTGCATCAGTCAGCTCAGTAATGCTGCAGCATCGCCTTCAGCATTCCTTATAGTTGCTTGAGGACGAAGGAAGAAGTTGTCAATTCCTTCCTTCTCCTTTGAAACCAGCTCCAATGATGTTTTAAGTGATATTTTCAGGTCTGCTTGTGAATGAGGATGTGAGTGGTATTTATAGCCTTCAAGGGGGAGGTTCTTTGAACTTGTTTTTCTACTTGCTTCAAAGTGATTGATTTGATTACCAAACTACCCCCAAAGGGGTCCTATGGTGTGTGGACAAGTGTCCCTAAAAAGTACAATTTGCAAGTTAAGTTGCCAATAGGGTGGCGCTGAAGTGAGCAACTTGGGCCACTTGCGCAACTTTTTGCCTCATGAGCTCATGGTGACGTCATCATGGTAATGTTGTGGCATTCAGTGCTTTTGCATATGACGTTGTGGCATTCTAACATATGATGTTGTGGCATTCTAATTCCACTTAATGCGCTGGCATTTCCCTTTTCTTGATGATGCGGCATTCCATTCTTCTTAATGTTGTGGCATCAATTGCTGTGGCACTAAACAAACGTGTTGTTCTGGACTGGACCAAGAGGTCCATTTAGCAAAATCAGGGGGTGCGTTTAGCAATTGGATATGGATCAGCCCAATCGATTCGGCCCAAATCCACTACATACAAGCCCAACTAAAGCCACCACGCTTGGATGGTTCAGATCGATTCTGATAATCCGACGGTCCACAGACGAGCATCGATTTCCTATAAATACTGGCTCGCGTAGCCATTTATACGGTACACACTCTTCCCTTGCAAATTTACTAGCTTATTCTCATACTGACTTGAGCGTCGGAGTGGCTTTGCAAGTACCCCCCGGGCGCTCACTGACCTCCTGCCAGGGCAGCAAGAGACCTACCAACAACAGCCGACCAAAATACTGCTAGGTACAGAACATTGGCGACCACAGTGAGAGATATCTATCTTTCACATCATCACTACTCGAACTTTTCTCTTGCTACTCCATAGCTCCCAGAGGCAGACCCCGGATTCAAAGCATTGTCGTACCGGCATCCCGACCAGAGGATACTCCGGAAGGCAACGTCGTAACCCTACTTGACGAGGGTACCAGCCAGCCTGCCCAGCCTTCGAATGTGAGTCAGCTTTTGGATCTCCTGGCCAATCGCACTCAACCTATGCTGCATCAAGAAGACCAGCAGAGTGATAAGGACATGCCCAACCCGGCACCCAGGGGGGCGCCTGGCCGGGCGGCAAGACAGCATCAGACAGCGCCCATGAGGGCGCTTGGCAGGGCGCCATGGCAACATCAGGCAGCGCCCATGAGGACGCCTGGTAAGGCGCCAGGGCAGCATTAGACAGCGCCCATGAGGGCGCCTGGCACCCATGAGGGCGCCTGGCAGGGCGTCATGGCAACATCAGGCAGCGCCCATGAGGGCGCCTGGCAGGGGAACCCTTCCTCCAACAACGGTGACTTCGAGGCACCATCGCTCTCCCCCTCATGGAGGATCAGGCTAACCTCCAAGGGACCCCTCCATCCCCTCTGGATGATAGCTACCAGTCTCACGACTCCCGCTCCAAGACCTCCTCACGCGCATCCCTTGATACTCGAGAGAGGTCAAGGAACCGGGTCGACACCCACCGGAGGCACCACCGGGGATCGCCATCGAGGAGATCTCCCGACCGACGCAGGCATCAAAAGTACATGGACTATGAAGAAGATAACATGGCCTACCAAGAGGAGGCCAAGGTTGGCAGCATGATGGCTGATCTGACTTGTTATGGGCACAGTACCAGCAAATGCAGAACCCCCAAGGATGACATTGAAGAAGGGAAGCTCGCCCAATACGTGAATGAAGAAGAGGATGAAACTCGCGACTCTGAATAAGGAGCAGAGCATCAGGACTCGAGCCTAAGGCTAGGCCTAGTTACGAATTTTGTTATTTTAGCACAAAAGCAGAATATCAAGAAAGAAAAAAGGTCCAATTCCATAGTCAGGAGTGGAGCGAGACAAGTCTGAGACCCAACATACCATGTAGGGAGGGACTTCCTGGATCATAGGGGGTAACCTCAACATTAACCTAAAGCCAAGATCATCTCTCCAAGTATGGGAGTCAAGGGTGTCATGGCGAGCTCATCTTTCTAAAGCAAAGCAGCCAAGATCACGACTCCCATCCGGCGGAGATCCAAGGTATGAGACCACGATGTCTTGGGTAGCAAGCGCTAAGAAAGGAGCGGAAGTCAAGCAAATGACGAGACCATGAGGTCACAGACACCAGAGATACCCACCTACAAGGGTGATGTCTAGTCTGCAGGCCATAACTTCATCTGTGTTTATCCGATTGAGGCGTGTAAGCATGCGTTGTAAAGCTAAGAAGCAGAGATACAATTCTCATGTTAAGCCCGAAATCCAATTCATACTTCTCCGCACCCAGGAAGGGAAACAAGCTGACGGCACCATGGCAAGCCAGCACCCAAGGCGCCCAGGAGGGCGCCAAATCCTGTTACGGAAGCAGCCAACGTGGCACGTAAGAAAATTAAAGGATGCATGGGCATATGAGTGCATGAGCACGTAAGAAAATAAAAGAGTGCATGGGCACGTAAGAAAATTAAAGGATGCATGAGCATGTGAGTGCACGAGCATGAAAAAAAATAAAAGAGTGCATGAGCAGGTGAGCAAAAAAACATAGTGCACGAGCACGAGAGCAAAAAACATAGTGCACGAGTACGTGAGCAAAAAAACATAGTGCACGAGTTCGTGAGAAAATAAAATAGTGCACGTGCCCGTGAGCAAAACACATAGTGCACGAGCACGTGAGCAAAAAAACATAGTGCACGAACACGTGAGAAAACAAAATAGTGCACAAGCACGTGAGCAAATAACATAGTGCGCGAGCACGTGAGAAAATCAAATGATGCATGAGCGTGAGAGGAAATAAAGTACGCGTGAAGTGATGGTGTCATTCTGCTCGCCCTCACACTCTCCTATGCTCGCCCCCTAGGTGCAATGTAATCGGCCAAGAGGAAAACAAAATGTGGTGTTGCTTGCCCATACTCATCATCAATCACCTCGATCAAGGCAAGTCAGCAAAAAATATCAATAGACGAGCAGGATAATTGCTGTGATCATCTGACGAAATTAGCAGACCCGATGACGGCACGAGCCGTAAGGGCAACCTAACCTACGAGGTCATCCTAAACGACAACGTCAAGTCAAGACCATCCCCCAGGATAATCTCGACTTGGGGGGCAACGGTGGAACCAGGTCAATATCCACCAGAGGCACCACCGGGGATCGCCATCGAGGAGATCCCCCGACCGATGCAGGTCAATATCGAACTTTGCCACGAGGCGCGAAGCGACTTTAAACGTGTCGCAACTGTTGCGTCCGAAAAAGTCCCCGAGGGAGAACCTTCCTCGTTCACAACTTTTCCTAAGACAATGAAGCCGCCACCAATATTTATTAAGGAAAATATTAGGAAAACCTTTTTTGGAAAGCGATTGGTCTTGCGAAACTAGAGAATAGGGTTCGGGGGTCGGTTATGCGCGGGGAAGGTGTTAGCACCCCACACGTCCTCTCTACCGAGAGGGAACCTTTAATTAAATGTGTGGTTTTAGTGTGTTGACTTGAAAATACTTAATTTTGCCTCTCTACTTCTTATTGAAAAATTCTTAAAGAAAATCTTTATTTATTATGAAAAGGGGGGAAAATGGGTTTTCAGAAAAAAAACGCTTGACGGGACATGGCCCGCTCCTACGTATCTCCTGGTGCGATGGAGAACTCAAAGCTACGTAGTTCTTCTTTGTCCTGAAAAAGTTTTTGTCTTTTATCTTTTTAGTGAGTTTTCGAAATAGGACGAGCGTTTAGTGAATGATTAAACTAACCAAGGTTATGGGTAATCACTGCTAAGTACTCTTGAAAATGAGAGTCACTACCGCCAGTCAGACGAACAAAGGCTCTGATTGACTATTAGTAGCGACTTGTTTTTATTATCTTTTTTGAAAGTGATTTTCCAAAGAGATTGATTGGCACGAATGATCAAACTAACAACAGTTATGGGTGATCATCGCTTGTTGTTCTTTTGGGAAAAAGACATCGCCACCAATGGCTAGACGAACAAAGGTTCTGATTAACCATTGGCGACGATGGGTTGAAAATGATTTTAGAAAGGAAAAGGTTTTTGTTCTGAAAATGATCTCGGTTTGCGAAAGTGATTCTTTTTTGTTACGAAAATAACTCTTTTCTCTTTGTTATGCAAATGCTAAACTTTTTATGAGTGCGCTTGACGAGAATGTGACTCGCTCCTACGTATCCCAAATGGGAATCAAAGCGACGTAGTTCTAACGAGCTTTGAAAAATCTTTTTGAAACGTTTTTTAAAAATGGAAGCTTTCATGATGATCAAACTAACAAAGATTATGATGGGTCACCGCTAATAACTTGTTTTTGATTCTTTGATACTTAGAAAAATGCTTTTTGAAATTGGACGCGTTCATGATAATCAAACCAACAAAGGTTGTGATGGATTATCACTAGTAGCTTGCTTTATGTTTACGAAAATTCTTTTGAAATCGAGGCTTTCATGACAATCAAACCAACGAAGGTTGTGATGGATTGCCACTAGTAACCATTTTTATGCCGGGTCGTTTAGAAATGAAAACAATGAGTGCAAGAAAGAGTTAGTGAATTCAAGCATGACACGATCATTGGAATCAAATCATTAAGCAACAACATTTGAATTCGCAAACAAAGATCAAGCCTAAACTATACATATTAGATCACAACACAAAGGTAGGCAAGGAAGGAACTTGAATTGGGCATTTAAGCAAGAATACAAGAGTAGGCAAGATTGAACCTAAATGCACATCTAATGGAAGATGCTAGGTGAGAACCATACTCAAATATTTCTACAAGATGCAAGGGAATCTAAATGCACATCTATTGGAAGATGCAATGTATGGAATTGACCTATCTAAGTGTTGATGATATTCTTATATGAGAGTGGACAATGAAATTGTTAGCTTAAGGAAAAGAGTTGCCTCAATCATGATCATGGGCAAGCATAAGCAAGCAAATTATTTAGCAACCAAAGTATCAAAGAATGTTGAATCACTTTAGTCAATCCTCACACTTAAGATTAAATGCACAAGTGCACAAGTGTGAATCACCTTGCCAATCATCAACAAAAACAAGTTTATTAAAGCAAACCCAAACCCTAATTTTTTTATGTTAAAACCTAGGAGCATACATACCCTAAATCAACTATTATTCATCCCCAAATCATGAAATAGACAAAAGCATTCAAGAACCCTAAACCTAGGCCCATGGCCGAATGTCATCATGCTTGAAATGAGTTTCTTATTTTGTGAAAGTTATGCAAACAAGAGTGAATATGCAAGAAAATGTGAGAAAACACAACAACAACTAGCAAATCACATTTTTATGAGAGTATGCGAAATACAACATGCCATAAAACAACATTTTATTTCATGAAAGGCAAGGATTAAGATCAACACAAATCAACATTTATCAAAGGGTGAGAAGCACCATAAGCACCCAAGCCTCCCTAAGTGCTTGTCAAAGTGCTTATGACACTTCTCATCAACAACAATCAACAATATGAGAATATGAAGATGATAGGATGAATGCTTTTTATATTTTTGAGGGAATACTCAAAGATGATGCAAGGTTTTAAGGATTACCTTAGCTCGGAGCTAGAGAGTGAGATGAGAAGATGAAGCTAGACACAAATCAACAATACTCCAATATTCTTCAAAGAAGTACCCACTAGATGATGAAGCTTGAACTTTGAATGAGGAATGGAGGGAGTATGTGAAAGAGGGATGCAAATGAGGTGAGTTGTTTGTTAGGGTTTTTTGGTGTAGGAGAAATGGGAAGGTTCCTTTGAGATGAAAGAAAAACAAGAGGAAGTGAGGGAGAGGAGAGGGGCTACGGCCTTCTTGGTCCTTTTTGGGGAGGAGAGGAGTGAGTTGTTCTTATTGAATTTCAAAGATCCAATGGGTTTAAAGTTGTGAGAGGAAAGTAAAGAAATTAGTGTGTATTTAGTGGTGTAGAGAGAAGGAAGGTAAAAATATGTTGTGTATTGAATGTTATTGGACTCAAAGGTGTGCTTGTCATGATGAAAGGCTTTTGTGATGTGCACTTGATGTGGGTTGATGTGAGGGGTGGCGTGGAGCATGAGGATGGAGTGAGGGAGGTAAAGAAATTAGTGTGTATTTAGTGGTGTAGAGAGAAGGAAGGTAAAAATATGTTGTGTATTGAATGTTATTGGACTCAAAGGTGTGCTTGTCATGATGAAAGGCTTTTGTGATGTGCACTTGATGGGGGCTGAAGTGGGGAGTGGCGTGGAGCATGAGGATGGAGTGAGGGAGGTTGTTTGCTTGTAAAAATAGTGATTACTTTAGCCAAAAATGGATAAAAGCAAAAAGCACCTAAAAAAGGAATTAGCCCTAATTCTAAAAATACAATAAGCATCCAATATTATTTTGTTATTCATTTTTTTATTTTGATTTCAGATTTCTATTTTTAATTATACATATTTTTGAGCCTTTTTGAAAGCGAGAGAAAAAAAAACCGTTATAATTGACCAAAATACCCTTTTTGACTCTAAAACCCTAATTTGCCCGAAAAATGCGTTCCAACCCTAAAAATGATTTCAAGAACCTTGGAATGCCTTCTAGGATCCGAAATGCAGTGCATAAGGCTCTTCGCTCTTCAATTTATTTATTTTTTGTAGAAAATTAGGGTTTTGACCTAAGCCGGACAAAATTGGGGTATGACAGCAACCTCTGGCGGGAGTTAAATTCTGATCGATTCTGATAAACTGCCCCCAAGTCCCACGAGGTGCGAAGCGGCTTCGAAAATGGTCGCAACCTCTGATGGGCGAGTTAAATTCGGATCGATTCTGATAAACTGCTCTCAGAGTCACCACGAGGTGTTAACTTTTCCACGAGGCACGAAGCGGCTTCGAAAATGGTTGCAACCTCTGATGGGCGAGTTAAATTCGGATCGATTCTGATAAACTGCCCCCAGAGTCACCACGAGGTGTTAACTTTGCCACGAGGCACGAAGCGGCTTCGAAAATGGTCGCAACCTCTGATGGGATAGTTAAATTCGGATCGATTCTGATAAACTTCCCCCAGAGTCACCACGAGGTGCGAAGCGGCTTCGAAAATGGTCGCAACCTCTAATGGGCGAGTTAAATTCGGATCGATTCTGATAAACTGCCCCCAGAGTCGCCACGAGGTGTTAACTTTGCCACGAGGCACGAAGCGGCTTCGAAAATGGTCGCAACCACTGATGGGCGAGTTAAATTCGAATCGACTCTGATAAACTGCCCCAGAGTCCCACGAGGTGTTAACTTTGCCACGAGGCACAGAGCGACTTTAAACGTGTCGCAACCTCTGATAGGCTAGTTATTATTTAGATCGATTCTGATAAACTTCCCCTAGAGTTAACATTGCCATGAGGCGATATGAGATTATACATTCAGATGCGAAAGGCGATGACCAGCGCCCGAGGCCACCCAACGCGTGCCAGTTACAATTATAAGGAACAAGCTAGATAAAGAGGAAGCTTGGATGGTTCAAAATGCAACATAAAAAAATCAGGGGGCAATGACATCGAAGTCAACCTCGTTGGGTCGGTATGTGGCAAGCCTCCCGGCCAGAACCTCTTGATCAAATTAAAAGATCATGGAGATGTCAAACAGATAATGGTGAAGTCGGAAGAAGCAATTCCCCTCAGCACCAAGCAAGCCCTGAAACTTCATCAACAAGAACAGCAGGCTAAGAGACATGATGAGCAACAAAAAAGCAGAGTGCCAAGCACACGTCCACACAAGTCGGCACCCAAGAGGGCGCCTGGCAAGGAAGCAACCAGCGCCCATGAGGGCGCCTGGCAGGGCGCCAAGCACCAAGGCAGCACCCATGAGGGCGCCTGGCAGGGCGCCAATACTGAAGCAGGCAGCGCCCATGAGGGCACCTGGCAGAGGGCGTCTGGCTTGATGGCGCCTGTCATGTGGGCGCCAGGCAGGAGGTGGTCTGGAAGCAAGTCCTTCGCAAGGGGGCAGCCATTTATACGGTACACACTCTTCCCTTGCAAATTCACTAGCTTATTCTCATACTGACTCGAGCGTCGGAGTGGCTTTGCAGGTACCCCCCGGGCGCTCACTGACCTCCTGCCAGGGCAGCAAGAGACCTACCAACAGCAGCCGACCAAAATACTGCTAGGTACAGAACACGTGTGAATATACCATAAAGCGCAAAGTTCTTTCTCAAAACATTCTTTACCCTTGTTTTGTGTTTTCTTTCATTTCATTATTTACAAGACAATTTTGGTGAGATTCAAGTAATAATTTAAGTCTTAGAAGCATAAATGACTTTATATAAAATAGAGTCATCAAT
This sequence comes from Astragalus membranaceus, assembly GCA_039519185.1. NCBI lineage: Eukaryota > Viridiplantae > Streptophyta > Magnoliopsida > Fabales > Fabaceae > Astragalus > Astragalus membranaceus. The sequence continues at coordinate 23,236,473 of CM076850.1, read as the reverse complement.
CATATATATCATATTTCAACCAACAATGGTTGATTCAAGTGGTAACTGGACTTGGATCCCACTCCAAGGTTTCGGGTTCGAATCTTGGGTGTGGCAAAAACTATGTTGGGAGGGGAGAACCACACGGGCCGGAAAAGCTGGGTACTCGTGGCCAGTCAGGTTCCTCGGCGTAGATTAGTCACCGACAAAGTCGGTGGAAACTACGCACCAATGACATGGTAACCAATATGTTAATATGTCATTTGATGGTCCATCGTACTACTCTATTTCGATGGCTAATATGTTATTTAAAAGATAAGTAAATGCGTGTTGTTTGATAACACACCTATGAGTATCCAAGTTTTTGAAATTTGATATAGATAACCACAATGATAATATCATGTTATTCAACGGTCAGATTGATAAATTTCATTGTCTATATAAAGTTATTAATTGGGGTAAGTCGCTAAATTTGACGCCTGGTGTCAATATATCCTCTCTCTCTCTCTCTCTCTCTCTCTCTCTCTCTCTCTCTCTCTCTCTCTCTCTCTCTCTCTCTCTCTCTCTCTCTCTCTCTCTCTCTCTCTCTCTCTCTATATATATATATATATATATATATATATATTTGTCAAATTTTATAGATTCTTGTTTTACATTAGACAGGGAATTTGTGGCACAGTTACTCCAATGGTATGTTGGCAAAAACCTGCATAAATATTGAATATGCTCCATTTTATTTAGAATCTGTCGATAAGTATATGGACTGAAATGTGGAATAAGGTTTTCCAGTTTTAGAAAATAAGGTTCTGCCGAAGAGGCAAAGACTAAATTGTCCTTGCCCCCAAAACGCGAGGACTAAATTGTCATGTTTGTTAAATCTAGAGAAAGGTTCCAGGCAAGGCCTAAAATGACCAAAAAAATTTTACACTGATCATTTAACGTCTTAAGTCACACATATTACGTGTCACATTATCGGTGTTAATTGACATTTTGAAAGTTGGATGAACAGAGGTGACTAACATGTCTCATCCCTATTTGAAAACATCATAACTAATTTGGGCCTTAAAAAATGTCATGACTAATTTATCTCACAAAAAAATTGTCAGACACCGGTTTGATTTTTACTTAAATATTATTCTTTCACTCTTAATCATCATTGGTTTTGGAAGAGATCGAGAATTCTATCAGAGCACAATGGAGGAGGTGGAGGTCACAAAGGAGAAATGAGAGTAACAGAGGATGGGCCATTCTAGGGATCTTCTCTCTTTAGAGTCTAGACCGTGGTGAGTCTAAGGAAAGGAGAGAGACAAACAAAAAGTTTAGAACTTGCATGCCTCGAATTTTCAAATAGTTTTCTGTTTAGATTCGCACCATCTCCGTCAGAAACTCAATGCCTCAGATTTTCGTTACTTGATCGCAATTTGATTCCTCAAATCGTTATGTAATTCTATAGAAATACTACATACAAAACAACCAAGAGCATTCGCAACAAACAAACCACAATTGAGTTTTTAAATTGGTCTCATGTATACAAGTAGAGCCGTCAATTTGGCCCCAAGCCCAGTCCCATTGGCCCCCAATCAAGCCTCATAAAATTGAAGCCCCCTATTAATGGGGCTTTTTTTAGTCCCAGTCTACACTTTTAAATTTTGGGTATTGCTTTTCCCACACCCCCTCCTACTCGAAACACACCCCATAAGGGTGTGAAAAGACCAAAAGGCCAGGCCAAACCTCTTTTTTTTCACGAATTTTCACCTGTTCGAACACGGGCATTCGAACAGGTTCGAATGACATCGTTCGAGTGTGTTAAATTTTGACTTCACACCCTTTTGGGCGTTTTTCACCTGTTCGCATGAGGTCATGCGAACCTGTTTGTATGACCTCGTTCGAACACATTCAAACGACATCGTTCGAGTGTGTTAAATTTTGACTTCACACCCTTTTGGGCGTTTTTAAACTGTTCGCATGAGGTCATGCGAACCTGTTCGAACAAAGTCGTTCGAACAGTCATAAAACACGTCCTCGCAGCGTCTCACGCGAGGTTATTTTTGGAATAAAATTTGTTAAGGGGTGTGAAAGAGTAGGAGGGGGTGTGGGAAAAGCAAAACCCTAAATTTTTTAGTGGGTTAGGGCCAGGGCTTTGTGGGCTGGCCCCCAAATTTTTTTCTAATTCTTTTCCCACTATTTACACCTTCACTTTCATTCTTTCACCCCCCTTTCTCTTCTCCCTCCCTCTCTCCACCACCTTCTTCTCCCTCTCACCACAACCACCACCACCACCATCACCATCTCCCACTCACCACCACCACCTCTTTTCCCACTATTTACCACTTTCATTCTTTCAGCCCCCTTCCTCTTCTCCCTCACTCCCACCACCATCACCATCTTCCACTCACCACCACCACCACCTCCTTCTCCCACCCACCACCACCACCACCACCACTACCACCACCTCCCACTCACCACAACCTCATTTTCTTCTCACAACTATCACCACCCCCATCACCCACTATCACCACCAACCTCATTTTTTTTCTCATTCTTTTCCCACCCCCACTTCCATTCTTTCACCGCTTCTCCCTCTTTACCCTCACTATCACCACCACCTCCTTCTCCCTCTCACCACCAGTAACAAATTTTTAGGTTTTCAAGACTAACGAATGACAACGGGAGGACTTGTAATTTCCAGTTTTTTTAAGAAAGTAAATAAATTTTTAGGGCTCATGGACTGGCCTAGGTCGGAGCCCACATAGGTGATAGGTCCATGGGTAATTTTCAATTTTGTTGCAAAAACATAAAATTAAGGGCCTTGGGCAGGCCCTGGCCCACTGGGCTTGGGGCCTCTGTGGATTGAAATGTGGGCTTTTGGGCCCATGGGCCTTTTGGCTAATGGGCCATGTGGGCTGGGATTGAGCTGGCCCACATGGGCCAAATTGACGCCTCTAATACACATCACTCATTTATAATTTTTAATGGTAGTACTTATATAAGAACCTCTTCTCTCCAACCTAGAGCTAGAACAAAATTTACTACAAAGGTCCCACTAATAACTTTTTATTATTTTACATTTTAACAATAATTTATACGACATGAAATATTAGTTTTTTAATGAAAAGTAAATGTATGAATCCCTACATCAAAGGAGAGAGTTTCTTCTTCAAAAATTTCATCTCAATAGGTACCCACTTTTCATTCTCCACAATGGGGGTATCTATTAAATTTCAACTCTGAGAGATAAGAAATCCCCTTGTGGATGCTCTAAAATCACAACCCCTATTTTCTCCAGATTCTATTATGCATCATCAAGACTCAAGACCTTTGTCATTTCCAAAACGTTTAGTAGTTGAAGACCCACTTTGCATTTGACCAAAAAAACGTCAATAGAATCAAGCAGTAAATTAACAAGGGGATATCATCTTTGTAGAAAGAATAATAATCATTGTGCATGAACCAGCTAGAGGGTTTTTAGAGTGCAAAAGCAAAAATTTCTTGTCTGACTTCCATACATAGCACAAATCCTAAAGAAACTTGTACAAATCGTGGATAATAAACAGGACTTGGAATACATTCACGTTCTCTAAAGGTGTTCTTCCGTTAACAATCATATTGGCATTGGTAAGATTCCAATAGGTGATTTTAACCATCCATGTAGCTGTTTACACCAGTAACTGTTTACACCAGTACACTTGCTGAACCCTTTTCACCCTTTTCATATTCCAGACCCACACTTATGTGCAAGCTAATAGCCCCATGAACTAGCAGTTTGTAATTCTCTATTGAGAATTATTATCGTGAAATCTGGATATAAAATAGTACCATGAACTTCTCACCAATGCTTCAACATGCAGTCAGAAATTGATGCCTACTCAGGTCCGATACTTTCTCTAACTTCTGTCAGCTTCAGATGGTTGAGCAGAAGGCTGAGGCTGGTCTGAGACAGAAGCACTTGGATTGGGAGGATTTTTTAGCTGAATCAAGATCATAGTCATGTTATCACATCCCTCACCACCAGCTGTTGGTGCCAAGCACCTATCAAATACTTTCTCACAAACCACGGAAAGTTTATTCTCCTGCATGTCATGATTTTATATAAATGTTATAACCATACGTTGTAATTACAACAATCTAAAGTTTGTGTTTAAACTATTATTGGTAAACTGAACCAACGTAACCATAGAAAACTTACAGTCTTTAACTGGCCATGTATGAAATCAACAAGCTGTTGGCTAGACATGCAATCCCTACACACGAGGTATATATAATGGTAAAAGTTAATTACAATGAGAATTCGGAATAACAAAGGAATATATACCATATCTATGGAACTGGCAATAACAACATAGTTTTCAGAGAAATTTGAGCAACCAACCATATCCCATCACAAGCTATCACCAGAAACTCATCATCATCGCAAAGTTCAACCTGTTACAAATAAATAAATTCAATTTGTAGCGAAGAAAGTGGAAAACATGATTAAAGAACATAATACTTCAAGAGATGTCAAAATAAGTATAAAAAATTCAGGCTATAATTTTTCCAGATAAATATTTTTTAATCATGATAACAAAAACAAAACAGAAGCCCCGAGAAAAACATAAGTATAAAATTTATAATTTATAGCACATAATAACACAGCAATACTTACTGAAGTTATGTCCGGATCTGCAGTCACAATCTGCTTTTCAGCAGGTAAATATTTGTTCTGCTTGAATTCCGTATCTCCTGTAATAGAAAGAGATCCATCACAAATACTCAAGACTGGTGAAGGAAATACAAAAATCTGAAGACATCAATTATAAATATTTCAGGAGATTAATAAACTCAACACTTTGCTTTGCTTTAAGAGTTTATGAGCAAAAAACTTACCAATTGCTCTAGACAAGTTCAAACTTCCATTGACTCGTCCAACTTGAATGAAACCACCAGCTCCCAGAATCCTATCTTTCTCAAGCTCAAGGTCAGGCTTGTGATCTTTAGACAAATTGTGTGCCTGCAAATAGAACCTCATGAAATAATAATGCATAGAAATCTTGCCAAAGAGTAGCTGTGACAGGCAGTCAAGGCATCAATTCAAGCATGTGCAATTTTATCAGAATTTCTGAAATAGCACCCTTTATCAACAAGTATCTGCACACTCATTACAAGCTGCACCATACCTATAGCCTATATTACACACCTACTAAAACTAGTGAAGATTTCAAAACTGAAAGAGGAATGGAAGTACCTGCCCCTTCCTTGATAATACACATCTAGAATCACCAGCATTTGCAACAACAAGTTTGTTTCCTCGGATGACAGCCACGCAAGCTGTGCTTCCAGAGTTTGGTCCACTGTAGTCAGAATGAGGTCCCTAATTTACAGCACAACAATTACTCAATTCAAAATAAAACCTTATACAGCAGGGGGATTCAAATGGAATGTAAATCACATCTGATTATTCAGTCCTATTTTTCATATGTAATCACCAAATCATAAATGACCTTCTGTCAAGAGTTGACTTTTAAGATTCACATAAACTCACGGTCATGTCATGGTTCTATCACGGTCATGGTTGTCAAACTCGAGATCCCACCAAAGATCGGGGAGGGAAGTCAATATCATAAATCGTGAGATCGTAACATAGATCGTAAGATCCCACCAAAAAATATGAAAATATGTTTTACTATATAAATATGATGATACAATTAATTAATAGTACAAAAATATGATAATATCATTAGTTAATAAAAGAAAATATATATATATATATATATATATATATATATAATACAAGTAAGAAGTAGATAATTTTTATTTTTTTTGGTATAGGGTGATATTTTAATATGGGCCTATAGTGAAGCCCAAACTGTTTCAGCACGAGTAACCAAAGTAACAAGGGTTTGTCACTTTTAGGGTTTCTTTTAGTGCATAGAGGGCTCTTGGCTCTTCGTTTCATAGGAAACACGCCGCATCTTCGTCTTTGAGAGAATAGGGAGAACCACGAAGACTCGCAAAAACCATCACCACCAGCGTGGGAAAAGAAAATAGATTTCAAGTCACCATAGTGATGATAGAGTAAAACCCACCAACGGGCCTATCTGGCGATTTCTCCACCTCGCCGCCACGTTGAAGGCTGTGAAACGCGTGACATCGTCCGCTCCAATGATCTCCCACGTGAGTTTGGCAATCATGATCACAGTAAACAAGCACCATATTTTCTTATAAGCAAATGTTCGTATATTAGTTGTTCTGTTAGTATTTTCTCCTTCACAAGGGTTTGAACCCGAGTTTTATAACTCCTTCAACTCTTAGCTCCAACTTGAGTAAACTTGTACAAACTCGGTCTGCCTCACTAGTTTACTCACAAGTCAATAAATCAAAGGTAAAACACAATAATCAAGATAAACTTTGTGCAAATTGACTAGACTTTGTATTTTAAGGCCTTAACTCCAATGTTTACATTCTGTGTGAGCAGCTCTGCCACCCAAAGAACCCTCTCTACCTCCGAAGAAACCCTCCTTTCTTCCAACAGGTTAAGGGTACCAACAGCACTAAGGCTGCCCCTAGCATGAACAAGGTCCCTCCACAAACCAGCATCTCATCACGAACCTCGTCTAAGGTCGTCTTCATCTCAAAGCAATGAACCCAGCGCAAATGAGCTTCCTCCATGAACCAATGTCAAAGTACTTCATTTTTTCTCCTTTGTATTGTTGAATGACGTTTTAACCATTCAGGATATTTAGAATGAATCCACATAACTTATTTCACCATTCACCGTTTTTTCCTACATATCACCTTTGTCCAACAACTCTTAACTTGCAATTTTCTGAGTTGTCCCTTATATATGAAACTGGTGGATCATGGTCCTGCTGAGTGCAACATGACAGCCACTTCTAAAACCAGGAAAAACGCTCCTGGAAATAGATCTAATATGTATGGTGGGGGTGGGGGATGGGGGAAGCATGTCTAAAACACAATTTTAAAATTTTTATATTGGATAACCTCCTACAAGTCGTACTCATACACTGCACAAGTTCATGTTACCTATTGGGTTTGACAACCTTGCTTGAAAGTCTAATGTAAACAAGGTAGCAATAAAAAGTTGTACAAAGTAGCTATTGACCACTGTTGTTTAATTTGTAAGCAAGCTACTCCTAGCGAAGACAGTTATGCATATAACTCATATCAACACCAATAGATAACTAGTATGGTGACTGTAGGCTTAAATTTAAATATATTGAAACCTTTCCAACATGCATTTAGAACAATAGAATAAGTCAGAAAAACAAGCAGTGGTGGTGCAAGATGAACAATTTGGGTTCCTTAGTTGTTACCTCCTCAAAAGCCCACTCGTCAACACGGTCATTGGCTTCACTACTCCTGGGAGACCATATAAACCCCTCTAGCATTCCAGACAACTTTTCTATTTTATCTCCCAAGACTGCTAATTCTCTCCACCCTCTTTGTCCGCGCATCATCTCATCCATTCTGCCTCAATATGAAAGAAAAAGTATATATATTAAAGACATAATTTGGACAGAATTTCTAAACTCCATATCTTTATCTCCATTATTGGTCATATCTTTTAAGCTCCAAATGGGAAACTGATTTAAACCATGAAGGAAAAGAACTGTAAGTAAAAAGTAGCTCCATAAAAATGACTCCATTCAGGTCAGGTGGTAACACTTCTAATTTTTCAACAAGCACAAAGGTTCTCACATGCATTGGTACGTGTGCCACTTTAAATTCCATATTGATGAATTTTTTCATTATTTCTCATTTTGAGATGTATTTGCGTAAAAGATAGGATACAGAAACACAGAGATGAAGACATGAACAAATAAGTTTTATAACTTTTAATAATTCAAGGAAATGGAGGAAATAGAGAGAAGAAAATCTTTTTAAAACTATTTGTAACTGCCCACAACTTCTTAGTTTCCAGCTATATTTGTATCTTCTAAGAGACCATGATGTTAATAGCCCCTGGTGGACATAAAGTAGACAGATAAGGTAAATCATTATTTGCAACAGTTTGACATTTCGTACCACAGGCTTGAGGCTAGGCCTGTTAACGTTCTACAAATGGACACCTACCCTATTATCTCATCCCGACTTTCATTAGAATCGAGTACGATTAATAAAACTCAAAAGAAAAGCAATAAACAAAATTACCTGAGGAAAGATTTCTTTAGAGATGTGCCTATATCTCCGGCTAAGTAAGCTTCGTGCTTAAGCACCTGCTGGTGTAGATACTTTGCACAGAATTTTGAAACAGCTTTACCTGCAAATTAGTAAATATTGAGGATTATAAAACTAGATGTTAGGCATGCTACACGTTTCAACCACATCACTTTAATTTGAAAGGATTTAAGATTTATACACATCTCACGGTCCTCAAGGGAGCTATATAATCAATACTAACTGAGTCTTGAATTGGCCAATAGTAAAAATGTAAAATACAAATGAAGTACACATACATGGACCAAAAAGAAAATATTTTCCCTTGTTTCCCTTTAAAATGGCCAGCAGAACAAAATACGGAAATTGCAAACAAAAATTCAATAGGAGAAAAAAAAATCTAGGTGCGAAGTAGATTGGAAAGGCATTTCTTGTAATTCAAATCTGACACTCAAATAGAGCCAGTTTGGATTAGCTAAGAACATATGGGAGCATTTTACTTGAGATAAGCATTTGATTCCTGATGTAGAAAAAATCCCTTAATAAGTTTATAGGTGCTTATGGAGAAGTTGGATACAGAGCTGCTCATATTATTAAGTGACATTTGGTTAAGGGAAATACAGAGCTGATAAAGTCCTATAAAAGAAAATGAAAACCTGATCAGTAACACAAAACAGACAATTGTTGATTGTATGTTAAATGGTAAAAGCCACCCATACTAAGGTGGGTTCCAAAGAAAACTTCAAAATGAGCATGGTGATAAGCACCCCAACACTTATGGTGTTATCGGTTGTGAGAAGAAACTGAGAAGAGAGAAAAAAGTGAGAAAGAGTGTGAGAAGAGAGAAATATATAAGAAATAGATGAGAAATAGAGTAGATTTGAGATATTGATTAATATAAGAGAAAAAAGAAGAAATGGAGAAGAAAGAAGTATGATACCCTTAAAACAATAAAAACTAGCTTTTGTTTGCTAGCTAGTAGGGGTACTATAGTAAAGTAATAAAAACACTCCCTTCTCCCTCTTGTTTCTCACCAGCTTTGGAGTGAATGATTTTTGGAGGGGGTCACATGTTTTTTTATTCTCTTCCTACCAATCAAAATGAATTTACTCTCTTTCTTCCCAACTTGTCTTCTTCTTCACCCTCTCTTCCCTATTTCTTGCCTACCAATCACACCCATAGGAAACCCGCCCTTAAGAGCTAATTGTTAAGGAAGGAGAACCAAGTCACTTAAGTACCCACCAGTGTTGTCGATGGCGGATGGCGGTTTATGGCGGAGACCCAAAAAACCGCCATAAACATATGGCGGATGGCGTAACGGCATATGGCGGACGCCATGGCGGACGAATTTTATAAAAAATTAAAAAATATATATACTAATACACATACAAAAAACACTAAAAAAATTTTAAAAAAATCAAAAAGCCTATCAATAAATGTCAAATTGTCATAAGCAACTAAGAACCACTTCAAATTAGTCTCCATCAAATTGTCATGAGCAACTAAAAAGTAAGAACCACTTCAAATTAAGTTTAAGACATCAGTTCTGTTGGAACTGGAAGTTGCAGCGACACATGGCACCGAAGCTTGGGAGGAATTTGGTTGAGACATATTCTACAAACTAAGATTAAAATAGAACAGGAATAAAATTTAAAACAGAACAGATGCATTAAAACAGAAAAAAAAACTAAAACAAAAAGAACAGATGCATTAAAACAATGTGTCAAAAAAAAGCATAAAAACAAATAAAACAAAAATAAAAAAATAAAACAAAGAGAGAAAAAAAAAAGTGTATGCGAAGGAAAAAAAGCATGCGAATTGCGAACAGAAAAAAAAAGAACCTGCGATGATGATGATGAGCTGCGATGCGAACGAAGCGAGAAGAGAGTCAGAGACGGCTGTGAACCTGGTCGCCGTCGCAGGCGCAGCTGGTCGCGTCACCTCCTTCGCGCCTGCTGGTGGAGACTGGAGAGAGAAGAACCAGTCAAGGGAGAAGAAGCAGTAGACAACTGAGAAGGAAATGGAAAACAGAGGTAGAGGGAGAGAGAAGCGTGTGAGAGAGAGACTGAGAATTGGAGAGCGAGAGTGAGACGAGAGATGCGAGAAATAATTAGGGTTTTGGTTATTTAACCCTTTGATTCGGGTCGGGTAGTCGGGTTACGTCCCAAACCCTTGTTTTTTCTTAAATTTTTCGTAGAGTCCTCCATAGCTCGTCATTCCGTCACAGGCGCCACGCTCATGGCGGCCGCCATGGCGGCCGCCATGGCGCCTCCGGCGACACACTGCCATAAATCCGTTTTTTCAAGGCGGTGGTTTGGAAATCCGCCACGCCATAGCGCTATGGCGGCGCCATGGCGGTTATTTGACAACACTGGTACCCACCTACCATTCCATACTACTTGATGTGGAACTTCGGCACCCCATAACACCCAAGACCCTATCATAGCACCGCCCCTGAGAGCCGATGACCTTGACGGCTGCACTCCACAACACTTCACTGAACTTCCTCATGGGTCAGAACCCTACATGGGTAGCCTTCTCCAAGACATTGGCAACCAGCTCCAATACCAATTGATAAGCACCCAAGCACTTAAGAAACCTCCCTCAAAGGCTACTATTAAAGGGGGAGAATCAGGCCACTAAGTACTTTACTGAGCATCAAATACCAATACTACTGGATGTGGGACTTAGGCACCCCATAATACCAAAGTCCCTATCACATGGACATGTTACAAAGATATTATTGAAAACATAAAGAACATATACCAACCTCCATGGCCATCATAAACACCAAAGTAAGATGTGGACTCGTCCAAGTATGGATGAGCTGCATGCTGGTAAGACATATAGAAGCATTAAAACTCATATGCACCATTGAATAGTACAAAAGAATTAAGGTAGACCAAGCATGACGAATCTGCATCATATTTATTTTATCATCACTTCCAAAAAGAAGGAACTTCTCATCATCACTTATCACTAGAAGATGGAAAGTTCCGCATCTAAAAAATTGAAAGATTATTATTTATATTTGCATATTCATACCAATAGCTGAATGAAATAATTTCCATTACTGTACTGCACTTGAGTACACCTTATTACCTTTGCTTCTTCATTGTAGCATATTAATAATGAAAACAGTAATCTATACAGAAGAGAGTTTAAAGGACACACGGTAAATATAAATCAGTTTTACACTGACATCCATGAGAGCCCGCAATATTGCCATGTTAGTCATTTTTATAACTGTATCTTAAAATTAACTGCAAAATAGTGGACTCTCATTGGATGTCAGTATTCTTATAACTGCATCTTAAAATTAGCTGCAAAATAGTGGACTCTCATTGAATGTCAGTATAAAATTGATTTACACCAATAGTGCATGCCTTATAATTTAACAGAAGATACTGCTCCACTGACAACATTCTCAGTTAATTGTGCAAAATAACAAAATCAGGTTATCAGTCACTATTATGTCAACCTAGCTTAGGACTTCCCTCCAAGTCGTTCTTAAATAGTATTGATAGTAAACCCACAGTACTTTTCTACAATTACTTCCCATGTATGCAGTCAAATAACTGTGATTGACAGCATGACACAACATACCACATCAAGAAACACTAGGTGTATTGCTTGTGGAAAGCAACATACAAAAAAGTAAGTGGCACCACATGATTTAAAATAAAAGAGTAGTTACAGCATCTTCCATAGAAGTACGCCAGCCCTGCATGGAAGACAAACCAAAGCGAAGCCTGTCGTTCTCACCATCTTCGGAGGTCTTCTCTGTTTTTGGGGTGCTAAGATATATCCCCATATCAAACTGCAATAAAAAAACACCATTGAATCACCAGAACACTACGTATCAAATCATCATGTTACATCTGCGAAGGAAACTGCACATCAATAATAAGTGCGTGCATGGAAATCCATTATTTCAAATGTACATTTGAGTTCAATCAATCCATTGAAGTATCTCTAACTGATTTCCAAACACACAAAAACTCATCCAAATAAAAAACAGTCAAATCTAACCATATCTGTGAGCAATTTAGCATGCGATGCGACTCTACATGAAACCAGACATTCTAATTCTAATAAATTAGATAAAATAAAATGTTTCAATCGAAGAAACAGATGCATCCAAATCCAATGCATCAGGATGAGATAGAATGAGAAGCTTGAACGATACGAGTCAAACTTGAAATCAATATGCAATACTAGTTTAAAACAATGAGGATCAATCAAGCAGAAGACAGAATTGAAAGTAAAACAAATCCAAGAGCTGAAAATCACAATAATCATCATGATCAGATCAATCATCACAAGCCACAAACAGCATCAGCAATAACATAACGAGCAATAATGAATAAGCGCGATGAATGAAAAAGGAAATTGAGGAATTAGGGTTTGATGGAACACTGACCCGTGTCCGTAGAGTGGAATCGGAATCGGAATCGGAATCGGAATCGGAAAGGGAAAGAGCGAGTTTGAGTGTGCGTGTGACCGTGTGAGTGTGAGCGAGTTTGAGGTGATTTTTTTGATCAAAGAGAGCGGTGATTTATCTGTGAGCCTGTGAGGAACGGAAGAGGAGAAAAATAAATAGAAAGGAAATACTGTTTGTTTTTCGTTAATCCAGCGGCTGGCACGCGCCTCTCATCATACCGTCTCTTTTCATTTTTTTTAAATAAAAATAAATTGTGCGTTTAATTGGGGTGGTTCTAGGGTGAAAGTATGAAAGAGCAAATTAAATCTTTCACCGGTGAAACACTAAAATTGACTGTTGGATATAGTATAAAAATTCATCAATGGTTGAGATTTAATATTGGTTGATTCAATCTTAACCATTCATAGCGTTTTAAACAATATCCAATGGTCAATTTTAATGTTTCACCGGTGAAAGATTTAATTTGCTATTTCACCCTAGAAGCACCCGTTTAATTGATATTGTGGGATAGTGTAAAAATTTTTGGTAGTTTTTTTTTTACCCCCCTCTTAAATTATCTACCCCAAAATGACCAAACAGACGAAACTACCCCTTAAATTCACAAAATTTCCAGAAATACCTTAAATCCAGATAAATTCGGAAGGCTTTTTTTTATTTTCGGGAAATATTGCATTTTACGGTATTTCCGGAACACATTTTACATTCCGGAAATACCGTAAAATGAGATATTTCCCGAAAATCAAAAAAACAGTCTTCCGGATTTATCTGAATTTGAGGTATTTTCGGAAATCCCTCAATATTGTCTTTCGGATTTATCTAGATTTGATGTATTTCCGGAAATCTCTTAAAATTGCCTTCCGAATTTATCATATAATATGGTGTTTCCGGAGTGCAAAAATAAAAAATGAAACATTTATTTGATTAATTAAAAATGTCTTTTACATTGATTTAAAATAACAGATTGCAACAACAAACAAAACGAAAACATAATAGAAACTACTGAGATGGTGGAGTGAAACGACGAAGGATCTCAGCGACGGTCCTTCTGGTTTCGACGTATAAATGCAGATAACCTTTTCATTTAAAGATAACATGAATGGCAATCATGGCTTGGACGCCATCGTCGTTGTTGACATCCATTGCAGACCAGTGCACACGTCCATTAACCCAAGCTGGTTTCCGATAAATTATACTAGTTATTTCATGCTCGTCTCCCTCCGGCTGCACCTTACGCAGTAGTCTCTCTTTCAGGGCAGCGAATGTTATGCTGTGTTTTAACGTACACTGGAACGTGTCTCGCCCCTCGAAACAGACATCATCATCTTCGTCGATGATGATGCCCTGATGATCAATGAGGCCCTGATTAGTAAAAATGATAGTGAGGGAAGACTCTTCGTTGGCCATATCCATCATCATTTTGTGTTGTGTGTATGAAAGAAGTGAAACCCAATGGGTCTATTTATAGGGAAAATCTGAAACCCTAAAGTGAATTTCCACCGTTGGATGAAAAGTGGTCGGCAAAATCTAGACCGTTTAAAGTGTCGGCAAAATCTAGACCGTTAAATAAAAAATTCGTGGAATAAAATTTAATATAATATAAACTCGTGGAATAAAATATAATATTATATAATACAATCATTGAATGGAAATGTAATCAACATCAGCTGGGAGGGTCGATGCAACATGATCTGGAACAAAAGAACATCATAACTGTACCCGTCTAAGGTACAGATATAACCACGATCTAGCTTCAGTTGAAGCATATGCACCCCAAGTAGGATGAATAGGAGGTACTGGACTAGTAGCGTTCAACATAACCCGAACCCAATGATTCCCATGGACAAACCCAACACAGAACAAGCGGCTCTGACTAGGAACATAGGCTCCTCTCAAAGGGAAGAATGTCAATGACCCACCATCATGAAGAGACAACATAACAAGGGCTATTTGATATCTAGTCGCTATAACATGTCCCATGTCAGGCATCGACATCCACTTCTCAGGAGGTTGAAAGTCTTGTGGGAGAGCAACTAATGATTCCCTAACTGTCTGAATGTTGTTACCCATCATCTCTGAGTATTGAAACCAATTTGAGTCCATCTCCCTTAGAGTCTAGGATGGAGAGAGCAGCTAGGCATGTCCAGGATGTCTATGATAGTCTTTTGGCAGTCGACGGCATTCTTGGGGATGTCTATGATAGTCTGTTGGCTGCTTTACAGCTTTTGGACATTTAGTTGTATTATTTTTTGTATTTTTACTGTATTAATACTGATTATCATTGTTTATTAGTTTAGCAAGTTTCGTTACATTTAATTATTTCGCATAAATTTTTTTAATTTTAAAAAAAATATTTTTTAAAAATTTCCGGAAATACACATATTTCCGGAAGGCGGAAATATGTGTTTTCCCGAAATACCTAAAAAGAGGTATTTCCGGAAAACACATATTTCTGCCTTCTGGAAATATGTGTATTTCCGGAAAGTTTTAAAAAATATTTTTTTTACGAAAAACTAGGGGTATTTTGGGGATTTATGGTAAAATGGGGGTATAGGGTCCAATGGGGGGTACAAAAAAAACAGCCAAGATTTTTTTATACTCTCTGACCTAATAAGAAATCATACTTATATCACTTTTAAGTTGAAGGGTTTAATTGGTATATATTGTTGCAGTAAAAAATTTACACTATCGACCGGTTAAAAATCATAGTACAAGTGATTTTTAAGGTAGTTAAGATAAGATCAAACAATTTTTATGTTGTATTATTTAAAATTCGATGACATTGGAAAAAAATATCTTATACTAATTATGTATATAAATTAACTTCTAAGTTGAATAGGATAAAAGTAAGAAATTTTTGCGATGTTCTAATTTTGGATTAATTGTCGTTATAAAACATCCATACATTATCCGTGCATACAAATTAAATCCATAGAATTTTATATGGGTTTAATTGGTGGTCAAAAAGTAAAATAAAATAGAAATTTAATTGTTATCCACAGCCTATATAAAAAGTATTTACACTGATAACCAATCACAAATCACGATTCAAATGTCTTTTCATGTAGTTGAAAGAGACCGACTAATAACGTGTTAAATTACACTTCGTTGACAACGTAAAAAATTTTTATAAGGGGTAAGAATTTTTTTTGACTCCATTTATAAGGAGTAAGAATGGAGTAAGAATTTTTTTATAAGGGGTAAGAATTTTTTTATAGGCAAAGAAAGGAATACAAGAGCTAAAAGGCATAATATTCAACTCCCAAGAACAAAGAAAGAAACAAGGATCAAAAGGGAGCAAGAAAGATCATTATTAGAAGACACCTCGTGAGAAGCACCACCGGTGCGTGAGAAGATCAACTAATAACGTGTTAAACTACACTTCGATGACGACGTAATTTTTTTTATAAGGGGTAAGATTTTTTTTGACTCCATTTATAAGGAGTAAGAATGAATGCTACGTATAGAATCTATTCTTTATAAGGCTGGTTGAATTTTCAGCAATAATCCCACCCATTTAAGGGGTAGTGATAGGCAGCAAGCGCATGGTTCTATCTAGTAGTAAAAGAGTATCGATCCACAGGGACTTATATGACTACCAATCTCAAATTTGATGATGATTAGCTAAAAAGAAAGATTTAAGTAGAAGGAATTTTTGTTGGTTTTAAATTCAGAATTATAAATAATCTCGGGTTATTAGTTTCATCACAATGATGAGAAACTCATGCAATTCTTTAGACCATTCACCAACCCATAAAAGTAATGTAAAATTCTAAAGGCAAGGTAACAAATGTAATCATAGTCTCCTTTCAAAGTAAAATGACGTGTTTTGATCTACTTTTCAATCCTATTTTCATGGTTGAAAGTTAGCAAATCCCTTTAAGAACAACACCTTTTAAATGCCTCAAAGGAATTAAGATTATTTTCATATCTTAATTCTCTTGTCTAATTTCATAGGTCAAACATAGAATTTCACCTTTCGGTACTTCACTCTAATATTAAAAATCAGATTTAAGAACAATGAAATTAGATTAGAATTACAAAACCATTGGAGTGGAGAATAGTTTTTGGGAATTACTAGGGACCTATCATTGGATTACTCCCAACAACCCAAGACTTTGTATCTACTCACTCATATTCATAATATAAATTGCAATAAGATTAAATGACATGAAAATAATTTACTGGAATGTAAATGATTGAAGAATAAAGGTGCAGAAAAATAAAGACAGAAATGTAGAAGTGCAGAAATATAAAAGAGAAGAAATTAAAGAACAAGAATATAAACATGAAGTAGAACAATTCTATAACTTTGAGCAAGAAATTACAAGGGGGGAATGATGCATAGCACTCAGAATTTTGTGCTATTTATAGGTCTAGGATCATCAAAGATGTTTAAGATCAATTACAAGTAATGAAGTACAAAATATAATAGCTTTGGAAGCTGAAACAAGCACACCGGTCGTGCTCCACAGCGCACCAGTCGTGCTTGTTGCTGAGCGCGCCATTTGAACTTCCAATGAGCCAACTACCATGCACCGGTCGTGTTTCTCACGCACCGGTGGTGCTTCTCATGCGGTGTCTTCTAATAATGATCTTTCTTGCTCCCTTTTGATCCTAGTTTCTTCCTTTGCTCTTGGGAGTTGAATATTATGCCTTTTAGCTCTTGTATTCCTTTCTTTGCTCCATAATTGCCCTGAAAACGAAAATAAAGCAAAAGGTAGTAAAATAACTCTAGAATGACACTCAAATAACAAACAACTTACTTAAAACAAATACTAAAAAGAAGACTAAAATGGACTTATCAAACTCCCACATGCTTGAACCTTTGCTTGTCCTCAAGCAAAACCATAAAATCCACTAGGCCAATCTTCGAAATTTCTTCAAATTCATGCAACGACCTTGAGCAAACCAGTGGTATTATTCAGCACTTATTAGTTTGAGACTTACTAATTGGGCTTTTTGTGAAATACAAGACAAGTTTGAGGTATTACCACATTTTGACCCAAAGGCAACGCTGAAAAACCGTTGCATAAAACCAAAAAACCGTTGCCCTAACTTTCGGCAACGGTTTTTTGTCACCAAAGGCAACGCATACCTAAAACTGTTGCTATTGATAACTTAAACGCAACGGTTTTCATTTGTACGAAATGGCAACAGTGTAAAACCGTTGTAGGATATGGCAACAGTTAGAAACCATTGTCATTGATGGCAACAGTTAGGAACCGTTGCCATTGATGGCAACAGTTAAAAACTGTTGCCGTTGATGGCAACAGTTAAAAACCGTTGCCGTTGATGTGATATCAGTTTCTATCATTTTCTATTTTGATGTGATATCATTGCTATCAATAACATAACCAAAAAACTGAAGGTTTATGTACCAAAAATAAACTGAAACTAAAATTTTGAGATAAGGTTTGAGAATATATTGTATTTTAAACAACATAAGTAAATACAAAAAAAGTTTATCCTAATTATATTACAACTACAATAAAACTAATCATATTAAGAACTGATCTTAGTTGCACAACTACAAATATAAAACCATATAATATAATAATTGTGAGAGTAAAAAAGAAAGAAACAAATGGAAACAGATCAGAATTTTGCTCGCTTGCTGAATTTCCTTCAGTAATTTCATCTCAGCAACAATCCAACACTAGCATTCCACTTCCTACAAAAACACCCATAAAAAGTGAGCAACCCATATATAAAACAAAATGGAGGTCATATCTTATGCTTCAGATAAAAATATGGAACTAGATTTATAAAAAAGCCTTTGAACTCTAATTTTTTGTCTAGTTACATGTATGAACTTTACTATCATTAACAAAATGTGCAAACCATTTTAACAGACTTGAAATATAACATTTTGCCATATCAGAGAAAAATATTGAAGTTGAAGGTTTTGATAAATTGGAAAAAAAACAAAAAGGAAAAGACATGCAGAGAAAAGGAGAAGAACATTGAACTCACAACAGTCTTGGCATTGGCAAGAGCTTTTGCAAGTAATTCAACAGTTGATAAACCAGAGTTATTCAAAAGCTCTTTAGCAGCAGATTTGAATGCGGGAATCACACTGCATTCGTGGCACATATGTTAACAACAAAGGACAGTATTGAACATAGAAAATAAGAAAATAACAAACATACCTATCAGACACTTGAGTAATCATTTCAGCAGCTTCTCCACCAACAGCTTTAGCAATCTGATCTGCCTGAGGAGCAGACACATGTTCAAATTTCACACCTGCTTCTCTTTCTATTTTGGAAACATTTGACCTTCTGGGATCATAAAGCATAACAGCGACTCCAGTATTGCCTACAAAACGAAACCAAAGAATATAATCTAAAAGCTTGATAACACAAATAACAATTCCTTTACTAACAAATGGCCAAATTTCAAAAATACCTGCTCTTCCTGTCCGTCCAGATCGATGGATATAAGCTTCTACATCCCGTGGGGGCTCACACTAAAAACAAATACAATTCAGCATATCAGATAAAAACACATAACAAATAATCAATTATATCATACCATATATTATATATGTATAAAAGTACCTGGAACTGAACATCATTAATGTCTAGACCTCTGGCTGCAACATTGGTGGCCACCAGTGTCATGAATTTTCCAGACCTAAAATCAGTCAAAGTAACCTGCAAGGAATGGGGAAACAGTTCAGAGTAAATAAAAAAACAAGAATGGCAAGCAGCCAGACTAATACTACAAAAATAATCCATAAGCAAATATACTAGCCCAAAACAAAATCAATCGTTTCAGGACAGACAACCCTTGCAACATCAGCTGAATGAAGATTACCAAGATCAAGAAGGGCATCAAAAATTATAGCTTACCTCTCGTTGTGATTGTTGTATGTCACCATGGAGAGCTCTGGCTCCAGGCAACACTCCAGCAAGCTCAGAAGCAGACTCCTTTTTCTCAGTAAATATGATTGTCCGGCCTCCACTGAAACAAAACCACATACGAAAAATCCATTTTGAAGAATCTGAACGCATCATCTTATGAAATAGAAATCACAAAATGAATGGTAAAAAGAATTACCTGCTATAACAGCGAATAACATCAGGGATAAGCTGTGACCTGGCAGCACTATTTCATGGAAGGATAATATGCCTAACATTGGTACTAGCCTTCATTTTCTCATTCCCAACAAGGTCGACAGTTTTCTTATCACGTTTAAGAAATTTCATAGAAAGCTGGCATAAAAAAATATATTGTTGGACAAGGTAGAAGACCATTTGAATAGCGTATAAGCAGCATAAACAGTTATTTTAAAACATAAAATGGTCAACAGGGGCATACTTGTTTAACCCAGTCTGGCATAGTAGCACTGAAAAGAAGTGTCTGAACTTTAGTAACATCTGCTACCTTACCTGCAAAAATAAAATATAAAACCATTGTGATACCACAGACATATTACAAATTACAAATCAAAAAATAGACAAGAAATATAACCTAGAATCCTTGACTGATATCAAGTGCAAGGTACCACAAATTAGAAAATAAAAAAGCCAATAGGATATTGACAATTTAAGGGCATTTGGTCTACTCGAGCAAATCTTGAGGCAGAAGCACCTGTGTCATGTGCTTGCTTAAAAGACCTTAGAAAATCAACTACTTTATCTCTATAAGCTGTTTTCAACTTAGTTTCTTTGGCCTTTCAACTTAGTTGCTTAAATGACTAATGACTAATACTAAAAAAAATTAATAATCACCTTTATGCGATCAGGTGTTCCCACAACTATATCAACACCTCTCTTGAGCTTCATCTCTTGAGAACCATACAGAGCTCCACCATATAAACAGCAACAAGACAATCCCAATGACGAACCATAAACTTCAAAATCTGCATGCACCTAAACTCACAAATAAAATACAGTCAACAATACATGAATAGAAGAGAGAAGAGAGATTGGGATTTGGGGATTAATCAAAAATTTCAATCAAACAAACAGAAATTGGGGATTTCACAGAAATTAGGGTTTACCTTCAGTAGTTCAGCCCGCTTCTGCTTCACCAGTTCACCTTCAGTTCGTGGCTTTTGTAGTTTTGCTTCACCTTCAGTTCTGCTTCTGCTTCTGCTTCATTTTCACAGAAATATTGCGCAGAAATTTTGGCTTCTTCCTCACCTTCACAGCGCACGGGAAGAAGAGAGAAGAGGACCGACGATTGAAGAGAGAAGAAAGTCAGTCGTGCTGCGTGGGTGGTTTGTGGTCGTCGCGCAGCCGCAGAGGAAGAAGAGAGAAGAGAGAGTCGGTCACTGAGAGAGATGAAAGCGCTGAGAGTTGAGAGAAATGAAAGCGAAGAAGCGAAGATGAAACAGAAGAGAGCGTGTTCAATTTTTTTATTTTTTAATAATTGTTCCTGTGGCAACGTTTATTAACTGTTGGCTAAAGCTTAAACAAAAAAACGTTGCCATAGACCTTATGGGAACGGTTTCCAGTCGTTGCCAATAAAAAAAATTAAAAAAAAAAATGAATCAGCAACGGGTTCAAAAAACCGTTGCCATTGTTGGATAAGGCAACGGTTTTTTGGCTTTGCAATTTTAGGCGTTGCCATAGGGTCTAAATGTTGTAGTGACTCTAGAATGAAACTCAAATAACAAAACAACTTACTTAAAACAAATACTAAAAAGACGACTAAAATGGACTTATCAAACTCCCCCATGCTTGAACCTTTGCTTGTCCTCAAGCAAAACCATAAAATCCACTAGGCCAATCTTCGAAATTTCTTCAAATTCATGCAACGACCTTGAGCAAACCAGTGGTATTCTTCAGCACTTATTAGTTTGAGACTTACTAATTGGGCTTTTTGTGAAATACAAGACAAGTTTGAGGTATTAGAACATGAAGTTTGAATTCAATGTCCACATTGAAAACCATTTCCCTAGCATTCTTAAGCTTGGGTCCTCCATTCACTAGACGGGGTCTCAAATGAAGGTCTTTATACGCTGGACATTCAAGTAATTTATTTCTTTGATTTCACTTGTAGGCCAACCACTTTTCCAAATTTTTGAACTTTTCAAACTGAACTAAAGTGGTCAACCCTTTTTTCCTTATATATTTTTTTCTTTTTCTTTTCTTAATATATAAAAAAGGAAGGGGGGAGGAGACTCGCCTCAATACTTCCCGCGCAATCTGCTGCTGCTAGGTTGAGGAAAGACTAAACCCATTTCGCCCAGGAAGTACTAACACCAAAAACCTGTCTTAAGAGTGTGTGTGTGTGTGTGTGTGAGAGAGAAAATCCAAGAAGCAACAACAAACAAACAGTTATACTATTTTACTAGGCTGTCCACCTAGATGGATGCTATGAAACTCAAAAAAAAATACCCAAGAAAGGCCTTAAAAGCATGCTTAGGATTTTCACAAAGTTTTGTCACATGGGAGGATAAGGAAATAGGCTCAAAGCAAACACAACAAACTTAACTACTTGAAAAGAAAGGACGAGGTAGCCCCCATGCTTGGACCAAACATTGTCCTCAATGTAAAACAGAATAAAATATATGAGAGGGGTAAGAAAGCTCACTTTGACTAGCATTTGTAGCTTTTCTTCTTATTCCAATAAAACATAGGTAAACCTGTGGGTTGACTCCCACGCAGCGCTCTATTAACGTCACTAGCTTGACGCTTGTCTTTCATTACTTCAACCTGGATCTTCTTTCGCAAGAGGAGCTGATTTTTTTGCAACCAAGGCTTCAATGCCCAAGTTTTCAAAGGGAGGTTTTTCATCCAACAATTTGTCATAAGCTTGGGTTTTCTCAGCCACATTTTTATTCTTGCTTTCAACCCATCATTTGGAAATGGCTCTAAGATGCATTCTTCCACACAATGATCTATTATATCAACCTTGCAATAAGAATCCTCAAGAAAAGGGCTTTTCATAAGGTTAGCAAAATCAAACTCAATTTTCTCCTTACCCACATTAAGAGCAAGTTTACCATGTTTAACGTCAATGATGGCCCCAGTTGTAACAAGGAAAGGTCTCCCCAAGAGAATTGGAACTTGGGAGTCCTCTTCCATTTCCAACACCACAAAATCAGCCGGTATAAACAATTGTCTTACCTTGACAGGAACATCCTCTAAAATTCCAGTCGGGTATCTTATGGAACAGTCTGCTAATTGCAAGGTCATCTTTGTGGGTTTGAGTTCACCAATGCCTAGTCTCTTACAAATGTATAGGGGCATTAGACTCACACTAGCTCCTAAATCACACATGGCTCTCTCAATACTCTCACTCCCAATCACACATCAAATGGAAAAATTTCCAGGATCTTTCAGCTTAGGAGGCAATTTATTTTGGATGATAGCACTACATTCTTCTATCAAAGCGATTATCTCATTGTCATCTATTTTTCTTTTCTTAGACAAAATCTCTTTCAAAAATTTAGGATAAGATGGCATTTGAGACAAAGCTTCATTGAAAGGAATGTTCATGTAGTGCTTTTTCAAAAGATCCACAATTTTTTTAAATTGACCCTCAACTTTGGATTTGGCTAATCTTTGGGGAAAAGGGTATCGATGGTTTTTATGGTGGTGGCGAGACATAGGGTTTTTCTTTTTCTTCTTCTACCCCCTCAGTTGATGATTTGTCTTTTTCACTCTCGTTTTTCTCATTACTACCCTTAGGTTCCTCTAATTGTTTCCCATTTCTCAAAATGACAGCTTTTATTTGTGCCTTAGGATTTGATTCAGGTTGTCCAGGAAATACACCGGAGGATTTAGAGGATGAAGCAACTTGTTGAGCCACTTGAGTGATTTGATTTTCAAGCATTTTGTTGTGTGTGACTATGGAATCAACCTTTGATGTTAACTTGATAAGAGTGTCATTTTCAAGCATTTTGAACTCTTCATTTTGCTTAGTTTGAGTTAACACAAAGTTTTTTAACACAGTTTCCAGGTTGGATTTTTGAGGGCTGCTGAAAGCCTTTTGATTTTGAAAACTAGGGGGTGTTCTAGCTAATGGTTGAAAAGAGGGATTAGGTGGAGGATTTTTATAAGAAAAATTTGGATGATTTCTCCACCCAGGATTATAAGTATTTGAAAAAGGATCCCCTTTTGAGCATTGTTGAAATAATTAGGTTGCTCGGTGACCACACCATTAACAGATTCCCCTAATTGCCAATCAGCTGCCGTATGACCACTTATTAAACTTTTGGAACATGTATTTTTAGTAATAACATTGAAATTAAAAGTGAAATTAATTGGAAATTAAGGGATAAAACAGATGACGAATATTTGGAATTGCTGCTAAATGAATTTTGTTATAAACAGGTTGAAGTATTGCATGTTGTGTCATGACTGTGTGATAAATGGCTTCAGGTTTGTAAAGAGGTGAGACCTGGAATAATGGATGAAGAACTTTCATTTGCATATAAGAATTTTGGTAATGCTATGCATTATTTTCCATGATTCATGTTTTTGATAGACTAAGCTAAGCTAAAAATCAGAACTAGGGGTTGCAAGGAAGAAGATGACAAATAAAAACTGCATAGATTTTTCATTGCCCTCTCCAAGGGAAAAATAAGCTTAAATAGCTAGGGTTCTCAAACTACTAATCAGCAAAATGGGCCATGGGCCTCAGCAACACAACATAATAAAAAGCTAAACAAATAAAAACATAAAAACATCAGATTACTAAATACACCTCAGTATTTCTATTTGAAGTCCTTGAACCAACTAGGCTTTTTAATTTGTCTTTTGGGCCTATCAGTTTTTATATATGATTATCTAATGTTCCTTTAGTTATTAACTGAAGTGTGTTGTGCAAGGTTTTTTTGATAATGAGGGTGGAAAACACAGCTCCATGTTGAATTTTGCAGGCTAAAGGCCCTTTGCTCATTCCTCTCTCTGTTCTTATTTCTTGATCTGTGTGTTTGGTTTCTTTCAAATTTTTATTCTAATTTTGTTGTCTTTGTCTTCTCTCTCTCTCTGTATTAATCTTTCGATTTACAAGGTACTTTTGACTAAAGATGGGCCAATTTCAGGCATTGATCATTGGTCCAGCTACGCCTTTTTTTCTACCTCGGTGTTTTCTAGAGTATTATGCTATTTCTGACTTTGCATTCTTTAATATAGATTTGTGTGAAGTATATTAAGGAAAAAGGCCTTCTTGATTATTTTCCACTCATCTATAACTGGACTCAATAAATGCTCTTTGTCTATATTTATTGGAATGTTACTCCATGGGTTTTTTTTACCCCCATCATCTCCCTATCTACCCCCACATAAAAGTGAAATCCGAAAATACCCCTGCCCAATTTTCAATTCGCTCGGATTTACCTTCATTTGAGGAAAATCTGCTTTGTTATTTTTAAAGTCGGATTTACCTCATATGGGGGTGCCCAATAGGTAAATCCGAATTCAAAAATAACAAAGCGGATTTATCCTACCTGGAGGTAAATCCGCTTTGTTATTTTGAAAATCGAATTTACCTAGTGGGTACATAAATCCGATTTCCCTAAAAAAAGTGAAAATCGGATTTATCCCACCTAAGGTAAATCCGATTTCCCTAAAAAAAAGAAAATCGGATTTATCCCACCTAAGGTAAATCCGATTTTGTTATTAAAAAAAATTGTTTTTTATTTAATTTTTTAAAAAAGGTTATAAAATGCTACTAAAAATCCGTTAAACAGCCAAAACTAATCCAAAAATTATAAAAACACCACTAAAAATCTAATAAAACCAAAATAAAGTTATGCAAATTTTTTCAGATTTTTTGGAGATTATGAAAAATTAAAAAAATTAATAAAAAACAGTAAATGATGGAATTTGAGATTTTGAGGTCCCCAGTCCTAAAAGAAGTCACTTCTTGAGGAGTATTGATCCTTGATATTTTTCGGATTTAAAGAATGTGGTTTCATTACAATTTGAGTAGGTTGCCCGAAAACTGATTTTTTTAGCCTAAATTATTCTCCTGACGTACAATAACGAACTACACACTAAACAGAACCAAAAGACGGTCGAAAGAAGTCACTTCTCGGTCTTATGAACCTCGACAAGATTCGTGATGATCATAAGTTTGCTCATTGGATCCTCCCGCCATTGGATTACAATTGGATCCTCCCACCATTGATCATAAGTTTGCTCCACGTGTTAACGAACTACACACTAAACAGAACCAAAAGACGGTCGAAATTTGTTTCTAAAATTTTGACTGATTTATTTATTAATTAGGTTAACAAAGCGGATTTACCCCCACATAAGGTAAATCCGCTTTGGTTATTTTTAAAAGCGGATTTACCTTATATGATGGGGTAGATCCGCTTTTAAAAATAACAAATTGGATTTACCCCCACTTAAGGTAAATCCGATTTGTTATTTTTAAAAGCGGATCTACCCCATCTTAAATAAATCCGATTTTAATTTTTTAAAATTTTTAGTGGAAATCGGATTTACCTAAATCCGATTTAAATTTTTTAAAATTTTTAGTGGAAATCGGATTTACCTAAATCCGATTTCCAAAAAAAAAATTGAAATCAGGATACGTTCGGGATTTTTAAATTTTGTTAAGGGCAATTGCGTCTTTTTGGAGGGTCGATGGGGGTAGCTAGGGAGATGATTGGGGTAAAAAAAAAAAACCCTTACTCCATCTTTATCAATAGTTTTTTTTTTTGACACAATAGTTTTGTTTTCTTATGGTTAGCTTATTCTTCTTTGGCAGTTTTTTTTACCACCCCCCCCCCCCCCCCCATTAAACCATATACCCCCCAAAATGAGCAAACGGATGAAAATACCCTTTAAACTTCAAAATTTTTTGGAAATACCTCAAATCAAGATAAATCTGGAAGTATATATTTTTTTATTTTCCGGAAATATCTCATTTTATGGTATTTCCGGAACACATTTTACATTCCGGAAATACCGTAAAATTAATATTTCCGGAAATCCATCAAATTTGCCTTCCGAATTTATGTAAATTTGAGGTATTTCCGGAAATCAAAAAAAATTGTCTTCCGAATTTATCTAAATTTGAGGTATTTCCGAAAATACCTCAAATTTGCCTTCCAAATTTATCATATAATACGGTGTTTCCGGAGTGCAAAAATAATAACTCAATCATTCATTTGATTAATTAAAAACACCTTCTACATTGATTTAAAATAACAGATTGTAACAATAAACAAAACGAAGACATAATAGAAACTAACAGATTGCAACAACAAACAAAACAAAAACATAATAGAAACTACTGAGATGGTGGTGGAGTCAAACGACAAAGGATCTCAGTGACGGTCCTTCTGGTTTCGACGTATAAATGCAGATAACCCCCTTCCATCTAAACATAACACGAGTGGTCATCATGGCTTGGACGTCATCGTCGTTGTTGACATCCATTGCAGACCAGTGCACATGTCCATTAACCCAAGCTGGTTTCCGATAAATTATACTAATTATTTCATGCTCGTCGCCCTCCGATTGCAACTTACGCAGTAGTCTCTCTTTCAGGGCAGCGAATGTTATGTTGTGTTTTAACCTACACTGGAACGTGTCTCGCCCCTCGAAACAGACATCATCATGTTCGTTGATGATGCCCTGATGATCAGGGAAGCCCTGATTAGTAAAAATGATAGTGAGAGAAGAGTCTTCGTTGGCCATAGCCATCATCATTTTGTATGAAAGAAGTGATGAAAGAAGTGTTGTGTGTATGAAAGAAGTGATGTGTGTATGAAAGAAGTGAAACCCAATGAGTCTATTTATAGGGAAAATCTGAAACCCTAAAGTGAATTTCCACCGTTGGATGAAAATTGGTCGGATAAATCTAGACCGTTTAAAGTGTCGGCAAAATCTAGACCGTTAAAGTGTCGGCAAAATCTAGACCGTTTAAAGTGTCAACTCAGTAAGCAAATGCAACAGAAAATGTCAACTTAGTAGAAGTGACACCAACAATCTCAAGTAGAGGCAATGCATATCTGTTGGTCTTGAAGGTGCAGTCCATAATCAAGACAGTAGGAAACATCCTCAATAACTTGATACTATCAGGGTGTGACCACATGATCTCTTCAACAATATCGGTTCCTTCAAGCCGTTTGGTCCAACAAATATAATGATGAGACTGAATCAGTGTCAGAAGCTCTTGCATCTCAGTCCTACTTCCTCTCCTTCCCTTCCAGAGACTATTGCGGGTTCTATACAACTTTGAAATGTTACTCAAATTGTTGGTAAATCTCCTCTTTATTGACTCTAGACTTTTTGCCACTTTCACTCCCAACCACATATGCTCCTCAACTGCTAACCACTCCTCCTTGTTGAACCTACCAAATATTGCTGCTCCAAGGATAGTCTTAAGAGGCTCATGGTTGTGAATTCCACACATAACTTTGACCTTCCAATCAAGACTAGGAGGATCGAGTGGTTTAGCTTTCAATCTAAATGGACAACCACGCCTTTTTGAGGTATTGTGTCTACTAGAACACCCAACATCTACTCCACTATATCTCCCATGCCTATCACAACCAAAAACAATCTTATTTTTCTTCCCTTTACCATTCTCACTCGACTCGGATCGAATAATAATGACAATTACTCCGTTGGCTTTCCCGATATCTCTAGCCCAACGGGTAACAGTATCCCGAGTAGGAAAAACCTGTGATGTGGTAAACGCATCCGATAATCCATAAAGGGGCATCTGCCATCTGTCGTAGCCATATTGGTAAAAAGGATAAAAATTCGTATTTCCGGAAATACGTTAAACAACGGTATTTCCAGAACTTTAAAAATTTAAACTTTCCGGAAATACGCCAAAAAAGGTATTTCCGGAAGTTTAAAAATTTGAATTTCCGGAAATACCTAAACAGTGGGTATTTTCGGAAGCAAAAATTGTATTCTGGAAATACATTTTTTTGATATTTTCGGAAAACTTTAACTTTTGTGGGGTCTGACCAATTTTTAGTGAAAATGAAAGAGGTATTTTTGGGTTAAGAGCAAATATGGGGGTATGGGGTATAAGGGGGGGGGGGGGGTTTAAAAAAAAACCTCTTTTAGTCTCTTTTGTTTAGGCGGGTCGTGCCCACACGTTTTCACTGTTAGATAGAGCAAATATATTTTATATTCTAAATAGTTATATGAAATTATTGTTTTTTTAGATAAGCAAAAAATTCATTGAAGAGAGCACAAGGGGTGTCCAACCCTTACAATGGAGATATAGAAATGGGGGAGGGCTTCCTTAAAACCTCCCTGAGCCAAAACCCAATAGGAAAAAGACTCAGGAAGGAAAACGAGCACCTCGTACAACCTGCACACAGTGGGAAAACAACAACCCTGCCCACTGTTTCTCCCCCTACTAGATTACAGACTGTTAAGGAATATAAGTGGGTTAGACCACCATAGAGATACAGACAAAGATGAATTACAGTTGAGTTTATAAAGACACCAACTCCAAGATAAGTTCTTGATCCGGTTAACGGCCCCCTCTATATTTGTTTCCTGCTCTTTGAATATAAAATTATTGTTGAAATGACTTTGAATCAAATTACTTCTTATTCGGAAGGTGCATTATTTGTTGCCAAACAAATAGAAAGGAGTAAATTTGGTTTTGATTGTAATCTTTTGTATTACCTCCAAATAGTAATAGAAAAATTAATACTCTTTTTTTACTTTTTTCCATTTGAATTCCTCTTATGGTTATATGTTTCTTCACTATTCAATTTTAGTTATGTGTTTTCTATCATGAAAGTACGTAACTTCATTTTTCATGTGTTTGGGCTATACGTGGCAAGCAAGTTCTGCATAAATTAATAGCATGTCGTTTATATGTAAAGTCTAATTGATCATGTTAGTAACATGAGTAGAATGTTTATTCTTGTTTCATTATGCTTTATTCATGTCGTAAAAATATATACCTTTGGATCTAAATTCCTGTTTAATCTAGCTATCTTTTATTGATGGGCAGGGCTATGGCAATGAAGGCTACGGTTTGTAGTACTAAGCCATTTGCTTAGTAATAGTTGCTAAATCATTACTAGTCATTGGATTGACAAAATTTCAATGAAATTTAATTTAATGGCTAGTATTTAATAAGGGTATTTGTGTCACATCTTTTTTTTTGTGTTTTAATTACATTAAATAAATTATTAAATGTGCATTTTTTTTAAGGATTATTAAAACAAATCATTTTTTTACTCCTTGATTTTCTCTTCCACTATCTTCTCTCTCACAATTCCACTATCTTCTCTCTCACAATTTTATCTTACGTTCATCTGTCACGTTATTTTTCTTATTATTATTATTATTATTATTATTATTATTATTATTATTATTATTATTATTATTATTATTATTATTCTTCTTCTTCTTCTTCTTCTTCTTCTTCTTCTTCTTCTTCTTCTTCTTCTTCTTCTTCTTCTTCTTCTTCTTCTTCTTTTTCTTCATGTTACATATATCTTTCTTTATTTTTCACGCAAAAGAAGCCTAAAAAACTCACTCACGCCAAAAAATAAGACGCCCACGAGTGTTTAAAAAACGGACTCCGTTGATCCACGCCATTGAAGCACGCTCTTCCTTTACGCCATTGATCATGTCTCGTTATGATGTTGATGAACATGGGACTAAAATCAGTTTTTCATCGTTACTTGCGCGTAAGTTCTTTCTTCTTCATTTGTAATATGCATGTACTCTCTCAATCACGCCACTGAGAGAACATTTAGGACCAACTACCCAAACTTGATATATTCTGTGGTTTCCACTAACCGAAGTCATATTTTTATTTGGATAGATCGTACTAACCGAAGTTATCTTATTCCCTGGCTAGAATTGGACTAACTGAAGTTATGTTATTCCCTGGTTAGAACTGGACTAACCGAAGTTATGCTATTTCCTGGCTAGAATTGGACTAACCGAAGTTATGTTATATCCTGGCTAGAAATCCACTAACCAAAGTTACGTTATTCCCTGGCTAGAATTGGACTAACCGAAGATATGTTATTCCCTTTCTAGAATTCCTCTAACCGAAGTTATGTTATCCTTTGGTTAGAATTGGACTAACCGAAGTTATGTTATGTCCTGGCTAGAATTCCACTAACCGAAGTTATGTTATTCACTCGTTAATGTCTATTAACAAATGTTCCGTATTTATGTGGTCTTTTTTTTGTTTTTGTTGTTGCAGTACAGGGTTGTCAGCATCAGCATGAAAATCAAACCGACATGATTGTCTTAGATGCACAAAGTATTATTGATTGCTTTTTATTTTATTTGAATAATTTATTTGCATTGTGAGATGTACATTAATGAGTTTCTAAAATCCCATGATTAATGGGGTTTTTAAAACTGTTCCTTGATTTTTGCTATTCCTACGTTTTTTTTTCCGCTATTAGTGGTAGACATTTACTCCAAATCATCCAATTTTTTTTAAGCCTTATTTAATTAATATAGTAAATTACCTCTATAACCATTTAGTAACTATTACTAAGCTACTAGCTTAGTAGCATAAGTCAGACTCGGCAATGAACCTCCTACGCCATGGATTCAAGGTCATTGTTTGGAACAAGACCCTCTCCAATGCACCTGGAGGGCGCGTTGGCACTCGTGAGGGCCTAGAGTTGTCGGGCGCACATGGGAGTAGCTCGCTCGTAGTAGTGACAACGATGTGCAAGTAGCAATTGGAGGTATATTTGATGGTGGCCGCTGCCCATTATGTGTTACCAACCACTCCTTCATAATTGTGAGTCTTTTTCATAACACTACTGCAACAATTCTTAAGACTGAAACCAAACCAACCATAAACAGTTTCAGTGCAATAAAGGGAAACTAGGTTAGGACTTAAGTAGGTATTGGCGGGTAAAGGGAAAGTAGGTAATGGCGGGTAAATTTAGAGACTAAGTTGGCGATTTACTCTTAAATTAATTTGGAGTAAGATAACTTCATTACTTAATTTTAGTAAATTAAGTGCATATATTTGAAAAAAATTAAACAATTCAATAAACCAACATTTTTTATAATGAATTTTTTTTGCTTCCCCCGACCTATAGTCCTGGGTCCGCCACTGACCAAGCTGCCAGGGTAACCAAGTGCTTCTTTGATTGTGACCTCGTATGACAAATACTTGCCAGATGCATGAGGCATTGTGTGGGTTTTTATGTGTTTATTAAATTATATAGAATAGTGCAATGAAGTAGTGTTAAATAGTATTTTTTTTTTGGTATAAACTGGGTATCCTCTGCGCGCAACTGCAGAGACTAATCCCTCGAGCCGGGTAGGACCACAATGGCCGACAAAGCTCCCCCTCAAGAGATTTAATACAGCTGCATGCCCAAGGCTAGATTCGAACCCAAGAATTGATTAAGCTGGAAGAGACCCCTACCATCTCATCCAAGTGCTATTGGGTATGTTAAATAGTATTTGATTTGTATTAAATAATTTTTAGTCAAAATATTACCATTTGTTGGTATGTTGCACTTGAATGCTCTTGAGAAAAATTATATCATTTTACTTTCAAGCATGAAGTGCACCATGATATAAACCATGACCTTTAATCCTTGGTTATTACATTATATTAAGTCATAATCGTTGATTCTCTTGATAAACATGCTAAAGTTCTTTTGCTCATGCTAATTGTAAAATAGAAAAAAAGGTAATGTATGATTTGGCAAGTGAAATGTTCTGCTTGCATTCTTGAGTGATGAAATTACTTGGTTACTCAATAAAACGACTTAATTGTTGCATTTTTTTAAAAGTTATTCTATCTTCAAGAGCAAAAGTAAGGGGATGAGATATACTTGATCCTAACTCGCCCCTAAAATTTGATTTGACCAAATTTGATGCCCTAACTCGTCCCTAAGCTCAAACAAGTCTGACATTCTGCGTGTCAAATGGGGTCGGGAACGGTTGAGTCATCGAGTGTTGTTGGCTCCTGCATACCATTATTGCATGTTATGCAAGTATTGTATTGTGGTAGTCTTTCTTAGTTGACATATGCCTATACACACATCCACTATTGCATGTGCTTGGTAGAATAGGTTGGCGCGGGCTAAGAAAACAGGACACATTGGTCCTATCTATGATAGACAATTTTTGTCTCTGTTGAAGGACTGTTGTGAAAGATTCAAAGCAGGGACACATTGATCCCTCGTCCATTTATATCTTCAACATTCCATTCCATTCCATTCCATTAGACCTCTACAATCCTAATATAGTGAAGAACAAAGAACAAAGGAACCCATTGTCACAATATATGTTTAGTTCTTTAGAAAAGGCATTATATTGTATAAAATGTTAGTTGTTTCCAACACTCATAGAAATACATTAAAGGAGTAAATTCATTTATGTCAAAACATTAAATTACAACTCAAAGTCAACATACCATTCAACATTGCATTGGGCAGCGCCCATTGAGATGGGACTTTGCTACTATTTTTTCAGGTTGCTTAAACAAGAACGTGAAGCTCACGGACTTGGGAGCTTGGCGTCCAAACTGCTGGCATTGGAATTTACCTTGAGTTTCAATTGCTGATCATCATCACAGTGACGAAGGCGGATCTTTGAAGGATATCTTGAGGGAGGTGTGGTTAAATAGTGACAAAGTAGATTTTTGGAGCTGGATTTTGGAGTCCTCAAAGCCTTTTACTATTCGATCTTGCTACCAATATTTGTTATCAACCGACATAGCTTCGGGAGAGGACAACAACAAAGAAGTTTTCCGATTATAAAGCTCTTTGGAAGACTTCTATACCATAAAAAATTCTTATTTTCGGTTGGAGGGTGCTTAATAACTCTCTACCGGTTCGTAATGTGTTGTTGAGGCGCCATATTATTCATACGGAGGAGGAGGCTGTGTGTACGCTTTGTAATGATCACAGAGAGGAAGCCCAACATATACTCCTGGAGTGCGATATTTCCTTGAGGGTGTGGAGAGAGGTTGGTCACTGGCTTGATAACCAGTTGCCTATCTCATACAACTTACCTCAACATTTTCTTTACTTTGGCGAGCTTTGCAAAGGTAAAACGGCTAGGAGGGTAAGATATTTGATTTGGTGGACAACTTGTTAGAGTCTCTGGCTAGCTTGGAATGATGTTTGCTTTAGAGGGGAAGAAGCCAAACTTGACTCGATAGTGGCTCATATCAAATATTTGTCTTGGTGTTGGCTTGTCTTTGGGGTGGGAAGATACTCTAGTTTTTCACCACCTTTATGGTGGAATAATTCTCTTACTTGTATTAACAGTTATTGATTCCTTCTTGTATTCGTGGTTTTGAACATCCCTAATGCTTATAAAAAAAACACACCATGCAACAAGAGTGATCTAGAAAACTAAATTCTAACTTTTTGCCTAATTCCAAATATAGAGAGTTGAAACCACAACAACAATCTTAACTCCTACCACTCTAAGACAATGTTTCCACTTATTAACCCATTGCATCTTCACTTGAACTTCATACATCTTCACTTGCATTTTATTCATCATAATATAATGCTGCTACCTTTAAACTTTCAATTTTGTCCCTTTTTTTATGAAGAATTATTCATTAATGGTTTCTAAATTATATGGAAATAATAAATAGGTTTAAATATATGTTTAGTCCCTGTAAATATATGTTTGATCCGGTTTAGTCCCTGTAAAAATAAAATTTTGTGTTTAGCCCTCGCAAATATAAGTTTGATCCAGTTTAGTCCCTGTAAAAATAAAACTTTGTTTTTCATACCTGTAAATATACGTTTTATCCAGTTTGGTTCCTGTAATATGTAAAATGTTTGATATTAGTCATTTTTCTGCTCATATTGGAGAGGCTAAAATAAAATATGTTACATATTGCAAGGACCAAACTGGATAAAACGTATATTTGTAGGAACGAAAAACAAAATATTATTTTTACATGGACTAAACTGGATCAAACTTATATTTGCAAGGGCTAAACACAAAGTTTTATTTTTACCGGGACTAAACTGGATTAAACGTATATTTGCAGGGACTAAACATATATTTAAACCTAATAAATATCTTGGGTTAAATATGTTTTTGGTACTCCTAAATTTCCTAATTTCGTTTTCAGTTCCTATAATTTTAGTGACTAATATGACAAATTTTCCAAATTATGAAAACTACCCATTATTTTCGTATAATTTAAAGGGAATAGTAGAGAGAATTTTTTTGGTGATGTTCATAAAGGCTACTGGTTTAACTCAGAATCTGAAGCTACTAGTTCAACATCGTTAATAAAAAATGATTGATCAAGTTATGCATAAACAAACAATAAAAAAATGGAATGTAAATAAAGACTTTTATAGTTACTGATTGATCAAGCTACTGAATTGATAGACTTTTTAGTTTGAGTACTAAAAAGATGGAATGTAAAGAAAATTAGAATGAACATCAAACCAAACACAAATATAGAGTTATTACTGAAGCTTGTTATATTTATCAATGATTCACAGGCACAAAAATAAACCTAAAACAGGTTCTATTGCAAAAATTAATAAATCAAAGGAACTAAAATAAACCTAAAACAAGTTCTATTGCAGAAATTAATAAATGAAAGGTACAAAAATAAATCTAAAGCAGGTTCTATTGCAGAAATTTCTAAATCAAAGGCACACAAATAAACCCAAACATGAAACACACATGAAGCTAGATAAGCAACATAACTAAGAAGACAAGAACACCTAAAGATAAGCACAAATAACCCTATTTACACCAGAACCAAACCAAAATTAGTTGAATATAGCTGTACATTTCACATATGTTAGGGTTTGGTCGTATTCAAGGTTAGGGGTTTAGGGTTTTCATCGATTTCTCCAGAAATTTTCTCTAAAACAAAAAATAAATTGTATAAACAACAATAGAAAACGAAAATCATATGAACATTTGCTTTAGGGAAAAACTATTGAAGGGATTAGGAAGAGGAAGAGCTGGAAACCAAAATACCTGCTTTTTCGTTTCCAAATCGTGTTCTCAGTGTTGCTTCTCGATTCGGCTTACGGCGCCGTCGATGTAGAAGGAAGAGGCTGAGAAGATAAGAAGAAAATCGAGAAAGCAGAGAGAGTAATGTGAAGGAAGAAAAAAATCCAGAGTGTGAGAAGAAGAAACCGAGTGAAAAGAAGAGAGAGTGAAAAGAAGAGAAAGGAAATAGAGAGTGAAAAGAAGAGATAGGCTGGGAAGAGTTGGTAGCGAGAGTAACGTGAGGGATAGAACTGATTGAAAGCATGGGTATAGACCAGAGCAGTGGCTTTTTGGCAGTGACGCAGTTTTTTGAATCAGAAATTGTACATTTGTAAGCAAGTCTTTTTACCAAGCCGAGTTTAACCCTAATTAAATGAGGTGTCAAGCATGCCAAATTGCCCAATTAGTATTGTCATAGGTGGTGAAGTTGTATAAATATATATTAGATCAAAAATCAACCCATCGAAGGTTTTGTGGATCGTCAATCTGTTTCCCTTCATTGTTGAATGCAACAACGACAACAACAATGTCGTTTTCAATGTCTTGGCATATCGTTTCTGGTTTCGCCTCCAAGGTTTGTTCTTTTCTTACAAACCCATTTTTCTCCCTCACTTCCCCTCTTCAACCTCAAGTAAGATCTATTCTCACTGTCTGCTTCAATTCGTTGATGATAACGACGCCATTTCTTTGTTCAATCGCACGCTCTATATGTATCCTACCCTACCCATCATAGAATATGGCAAGATTTTGAGTACCCTTGTGATGCCCAAGTATTACCCAACTATTATTTTCCTTTATCGAAAAATGGAATTTATGGGACTTACGCCTGACCTTGTCTTTTGCAACACCCTCATCAATTGTTTTTGTAATGTTGGTAATATCCCCTTCGCTTTTTCTGCATTCTCCAAGATTCTCAAGATGGGTTATCACCCGACTACCATAACTTTGACTACACTCATCAAGGGTCTCTATCTTAAGGGTGACGTTAACAAAGCACGACACCTTGATCAATGGATTATGTAAGATATGAAAAACTAGAGCGGTAATGCAGTTACTGAGATAGATAGAAGGGAAATTGGTTCAGCCTAACGTTGTAATGTACAACACAATTATCGATAGCATGTGTAAAGATAAACTTGTTAACGTTGCTTATCGTTTATATTCTGAAATGGTTGCCAAAAGAATATCTCCCGACGTTGTCACTTACAATAATCTAATATATGGTTTTTGCATTGTGGCTCAATTGAAAGGTGCCATCGATTTGTTGAATAAAATGAA
The DNA here is from genome assembly GCA_039519185.1 of Astragalus membranaceus. NCBI lineage: Eukaryota > Viridiplantae > Streptophyta > Magnoliopsida > Fabales > Fabaceae > Astragalus > Astragalus membranaceus. The sequence goes on along the minus strand of CM076850.1, from coordinate 23,199,729 downwards.
ATTGGAAATTATCAACCTGAATGTGCATACCTTTACTACATTGGTTGATGCTTTTTGTAAAGAAGGAAAGGTGAAAGAAGCTAACAATGTGTTAGCTATGATGATGAATGAAGGTGTGAAACCTGATGTTGTTACCTATAACTCATTAATGGATGGGTATTGCCCGGTCCATGAAGTGAACAAGGCAAATGATATATTCAATAGTATGACTCAAATGGGAGTGACTCGTGATGTTTGTAGCTACAATATAATTATTAATAGGTTTTGTAAGATTAAAATGGTGGATGAAGCAATGAATCTACTTAGAGAAATGCATTTCAAAAAACTCATTCCCAATAAGATAATGTAGAGTACTCATATTGATGTGCAAATCGGGTAGAATTGCATATGCTTGGGAGCTTGTCGGTGACATGCAAGATAGAGGTCAAGCACCTGATATTATTACTTACAATTCTATATTAGATGCTTTGTGCAAAAACCATCATATTGACCAGGCAATTGCATTATTAACAGAATTTAAAGGCCATGGTATTGTACCAACTATGTGCACATATAATATTCTAACTAATGGACTATGCAAAGGTGGAAGACTTGACGATGCTCAAGAGGTTTTTCAGGAACTTTTGAATAAAGGCTACCAGTTGAATTTCTATACATATAGTGTTATGATCCAAGGGTTTTGTATCAAGGGATTGTTTGATGAAGCATTGGTCTTATTCCCGCTTGTTGTCTAAGGCAACCAATCAAGTCTTGGATCGATTGAGAGATCCATCATAAGTCAGCACTAGTGCAAAATCAGGAAAAGAATTAGACATTTAAAGTCAGGCGCTCAGATGCCTGACTTTATATGTTGAGGCGGTGGCAAACTTGTAAACAAGAGGCAAAACTCGCGAGTTTTAAAGTCAAGCGAATACACGCCTGACTTCTAAAGTGAAAAAATAGGAAAAAAATTAGACTTTTAAAGTCATGCTATCAGGCGGCTGACTACATAAGTAGACACGGTGGCAAACTTGTAATTAAGAGGTAACGTTTTAAAGTCAAGCGCTTACACGCCTGACTTCTAAAGTATCTAATCTAAAGTACTAAAATATGGTAACTATTGGGTTCCTCTCTTCTCATCGTGCTCACTCCCTCGTCACGCTCACTCCCTCTCTCACGCAAAACTCAATCTGTTCACTTTCTCACTCTCTGATTCCGTTCAATCTCCCTACGTTTCCTCTCCGTCATCGCCGCCTCTCCGTCACCGCCGCCTCTTCGTCGTCTCTCTCTCTCCCTACTCACTCCGTTCGCAATCTGTACCTGTTCATCAGGTTCGCAATCTGTCCATCTCTCACTCCATTTTCCTCTAGACTGTAGATCGGTTTCGATCTGGTGTTCTCAGTTCCGTTCATCTCTCACTCCGTTTTCACAACCCCTCGGGTTGATGTACGATTTGAAGGTTTCTCAGAAACCCTAGGTTCGTAACAATGGTGAAAATGAAGATCTGCTTCCAGGGTTTTGAATCGGACACCCTCAGGAAGGTAAATCACTTAACCGTTTCTTTAAATGCTTTCTTTAGCTGCTTGTTTTAACGAAACCCTAATACCTGCGTTTTCTTTGCTGTTTGAGGTTGCTGTGAACACTGATGGTTGAAACCCAGAGACTGACTGAAGGAACAGCAAACACAGGTAGTATTTCACTCTCTCAGTGAAATTTGAGTTTCTGTGTTGATTATTATCAGAAACCGTAAGCACTGTTTCTGTTTGCAGGTTCCCTTGTGTGTTCTTCTCTAAACAAAACAACCAAACAGGAACCCTAATTGCACAGCTAAGGTATTCTCTCTCTCTCTCTCTCTCTCTCTCTCTCTCTCTCGCTCTGAATATCGTTCTCTTCGTTTCTAATCATTCATTTAGTATTTATTTCCTTGGATTTGTTTTAAATCAGTACATTAATTAAGCAACTATTATTGAATCTTAATTTTTGGTTTTCAGATGAACAAAGCAACTAATATTGATGATGCTATAAATTATCTCAAGAAGCTGAAAGATGAAGTTGATAGTCTCAGCCAAGAGCTTCAGCAAATGGAAGCAACCTCAAAGGAAATAGCAGATCCAAACATACAAGACTTTTGTGCTGTACAAGAGATGAGGAAATGGGGGATACAGGTTATTTAATTTTGCATTAACTGAATCAATTTCTGTCTGCGTATTATAAACTATAATTAGTAATCATGGTGAAGTTTCTTTCGATAGGAAGAGGTGCTAGTCAATAAGCTCATTCCTGATCTGGTGTATCCAGGACAACTTGATCATGCACACTTGCTTCATTTGCATGTGGAGTCGAATTTTTGTTATTTTTTGCCACCTTTGCAATGTGCTCCCCATCTATGTCTGCATCCCTACGATTGGTCTGATCTGATTTTGGTGGAGCAGTGTCTGTTACATGTGTTGCTAATGATAATGAACCACTCTCTCTTTGATTGGTTACATGTGAAGATGTCTTAGGTAACACTGGATTTCTTTGATCCTGATTAGTATCGGCAATTTCGTATTCAGATACCAAATCCATGAATTCGTTAAGCAGTCTCTGGACTTTCCTGTTTGATGCCATGGCTGGAAGAATGTCTTCAAAAAGGAGTTTGTGTTTCCTCATTCCCTGCAAAAGTTCCAAATGGAAAACTTCATTTGGTAAGCTCACCATGTGTTTTGGCATTCACAGATCTGTTGGATGTAAATTATTGCTAGATCTAAATAATCAGCCAATGAATCTTTCATGTTATTATATTTTGGCATTCACAGATCTGTTTGTTGCATGATTTCATTGTGCTAGCTGCTGACACAACATGACTATTATATTTGATATTTGATTCCATTCCATTCCATTCTAGAGACTGTGTCAACAGAAATAACTTAGAGAAATGTAATTGCCTTCTTTTAAGCCGCGCGTCAGATTATGGATTGGTCAAGGTAGACGAAAGAGGCCGCATCATCCAATTTTCAGAAAAACCAATGGGTGCTGATCTTAAAGCAATGGTAATTTGCAACCTACTCTAGTAATGCTTGCACTTTCTTTCTGTTTTCTTCTTACTGATGTGGAAATGAGAAAGGATCATTTAGTTTGAAGTTTAATGTTTCTGTTTATTTAGTAGGAATTCTAATTTGCTAGCAAAGGTGTTGATTACTGTTGTGTTGTTTTGTGGAGTGTTTTTGAATATGGATTATATGAAATTAGAATTTTACTGAGTTATTTTAATTTGATTTGTTTATTTTACTTATTTGGATTAGGAAAAGGATTGGTTGCTTTGAACTTTGACGCTCTTAAATGGGCTGATCTTTCTGCTTCAAATGAGTTTGTTGTTGATGATGAAGCATGGTTCTGCAATCACGGAGAGATATTAGCTGTTAAATTTCTTTGATTTCTCTTTTAGGGTTTTTCTGTGTTGCTTAGTTTTACTTTCAATTGCAGATTGCAAACATCCGAAAACTGCTGAAGATTTTCTTAGATCTACATCCACAAGCAATTCTAAGGTTTCTACTAGTTCTACCTCAATTTTTGGTTTCTTTTTTTGTTTTTGATAAATTCAATTTTTGGTTTCTTTTTATTCTCATAATCAAAATCCTTAATTTGTTAATGGGTTTTTCTGTGTGTGTGTGTTGTTGCTTAAATCTCATTTTTATTTGACATAAGTTGCTTTGAAACTTTCTGGAATTTGTGTTTGCAATTGGTGTACTCAACTCATTTCATACAGAGAGTTTTACACCAATTGCAAACAAAAACACCCCAACGGGTTGAAAGTAACATACTGGTTGAAATTCTGATGCTAATCCTACGTGTTACAGGGAATGTCCAGCAGATTTGAAAGAAGGTATTGCTAGCGTATTTGCATCCCCTAGGTGTTCAGAAATTCCAGAACTTGTGGCACTTAAGAAAATCTTTGAGAAGAAATATGGGAATGATTTTGTATCCGCTGCTACTGATCTTAGGCCTAGTTGTGGTGTAAATCGCCAGGTAAGTCTTCTCCTGACGGCAATTATGCTTGTATTTGCTTATCAGTAAACTACTAAACTTTATTAATTCTAAATGATATTCATATCAGTGTTTGTGAATTGCATTTTTCTTTTAGTTGATTGACAAGCTCTCGGTTCGCACACCTACCGGTGAAGTGAAGTTGAAAGTGTTGAAGGAAATAGCAAAGGAATATCAAATCGATTGGGATACTACAAAATCTGAAAATGAACTTCTCAAACCTCCAGAAGAGCTAATAGTATGTTTTCTTTCTATAACTATCTATTAACCATTTTCTGTATGTTTTCTATCTCTTGATTTTTTATGCTTTTTTAAATTCTCATCTTATCAGGAAGGGCATAACACTTTTGTCAGTGCCAGCAGCTTACCAGTAAAGCCATCAACAGATGCATCCACCAAATTCAATAGGCCAGTTACAAGGTGATTCAAAACTTAATACTCTGTTACATATTTGCATTATTATTGTTCTTATCTTCTAATAAGATTCTGTGGTGACTCATCAGTTTATCAGGTGGTGGAAAAAGCGACGCGATGCATTTTGAAGATTCTAAGTCTGCTGCTGAATCAGCAGCTGAATCAGCAAAGAAAGCAATTGCCGCAGCTGAATCAGCTAAGCGAGGATCAGATGGGGCTAACTCGTCAGCGGAGATTCAAGCTTTGACCAAGTAGGTACGACTATTAAAATTAGGTTCACCGCGACTGCTACGATTATAGAAATGGCGTACAAGATAAACCTCATTTAAGCATTGAAGCCCAACTGGATTTACAAAGAAGCCCATGGGCTTGGAATATAATAAAATCTAGTAATGAAATTGCTACATGTATATATTATGTAGACATCGATGACTTAATAAAAACTAGCAATAAAATCACGGTCTTAGTTATCAGCAGTTTTATTTGATGAAGCATGATAGTAATGTGGGTTTGCTGTTGTTCTTTGGGTTTCAGAAATTTTGATTGTTATTTGATTCTTGTAATAGTAATGATTTTGAAATTGTGCATCTCTAGTTTATGTGTGGATTATTGTATTATCTTCCAATCTAATGGTTTTGCTGAAGCTTATGTTGTTTGCTTTCCACTTTCAGATTTTTATGGATCCTTTTGAAGAAATGGGAATGGGAGCCAGATTTGCTGCAGCATCGAAGAAGTGCTACTGAAAAGGAGGTATATAGACAAGCTGCTAGTTGATGCTAACATTTGTGCTCATTTTGTTTTATTATCTAGTAGCATACTAAGGGATACCTATAGATTGGACTCCTAGTCATATAATTGTGTTATTCATCTTTTCCAATAAATGATCAACCATTGAAACAAATACTTTTTTGTCAATATGAGTTTACTAGAAGAACTTTAGTACAACAGTACTCATCCAAGTCTACCTGAGTTCCTTGATCAACTCCCCCCCTTTTGTGTAGAAGTAGCAGCACGTGCACATAGTGGAGTATTTCATTCAAATTTTATGTTATTGTGAAATCTTTGTTTACAATTATTGATATCTCTGCAAAAGATAGCTTCCTGTGACATGTGAAATCTTATTTATTAGGTACTTCAAAGATAGTGTTCTTTCTATTTTCTTTGATTAGTTTGTATTGACACTTAAATTGAGCATAATAGCATGTTCTATTTTGTAAAATGTGTCACTCTTTAAACATTCTATCATGTTATATTTTACTTTTAGTACGTCCAATCATATAACAGAATTCATGTGTTCTAGTTTGTCCTATTTTAACCCATCAGACCATTTATTCTTTAGCTATTTGTCTTTGAATATTACTAGGAAATAGTGAATTATCCTTTTATTATCATTGCTAGTTTTGTTAAGACTTGAGCTGAGTGGAATTTTTCGTGCTTGTCAGGTTCGTTCGTTAGCAGGTGGAAGTGAGTGACATGGTCTTTTTGGATTTTCTGACTTCACTTCTACAACTGCTACACTTTTAGATCAAATTAAGAGGATTTCCCTAGTGCTTTATATGCTATAAGACTCTTCACCATCTTTTGGTTCATCTTTCTTCTTTAAATGCTAGAATTCTGCCTTAGCTGAAGCAACTTGACAAGCAGCTAATTGGAGAATATAGCTCAAATTTGGTTAAAGCTTGATATTATGTATGTTTCCTAAGTAGTAGGACTTATCTAGTGACAGTTATATATAGACATATTATAGATCTATTAGACATTCATTGTACTTGTTCCTTCTACAGCTGGAGATCTTTAGACATTCACTCGACTTGTTCGTTCTACAACTGGAGTTGTACATTCACTCCTAAGGTATATATTTGATTCTGATTTTTGTTGTACTAATTTCATGTTATGTACTTTGTCATTTTTGTTGTACTAAGGTATATATTTGATTCTGATTTTTGTTGTACCAATTGTCATATATCATATAGCTAATCTTCAGTATTGTTTTTGAGAGGGGTGCCTTCCTGAGGCTACAAAAGTTATATTGCAGGCAATCAGATGCATCTTATATTGTAAGTTTTATTTAAAGTGTGATTTGTGTAGTTGAAATACGTTCCCTCTGATCTTAATCAAATAATTCAAATGAGTTGACCACTTAATTACACACTTGAGCCAGATTCATCCAAACCTTATCATTCTTTCATTCAGTGTATAAATTGGAGGTTTAGTGGTGAAGTTATGCAGAATAAGCTGATATATGTGATTGACCATGCAGTTACATTATCTAAGGCGGCTATTCTGGGAATTACTCTTGGAGCCTTCGTAATTCTTCTTATGATACTATTGGCAGCTTGCCGACCACACAATCCATCTCCGTTTCCTGAAGGATCACTTGAAAAACCAGGTACTTATCTTGGTTGCATCTTCATAGTTCAACAAGTTCTAGTCTTCAGCTCCTAAACTAAAACTTACTAATTAGTATCTTTGTATTGGCAAAGTTTAAGAGCTAGTTGGTTTTTGGTATATTTTATAGAAATATCTCCAGTAGATGTGACATAGGATTGTGTTATGGTATGAATAGGATTTTGTAATGTAAAATACATTTTGATTGGATAAGCTATTGACTGCATGAACTTGGAAATTGACAGTTAATTACTCGCCTCCGAAACTGGTGATTCTTCATATGAACATGGCACTTCATGTGTATGAGGGGAGAAGATGCCTTGGACTCCACTTCTTCACCTACAATGAACTTAAAGAAGCCACAAACAACTTTGATTCTTCCAGAGCACTAGGATATGGAGGCTTTGGGACAGTGTATTTTGGTACAAGCCAGCATCCAATGTTATGAATTATAGTAGAATGTTTTGTATTTTGTAGAATGTTTTGTATTTTGTACCTAAACTAACCAATTATAGTAGAATGTTTTGTATTTTATAATTGTTTTGTTCTACTAATTTTGAAATGTTTGTTTTGTTGATTTGTTGGCAATCAATTAGTGGTGTCTGTAATTTGGATTGGCCATATTCCAAGTTACTGTAATTTGGATTGGCCATATTCCAAGTTACAGATGATTAGAGTAATGAATTTCGTATAACCAGGGTGTAACCAAAATTAAAAAAAAAAAAAAACTTTTAAGGTCAGGCGCTATGCCTGACTTTAAATCATACTTACGAAGTCAGACAAGAATTAATGCTTGACTTCGTAAGTATGATTTAAAGTCAAGCATTTATTCTTGCTTGACTTTAAATCATACTTACGAAGTCAGGCAAGAATAAAATGCTTGACTTTAAATCATACTTACGAAGTCAGGCAAGAATAAATGCTTGACTTTAAATCATACTTACGAAGTCAGGCAAGAATAAATGCTTGACTTTAAAACAGACTTACGAAGTCAGGCGCAATAAATGCTTGACTTTAAATTAGACTTACGAAGTCAGGCTATCGCTTGACTTTAAAACTCCTGACATACAAAGTCGACTTAATAAAAGTCAAGCGCCCGCCTGACTTTAAATCCCCTTTTCGCCTGACTTTAAATCCCTTTTTTGCACTAGTGCAGATTGATAGAATACACCCATTTACAGCCTATGGGTTTGATATCAGGAGGGAAAGGAACAATATCCCAAGTGAAATAGTCCTGAAGGGACTGTAGTTCCTCATTCATTGCTTTTACCCAACACATATCTTTAACAGCCTGCGAGTAACAAGTAGGAATAGCTATGCTAAAGAAAAGCAGGCAAAGAAGTATGTGAGGAATCAAACTTGTCGAAGGTTAAGTTGGAACCTCCCTACTGCGTTGTCTCACATATGTGAGTCGTGGTATTAAACGTTCTATAGATGGAGAAAATGTAGAAAATTGGGGAATTATAGCAATATCATTCATACTAGAAGAAAGGAAAGGAAACGTAAACTGCTATCAAAAAATGTCACATACCTAGAAATGCGAAAACAATAGTTAGAGACATCATAACTCACAAAACCCTTATGAGAGTGACTATACCCTATAAATGCACATTGCAAAGATTGTGCCCCAACTTTATGTCTTTCAGTGGAACGTAGGTGAACAAAACATACACATCCAAAAGTATGTAAGCTACCGTAATCAGGCCGAGTTTTAAATAGATGGAAGAAAGAAGAATCAAACACAATAACCATAGACGGAAGATGATTGATCAAGAAAACAACTGTGGAATGAGCCTCCACCCAAAATCTGGATGGAGCTGAAGCTCAGAGAAGTAAGGTTCGTGTCGATTGTTAGGTTCAGCAGTACCATTTTCCCGAGGAGTAATGAGACAAGATCGTTGAGACAAGACACCTTTTTGCAGTAGGTACTCCTGAAACTCATGAGATATGTACTAACCACCAGATTATGGGAGAAGAATTTTAATATTGGTTTGAAATTGAGTTTCAGTATATGTCAAAAATTTCTTAAGCATTGAAAACACTCCAGATTTAGATTTAATAAAAGAGATCCAAGTAAAATGACGAATCGTCGATAAATGTGTTATAGTGAGCATGAAAAGCCACAGGGGACATTCGCCAAACATCACTATGAATAATCTCAAAACAAGTGGAAACACGATGAGCACCAGACAAAAAAAGGAAATGTTTTACTTTTTGCTAATTTGCAAACAGAATATGAAATAGAGGCACTAGAATCAATATGTTCAGTACCCCACAAACTAGTTTTAAATAAGTGAGGCAAAACAACAGAGTTTGAATGGCCCAATATCTTATGACAATCCTTACATGAATTCAAAGCACTAGTACGAGCAATAGATAAACGACTAGAAATAAAGTGGAGTGGAAATAGTCTCCCCACTTTAGGCCCATTTGCAATCACCTTCCACGACACCTGCTCCTGCACAAGACAACCTACTGGTGTGGTATTTTAATATATGCAAGTATACATAGTCACACAAGTAATAAAGTGATAAGAAAGGTCGAACCCACAGGGATTATGTATTGTAAATTTTTGTAGTTAAAAGTGTACACTTAGTGTGTCTACACTATTCAGTATTTTTGGTTTGGAGTTTTCAAAGTAAGTAAAAATAATGATAAGCAATAAAATGTGTGAGAAATCAGTTGGAAAAAGTAGTTGAGATGTTTCACCAAGTACTTTACTTCTAAGTGTTTTAATGGAGTATGTAGTGTGGGAACACTGGATGTAGGTGCATCAGTTTGTGCCTTTCAGCACTTCTCTTTAGAGTTTCATTACAAGCTCTTATGATCTTTGTTTTTTACAGTAAAGAAAGGTTTGTCAATTCCTCCCTTGCCTCCTAACAATGATCCAAGTTGCTAAATAGGTTCACTCTTGTAATTTTATTATCCTAAGGACTATGCTATCCTATGTCTAGGTTTTAGCATGTACTTAACAAAGTTTCCTTTATTAAATACTTGTCCCTATTAACTCTTGAGTTCATAAATGTAGCCCATGTCTGCTGCTACAAGTGGTTACCTATTCTAAAGTGATCAAATCCAGAATAAGTTGAAAGAAGTATTATGCAAGAGTTTAAAGTGTTTACACTACATAAACCATAATAACATATTTAGAAGTTCATTACAAGGTTAGAACATCTCAACTTAAGGGAATTTAGCTCATGTTACTCATGTTATAAAGCAAAGAATATGCAAAGAACATAAGTAAATGAATAATAAAGCAAAAGAACTTAAAAGAGTAGAGATTACTTGAATAGAAGATCTTTTGCATTAAGTTCCCAAGTTGAAGTACAATAAGGATTTCTTACACGAATTTCTTCAAAGTAGAAGTGAAGGGAATGGTTGTCAAGCACTTCCTCACCTTCCTCTCCTTAGAAACTTGAAATGAAAATAAACTAAATCTAAACTAAGCGATCCTTTCAGAAAACAAAATGAAGAATTACAAATGAAAGATGAAGGATTATTTATTTTTGATTAAGTGAAGATATGGCTTCTATTTATAGGCTTGAAAGCTTTCCTCTTGCAAGGGGTTTCCTTTCGCGTGAAAGATCAGCTGAGGGGACCAAACATGGTTAGTTGTAGACAACCAATCAAGCAAGCTGCACAGGTTTGGTCGCTTGCATGCATAACAAAATATGAGGTCTATTGGAGAAGTGCCACATGTCTTTTAGATAAGTTGAGTCTTGCAACTTGATTTTTATGTGTATCGCCGACTTCTGCAAGTGGCTCAGCTCTAGGTGACTAGGCATGACGTCAAATCAAGTGTGGAAGCATTGAAATGGTCTTTGGATGTTTTGGTACAAACTGCAGAATTTAGCAGGTGTTGGCAGTGTTTCCACTCCTAGTGTTTCCACTCCTGCAGTAGCTGCACTGAACAAAAACATCAAACCTAACAAGATTTGTGCATTTTGCCTAGATCATTGCCCTTTATCCATTTGAATATTTAGAATGTTGTTCCTTGATAAATAAGCTATAAATATATAAATGTTCTTGAAAATAAGCAATAACTCAAGCTTAATTGTATGAATAACTTTATATAAAATAGAGTTATCACACCCCCAAACTTAAATTGTTGCTTGTCCTCAAGCAACGACAAGAAACAAAACACAAGACTTATATAATTATGAAGACATCTCAACTCATGTTTTTCAAGAAGTGTTTGAAGTGTATTGTAATGAGCCTTTCTTTTTTTTTTGGTGCTTTTTCTTCCAGGTCCTTGCTTTAAAACATTCAGAGTTATAAAAACTCATTTGTGTGAGTGTGTGGCCCATTGAGTTTCTAATTGGTTCCATAACTGAACAAAGAGTTTTTCCTTAGCTTTTTGAAAAAGATGGAACTCTTTTGGTCACTCTTAGAGATTTTTCAAAATATGGCCGAGACTAACAATTTCTTCAAGTATTTAGGGGACTCTTAAGCACAACAAAGGGCTTTTGGTGTTCCAACTTGTTGAGCCAATACCTTATTTCTATTCTTGGTGTTTGATTTTTGTTGATGTAATGCAGTGAGTGCAAAAACATCATTTTTGGATTGTAGGTTCACCTTATTTTGAGTGTAGGTGCCTTTTGATGTAGATGGTGTTGGCACACTAAGTGTTGCCACACTTGGAACTCTTTGAGTATTTTTGGTAGCGTACACTGCCCTCCTCACTGACCTCCACATGCATTTTCTTCTTTTTCTTGGTTTGTTTTTCTTTTCTTTTTCTCTTTGAACTTTGTTCATATTTTTCAAACCAAATTGCACTTAAGGGACAGGTTCAGTTTATATGACTCAGGCAAGTGTAGCTCATTTTTGGGATATTTTTGGTATTTTTGAGTGGTTTTGACACTTGTGGCTTGCACTCTTCAAGCTGTCACACTTTGGCTTTTGTATTCATGGAATTTCCCCCAAACTTAAGTCTTTATGCTCTTCTAAATTTTTAATGAAAATCTAATTTTGACCTCAAATTTCCAAAATTTCCTTGGCTTTAGATAGTTCTTGATCTAGCATGGTTCTTTTCAAAACTCAATTTTGTTGTGTCAAAGTATTTATAAAACTGATCATTTTTAGAAAACAAGGCTTTTCATTCAAAATTCAACTTATTGATACACTTCTTCAATTTTTGAGAAAAAGATGAATTGATCATGTTTCATATTTATTTAAGTTTTAAAACATACATATGACGTACTTAGTTCTTCTATTTTTTTGAAAACATTTTTGATCATGTCATTTGCATGCTTTGTTAAGTACATCTAAACACACATACTAATATTGCATATTCACATACATATACTACTAAGACGTTCATAGCATATATTAGTTTTCACATAGTACTGCATATTTAGTTCAAAAGATATACTATTCTCCACTCTCCCCCCCAACTTAAAGATGAGCAGTGTCCCAACTGCTCTAAGTTTAGGAAACAGGGGAGTACTAAATTTGGGAGAAACAAACAAAAGTATTTAACACATAGCAACAGCTACCACATAGTATTTTAAACAGTTGAAAGTAAAGCAAAATATAGTTTTAGGAATAAACATTCAAAAGTATCCGTTTACTCTTTGTTTTGGAATCTGGGGCTGGCTCTCACAGCAGGGCTATGCTTGGCTCTTGTCTTCTTTGGCTTCTTAGCAGTGGCCACATCAGAGGTAGGCACACCAGGATCATCTACAGTAGCCTCAGGCATTTCTGCCTCTTCAGGTGTAGCTTCTGCAGGAACATCTAGTGTAGCCAGTGTTTGGACTTCAGGTGCAGGTACACCACTCTGCACTGGAGTGTGTTCTGTTTGTTGCTCAATTCCCTCTGGTTGTTGCTCTGCTACCTTCTTAGTTTGTTTTTCAGTTTCTTTATTTGTTGCCTCCTCATTTGCTTCCTTGTCACCAGATTCTGCTCCTGTACCCTGTTCAGCATAGAGAGAGGACATTGTCCACATCTTCTTTGTTGGAGCTGGCTTCATTGTTCTTCTTGTGTATTCCAGCATCTGTTTCTTCTCTGCTAAGGCCTTCAGAACTGCAGAGATTGTTGCTGCAGGACTAGTTGCCATGACTGTTGATTTCTTTGAAGCTTCTGCAGTTGGTGTGGGAACACTAACAGACTCCTTGACAGTATCTGCCTGCATCTTCATCTCTGAACCTGCTTTGCCTTTTTCTTTCTCAGGCTCTTCAATGAGTACCTGCATTTGAACTTTCTCAGAAACAATGTTAGTTGGCTCAATAGGTTCTGTGCTTGGGGTGGGAGTTGTTTCTTTTGGAGTGTGGGATGGGAATGGTGGTGAGGGGGTGTTTGATTGTTGTTGTGATGGTGGTGATGGTGGTTGGGCTTCATTTGTAGATTTCTTCCTTAATTCATACTTTCTTCTAGCACAAGCTTCCATATCATCACTGCCATTATCATCATTGTCACTAACTTCCAGTGACTCAGATTCATCCTCCTCTGCATCCTTTTCAATATCCTTCACAGCTTGCCTTGCCTCTTCATCTTCTTCAGTATCTTCATCACTCACTTCTTCAATTTCTTCCCCCACTCTTGGTTTCTTTCCCTTCTTTTCTTTCTCAGTATCTCTCTTTCTCTTTGCTCTCCTCTCTTTCTTAGAGGCAGCTTGTTTCTTAGCCATTTATGATTTTGAGCGTTTGAGACTGAAAAACTGTTTGTGAGTGGAGAGGATTTTGATCGGTTTTGTGAGAGGGACGAAAAGAATAGAAACTTAGGGTATGTGAGTGGTTTATGAGAGAGTTAGTGGGATTGGTAGTTGAGGGTTATAGCCGTTAGGTTATGTGGCCTAACATGCAAGCCAACGCGTGGAAACTTAGACTTAACACGCCACTTTCTAACCCTTGATCAGAGATGATTCCACTAAGTTGATGATTTGTCAAGTGAACAGTTTTCTTCTAAATTTTTCTAACACCAGAGTAGGCAGTGTGGCTGCATCAAGTGTGGAAACACTGGCTACTCTGTTGTCCTGTTTTTCCTGCAAAATAACAAAACATGAAATTGCACAAAATAATAATATTAACTATATAGTGATGGGTTGCCTCCCTCAAGCGCTTGTTTTAAGAGTCTTACAGCCTGACTTGTACCTTGGTCTAAGGTTTTGCAAAGTGAGTGGTGATCTTGTCTCTCTCTACATGCTCTCCATAGTACATTTTCACTCTTTGTCCATTTACTTTGAAAGTGGTATCAGTGGTTGCATCATATAGATCAACTGCACCATGGGGGTAGATTTTAACTAATTTGAATGGTCCTGACCATCTTGATCTCAGTTTTCCAGGGAAGAGTTTCAACCTAAAATTGTACAACAGAACCATTCCTCCTTCTTTAAGTTCTCTCATTTGGATTTTCTTGTCATGCCATACTTTGGTTTTAGCTTTATAAATTTCTGCATTCTCATAGGAGAAATGCCTAAATTCTTCTAATTCATTTAGCTCAAGAAACCTTTGCTCTCCTGCTTTTTTGAGATCAAAATTCAACTTTTTGATAGCCCAATATGACTTGTTCTCTAATTCAACAGGGAGATGACATGGCTTGCCATAAACTAACTTATAGGGGGACATTCCTAATGGGGTTTTAAATGCAGTCCTATATGCCCATAATGCTTCATCTAAGTGTAAGGACCAATCTTTTCTATTTGGTCCAACCATTTTCTCAAGCATTCTTTTTATTTCCCTATTTGAAAGTTCAGCTTGTCCACTTGTTTGTGGGTGATAGGCAGTAGCAATCTTATGTTTCACTCCATATTTTGCAAGAAGATTTTCAATAAGTTTGTTGCAAAAATGTGAGCCTTCATCATTGATGATTGCTCTTGGAGTGCCAAATCTTGAAAAAATATTTCTTTGGAGAAATTTGCTAACAGATTTAGCATCATTATTTGGCAGTGCTACAGCCTCAACCCATTTAGACACATAGTCTACAGCCACTAAGATGTATTCATTGCCAAAAGAAGGTGGAAAAGGACCCATGAAATCCATGCCCCAAACATCAAAAAGTTCTATTTCTAGAATATTAGTCATAAGCATTTCATGTCTATTAGATATATTACCACTTCTTTGACAGTTATCACAGGTTTTGACCATATAATAAGCATCTTTAAATAGAGTAGGCCAGAAATAACCTGATTGAAGTACCTTAGCTGCTGTTCTTTGGCTTCCAAAGTGACCTCCATATGGTGCAGCATGACAATGCAGGAGCACTGCTTGCTGTTCTTCTTCAGGAAAGCACTTTCTCATGATTTGATCAGGACATATCTTGAATAGGTAAGGGTCATCCCAATAGTATTGTTTTACTATGTGGAAGAACCTTCTTTTCTGTTGATAGTTCATGTCACATGGTACAATTTTGCTTACAAGGAAGTTTACTATGTCTGCATACCATGGTGTTGAAGCATGAGGTGTGGCCACACTGAGTGCAGAAACACTGGCTGCATTCATGGTAATTGCTAGTAATTTCTCATCAGGGAAACTTTCCTTGATTTCTTCAATTGTACCTGCATTATTACTTTCAAGTCTAGAGAGATGATCAGCCACTTGGTTCTCTACTCCTTTCTTATCTTTTATTTCAAGATCAAATTCTTGAAGTTGTAGAACCCATCTTATTAGCCTAGGTTTTGCATCTTTTTTAGAAATCAGATACTTGATGGCTGAATGGTCAGTGTACACAATTACTTTAGTGCCAACCAAGTATGATCTAAATTTTTCAAAAGCAAAAACCACTGCTAATAGCTCTTTTTCTGTTACAGTGTAGTTTATTTGAGCTTCAATGAGTGTTTTGCTAGCATAGTATATGGTATGAAATACTTTGTTATACCTTTGCCCTAGGACTGCTCCTACTGCAAAGTCACTAGCATCACACATAAGCTCAAAAGGTTCACTCCAGTCAGGAGTGACTACAACTGGTGCTGTAACTAAAGCTTTTTTTAATTTTTGAAATGATTCCATACAAGTTTCATCAAAGTTAAAATGTACATCATGTTGCAAGAGCACACATAATGGTTTTGAAACTTTTGAAAAGTCTTTGATAAATCTCCTATAGAATCCTGCATGACCTAAAAAACTTCTAATCCCTTTGATTGTTGATGGAGGTGGTAGTTTCTCAATTACCTCTATCTTTGCCCTATCCACTTCAAGACCTTTTTTAGATATTTTATGACCAAGCACAATGCCTTCTTTTACCATGAAATGACATTTTTCCCAATTAAGCACTAGGTTAGTGTCTTCACACCTTTGAAGAATTTCTTCTAAGTTTGAAAGACACAATGAGAATGTTTCTCCGAAAACAGAAAAGTCATCCATGAAGACTTCCATTGATTGCTCAATGAAGTCAGAAAAGATTGACATAATGCATCTTTGAAAGGTAGCAGGTGCATTACAAAGTCCAAAAGGCATCCTTCTAAAGGCAAAAGTGCCATAAGGACAAGTAAAGGTGGTTTTCTGTTGATCTTTAGGTTCAATTGCTATTTGATTGTATCCTGAATAACCATCTAAGAAACAATAGAATTCCTTTCCTGCTAACCTATCTAACATTTGATCTATAAAGGGTAAGGGGAAATGATCTTTCTTAGTGGCCTTATTGAGTTTTCTGTAATCCATACAGATTCTCCACCCTGTTACAGTTCTGGTTGGGATTAATTCATTATTTTCATTGGCTACAACTGTGACTCCACCCTTTTTAGGAACACATTGCACAGGACTAACCCATGCACTATCTGAAATAGGGTAGATAATACCAGCATCTAGCTATTTAATTATTTCCTTCTTAACAACCTCTTTCATTATGGGATTTAATCTTCTTTGCCCTTCTATGCTATTTTTAGAATTTTCTTCTAAAATTATCCTATGCATGCATGTTGAGGGGCTAATCCCTTTAATGTCAGACATTTGCCAACCTATAGCTTTTCTATGTTTTCTCAAGGTGTTAATTAAATCAAGCTCTTGTTCTAAAGATAGATCAGAAGCTATGATTACAGGAAGAGTATCATTCTCACCTAGAAAAACATATTTTAAATGCTTAGGTAGTTCTTTCAATTCTAGCTTAGGAGGTTGTTCAACAGAAGGTACATTTTCTTTAAGGTTGGGATCTTCTAAATTAAGAGATTCATAAGTTCTAGCCCATACCTTAGGTGTAGCTTGTTCCTTGGGCAATATGCTTTCTTCAATAAATTCCTCTGCAGGCAATGCAGAAACATCAGGTGCTAGTGCATTGGCAAGGTGATCATACTGCTTGTGGAACTGCTTCTCTACCAAATGATCAAGTGAGATTGATGAACACTCTTCGCTCTCCTCTTCAGGATACTTCAAAGCATTCAAGACATTGAATTTTACTTCTTGATCATTCACTCTCATGGTTAGCTCTCCTCTTTGCACATCTATCAATGTTTTCCCTGTTGCCAAGAATGGTCTTCCAAGTATGACTGGCACTTCTTCATCTGCAATGAAATCAAGTATAACAAAATCTGCAGGAAACTCAAATTTGTCAACTTGCACCAATATATCCTCAATAATTCCTTCTGGATATGCAATTGATCTATCTGCCAAAGATAGTGTCAATGTGGTAGGTTTAGCATTTCCAATCCCTAGCTTTGTGAAGATAGATTTGGGCATCAAATTGATGCTTGCACCTAAATCACACAATGCTCTTCCTGTATAGTACTTACCTATTGAAAAAGGGATTGTAAAGCTACCTGGATCCTTTAGCTTCCTTGGAATTTTGTTTTGTAAAATCAGACTACATTCTTTTGACATAACAACAGTTTCAAATTCCCCTAATCTTCTTCTTTTAGAAAGCACATCTTTCATGAATTTGGCATAGTTTGGCACATCTTTTAGAAAGCACATCTAAAAATTTACTGAATTGCTTCTCCTCATGTATTTTTTTCAATCTTTGAGGAAAAGGAGGAGGAGGGTATTCTGGTACTAACCTTGGAGTTGGAGATGTAGGAACACCAGGTGTTTCTGCATCTTGAGAATTTTTTTCATTTTTATTTTTTTCTCCCTTCTCTGTACCTTCAAGCTCATATGGTTCTGTTAGATCCTTGCCACTTGTCAAAAATATGGCTTTGACCTGCTCCTTACCCTGCCTTTGTGAGGGTGAAGCTTCTGTGTTTGATGGCAAAGTACCTGCTGGTCTTTGCTGCAAAGCAGTTGCTAATTGCCCTACTTGGTTCTCTAGGTTCTTAATTGATATATCATGAGCTTGCCTAGCAGTTCTAGTTTCACTAATGAATGATCTAAGCAATTCTTCTAGAGAGTTGGCACTGGCAGGTGGGTTTGATCTTTGTTGGCTTTGAGGTAGGAATCCAGGAGGAGTACTTGGTGCAGGTGCACTTTGTGCAGGTGCATTAGAATTGTTCCACCTAAAATTTGGGTGGTTCTTCCATCCTGGATTGTAGGTATTAGAGTAAGGGTTGTTATTTTTATTGTAACCTACATAATTGACAGAGACAGGGTTGCTAGGACATTCTTCATATAGATGGCCTCCTCCACAATACACACAACTTGTAGTTCCTGGAGGGGCTTGTTCTATAGCTGCTGCAGTGTTTTCTTTAGGTGTTGCTACACTAGATGTAGGTGCATTAGTGCACTGTTTGATCAGATTGGTTAAAGTGGCTACTTGAGCAGATAGGGCTGATATATCATTAATCTCATGTACTCCAGAGGTTCTCTTTTGAGCACTTACCCTCTCAGTAGGCCAACTTGAACCATTTGTAGCAATTTTGTCAAAAAGATCACATGCTTCATTATAAGACATATTCAAAAGAACACCACCAGCTGATGCATCAAGCATCACTCTGGTTTGTGGTTCTAGACCATTGTAAAAAGTTTCCATTTGTATAATGACAGGTAAACCATGATGTGGACATTTTCTTAAAAGCTCTTTCCATCTTTCCCATGCTTCAAACAATGATTCAAATTCTTTTTGCCTAAAAGATGTAATATCATGTCTCATCCTAGCATTTTTAATAGGAGGAAAATATTTGCTTAAGAATTTTTCAGCTAATTCATTCCATGTATGAATAGAATTGGGCTCCATAGAATTTAGCCATGATTTAGCCCTATCCTTCAAAGAGTATGGAAATAACTTAAGCCTAAATGCATCCTCACTAATACCAGGAATGATAAAGTTACTACAAACTTCTATGAATTGCTTTAAATGCTCATGGGGATCTTCATGTGGAGATCCACCAAATTGGCCAATTGTTTGCAACATTTGAAACATCATAGGTTTAAATTCAAAATGAACAGCATCAATTTGAGGTCTAGCAATACTAGTTTGTATGTGCTGCTGGTCATATTGAGCATAGTCTCTCATAGGTCTATCTCTATCATTAATCATACCTATTGGTCCCATTTGAATGAATTGTTTTCTGTGATCTGGTCCACCTTCAGGTTGTTGATGTGAATTAGGTCCTCCTCTTACTGAGGCATCTTCACTGTGGTGAGACATTGTTCTGCAGTCTTGTTGTCTTTGTCTTTGTTGTCTTAGCAATCTCCTAAATCTTCTCTCAATTTCTGGATCACAATCAAATTCTGGTGGTCTATCTCTGGGCATAAACTAGTGTTTCCACACTGAGTGTTTCTGCACTAAGTGTTTCTGCACAGAAAACAGAATACCAGTAGTACTAATAAAACACTAAATTAACAATCTAAACAACAAAATTTTACTATAATCCCCGGCAACGACGCCAAAAACTTGGTGTGGTATTTTAATATATGCAAGTATACATAGTCACACAAGTAATAAAGTGATAAGAAAGGTCGAACCCACAGGGATTATGTATTGTAAATTTTTGTAGTTCAAAGTGTACACTTAGTGTGTCTACACTATTCAGTATTTTTGGTTTGGAGTTTTCAAAGTAAGTAAAAATAATGATAAGCAATAAAATGTGTGAGAAATCAGTTGGAAAAAGTAGTTGAGCTGTTTTCACCAAGTACTTTACTTCTAAGTGTTTTAATGGAGTATGTAGTGTGGGAACACTGGATGTAGGTGCATCAGTTTGTGCCTTTCAGCACTTCTCTTTAGAGTTTCATTACAAGCTCTTATGATCTTTGTTTTTTACAGTAAAGAAAGGTTTGTCAATTCCTCCCTTGCCTCCTAACAATGATCCAAGTTGCTAAATAGGTTCACTCTTGTAATTTTATTATCCTAAGGACTATGCTATCCTATGTCTAGGTTTTAGCATGTACTTAACAAAGTTTCCTTTATTAAATACTTGTCCCTATTAACTCTTGAGTTCATAAATGTAGCCCATGTCTGCTGCTACAAGTGGTTACCTATTCTAAAGTGATCAAATCCAGAATAAGTTGAAAGAAGTATTATGCAAGAGTTTAAAGTGTTTACACTACATAAACCATAATAACATATTTAGAAGTTCATTACAAGGTTAGAACATCTCAACTTAAGGGAATTTAGCTCATGTTACTCATGTTATAAAGCAAAGAATATGCAAAGAACATAAGTAAACGAATAATAAAGCAAAAGAACTTAAAAGAGTAGAGATTACTTGAATAGAAGATCTTTTGCATTAAGTTCCCAAGTTGAAGTACAATAAGGATTTCTTACACGAATTTCTTCAAAGTAGAAGTGAAGGGAATGGTTGTCAAGCACTTCCTCACCTTCCTCTCCTTAGAAACTTGAAATGAAAATAAACTAAATCTAAACTAAGCGATCCTTTCAGAAAACAAAATGAAGAATTACAAATGAAAGATGAAGGATTATTTATTTTTGATTAAGTGAAGATATGGCTTCTATTTATAGGCTTGAAAGCTTTCCTCTTGCAAGGGGTTTCCTTTCGCGTGAAAGATCAGCTGAGGGGACCAAACATGGTTAGTTGTAGACAACCAATCAAGCAAGCTGCACAGGTTTGGTCGCTTGCATGCATAACAAAATATGAGGTCTATTGGAGAAGTGCCACATGTCTTTTAGATAAGTTGAGTCTTGCAACTTGATTTTTATGTGTATCGCCGACTTCTGCAAGTGGCTCAGCTCTAGGTGACTAGGCATGACGTCACAAATCAAGTGTGGAAGCATTGAAATGGTCTTTGGATGTTTTGGTACAAACTGCAGAATTTAGCAGGTGTTGGCAGTGTTTCCACTCCTGCAGTAGCTGCACTGAACAAAAATATCAAACCTAACAAGATTTGTGCATTTTGCCTAGATCATTGCCCTTTATCCATTTGAATATTTAGAATGTTGTTCCTTGATAAATAAGCTATAAATATATATAAATGTTCTTGAAAATAAGCAATAACTCAAGCTTAATTGTGTGAATAACTCTATATAAAATAGAGTTATCACCTACCCGAGTAAGATTAACATCACAACCATCATCCACTAATTGACCAGCAGACAATAAATTTGAAGCAAACCCACATGGTACAAACACATTTCAAAACTTAGAGTTGATGTCACCAACATTAGTTATAGGAAGGGTATGATTACCATGATAAGAATGTAAATTGTACAAGTGTTCAGAGGAACCTGTCATGTGATTCGATGCACCAGTCAAGTAACCATAGACGCGTAGGGCTGTCAGAAATTATATGACCCTGTCATCTTTGCATTTACTCTGAGAAGCATACACAGTGGTCACAATTTCAGAAGAGACAACATCATGAGATATAGTACCTTGGGTAAGGAAACATTGTTCTTTCCTGAGAAGTTCATCAACATGTGTATCCAAAGAAGGAACAAGATTCCTATTCTGAACATCCTCAAATTCAGGGCGAAGTTTCATGAGAATTATTGGTGTTGTAGACATCTTGGACAACCGAGAGTGAAGGTTTGGGAACAGCAACATATATAATAGCAGAGTGTTTTGTCTACGGATTCGAAAAACCAAAATAAAATTCTTAAATGGAAAATTTATCTTGTTTGTAATTGGCGATCTTGAGCTCTAACGGAAATTGCTGTCGGAGAAACTTTCAAAATATTTATTTTAACTGTTTATCAACAACGATTAAATCCCAAGTAGGTACTCAGTTAGCGAGCTAAGGGATACCGAAAGAGTGCACCAAATGAGTGCAAGTAGGAGGTCCCGGGTTCAAACCCGGGAAACTAACATCCCCCCACTAACATTGCTTATCAAAAAAAAAAAATACCTGAGCGCAATACCCAACCAATAGACCAACCAACGTGACGTTTGCGATATCATACGAAAACTAACGTTATATAACAGTTTTAAGTGACAAAAATTGTTTTCCAAAGGTTGCTTTCTTTCATTAAAAGGCATGAATTTTTCTATATAAAGAGATTTTCTGAACTCATTAACATATATGAAGTTTCACTTCTCTCCAACACAAAATTCCATCATTTCTATTATTCTATCTTTACTTCTCTAGTGCACAAGAGTGAGTATAGAGACTTTATTCAGTAAACTATTATTGAAAAATATGTTTGGTGTGGTTGTGCAAGACACATCAAAGTTTCTAAAGTATCCTGAAGGGGATTCGCAGGACACCCTATTGCATCTAATTGGTTAGAATTGGAGGGGGCGGATCGAACCTAAAGGTTAGTGTGTTTACACACGCTTCAGAATCAAGTGCGGTATCATCATCTTCAACATAGTTCGAGTGTTGCAGCATCTTCCCCAACAAATGTTCTCACAATTGCTTGGATGTATTGTCCTGGTTGTAAATACGCTTTAAATAATCCCACATCTCCAGAGCAATTAAAAAACAACGCAAATTATTGATCAACTCAGGACCAATAGTACTCAGACTCGAAGAAATAATTTGACTATCTTTTACTTCCAATGCATCTAAGGTAGATAGGATAAACTATTTTCAAAAGCTCTCTATAATTTGTGAAATTATGGATAAGCTCTTATATGATAAGTATTTATGCTATAAGTGTTTTTTTTTTAAAAATAACTTGTGTCTCAATTAATCACCCCCAATGCATCTAAGGTAGTTTTATCTTCTGGCGCCTTAGAAATCCCATCAAGGTGACTCCATAAGCCTTTCCCGTTGACATATATCTTAAATTGGAATTCCCAAGCACCATAATTTTTACTCGTGAAACAGACACATAAATTATCCATTTCTTTCAATGAAGCCATTAAAAAAATATTATAAGTAGCCAATAGGAACAAAACCAACAACACATGGCAACCAAAACCAATGAATTGCACAAAGCCAAGAAAACCACAAGAGGAACAAGAGGAAAACACGTACCAACGCAAACAACAGGGAAACACGAACACTACCAAAGTGCCCACAGTAACTGCGAGCAAGAGGGAGCAATCACAAAGCGCGATCACACATAGGGAAAACGCGATCAATAATCGCGAGTAGGAGAAAACCCAACAGTAATTGTGATCACCACAAGCAGAGGAAAACACGATCGGAACCAAGAACTAAGGCACACACCACCAAGCAGAAGCGAACAAGGAAAGCACACACAAGAGAATGCAAACAAGTGGGAAATCGCACCAAGTGGGATGCATAAGAGAGAAGCAGAAGAACGTAGTAGGACTTGGACCAAGAGAGCTCTCGGAAATTGAGCAAGTCTTTCCTAACTTTTCTTTGACCTTAGAAGCTTACCCTTCGCTCAAAAGAGGAGCTTTCGCAAGCAGTAACAAAACCAAGGAGCAAACAAGAAGGAACAATAAACACAGGAGCAGAGACCAAGAACAATCAACCAGATGAGGTATTTTGGATCAAACCTAGTCTGATACCATGATAGGAAATTTGGCTTGATGCCTTTCTTCTTGTTATTGCTTATACAAATAAGGATTACAAATTTACATGCGATTACAACTAATTGAGATCAAATCACTTCCTGATTTGTCTAGCCTAAATTGGGAAAGAAAATAAATACAGTTACGAAGACGGATTAATTAACGGTTCACATGGATTCATTTCTCATTCACAGCTTCATGTTGATCTTGAGTGATAGTTGGTGTCGATGTTAATGGAAGTGGTAGTGGTGTATGGAAATATAGATTCAATGAAAATAGGATGCCTCGAAATAAAGATAGCAAGTGTCTGTAACTCAAATAGGAGATAACCGTTGTTACCAATCTTATACCCAAGAAAAGGACTTTCTAGTCTCGTGATCTAATTTGGTTCTTTCTTGGGTTAAAGGAGTGACATAGAATAAGCAGTCACAAAAACTTTTAGATCAAGAAAGTTGGAGGTGTTTGTTGTAAGGGATCGTAAAAGGATTTTTGTTGAATCAAGGAGTTGGTAATCTATTAATTAATTATTTAATTATATAAACAACATGACACAAAGCATATGACTAGAAACATTTAGGCAATTTGGAATGACAAAGTAAGGCACTATAACATATAACAAATGTCTATGTTTCCTCTCAACAGTAGAATCATGTTGAGTGTCTAAACACATGATGTTCGGCGTATAATTCCTAGATAAAAAGTAACAAGACACATCAAATTCAGCACCAGTATCATTCATAATGATTTTAACTTTGGCGGAACATTGTGTTGAAACAAATTGTGTTGAAACAAAAGTAATTACATTGGTTATGCATGATGTAGTGTCGGATTTGTTTTAAAAGAAATATCCATGTGTCTAGTATTATTGTTGTTAAACAATTGATAGGCCCAAATGAACTGCGGTATAAAGAAATGCAAGATTGAAATGTATCATCAAGTCTAGCATGAGGTTTTAGGATCAAGTGTAGCAACTTAACAAAATTCAAATTAATATATTAAAAATAAAACAAAGACAAGACATTGATTCCATTTTAAGCCTGACAAGTGAAACTCTCCCTCCAAAAACAGAAAAAAGTTGACAGACCGGTCTCCCTTCTTCCTAAAGGATCACCACTCGGTAAGCTTGCACGCCGACTAGTTGACTGGCACAACATAGTCTGGAAATTACCGCATACCACAACTGTCTGTGGACACCACTCGGTAAGCTTGCACACCCACCAGTTGGCTGGCACAACACAGTCTGGCAATTACCGCAATACCGCATGCCACAACCGTCCATGCGTGACTAAAGACGGTAGTTATATTGAAACATCCCCTGGCAATGACACTTAACATCCATGAAGAGTTTGGCGATTGAACAAGTCACTTGAGTTTGTGCTTTCTCTTCTCAAGCTCAGCCAGAGGATTTAGCAAATCAATATCATTGTGAAGATAGTGACAATTATCTCTACACTGGTTGAATAACTTGGTGCTAATATAGTTAAAAAAGTAGTGATGGGATGCAATGCCTTTGGCATCCCATATGTCCACATACAAGAAATCAAAACTTTTAAAGAGTGCAAATTTCTGTGAAAACCGATAGAAGTTCTGATTAGTTTTATGTAAAATGAGACTTCAATGAAATTGTCACTAAACTATTAAATACTAGTAGGTACAAATAGTCACTTAAGTTGGAAAATAAGTTATACCACTGCACTTGAAAACGGATAGTGTTACTTTACTCATGCATCCATATTCCCCGATATCTTGGAATTCGTCAACTGCATTTTCTTGCATATCTTGGAATTCGTATAAAAGTCCAAAGCAATAGAAGTTAGAAATCAAAATCTGGCTGTTGTAATTCTGCTCTATATGCCAACATACTTTCAAGAACACCCTGAAATTAGAAGATTACTAGAAATTTGCTATCAATAGTAGTTCCCTACCATTACCATTACTCCTCATGCTAAGTTCTCTCTACCATAGTCTATTTTTCAAAAAGGAGGAAGGTGGAAGGCACTCTGCCATATACTCATTTTCCCCTCATTCACGTAGAAGAAACCCAAAACACGATAAAAAAACTGGTTTGTTAAGCATAAATTGCATATTTTTTCAACCCATGGAAGCAGCTACTAATTAATATAAACATGACATTGAACATAAGGCCATTGTAATCGAACATTGATTGTTTTTTGTAGTGGCTAATTAATAAGATATCACAGGTGAGGTCATTGGTCGCTTATGTGACCGTACAAACACTACAAAAAAAGCAGTATAGGCGGCGGATATTTCCGTTGCTAATGACCAAAAATCCGTCGCTAATGTGCCTTAGCGAGGGAATTAGCGACGGAACAAATCCCTCGCTAAAAATGGCATTGCTAATGGTTAGCGACGGAATTTAGCGAGCGAAATTCCGTCGCTAATCACCTTGTAATCCGTGTTTTTTGTTAAAAAAAGCGCGTCTTCGTCATTAAAATATATTATAAAATTATTGTTATAATAATTATTATAATATTATTAATATTCGGTATATTAATAAGGCATTTTTTTGTAGTGAAATGTAAAAAATAATATTATTTAAATCCTAAAAACAAAAAATCAAACAAAATAAAATGAACTATTAAAATAAAACCCAAAAATAAAACAATGAAACTAAACTTAGAAGATAAACAATAACAATTAGATGAGAGAAAATAGAAAAAAGGAAGGGAGAAGTGGAAGGGAAATGGAGTTCGAAGAAAGAGAAAAAGAGTAGTTAATAATAGGTTTTTCTGCAAAGTAAATGGTAGTCCAAAGATGAATGCTACAATTCGTTAGTTTAACAGCATAATTTTATAAGAAAAGCTCACATGGTTTGTGCTTAACAACTCACAATCTTATGCTTGTCGACAAAGAGGTTGAAAAGCACATTTTTTTGTGATTTCCTAACAACTCATACAAATTGTGCTTCTATGAGTTTTACTAATCAACATATAATTGTTGCTAATCACCGAGGATATTTGTAACATCCCAAAAATCTTTGATTTTAACCCAAAAATACCCCTTTCATTTTTATCAAAATCTGATCAGGCTCCACAAAATTCTAAGTTTTCCGGAAATATCTAAAAAAAGTATTTCCGGAATACAAGTTAACCTTCCGGAAATACCCACTGTTAGGTATTTCCGGAAATTCAAATTTTTAACCTTCCGAAAATACCTTTTTTTGACGTATTTCCGAAAAGTTTTATTTTTTAAACTTTCGGAAATACCTTATTTTCGGTATTTTCGGAAATTGTTTTTTTAGCTTTTTTCACCAATATGGCTACGACAGATGGCAGATGCCCCTTTATGGATTTATCGGATGCGTTTACCACATCACAGGTTTTTCGTACTCGGGATATTGTTACCTGTTGGGCTAGAGATATCAGGAAAGCCAACGGGGTAATTGTCATTATTATTCGATCCGAGTCGAGTGAGAATGGTAAAGGGAAGAAAAATAAGATTGTTTTTGGTTGTGATAGGCATGGGAGATATAGTGGAGTGGATGTTGGGTGTTCTAGTAGACACAAGACCTCAAAAAGGTGTGGTTGTCCATTTAGATTGAAAGCTAAACCACTCGATCCTCCTAGTATTGATTGGAATGTCAAAGTTATGTGTGGAATTCACAACTATGAGTCTCTTAAGACTATCCTTGGAGCAGCAATATTTGGTAAGTTCAACAAGGATGAGCGATTAGCAGTTGAGGAGGATATGTGGTTGGGAGTGAAAGCAGCAAAAAGTCTAGAGTCAAAAAAGAGGAGATTTACCAACAATTTGAGTAACATTTCACAGCTGTATAGAACCCGCAATAGTGTCCGAAAGGGAAAGAGAGGAAGTAGGACTGAGATGCAGGAGCTTCTGACACTAATTCAGTCTCATCATTATATTTCTTGGACCAGACGACTTGAAGGAACTGATATTGTTGAGGAGATCATGTGGTCACACCCTGATAGTATCAAGTTATTGAGGATGTTTCCTAATGTTTTGATTATGGACTGCACCTTCAAGACCAACAAATATGCATTGCCTCTACTTGAGATTGTTGGTGTCACTTCTACTGAGTTGACATTTTTTGTTGCATTTGCTTACTTGTCTCACGAGAGATATGATGACTACATATGGGTTTTGCAGAGCTTAAAAGATTTGATGGTATTAGATATCCCACTTCCTCAGGTTATCCTCACTGACTGTGAGGAGGGATTGATGAATGCTATCAAGGTTGTGTTTCCCGAAGCAGTTAATTTGCTTTGTCGGTATCACATTAACAACAATGTGAATGCTAAAATTAAGAAGGCTGTCAAGGGAGATAGGGTGAAGTCAGTGATGAGTCTTTGGCATGCAATAGTTGACTCTGTATTTGAGGATGAATTTTATGAGAATTTGCATGATTTTGAACAATCATGTGCTGATATACCCCAGCTCCTCAAATATGTGAACAAGTATTGGTTGTATCCTCACAGGGAAAGATTTTTTGGATCGTGGACGGATAAAGTGAAACACTATGGAAACACCACGACTAATAGGTACGTTAATATTTTGCTTATGTGTTTGAAATTTATTTTGAGT
This sequence comes from Astragalus membranaceus, assembly GCA_039519185.1. Taxonomy (NCBI): domain Eukaryota; kingdom Viridiplantae; phylum Streptophyta; class Magnoliopsida; order Fabales; family Fabaceae; genus Astragalus; species Astragalus membranaceus. Next base: position 23,171,678 of record CM076850.1, on the reverse strand, counting down.
CAATTTTTTTCTTATGTGTTTTAATTTGTTATATATAGGGTTGAGTCAGCCCATTGGTCATTGAAGAGGTCACTGGGTTCTAGTGGAGGTGACTTATGCAGAAGTTGGGAATCCATGCATGGGATGATCAATGCACAAATTGATAAAATTGTCGGTTCTTTTCAAAAGAGCATCAACCGTGTAGATATCAGATAGCACTTGTTATGTTGTCACTTCATGATGGTGGGTCATGGACATTCTTCCCTTTGAGAGGAGCCTATGTTCCTAGTCAGAGCCTCTTGTTCCTAGTCAGTGTAGGTTAAAACACAGCATAACATTCGGTGCCCTGAAAGAGAGACTACTGCGTAAGGTGCAACCGGAGGGTGACGAGCATGAAATAACTAGTATAATTTATCGGAAACCAGCTTGGGTTAATGGACGTGTGCACTGGTCTGCAATGGATGTCAACAAGGACGATGACGTCCAAGCCATGATGGCCATTCATGTTATCTTTAAATGGAAGGGTTATCTACATTTATACGTCGAAACCAGAAGGACCGTCGCTGAGATCCTTCGTCGTTTCACTCCACCATCTCAGTAGTTTCTATTATGTTTTTGTTTTGTTTATTGTTGCAATCTGTTATTTTAAATCAATGTAGAAGGCGTTTTTAATTAATCAAATAAATGTTTCATTTTTTATTTTTGCACTCAAGAAACACCATATTATATGATAAATTCGGAAGGCAATTTTAAGGGATTTCCGGAAATACATCAAATCTAGATAAATACGGAAGGCAATATTGAGGGATTTCTGGAAATACCTCAAATCCAGATAAATCCGGAAGACTGTTTTTTTGATTTTCCGGAAATATCTCATTTTACGGTATTTTCGAAATGTAAAATTTGTTCCGGAAATACCGTAAAATGCGATATTTCCGGAAAATAAAAAAAACAGACTTCCGAATTTATCTGGATTTGAGGTATTTCCAGAAATTTTGTGGCTTTTAAGGGGTAGTTTCGTCCGTTTGGTCATTTTAGGGGTAGATGGTTTAAGAGGAGGTACAAAAAAAACAGCCAAAAATCTTCAACTAAATTATGTATGTATTAAATCAATTAAATTAATTTAGATAATATTATCAAAGGTAATAACTATCTAAAATAAATAATCATTATTACAATATGGATATTTATTTAGTTACATGTATTGTATCATAGAAAATAATTGATTTCAAATTGTATATTGACTGTGCATGATTAGAAATCTAATTTGGTTTTTTATTTTGAAGATAGCTCAAATTGTGGATATAAAGGTGAAACACAGGTGTAATCATGTACTAGAACTTGGCTTTCTCTTAGGTGGACTTTCCAAACTGTTTCCTCAAATTTGGAAGGGTGGTGTGACTATTATTATGCCCAATACCCTTTCTTAGGTATTTGCCTCATGCTTTTAATTCTACATATTGTGTTTTGCCAATAGTCACACACTATGTTTTTCCTCCAGTTAGTCTCTTCCTTTTATCTTACTGTCAGTTTTGATGATTGGCCATTAAGGCCAAAACAATGTTCTCTCTTTTGCTTGAAGTCAAAAGTATGTGGTTTTATTTTTAAACACATGAAACACAAAGTTTCAGCATGAAACCTTCCTATGATACTATAAATGGACAAAAAAAAGAGATGTTTAGTGTTGCATACAGGTTGATTTGCCTGATTGATTATTAGGGTCAGGAGTACGTAGAATTGGAGTTGAGGGAAAGATTGTCTGTTCACTACAAAAGCTATAGCATTTGAAGGTGGTTACTAATTGGTACATAGTTGAAGCAGTGGTTGAAGAAGAGGACATTTGCAACTACACATGAAGATAGATGAGAGAAACTGGAAAAAATCTATATGATGGAAATGTCTTCTCTTTTTGAAAATATTCTAACTGCTCAATGCCTAAAACAGAAGGGAATGTGCTTGATGTGACTGGGGATGGCACAAATGAAGCAGCAGTAGCCAGATTTTGTTGCATTAATATTAGGTTTTTGAAAATCTGTTGTGTGGAATTCATCTCATTGCATGGGGTAATATGACCCTAATTTGAATAAAACCTTCTTAATATCTGATTTTATCCTATATGGTCCTTTTTCTTGCTTTCAAGTCTCTGCATCTCCTTAAACCGATCTCGCATTTTCTCAATTTCATCTCACCTCCGATCAACTCACCTTTAATGTAATCCAAACACGTTTAGAGTTTATCTTTCTCGGTTTGAATTTGAATTTTTATATCTATTGTTTGGTTGATCCTTTACAGTAAGAAGGTACAATGGCGAGGAGGGAGGAGAACGTGGGCGGCAAAGAAGGTATTTGTTTGACTGTGTATAATGTTGGGGGAAGACAGGAGAAATTAAGGGAGGTCATTTAAGTGTCTTATTGGTACCAATTTGGTGTAAATGGTAGAATTTATGGATAAAGATTTATAGTAACATTTTACTATCTGTTGTGTGACTAAACTTCGTTTGTATGACTATTTTTGTTGTGTATTAAAATTTGTTTTGTTTGATTTTTGAGTTTGTGTTGATGTACTTTCCTAATACTTGGAGCTTCTTAAGATGTATGACTTTTTTAAATCTCATTTGTGCATTGTGCTTTTCTATATTTCAAACTTATTGATTTAAAATTTATTAACTTTTTCTTAATATTTGATCTTCTTAATTATTTGACGCAAATTAAAAAGATTAATTTAGTAGATACTAGCTCTCCCCGTGCATCGCACGGGTGATGAGGCTAGTTATATCGAATTCAATCTCTCTCTCTCTCTCTCTCTCTCTCTCTCTCTCTCTCTCTCTCTCTCTCTCTCTCTCTCTCTCTCTCTCTCTCTCTCTCTCTCTCTCTCTCTCTCTCTCTCTCTCTCTCTCTCTCTCTCTCTCTCTCTCTCTCTCTCTCTCTCTCTCTCTCTCTCTCTCTCTCTCTCTCTCTCTCTCTCTCTCTCTCTCTCTCTCTCTCTCTCTCTCTCTCTCTCTCTCTCTCTCTCTCTCTCTCTCTCTCTCTCTCTCTCTCTCTCTCTCTCTCTCTTCTCTCTCTCTCTCTCTCTCTCTCTCTCTCTCTCTCTCTCTCTCTCTCTCTCTCTCTCTCTCTCTCTCTCTCTCTCTCTCTCTCTCTCTCTCTCTCTCTCTCTCTCTCTCTCTCTCTCTCTCTCTCTCTCTCTCTCTCTCTCTCTCTCTCTCTCTCTCTCTCTCTCTCTCTCTCTCTCTCTCTCTCTCTCTCGGGGAAGGGCCATTATATGATTTTTCATCCCAAATTTATTTAACATCAAAGTAGTGCAATGGCTCACTACTACTAAGTAGTAAATTGCAACATTACTTGTTTGTGAGTTCTTTGACCACTTTTTAAGACGGCTTTGGCATATTTTATTTATTACTTTCTAAGACCACGTTTTAATGGTGTTTTTTTATAGCACTTCTAAGAAATATAAAAAGTCGTAAGGTACCAAAACCATTCGATGAGGAAAATATGGGGACTAAAAGTGAGTGAAATTTTTTATAGGGACGAAAAACAAAATTTTTAAATTTTTATGGATCAAAAACATATTTAACCCTTTAAGAAATTAAAGACAAAAATGAATGCATACTTTAAGCTTTTGAGAATGACGCACATGTACAGGAAAAAAGACGAAACTTTGCGCAAAGATGTAAACTTGAAAATAATTGAATATAGATAAAAACAATGGAATATAGTAAAGGACGGAAATTCAAAAGATGGAAAAGATTAGAAATGGAGGAAGACGACACACTCTTGGAGTGATTAGTCAAGCAGAGAGATCCGCGACAAAGGTAAAGATACATTTGATAAGAACCAAGATGGTTCACTTAAGAACCCAAAAGAGACAAAGCTCTCTGACTCACAAAAGAGTATATGTTATCTCTCAAATTCAAGTTTTGAAAGAAAGAAGATACAAGACTCTTTATAGCCATGATAGTCATCAAAGGCCAACCTTTTTTTTCTAGTTTGACGGCTAAACCTAATATAAAATTAGATATATATATATATATATATATATATATATATATATATATATATATATAATAAAATTTATTATCACGTAAATATAAAACGTTATGAAAGAATGTATCATAAAATTTAATAAATCACACAATGTATTAGATAACTATCATTGTATTTGCATTCTTCTGTTCACCCCGATCTTGATTTTGTTACTCAACCCTTGACGGGTGATAGCTACAACTCATGGTCGCGATCTATGAAGGATTCCCTAAAGGACAAGAACAAGTTTGGCTATGTTGATGGAACCTTTCCTTATCCTGAAGATGGTGATTCTCGCTACCAAACTCTATGGAAGCGCAATGATAGCACGGTCAGTACTTAGCTCTTGAATGTTGTCTCCAAGGATAACGTTGCTAGCATCATCTACGATGCCTTTGCCGCTGCAATTTGGCACGATTTGCAAAACCACTTTCAGCAAGTTAACGGTCCTCACACCTATCAATTACACAAGAATCCCATTGGTCTCTCTCAAGGTAATATGTCCATCACGCAGTATTTCACCAATTTGAAGTCAATTTTGGAAGAGTTGCAAGAATTCTCGCCACCCAATCGTTCTCATTCCGACGGTACGTGTTTTTCCATTTCTTGACCATGCACAACAACAATATGTGATGATGTTCCTCGTGGGACTCAAAGATGCCTTCTCACAAGTAAGAGGCCAAATTCTAACCATGGATCAAATTCCTCCTATTTCCAAAGTTTTCTCCCTAGTTTTGCAGGATGAAAAACACAGAGAGATTGGCGCTCCTGCTCCTTTGCCTACTGAGACACTTGTTGCTTTTGCGATTAAAGCACACAGGGCCGGCCATGGGTCTGTTCGGCCAGTGCTTCCGTACAGGGCCTCAACCCAATGTCATTTATTTAGCCCCCCCCCCCCACCCACCCAAAAAAATTAGTTAGTTGTGTAGTTTGATATATATAATATGCGAGACTTTTATGACATTATCGCTGATGGTTCGGGGGTTAAAGTTCCACTTTGTCACTCAGTGTATGCGGGTTCGAAACTTGTTGGAGACAATTTAATATTTGT